>JBANSL010000001.1:2530000-3130000 GCA_037127255.1 Persicaria tinctoria | reverse complement strand
CTGATCTGGCGCGATGACTGGCTCCGGGATCCCCTGGACCCGTCCGAACTACCGGAGGCACCTATCGGGCATATACGGCTCCTCCTCCCCGCAGAAGGTGATGGTGCCCCGATAGGTGGACTGACGGTACTGGCCGTCGAAGTCCAGATGACGCCCAAAGGGCATCCACTCAACCTATAATTAAACAAATCAGACGTAATTCACAGTTAAGAATTATAAGTGATATATATATAGTCTCGAATACATACATCAGCGACGGTAAGACGGTCCACCTCGTCCCGCAGCTCCCGGGTCTTCTTCAGCTTCGCGTCGTCCTTCATGCGTTGTGGCGCCTTCGGACCGATGAACTTCGCGTAGAAGCGAGGGTCATGCTTCCTAGCCGGATCGCTGGAGAAATCACCTCGGAAGCGAGGGAAGTACGCCCATATCCAAGCCTTGACACAAAAAAGAATGTCGTTAGCATATAATATAAATATTTGTAAACTAAAACTCTAATTCAACGGTCTCGTACCTATAGGATCGGCGTGCAGCTGTCTATACCCTTCGCACCTGCGCGGGTAGCCTCGCCTAGGCCCCTGTACAGACATGCGAGGGCACCTGCAGCTCATGCAAGGGTGGCCGTACGTGGGATGCCCCAAATAAGGCTGAATATCCTCCATGGGATCCGGCTCTGTGACTTGTCCACAAACAAAGTCGCGGCGAGAGCGATGGCCATGTACCCTCTATGCAGAAACAGACGCTGTGCAGGGTCATCCTCGGGCTGCCCCCCTCCCACATGAGTGCGCAGCCGAATCTGCTCAGGATCAGCCGCGGCCTCTGGGTCATCGGCGGGGGCGGGGTCGACGAGCGGCCCGTGTCTCTGCTGCCACAGGGCAGTAAACCCAGTCATTGGAGGGCCGCCAGCGTGTCTGTATGCCTTCAAAGCCTGCTGGGTGAGCTGGTAGTACTCCGCGATGGTGGGGATCAAAGCGCCCGCGGGCAGATGTGACGTGCAAGACTGGCCATCAATCGGAAGTCCCATCAGGCAGGCAACATCGTGGAGCGTGATGGTCATCTCACCCCATGGAAAGTGGAAGGAGCTGGTCTCCGGGTGCCAATGCTCCAAAAAGCCTGTGCAGGTAAACTCGTCGACACACTGTCAGTGGAGGGACCTCAGCTGGGGGATGCCGGATGGGAGCAGATCCTGCACCCAGGTCCCCGGGCCCTCAAATATGTAGCGCTCGAAAGGCTGCAGGTGAGTCGCTCGGTGGTGGAACTTCAGCAGCGACAGCTCCACCGTAGGATCTCTCTAGACCTGATACGCGCGGTGATGCTTGTAAGACACAAGCAGCTCTCCCGGCGGCAATAAAGGGTCGACCTGCACAGCCGGTGCGGCAGCCTGCGCAGGGATGGGCTCGGGCTCTACCTGTGGGCCCCCTCTCCCCTCAGCCTGCCCCTCCTGACCGTCGTCAGCCTCCTCAACGGCGTCAGGGATCACATCATCTGCATAGCCCAAGGAGATCGCCGCTGGTGTGGGGGAGGTCGAAGGCTCGGGCTCGTGGGTGCCGGATGTAGAAGCCTCTGGCACGGCTGAAGTAGAAGCCTCCGACACGGCTGAAGTAGAAGTCTCCGGAACGACTGAAGTAGATGCCTCCAGGATGGTCGGTGGAACATGAGTAGGCGGTCTACCCATGTCGGCCCGTCGCCCAACTACTACGTCGGTAATGCAGCTACTCAAAACATCAGCGGGCTCTAAAGAAGGCTGTAACCCCATCATCGCATCGCCAGAAGGATCCCAACCTAGCAGACCCTTCCAGAAGCTGTCGTGCTCGTCGGCCGGGGGCGTCCCCATCGACGGCTGTAAGCGCTATGCAGACGCAAGTAGATCGTCGACTGTCTGATCGGGGGGTGTCGTACCCTCCTGTACCTGGGTGATCGCTGCTCGATCGCCGAACCTAATAGGCCGAAGGGTACCATCCCCCCTCATTAGCCTCCCTGCCTGTTATTATGATCCAGTTGAATATTAATGTCTTTTCAGTATATTTTAATGTATTCTAATGTTATTCTAATGTCTTTTGATGTATTTTAATATATTTTCATATGTTTTAATGTCTTTTATTATATTTTAATGTTAATTAAGTATTACAAATATATTTTAATTTTTTTTGTTGTATTTCAATATTAATTTATTTTTATGTATTTGAATATATTTAAATATATTTTAATGTTAATTAAATACTTTTGAAGTATTTTAATTTTTTTTAATTTTTTTTATTGTCTTTCAATATAAATTTATTTTTATGTATTTGAATATATTTTAATATATTCAAATATATTTTAATGTTAATTAAATACTTTTGAAGTATTGTAATATATTTTAATGTTTTTTATTGTCTTTCAATTGTAATTTTTTTCTATGTATTTGAATATATACTATCTATTATATTTTATCAAATTAAAACTATATTCTTTTCTATCAAACTATATACTATAAAAAAATATTATAATATATAAATAAATCAAACAAAATATTATCAATTATATTCTATCAAACAGTATATTTTATCAATCATATTCTATAAACTTCTATTATAAAACTATATTATAATCTATCAAATTATATTTTAAAACTATAAAAATAAATCAAACAAAAAGTAATTCAAATAACATACCGGTGGAGTCGGAACTGGAGACACCTCAATCATCCGACGCTTGTGCGGCGGTAATAACGCATCCTCCGCCTCCGCCTCCATCACCGCCGTCAGACGCCGCCCCACCACCACCCTCCTCCTCCTCCGCCAAAGCCGCCAGCAGCACCGTCTCCTCAGCCACCGGCTCCACCGCCACCGCCTCCCCCGATGCTCCACCCCCACCACCACCCTCCACCTCCATCGCCGTCGCACCACCACCACCCTCAGTCGCCGCCAGTAGATCCGCCTCCATGGCCGCCACCGCCGCCTCGAGCTCTCTCTCTCTCTCTCTCTCTGTCTCCATCTCTCTATTGCGTCTCTCTCTCTCGGTCTCTCTCTCGTCTCTCTCCGGCGATCTCTCTCTCTCTCTCTCTCTCTCGATTTCTCTGTGACGAAGACGAGAAGACGAAGAGGCACGTCCTCTTCGCTATTAGAAGACGGGCTTGCACGTCCTTAAGGACGTGTAGCACGTCGTTAGGGACGTGCAAGCACGTTTTTAAAATAAAAAAAAACGTGCTTACACGTCTCGTCTCGGGTGGTTGTCACCCCCCTTGCACGTCCTTAAGGACGTGGTGGGGATTTGCGGTGTATATAGCCGAAACGGTTTCGAATAAATCAGGTTTTGGATTAATTAGATTTATCCTGATTTCGGGTTGACTTAAAGTTTCAAAAACTTTAAACTTTGAAAGACTTTTTAATATTATTAAAATATTATTAAATTTTAATTATAATATCAACATGTAAAATTAAAATAAAATAATAATATTATAATTAAATTTACGAATATTATCATAATAATAATATTATATAAATATTTTAAGTATAAAAAATATCATATTTATACAAATAAGTGCTCCAAACAAGCCCTTGTTTGATATGGGTATAGTCGTATAGAGATATAAGATATGGGTATAGGAGGTTGATATCATCGTATTCTATGTGTTATACTCTAGAAATTGCAAACCGAAAACCGTACTTAACAATTAGGTTCGGTTCGATTTATTTGGGTTCGGTTCGGTTTATTTGGGTTCGGTTCAGGACTTCAGGTTTCAAACTTAAATGAAACAATTAATTATAAAAAAAAATGAAATGTTTTTTTTTCAAAAATATGTTATAGAAAATTTCTTTAAAAATTAAAATACACATAATATCTTATATAAGTTTTATTGTATGAGAATTGATTTAACTTAAACTTGTATTGTATTATGTTTTTATTTAAATTTAATAAAAATTAGGTTGAATCGAATAAAATCTAAACTAAAACCGAATTTTTTTATAAATTACGGATAGGGACGGTAACGGGGCGGGGAGTACCCTCCCCGTCCCCGTTTGCAAAATGTCTCCCCGCCCCCGTCCCCGTTCGGGGATTAAAAATACCCCCGTCCTCATCCCCGTCCCCATCGGGGAATCCCCGTCCCCGCTTAATTTTCCCCGTTTGCATTCCCCGCGGGTTTTCCCGTCGGGTTCCCCGTTTAAAACCCATGGTTTTTCCCCATTTAATAGAAAACTATAAGATATTATTAAAGTTATGTAAAAAATATAATATAAATATTACATATAATATCTCTTAAATGTAAATTATAAGGTAAAAGTTTAAAAATAAAAGAAAAACTACTTAAACTTAGGTAAGATATAAACAACATTGGGGATTTCATACTCCCTGTCAGGGATCCCTGCGGGGGTCCCAACGGGGACGGGGCGGGGCGGGGTTCGGGGTGGAGACTATTATCCCCGTCCCCGCACGGGGAATCACTTTGCCCCCATCTCCATCCCCATCCTCATCCCCGTTTAAAATCCCCATCTCTGTCCCCGTCGCGGGGATTCCCACGGCGGGGAACGGGGAGTCGCCGCCCCATTACCATCCCTAATTAAGAACCAAAAACCGGACCTAAAAATTAGGTTCGGTTTAAGTCCAGTTTGGTTGACTCGGTTCAACCCAAAATGTCGGTGTGAACCGAAATTTGTAGGGGTGGGCACGGGACGGGACGGGACGGGATTGGGCCGGGACGGGACTCGTCCCGCGAATTTTTTTCGGGACGGGATCGGGACGGGATTGACATTTTTTTTTCGGGACGGGATCGGGACGGGATGGTGTCTGGACGGGACGGGATCGGGACGGGACGGGCCTTGTCCCGCATATAAAAATAATAAAATATTATATAAATTTGCAAAGTGAAAAATGCTTTCATAATTCATTATTTAGTATAATATGTAGAATACGGTATTATTCTCAACTATATTATTCAATAATAATAATAATAATATTATAATACTATTATTAATTCATACAATGATTGTATAATTAATTATAATATTCAACATATCTGGCTACATTATCTTACTAGATGAGGACGGAAAGGAATTGAGACAAGATTTACCAATATTGTCTAATTATCGATTGATAGTTAGGAAGAATACCGTATTTAATTAGCTATTTGCCTCTTGTAACTCTAAATGGGCGGGATGTGTGTGTCGATTTGATGGGATCATCTCCATTGACTCAGTCTGGAATTTCTGACTTTATGCCTGGTCGTGCTGTTGTTGATGCTGCTCGACGTAAGTGTGTCAAGTATCGAGATTTGTGTACGGCGGCTGTTTATGGTTTCCTACCCTTCTCATTCTCTTCATTGGGGGAGTTGGATACAGATGCGGTTGCATTGCTGAAGCGGATTCAGAAATTCTCGGTATCTCAGGATGCTGGGGCTCGTGCTGCACGTTATATTTTTACTAGACTTGGCTTTGTTATCGCTAAAGGGGTGGGTGCCCATATAGTATCTCGGTTGCCCACTAATTTCTTGTAATATGTTTTTATTATAATAATAATAATAATAATAATAATAATAATAATAATAATAATAATAATCCCACATTATAATTAAAAATAAAATAAAATAATATTACTTATTTTTATTGTTATTATTATAAAATAATTATACTTTACAAGAAAAAAATATAATATGATATAAATTAATATTATTATTAAATTATATTATATTATTATAATATTATATAATAATAATATTATTATTATTATAAATTGAAAATTGAAAATTATTATTATAGTTATAAATAATATTTGCTCAAAATAATATATTATTATTATTCTATAATATTATAATAATAATATTATTATAATATTATAATAATAATATTATTATTATTATAAAAATTATTATTATTATTATTATTATTATTATTATTATTATTATTATTATATGCGGGACGGGACGGGATTTGCGGGATCCCACCGGGATCGTCCCGCGTTTCGTCCCGCATAATTTTTGCGGGACGGGATCGGGACGGGATTCGCTATTTTGTCCTAAATCCCACCGGGATCGGGACGGGATCGGGACGGGACCGGGACGGGATCGGGATTTGCGGGATTTGTGCCCACCCCTAGAAATTTGAACGCCCTTACTTTACGTGTGTGGGCCGCCAAATCCTAATCGACTGGACGAGAATTTCCAAAATCACCCAACGTGAATTGAAGGTTTCATCTTGTTATCCGGCGGCGGCACCCCTCTCCTTCGCCGGCGACCATGCTCGCCGCCAACCGCCTTCCTCCGGTTCTCTGCTCAGTCCAGCCGGTGAAATTGAAGCCCGAGCGGCGTTCCGCCAACAGTGGCGATGGTTTTCCCTCTTTCCTTCCGAAGGAGGTTGATAAAATCAAGGACTCCCACGCCATTAAGCTCGCCAAGAGGATTGAGAGGGTCCCTGTTCCAGTTAGTCCTCCTCCTCCTTGTACTGTACTTGCATCCACTCAGCTTAGTTGAAAATTACAAACTTGGCTGTTCTTGACTGGATGAAATTTGGGGGAAAGGGTTTAAATTGATCATTTGGGACAACCATGGACACAAATTAGGGTTGGTGCTTATTTTTCACATCCGTGATTGAAATGATATGGCAGGTTTTGGGTTCTGAGACAGGTATCATGAGCAGCATTGTGAGGCCTTCAGTGCACGGGACTACGGAGCCAGTTGTTCTTCTTCATGGGTTTGACAGGTCTTTTTTCTTTATGGATTCTTGTAATGTAGATTTTCCATTTTTGTATTTCAATTTTTAGGCTTTTAAAACTTCTTTTATAAGTGTCTTCTAGGCTCATTTCATATAAGCCAGAACCAGCTATCATATGCTCTTCAAATGTTAAATTGTGATCTGAATTACTTAAGATGCTGTGATGCAAATCGTCCAATAAGTCGCAGGGAATAGGGAAAATGGGTAGGGTTATATATCATAAATGAATCATGACTAGGATTCATGGTTGACAGATTGAGTAGTCCATGGAAGGTTATTTGGGCAGCTGCTGATTTTTAGTATGTTCACTGTTCAGCTCTTGCTTGGAATGGAGATACGCCTACCCCTTGCTTGAAGAGGCGGGCATAGAGAGTTGGGCTATTGATATTCTTGGTTGGGGTTTTTCCAATTTAGGTATCCGATTATTTGATTTGGACTGCGCGCTGATAAAAGACACTACCTGTTTTCTTTCCTTATGTCATTAACAACCAATGCCTCTTCTCATGTGCTTCATTTGTGCGATAGAAATGCTCCCATCGTGTGATGCAGTTTCTAAGCGAGATCATCTCTTTCAGGTACTCTAGTCCTCATATATACCTACCTCCCTTCAAACCAAATGTCACATAAGTGGCGGCTTATTTGTACTTGGAACTTTGCTTTAATACCTCACTATGCAGTATACCATTAAGACATTAGCTCATTTTTGTGAAGATGTTGCATAAATTTGGTTAGATTGTTAATATTTTCAACTGATGTATCTCCTGGATTTGGCGTATTAAGTATCTAGCAAGATGAATCGCCAATGCCATGCATGGGTATTTTTATTTTATTGAAAACAAGGGGAAAAAAGTTAGCCAAAATAATAAATTTTAATTTTGAAGGCAGCAGTAAATTAAGATTTTAAAATAAAAGGAAAAAAAAAACTACAATTTCCCATTCCTACCACTCCACTGCACTCACATTTTCTCACTCACAAGGATGCTGGATTTCAAGTCAATATTGAACCCTTCCGAATTCTCTCCTCATCGGATACACACACACAAACACCTTTTCTCACAAAATACTTGAAAATAAAATAATAATAAAATCCCACCTTTATTTTAATTAAAAAAGTTGTTTACTAAGCAGAAGCAAAAAAAGGCTACGTGGTTCAAAATTTTGTAACGATATTGCTTCAGCTTTTGTATCATTGTGTGCGTTAGGATAGATTTATAACCTTCCTGGTGAGTATCAACTATCAGCTATTTACCATTTAAGCTTAATCATGTATACTGCATTGCATTCAGCTTTGGAGATCTCACATCAAGAGGCCAATTGTGCTTGTTGGACCAAGTCTTGGAGCAGCTGTTGCCATAGACTTCGCAGTGAATTATCCAGAAGCAGTGAGAAATTAATGTACCTTGCATAAAACATTTGGAGGAAAATCCATAATTATACCTTGTAGATTCATACTTCCTCTGTGTTTTTCAGGTTAGCAAGTTAATTCTGATTGATGCAAGTGTTTTTGCTGAAGGCACAGGGAAAATGGCAACTTTGCCCAGGATTGTTGCTTCTGCTGGTGTAAGTGATGCTTTCTATATTTATTGATCCAAGTCGTTAGCTTTCTTCATGTTTTGCCTCTATGCTTTTTTCCCTTTTCTGAAGTTACGTGGAGTATGTGCTGTTATTATGTATGACCTTGAATTTTTTTGGCTTAGGTTGCTTTATTGAAGAGTTTCCTACTACGGTTTTATGCATTGAAGTTGGCATTCAATCCATTATCATTAAGTACAATGTTGGATTGGGTGAATGTAAGAATCTCTTCACTTAAATATCTGGAATTTTTATGGTTGTCACCCAGAAGCTAACATTTCAACTACTAGTTTTGATCTCCATCAGATTGGGCGCTTGCATTGTCTGATGCCTTGGTGGGAGGAATCAACAATGAACTTCATGCAGAGTGGGGGTTATAACGTGACTTCCTTGATAAACCAGGTTTGGCATAAAACTTGTCAGTGATATGAGTTATTGAGTTAATGTACTGATTAGCCAAGCCAGTAACAAGGTCTCACTGGAGTTATAACTGGGGGGGAAAGATCCTCTAACAAACATATATTTGCACTTGGCAGGTGAAGCAAAAGACCCTTATCATATGGGGCGAGAGTGACCAAGTCATTAGTAACAAGCTTGCTGTGGTAAGCACATTTTATTATGGCCTGCTTCCTTTTAGACTCCAAAGACACTTACTAAGCCTCATCTCAAGCTAAAAGGCACCCATGAACTGTAGATTCTGAAAACTCCTATTGTACAACTGAAAATGAGCTTTAATTACTTATTTAGGTCACTCATAGTCCCATTATTGATACTCCAAACTTCTCAATTCTATATATCTACTATTGATTGTACACAGCTTATTCTATGTTTGATTAAAAGACAGTTTTTTTTTTAATTTGGGTAATAGAGATTGCAGTCTGAAATGCAAGAAGCGACTCTAAGGCAAATACCAGATTCGGGTCACATACCTCATGTAGAAACCCCCAGAGCTGCTGCTGATTTGATCATAAAGTTTGTTCGAGATGGTTATTGTTGACAGATTCCACAATAAACCTCCGGGTGCTGAAGGATCAGCTCTAATTATCTGTAATGGTGAAATTTTGTTTTTGTTCTGATCAACTAGATCTGTTCCTCACAGCATAATTAAACAAATCTTTTTATATCACTCCATTTACTGTATTTGTAAGCATATATAGTACATGAACCTTAGATTACCAAAAGTAACATAAAAATTTGTATATCACTAGATCTGTTCCTCACAGCATAATTAAACAAATCTTTGTATATCACTCCATTTACTGTATTTGTAAGCATATATAGTACATGAACCTTAGATTACCAAAAGTAACATAAAAATTTGTTGATAGTGGAAGCTTTTCAGCTTGTGGACGCCATCTAAACAAAGGAAGATCCAGAGCAAACAGATGAAGACAAGTTCTCCAATTTCATCTTTGGATTCATTTGGTGTCCATTGTGCCACAGGCACGAGTTGGCTTGAGTTACTTGCTACATGGCTTGGAACGCATAAAGTGATGTGTTGTGGATAGTTTTGTATGTGTGACATGGTGAATGAGTTGGCATAATTTGTTACATTTGAATGTGCATATAGCCATTACGCATGATTCAAGTTTGTCATGGGAGCTCCAAATATATATGGACTTAATATCAATTGTAGGGATAGGAATGCACTATAGAAGGGCAATAATGCCTATTGTGTACCATCCTTGTCTTAACCTTGCAAGGGGAGTCACATGTTCCTTAAGTTTAAAGTATTAGCATAACTGGTAACTGACGATTTAGAGGTCATATATTTGGATTCCTTCTGTCGTTGTAATTAGGGGTGTTATTCAAACTGAACGAGTCGAGCTCTGCATGTTCAAGCTTGGTTCATTTGTTAAACGAGCCGAGCCGAGCATATCCCAATTTTTAAACAAGTTTTTTTTTTAATATATCAGGCTGGGCTTGTTTAGGGAATTAACGAGCTCGAGTTGAACTTTTTTTTTAAGCTTTAAGCAGTTCTACTTCGTCATAATATATTAACTTAGCTTTTTAGAAATTTTAGAAATTCCATAAAATTCGAGTTTTTTGAGCTTTAATTGAACGAGCCGATCTTTCAACCAAGCTTAAAATTCTGGTCAAGCTCGACTTGTTTAGGTAAGTGAACGAGCTCGAGTTGAGCTTTTTTCGAGCTGATCCCAAGTCGAACTCAAGTAGTTCGGTTCATATAACAACCCTAGTTGTAATGGCTTGATGCAGTTTATGGACTCCAAAATAGTACTACTAAGGGTGAAGCTAGCTCCGCTATTTCTTTTTTAAACTTTGCAATGATACTATTTCCTCCATTCGGCAAAACATGTCATTTTACTATTCATACACGTTTTTTTAAGAGATAAAACCTATCTGTAATGGTGAAATTTTCTTTTTGTTCTGATCAACTAGATATGTTCCTCACAACATAATTAAACAAATCTCTGTATATCACTCCATTCATTGTAGTTGTAAGCATATAGAACTTGAACCTTAGATTACCAAAAGTAACATCAAAACTTGTTGATAGTGGAAGCTTTTCAGCTTGTTGATGCCATCTAAACAAAGGAAGATCCAGAGCAAATAGATGAAGACAAGTTCTCCAATTTCACCTTTGAATTAATTTGGAGTCCACTCACTGTGCCACACTGCCACAGGCACGAGTTGGCTTGCGTTACTTGGTACATGGCTTGGAATGCATAGAGTGATGTGTTGCGGATAGTTTTGTATGTGCGACATGGTGCACGAGTTAGCATAATTTGTTACATTTGAATGTGAATTATAGCCATTACGCAGGATTCAAGTTTATCCATGATTCCAGGCTTCTCTCCGGGGTTGTATCTCTGAATTGGCGTCGTCATGGGAGCTGCAAATATATATGGGCTATGGATGGCAGACAGATTCAACCGGTTAAAAATAAAACTTTTAGCTGTTGAAATTATAAGCCGGTTTAATTGGGGTATGGGTGACAAAATAAGTCAAAAACAGGTTAAATTAATTGGTTTAAATATAAGCCGGTTGGAGCAGCTTATTTAGGAGTTTCTTTTTCCACTTCTCTTTTATCTCTTCTCTTTTATCTTATTTGGTTTGAAAGTACCACAATACCCCTAATAAAAATCAAATAAACTCCACTTTTTACAAATAAACTGTTTTTCGCCTCATACGGAGTTTATATTTTTTCATAAATTTTTAACTACTTTTACCAACAGTTTATAAATTTTTACCCTGTTTATAATTTTAGTCAGTTTACTAGTGTAATACCCGTGCCTTGAAGGCACGGGAGCTTGATCCATTTTAATTTGAACATCATTTTATATATCTATATAATACTATATTAATATATATACGTGTTTACAACAAAAATATGTATAAAGTATTTTTTTTATAATTAATAAATTAGTTGAAAAGAGATACGATACAAATTTTGTAAATGATTTAATAAGGTAAAGTAGTAATAATACTCAAACACACCACCTAATATAATTTGAAATAAATATATAATTATTATCATTAGCATAGATCTAAAAAGTAAAATATAAGCTCCCGTACAAATATTAAAAAATCATAAGCACGTAATTGTGTGAATAATTTTGAAGTTATGTAGATGTACATAACTTATTCATTATTTTCATGAGAAAGATGGTTAGAAAGAGAGAGAAATAAATAGTGAAAATAAAGGTAAGATGCTAAAAAAAATCCTTAAAGGTAGAAAATTGATCTAAGAAGCCTCATCCAAGATGTAAAAAATTTGATAGTAGAATTAATATTATTAATAGATTACCTATTATCGAAATTAATTTATAAAAAATTTGAAAAAATAATATTTTATATAATTTTTACCATCCAAACAAAGCGTAAATGAATACTCCCTCCGTTCAACAAAACTTGACGTTTTACTATTTATGCACGCTTTTTTAGGAGCTAAAAACTATATAAAATATCGACTTTTTAAATGATTTTTTTTAACAATTTCGTAGTTATTATTAATAAGTACAAACTTATTAAAAAAAAATTTTAAAAAAAATGAATATTTTATATAGTTTTTATCATTCTAAAAAAGCGTGCGTGAATAGTAAACGACAAGTTTTGTTGAACGGAGGGAGTATTAAACAACATATTTAGCTAAACGAATAGAGAGAGTAGTTATGTACATCTCATCTGAATAAAAAATTCAACTTTAATTGTGGGCGTGACCCGTCAGCAAAATGCTAGCAGAATTAGTAATATATATTACAATCGGAAAAACAAATGGAAAAATGTCTCAATATTTACGGCAATATAACCGAAAATAAAAAAAAAGAATGAATTCAAATCATATTTAAAATAGGAAACAAATATTTTAAAGTTTCCATAATAATATTGACCAATAAGAAAATCTCATTTGAATAAAAAATTCAACTTTAATTGTGGGTGTGACACGTCAGCAAAATGCTAGCAGAATTAGTAATACTAATAGATTAACCCCATCTCATACGAACCCATGGACTTTGTAGGGATAGGAATGCACCATAGAAGTGCAATAATGCCTCTTGTGTACCATCCTCGTCTTAACCTTGCAATGGGAATCACATTTTCCTTAAGTTTAAAGTATTAGCATAGCTGGTAACTGACGATTTAGAAAATGAATGAGCTCGAGCTGTAATTAGGGGTGTTATTCAAACTGAACGAGCTGAGATTGACATGTTCAAGTTTGACCCCTTTGTTAAACGAGCTTGAGCCGAGCCGATCCCAATTTTTAAACGAGTTTTTTTTTCAGGCTTGGCTTGTTTAGGAAATGAACGAGCTCGAGCTGAGTGTTTTTTTTAGCTTTAAGCAGTTCTACTTAGTCATAACATATTAACTTAAAGGAAACTTTAGAAATTCCATTAAATTCGAGCTTTTTGAGCTTTAATTGAACGAGTCGAGCTTAAAATTCTGTTCAAGCTCGGCTTGTTTAGGTAAGTGAACGAGCTCAAGTTGACCTTTCTTTGAGCTGATCCCGAGTCGAACTCAAGTTGTTCAGTTCATATAACAGCCCTAATTGTAAGACTTGATGCAGTTTATGGACCCCAAGATAGTACTAAGAAGCACTAAGACCATCTGCATTAGTGAATCCCTTTCCGGGCTCATAACTTACCTTTTTTTTAACAGTATGCAAACGTTTGGAGTATACTACATAAACCGTAGCATACTATCAGGATCATCCTTAAGGATAATGGAGTACATATTCCTATTAAGAGGGGATGTAGGCCTAATACAATTGATACATTTCCTTGCTATATAGTCAACTATTTTATTAGCTTCCCTAAAACAATGACTAAACCGAATATTATCAAAATAGCTAGCCATATGTCTATTCTTCTCAACTTGAAAGATAATCTCCCACGGAGTGACGTGTTCTCTTCTGATTGCCTTGATGAGAGTTTGATTGTCACCTTCAATAATTGCATTTCGGATCCCTTTCCTGATTGCCTGTTGCATTCCTACAATGATGGTTTCTGTCTCTGTCTGTAAAATCGAACATTTAGATGTATTTTGGAAGAATATATCTAATGATTGTTTCTGCATCCCCACCTGGCAAGAGTCCGTGGTCTTAACCGAGTCATCTATATTAATCTTATAGATAGGGCTCGGAGTCCATTTAGATTTCCTTCTTCTAGATTGAGTAGGTTTTATAATTGGGTCTAGATCAGTGTTCCAATTTTTTATATTTGCTATTATTGTGTGAGCTAATATTGTTGGTGGGGGAGGAGGTATATTTTTAAAGATAACATTATTTCTAACTTTCCAAATAGATTGCCATATGAATCCTATGTCTTGGATTATACTTTTTTCTTTGTTTATTGTTAGAAGTTCATATATTGATTTATTATTATCTGCTTGGGTAAGGAGGGACTTACCACTAATTATTTCATATTGAGTCATTTTTTTTTTTTTGGCAAAGTGACAGTTTAATAGTAAGTGTGTAGAATCATCATCTTGTGAGTGACAAAGGGAGCATTGATTTGGAACTCTATTGTAATATTTATTTAGCCTTTGAGTAGTAGGAAAACCATCCACTAATATTTTCCATAGAAGGGTCTTAATTCTGGGTGGCAGGTTAGTTCTCCAAATCCATTTTATATCATTAGTAATTTGAGAATTTTCACTGTTGTTTAGAAAGCTTGTTGATTTTGTTGATAATATACCATCAGATTCAAATTTCCAAATCAGTTTATCCTGAGTATCCCATGTTGGGATTTGGATTTGCATTATCTGGTTTATAATATCATTTGGGAATAGCTTCTGAAGAAGAGGTAAATTCCATTGTTTTTATTACGTATTATTTATTAGATGTGCTACTTTCATATTCGGGTCTTCCGAATTTCGGTATTGTTCTAAAGTGGTATTTTTAATTTGATCTAAGGATCCTTCCATACATTTATATGCTCACCATTTCCTATTATCGAAAATCATTTATTCACTTCACATGTTTTATATCCCATATCGAAAATGTGGGAAGCGAATAAATGAGGTGGAATGAAGATATATACCATCCTACTACGTTTTCTATCACATATACTATTTTCTATTGCATTTTAAATTCGGGTAAAACGTTTATTCCCAAAACCATTTTAGTATAATTTTTTGAATTTTTTTAAATATGATTATCCGACGGGTTCGACCTATAGACAGGTCTAGATATGACCACAAATGAGGGATGATGGTGAGGGATTACAAAACTGCATATCCCGGCGTTGTATGGGTGGATTCGCAAGAGGCAATATCATTCCTCTATTATCTCATTCTCTATTTTTTGGTCTTTTAAATCATACTTTGATTATTGATTCGTCGATGCTAATGAATCCCGGAACTTGGGAGGCATTCGATTTCCATTGTACGTGAAAGATGTGGATTTGGGTGGGAGTTCGGGCGCATACTGGTGAATAACTTGCAAGAATTGTTTGCTATGACGCCTCCGGCCCGCTGCTATGGCACCTCCGCTTGGTGGGAGTTCAAGCCTACGAAAAGTCTTTCAATACTTCGGCATCAGCAGTAGAGTCGTGCTCAATTCTTAGATGGGCGAGGAAGCGCCGAACACCGAGCCTTTACGGATACCAATTGAGGTCGTGATGAATGTTGGGATGCTCCTCCTGAAAACACTGGTTTCAACCTGTTTTCGTTTCATCTAAAACCGGGACCGATACTTTGTCATTGATGTGAAGCATTTCCCGAATTATCAATGTCTTTCGATACAACACGATTTGTTCACACGCTACCTCTAAAGACAACAAGGCGCCCATGACCTAATGGATAAGGCGCTTGACTTCTAATCAAGCTACCTCTAAAGACCTTGTCCGCCTTAGAGAACGCCTAGGGTGCAGGATCAACAATTAGCCATTAGATTGAATGTTGGATTATGTTCAAATTTTCAGCTTTTGGCGTTTTCGACTGATTTCAGCCTTGCCACCAACCTACCTACATTGATAATTCAATTTCCTATGGGGAAAGTATTTCGATTTGATTTTAGTTTGTTTGTTTTTAATTCATGTTTATCAATCATATCATTTGTTTAGTTAAAGAATGAAGATATATGTACAAATTTTTTCGTTATAAGTTAGGTTAAAAACATCAAAACACCGATGCTAAAACACACTCAAAAGAGGCTTTCCACAAAGCCATAAGCACAAGTTTAAGCAATATATATATTTTTTTTATTAACCCAAGCATATCAGTACATTGGTAAGTTCAAAGGTTTCCATCCTTTGCTACACCTCACCCCTAGCAAGGTCTGAAGGTCCTTAGTCGATAGGGGTTATACCAACGGTGTTCCATAACGTTTCCATCGTTTTCTACATGCTCTGGAAGCTGCAAACAACACCTGAACGATTCCTAACCGCTTGTGTCAACTAGGCCAGTTTTATTATGAACAATCAACTCACTTTACAAGGGGATGACAGCATGTTGCCTGCAGGTACATCAAGTTCTGTTGGGCTGCATTTTGGGCAATTTCGTTTGGTTTTGTCTAGAAAATCTTTGTTGGCCGGAGTAAAAAAAAAACTAGTCAACTAAAAGACAAGAAAACTATAAAGAAAAAAAAAGGTGCCCACACAAAGAACCAACAAATGGTAAAGGAAAGCTCAGTAGGTAATAAACATGCATGGTAACCCAAATCCTCATTCAAATAAGAATCATAAGATGGCACTTGGCATAACAATCATGCAGCCAAACTCCTTCATGAGCTACTTCAGTTCTGCCTTCACTTGATGGATAAAGCCATATTTTTTGCATTCACTGAGATGAGAAGGGCAGAGCTTACTATATTATCATTGCTTATCTGTTGATGAGGAAGTAGGCTTGGCATCGTCCTCCTCAGCCTTCCCATAACGGCGTTTGAATTTCTCAATGTTACCCAAGCTTTGAGCCATCTGACGCCTCGCCCTAAAGTGATAAACTTTACCTTCTCTGTGAATTTTGGACATCATAACATTGATCAACCTGCCACTCTGGGTGACGTAAGATATCAATTGCATCTGAGGGTGCAATCCTTTCTTCATCTCCTAGAAACAGAGAACAAGAAATCTTAATCACATGGAGGCTTAAACACTCGCAGAAAGTAAATAGACAAAGGACTACAGAGTCTTACACCCAACTCATTACCATAGACAGCCCAAGAAAATGGTTAAATGGACAGAGACGCAAAAATCAAATGTGACCTGACAAACATTGCATATCCATTTTCATGGAAAAATGGCACAGCACCTTGTTCAGGGGTCGAAATATGCATAGAGAGCAAAAAGAATAGGCTGATAAAGGTGCCCAAACAGATTCAGACTACACAATGAAGTTCAGGGAAACTAATTCAGAAGATCACTCTATATAACAAAATTGAGATGTTCAATTAGCAAGATAAAAAAGAGCATCTACATACACATGCTAATGCTAAGATAAGCAGCACTCAAGCGATCGAACATCCACAAGCGAGGGAGTATCGGTGTTGGGAAAGATCAAAAAACTTGCTTACAACACGCCCAAACGCCAGACCGTATGATGCACTTTTTAATCGAATAAATAATGCACAGAGGAAAAGTCTGTGCAGTATTCTTCTGAATTAGTTTCCGGAAGAGCCACCGCCTCTTCTTCCTATCTATTCTATCAAAAAAAAAAAAACACACACACACACACCATCTCTTCCCAATCTCTATTCTCCTTCTTCTTCCTCCAATCGATTCAACTGTTGAAATTCTTCCTTTCATAGATCTCAAGGGACTCTACTGCTGATCTTCCCTTCGATTTCAGCGTCCTCTCAATCGACGAATCGGCTAGGGATGTGGTCATCGTCGAGGGTTTAGGGTTAGTGAAGTTCTCATTGTGGTTTGTAAACTCCAAAAAAAATCCCAAATTTAGAGAAGAAATTGCACAAAATAAAAACAATATCGATGTGCATACCTCGTAAACACAAAAGGGTCATATTCCTCTATTAATTTAATCAACACTTACGGGAGGCCTTTATTCTCCAACAAAGTCTGTAGCAGGAGAAATGAGAAATGCATAAGACAGATGATGTCATTAGACATTTGATTTCACTAAAACTACTTTAACCCACTATCCATCTTACACTTCAAACTCAAAAAGGAAATAAGAAAGCCCCAAAGAAATGTATCAAGGAACTTTTAAGAATATAATCCTTACATGTATTCCTTGGACAGCAAGAAGCAACCCCCTATCTAAGAATAATCCTTACATGTATTCCTTGGACAGTAAGAATCAGGCAAGGGAGCAAGATGTATAGCATCCCTGTAAGAAGAAGGGTCTGCAGTTGCTTCATGAGAGAAGTCTTACCACAATATCTGCCTGTCAATTATAGATAAACATTTTTCTCTTTTGGAGAGAGAGATAATATTAGGGCTCGCGGCTCTCTCTCTCTCTCTTCTTTCTCTTATGTGAATATAATTTGGTCATAATATATGTACTGCTCCTAAATAAATTGGTTTGTCAGGTTCGTTGATGTGTAACTGACGATATCTAAGATACATTGACTGATGATTTTTGAAATAGATTATTTCAGTCCCAAAAAATAGAAGCTCTACACTGAGGGTAGTACCTGTAGAATTTAGGTGCCCCTTGTTTTCCAACTACTAACTTTTTTTATTTGATTCTCTATATCTCCTTCTAAGTTTTAAACCCGCAAGTCGTTCTACACTACACTATTTTCTGTCACCACGCACTTAGTCATACACATCACTCATTTGCCTCCCCACTTATCTTATCTACTGCAATCGTCTGTCTAGCAGCTACTTTCCGGATTGATATCTCGCTAGTGACACTGATCTCATTAGGGCTTGTTTGGTATCCTGGATATATGAATTTCAAATTACCCGGAATTGGCTCATCCTGACCGTCTATGATAAATTCATGAAAATCGATTGCATTTAAAATTCCAATCTCATGAAATTATCACCGATAAATCAATCGATCTTCAACAAACCCTTAATTTGATAGAGATGATAACAATTGAAATTGTAAACCGATTGAATTCACAACTTAACTCTAATAACCTTTTAAGAACAAACTGAATTTAGTCATTCGAACCAGCATAAAAACAATAAAAACAATTAGAATTAGATTAGGAATGACAAAGTCACAATCACAATCCGTTTCAATTTCTCAAGCAAATTTCAATTATTCAATTCTCAATTTCTCAAACAAGTAACCAAATAAACCCTAACAAGTAACAATTTGTCAATTTCAGATCAACCCTAAATTTGTGATTTTTCAAGCAACCGGGCATTGAAGGCATGAACCAACCAAATAAATCCTACCAAATCCAGGCCGTCTTCCCCGTCAACCACAACATTCAAATTCCAATTTCTAATTTCTCAACATATGCAATTAATAAAGTATAAAACAACGAAATTGCACTCAGATTAACAATGAAAAACTTACAGACCTTGAGAGCTTGTGAGGAGAGGAGGCGGCGGAGGGCTGCTGAACTGAAGCCTGAATCGGAGAGGGTGAAGACCGAAGGCGGAAGGCAAGCGACTAAGCGAGAGGCCGGAGACGGTGAAGGCGGAGGCTGAAGGCAAGCAACTGGGCTGAGTGCGAGAGAAGTTGAAAGACACAGACAGAGACTCGAGGCAGGAGGAAAGAGGTGGGAGGCGGAAGTGTGAAATACCAACTATACCCTAAATTGAGTGAGCAAATGGAAAGGTAAGAAAGGGTAGATTAGTAATTACCATTGATGAACGGTAAGGTTTGAACTTTTTTTTTTTGATACAAAGCAAGATTTTGGGTGATGTCAGACCATACTGATCCACCGCCCAATAGTGTCCTTGCGGATGAGAGCCAGAAGCTCTGGATGATAAGCAAACGACCCTTGAATTTGTCGCGGACAAAGATGAACTGTTTTGTCCGCCACCCGGTTGACTTCTCGAAAAACATGGGTGACATATGAGGAATCAAAGGAGTTGAGCAAAAGAAGAGCGTCGGCGATCACCAAAGCAATCTCCTAAGGACACGTCCAATTCCCCTTGATTGAGTTGATAACTGAAAGACTATCCCCTTCCACTTCAATCTTCGAGATCCCCAACTCTAAAGCAGCAGACAGTCCCAACCGAAGAGCCAAAGCTTCAGCCTGCAAAGCAGAAACAGAACCACACAACACGGCGTTGCAAGCCTGGACACTACCATATATGGTGGTCTCGAATGACAAAACCCGCCGCAGCATCTCCTGTTGATAGTTTTGACCCATCAAAATTGATTTTAAAATATCCCTCTGCGGGTTTCTTCCAACGAAGATTCTTTTTCTTCCTTTGTTGGGGCACACTTATGGGTTTCATTTTTTCTATTTCTTCCCAATGGAGTGTCTTTGATTGGTTCCAATTTTGTAGTTTGAGTCTTATGTACCCTTCATGTTGTTGATTGTTCATGTAATTTTGATCATCGAATACTGTTTTATTCCTTATTGTCCATAAACTCCACCAAATTAACGATAACGAAGCTATTTGGGGTTTAGTGATACTCGAAAATATTTCCATTACCGCTTGTTTCCTGTTTTTATTGGTTGTGTCCACCCTTCGAATTCTTGCTTCGATGTTTTGATCAATCTTTCCAATCAGATCAAGAGAATGGGTGCATTTTGTAAACAAGTGTCCTGCGTCTTCAACCAAATGGTTGCAAAAAATACAAGAGAGAGGCACTACCACACCCTTTTCAGCTAGTCGTTTCTTCGTTGGGATTCCATTCATCACTAGTTTCCACATAAAATTTTTAACTTTCGGGAAGCAATTCATCTCCTAAATCCATGCCAGTTCGCTTTCGGGGAGTCTGTCATATCATGTTACCATTTCTAGGGCAGTTGAGGCGGAGAACCAGCCGCAATGGTTTTAGTAAGGTTGAACTCATACATCTATATAGTAATGATGTATATATAATTCAATGTTTTGAATGTTTTAAATTAAACCAACTAGTACAATACCCGCGATATGGCACGTGCACGAGGAAAAAATATAAAATATCTATTATAAGGATGATAAAAAATAATAATGAAAAAAATACAAATGGTGAAGTACATTAACAAATATAAAAATAAATATATGAATGGATTATGTCGGTACGCTATACTTCGTCCATTTGATTCCTGGGGTAGTTACAGTAGAATAGGATACAATATGGTAGTTACTATAGAAGGTCAGCTTTGCAAATTACAGTATCACAATAACTCTATAATCTTTGACTGTGGGAGACGATGTGACTATGTGAGAATGCAATTCCATAACATAGTCATCCCAAAGAGTAACGGGCAAGACTTCATGGCTAAAAAAAAAGGTAAACGGAATTATAACAGGAGATAAGACAATTGAAGTAAAACAAACATTTATGATTGGTATAATTAACCCTGCAGGTGACTCACCTATGATCTTCCAATTTAATCTCCATCTGATTAGTCACATACTTGTGTTGATGTTCATACTTGATAATATCAGTGTAATGAATGAGTTCACCAATAACATCTACAAATGAATGAAGTTGGGTAGCAGTAAGGCCACATATGATCGGGGATTGGTAATCAATGATGGCTATATGATAATACATTTAAGAAAGAATAGGTAATGACAAAGATGAAATAAGTAGAATTCATTACCAAAAAAGGAGTCTGCAGATAGGGTATTTGACAAAACCACTATAAACTCCTTAAACTCCAACCCATTGAGGGGTATTGGAAAAGTATCAGCAGCAGAATTGATGACGGTATCATCACCGACAACGATTTTCTTCGTATGATTGACAAACTTGAATGCACCCGTGTATTCGGTGAGTTTGAACTTTGACATCGTAATGGTGGCAAACTCCTTCACATGAGCAACACTTTTCCATACCAGATTTGCCTTGATATTTGACTCAATTCGACAGACATACGTTTCCCATAAATTAAACAAATATGAATATTAGATGTGGGAACGAACAAATAGGAAGGCCCCCGAAAAAGAAGGAATGAAACATAAAAGGAAACGGAAATTAGTTGTGCATACCATTTCATAAATAAGAACCAATTGCAATGGTGCATACCATTTCATCAATAAGAACCACTGTCTCTAAAAGATCAGGTGCACCATTACCTCATTGAACTGCACGAAATAGCCTAGGTACCGTAAAGAAGGTTGTAATCTATGCAGCTGCTGAAAATGCTATGAAAAAGAATCTCCTGATTCCACGAAATGGAGCTTGGACTTCACTAATGAGTTTGAGATCTCTCCTGAAACTGGATCCTATATCTCCCCCCCCCCCCCCCCCCCCCCGGGCCCCCTAACCTAGCTTGCATTAAAGCTAAAATCTCATGAAAAGAAGGGTATAAATGGTAAAGCTTCAGAATGTTACACAAAGGCATAAACATGTATTCTTAGGATCTTCCTAAAAAATATTTTACTCAAGTGTCATGAACCTTTTTTATGTAAATAAGTTTTTATAGGTGAATAGTTGCTAATGGAGTAGTAAATAGCTGAAAATAATATTCAAATGCCAAAGGTAGTCAGCACCTCTTCCTGCAAATCCTTGAAGTTAGGCAGTGCTCTAAAAGAGGCCAAGTCTGGATCATTAAGAAGGCGAAATTTTTTAAAAGGGGTAATGGTTTCAACTTTGAAGTACAGAAAACTAAGATCCTTTTCATAAACTAGAGTTCAAGAAAATCAGTTTGCAGTGTCAATGAAATAATACAAAGAAAAACTAACACTTGGCACATTCCGAGGTTATGAAGAGAGTTTCATACTCGTGTATAGTGTGAGACTGATAACCACAACTGCAGTCAAGATCGCTGCCTCCAAGATAATCTTGCCTGTCAAGAACAGAGATGAATCATCAAAACAGATAGCAATCAAAACATGAAATGAACACTTCATTTGGAAGAATAGATGCATATACGCAAAAGAAATCAGCTTAGGGCGAATGAGAAATACATTAACCATAACACTTCCATCAATATATTTAACCATAAATTTGCATTCAGTACCAAATTTTAGCGACTTTCCTTGTAATTTATGCCTAAGCAATGAATCAAATACTAAACAATTTCTGATTCCTAGATGTCAAAAAGAAATTAAATTATAGTAACAGTACATAACTTTCTTGACCATCATATACAAAGAAATCTTAGAAGCTGAAGTTCAACAGGGAATGATACACATTATCCAGCAATTAGGAATTTACATGTTTGAAGAATCAGGAATGCAAAACCCTAAATCAATACTTGGATAAACAAAAGAAGATTTCTAATTGCTAAAAACTCTTAATGTGATGGTATCACAAATTCAACGCATCAAAGATATCACAAATACAAGCAATCGTCGGCGCAGGAGTTCAAGATCACTCCTTGCAAAGATAAACTTGAGAAATTCGCAATAGCAAACCAAATTTATATGAGAATCAATTAACTATAAAAACTCCGATCAAGCTGAAATCCCCCAATGCACGATCAAATTAAACACAAATCGAACTCAAAAGGCCAAATCAGAGACAACCCCTAAAAATGAAGTCAGTGGAAAGGCATTCAGGGAGATGAAAATAGTGAGATTATGTTTTCTAACTAATTTAGGGATTCAAAAGGCCAAATCATAGACAAACCCTAATCGAACAAATTAGGAACCTAGGTTTTTTTTATAGGAATTTAGGGCCCGTTTGGAAAGGGTATATAGATATAGGATATAGGCTATGGGTATGAGATATAGGATATAGGCTATGGGTATTGGCTATGGGTATGAGATTGATATCTATATCCTATATCTGCTGTTTGGAAAGGGTATATAGATATCAGAGTAAAAAAAAGGAGAAAATGTAATAAAAATGAACCAAAAACCTTATGACTTTCGAAATGATAAAAAAATCGAGAACTTTGAAAGCATATTACTAATACCATAATATTTCATCAAATTACCATACGAGTGTGTTGCAAAATATGAAGTGTTTAGCCAACCTATCAACATACTATCTTCCGAAATGTGCAAAAATAAGGCTAGTAGTAGCCTCGTACGTTTGATAGAAGTTTAGGCATACACTTTTACAAAATGGCATCTAAATGGTCTTGCAAACACACTACCCATCCACCGTAGTACCCCCTCTACAACCCCGTAGCTCCTGAACCGCCAGAAGAAGCACGAAGTCGACAAATAATGCTTTGCACATATAATTTCTTCCAATGGTCAATTGGGCAACTATAGAAGTTCTCAAGCTCACTCGGAGTCCTCGATATAACTCTACTAGCCTCAATCGCATCGAGTTCTGAAACTCCGTCCAACATGGCTATCTCAGACATCAACATCTTTTTCTGTTGAGACACATACTCCTCACGATTGTCTTGCCTCGCCACGGTTTCAGTTAGGGTATGCAAATGCCCATTCATTGCCTTAATGGCTTCGCAGAATTCAGCATCAACAAGGTTGTTTCCGAGAGGAGATTTACCTGCCCTTTTCTGCCTCTTTGACGGTGGTGGATGTGATCCTTCATCACTAGCTGGATGGTCACTCTCCTATAACGGTGACTCTAGGTTAACGTACTCATTGCCTGGGTTGTTTACCCAGTCCTCCATATCTTCAGCATCGACACCAGTTGCTCGGTCAGACCCAAAAATCAACTCCAACTTGACGAATTCTGGAAATGGTTTCTTCCATAATCCTACTGCCCTTGGATAAATCTAGCATCACATAAAAAATAGAATTTATAAAAAGATAATAAGAATGACAATAGATTGAGCTCTTCGAACACATAATCAAGTTGCATATTACCTTACAGTGGTCATCGTAAGATTGCCTCTCACAATTGATCATAGAAGTTTCTTCATCCCAAGTAAATCCAGATAATTTCGTCATCTCATGGATGGCGGTGTACTTCTCCTTCAAAAAATTTAACTTGGAATCAATCTGCGCAGCTGTCAATCCAACTCCTGGAAAGAAATTTTCTAGCTTCTCTGCCAAGTGTTGATAAAACCCATTCCTAAAGCCACCTTCACATCTCCATCGAGCATCACCTTTTAGCTCTAACACAAAATCTAAGGTAACATCCACCTCCAAACTCGTCCACTTTCTCTTTTTTTCCCACGTCCACGTGAATTCATAATGTTACTCATCCTAAAGACAATTACAAATTCAATTACAACCAAGATTGAACAAAGTACTTGATGAAAACATGTGAAATAGTCTTACAAACAAGAGCAAAGTAGTACATGAAGTTGAGATTAACATAAAGTCTTACAACCAAGATCGAACAAAGTACTTGATGGAATTGAAACATGTGAAATAGTCTTACAAAAAAGAACAAAGTAGTACATGAAGTTGAGATTAACATAAAGTCTTACAACATGGAAATCGATCATCAATTATTAAGCCCCCGAAACCCAATTGTTGAAAGAAGTGTGAGCTAAATTATCCCTAAAATTAGTCCACTCCTCCGATACAGCAATTTGAGTGATGAATTGTGCCGACTCTTCATTCCCACCACTCTCTTCCTCGCCGTTAGATGTTTCTTCCTCCCTATCTTCGTACTCATCCTCATCTTCTTCAAACATTAGGCCCGGTGTAACATCAGTTGGCATGTGTTTGCGAATAAGATTGTGCAGTAATGCACATACTGAAACAATGCGACCTTGTGTTCGTAATGGATAGAATGAGCGACTTCGCAGAATACCCCATCTTCATTTCAATAGCCCAAAAGTTCTCTCCACGACATTTCTAGCCTTTGAATGTTTCATGTTGAAATACTCCTCCGGTTTTTCTGGTTGATAGTTACCCCATTCTCGTAGATGATAATTATGACCTCTATATGGAGCTAAAAACCCTTCACAATTTGTGTACCCAGCATCTACCAAGTAGTAACATCCTAACCAAGGTAAATTTTATAATTAGTATGTTTTTCTTTCACAGAGGACTTAAGTAATAATATAGTACTTTTATGGTTACCTTTTGGGACTTTCAAACCATTTGGTCTAGATATAGCATCACGGAGGACACGACCATCATGTGCTGAACCTTCCCAACCAGGCAATAGGTAGATGAACTCCATATTGGGTGTACACACACCCAATACATTCATCGCTAGGTCCCCTTTTCTAGTTCGATACCTTGATCTGTGGGTATTTGGCACATGAACACTAATGTGTGTTCCATCTAAGGCTCCTAGACAATTCTACATGACAAGATAGGATGACTACATTATTGATGACATTGAAGATTATACTTAGCTTACCAATTTAATAAGAATTTTGTTCCATTTACCTTAAAAAGTTTCCATCTACCATCTTCACAATCCTCGGGTATGGGTGTAGGCTTCTTGAGCAAGTGACGATGCAACTTTAAAACCGCAAGAATACAAAAATTGAAGTGTCTACTCACACTCTCACCACTCCTTACAAAGTAATTTGCAATTGACCTATTCTTTTGATGATGAGCCAATGTGAATAGAAACATTGCAATCATTTCCTCTACATCCATGTTCTTTGTCTTTTGTAATCCCCCAATATCTTGTACCATTGTACAAAGCACTCCAAATGTTTCTCTATTGACCCGAAGCTCATTCCTACAAGTAGTATCACTCTCTCTAATCAACCTACGTAAGTTGCCCAATCTATGGGTCATCCTATCCGTTTTTTCAATTTGAAAGTTATCAATTTGTAGGGCTCGTTCACGGAACCTTATAGCAATAAGGTTTATCACTTTCACGATTGCAATCACTACTTGTAGGATGATTTTTCGTCGTTCCTCCTTTCTCCTTATCAAATCAAGCTCAAGTGTGTCCATTTCTAAGAGGAATTCAAAGTAAAAAAAATTATCAGACCACATGCCTTATTGCTATACGGGCAGATGGAGCAAATAGATCAGCAAGATATCAAGATAGCAAAAAAATCAGACCAAGCAAGTGATCAACAAGATAGCAAGATAGCAAAAACCTACGTAGGTTAACAAACACATCAAACTCATAGCTGATCAAACTCAAACCCATCAAACTCATAGCCGATCAAACTCAAACCCATCAAACTCCAATCGATCAAGCAGAACAGATGGAGCATATACCCATAGCCGATCAAACTCAAACCCATCAAACTCAGTCTGACGGGTATAACAAAACAGGGCGACAAACTCAGTCTAACAAAACAGATGGAGCATATACCCATAGCCGATCAAGCAGATGGAGCATATACCCATAGCCGATGAAATCGATCAGGAAAGATAGGCACACGGCAGAAATCGATCAAGCACATGGAGCATATAATCGCAAAAAAAAGGAGCAAAAATCAGAGAAAATCGAGCAAGCAGAAGGAGGAGAAGAAGGAGAAGAAGAACCTATCAATCGATCAGCAAGATGCAAGAAGAAGGAGGAGAGGAAGAACCTGGCAATGGAAGGAAGCGAGCAGAAGGAAGCGAGCGAGCAGAAGGAGAGGAACCGTCGTACGTCTTTCTTCTATATCCCCCAAATTAGTCGGATATCAAAAAAGAGGATTTACCCTAGAATAAGTAGATAGAGATATAGAATCCATATCTATATACTAATTCAAGTAATTATACCAAACGGGGTATATAGATATTGGGCTTTCTATACCCATAGCCTATATCTATATACCCTTACCAAACAAGCCCTTAGGAATTCGAAGAAATCGAATCGATAATTAAAAAAAAAGTCGAAGTAGGATTTGGAGGATGAATGACATAAAACTTTTGGTTTTGGAATATTAAGTAATCCTTTTTCCCAACAACAACAAAACAATTGACTTCTGGTGTAATAAGAAACAAACCTGGAGCCTTCGATATGAGCAGCAAGGGCAGAAGAGAACGTGGAGGACGGAAGATTGAAGTGTCCGGAGAGGCGGCAAGATTGAACCGTCCAGAGAGAACGTGGAGGACGAAAGCAAGGGCGGAAGGAGAGGCATCAAGGATTCGGATGAGAGGTCGTAAAACCTCGGAGGTGGTAGGAGATGGATTCGGAGGAGAGGCAGTAGGTGGGAACCCTGGAGGTGGAGGAGAGGCAGCCATAGTCAGAGGCAGTGGGAACCCTAGAAGTCGATGATGAAATTAGGAAGGGGGCTTTCTCATAAAGGGCAGATGGCTGAGGTACTTCTCATAATTGTTCAACGAGGATTTCAAGTCTTCGGATATGAGTCCCAATCTCATAGATCGCATAGACTACGGCTATCACCGACGTATATCCATTGAGGAGGTTAAGGTTGTTGTTTGCAAGTCGAAGAACCATAGATCTGCAGGTCCGGATGATATTCCGGGTGATGTTTGGAAGTGGTTAGGGGCCAAAGGCTTAGTCTTGCTAACTTCCCTTTTCAATGCTATCATGAGATCAGCTAAGATGCCAGCGGAGTGGAGACTTAGTAAAGTAGTTCCGATCTACAAGAACAAGGGTGATGTCCAGTGGTGTAGTAACTACAGAGGTATCAAACTGATGAGTCACACGATGAAGTTATGAGAGCGAGTTATTGAGGGAAGGCTTCGGAAGTTGGTTCAAGTATCTTAGAACCAATTTGGGTTCGTGTCGGGCAGATCAGCGGTTGAAGCAATCCACTTTTTGAGACAATTGATTGAGATGCACAGGGATCGGAAGAAGAATCTACATATGGCCTTCATCGACATCGAAAAAGCTTATGACAGGGTGTCAAGAGAGCTCTTATGAAGATGCTTGGCAGAGAAGGGAGTGCCAGAGACGTATATCAGAGTTATCAGAGATATGTACGATGGTTCTCTGACTAGTGTGAGAGCACCGTGTGGCGACTCAAAGTACTTTCAGGTTCGTGTAAGGCTTCATGAGGGTTCAGCTCTAAGTCCGTTCTTGTTCACCCTAGTTATGGATGCACTCACCACCCCGCTTCAGGAAGAGGTTCCCTGGAGTATGTTGTTCGTAGATGACATTGTGCTTGTGGACAACTCAAGATCTAGATTGGCTCGCATGCTTGAAAGATGGAGAAGTGTGTTGGAGTCAAAGGGTTTCAGATTGAGTAGGACCAAGACCGAGTATGTCCAGTTCCGTTTTAGAGAGGACAAGGATGTAGGGAATTCGTTTTTATCAGGGGACAATCCAATACCTAGAAAAGAGTGTTTCAAGTACCTTGGCTCGTTCATTCAAATCAATGGGGGTATAGACAGGGACATCGATCAACGTATCTAGACGGGATGGCTAAGATGGAGAAGAGCGTCGGGAGTGTTGTGTGACAGAAAAGTTCCGGTCAAACTGGAAAAAAAAATTCTACAAAATGGTTGTTAGACCGACTGTTCTGTATGGCTCGGAGTGCTGGTCGACAACTAAAGCTCAAGAACATAAGTTGTCAGTGGCTGAGATGAGAATGTTGCGCTGGATGAGTGGACACATGAGACTAGACAAAATCAGAAACGAGGACATCAAGAGCAAATTTGGAGTTGCGAGTATAGTGGACAAACTGTGGGAGTGTAGATTGCGGTGGTTTGGGCACGTGTGTAGGAGACCGTCCTCGGCTCCGGTTCGCAGGTGTGAGTGTTTGGATCTTGGAGATATCCGTAGATGGAGAGGTAGACCATGGAAGAGCTTGATGGAGGTGATCTGAAAGGATCTCAACCTTCTAAGCCTGTCGGAAGATTTAACTTCAGACAGGGACCACTGGAGGATGTGCATTCAGGTTGCGGATGGATAGTGCTTTGGGCTTTGATGTTTTGTCATTTCGCCCTTTCTTCATTTTTATATGCCTTCTCCTTCGTTTATGATTCTGCCATGGTTATCAGAATCGCGATCCGGATCGGTAGGATCGTACGATCCTACGATCCTAGGGAGAGTTCTGATCCGGATCGATGGTAAATAGTCGTTTATACTAGAATCGGGACTAGGATCGGTTAGGATCCTTAGGATCTTACGATCCTAAGGATCCTAACCGATCCTAGTAAATTCTGATGTTTATGAAATTAGACCCATTTGTATAAAGCCCATGTTGTGAGCCTAATCAGCCATGTCTTTATGCATATTTTAGTTCCATATTCTTTACATTTTGCATATTTCGGGTTGGGAATATGTCGAATTTATGTAGTATATGCTTAATTGTCAGAAATTGAGATCTACATAAGTTTCTGTTTAATATCGCAGAATATGGAACCATTTCGGAAGAAAATCAAGGAAGCAAGAATCGGAGCACAAAGCCACTCGACATCGACTAGGCTTAGTCGATCTCGACAAGAACTTGCCTAGACACAGCCAGCATCGAGGAGCTTGAGTCGAGAAACAGAAGACGAGGAACCCGAACCCTACTCGACATCGAGTACAGTTACTCGAGGTCGACAAAGAGGGGAGCCTGGACCCAGACTCGAGGAGAAGGCTACCCGACCTGACCAGGAGGCCGACAACCCTACTCGACCTCGACGAGACCTTGTCGAGATCGACGAGCCTCCCAGCGCCTGCCCGAGTCCTTGCCGAGGAGAAGCTGCTCGACCAGAGAAGACCGCACCCTAGTCGATCTCGAGGAGCCCTAGTCGAGATCGACGAGCGCCGAGTCCAGATCCGAGCCTGTCGAGTAGAGCCACCCGAGAAGACCCTGTCGACCTAGCCAGTCTACTCGACCTCGACGAGCCCTTGTCGATATCGAGGAGCACCGTGAACCCAGTCCGAGCCTGTTGAGGACTGGCTAGCCGAGACGACAAAGCCAGGCCCAGTCGACGACTTTCCTAGTCGAGATCGAGTACGCCCTACTCGAGGTCGACGAAGCTTCCAGAAGCTGTATGACGCGGTTTGATCAACTCTACTCGAATTGGGATTGCTTGGGCGCGAAGATTGCCGATTCTATCCGAAACTATCAAGATCCATCATGAAGAGAAGAAGATTTATCCATGGAAGACTTTTAGATATAATTCCTATTTTAGATTTAATTATGTTATGTCTTTTATTTATCCTTAAGCATTTTAGATATAATTTTAGATATAGATAGAGATTTCTATCCTTGATTAGCGAGGATTAGAAGGCTATAAATAAAGCCCATGGGGCTCAGTTTTATTCATTCAATTTCAGTCAGAGACAAGTAGTTCCAAGGAGAAGTTTAGGGAGTTCGAAGGTTTTAGGGTTTTGGCATTCAGCGAGAGTTGATTGCCGGGATTGTAAAGTCTTGGAATTTAGTTTAATGCAAGTTGTTTCTTTTCAATCAATGATGTCTGAGTTTGCGATGAGGCGTGAGTAGTCCACCCACTTCTAGGGTTGGGGCGAGCCCGACGATAGCCATGCGTGTTTGAGGTAAAGATCCAACCTTTATCATGTTTTGAGCATTTTCCTACTTGTTGATGTGTTTATTGCCCATCTAATGGAGATCCATGCTAACAACTTGGATTATAAACATAAAATCAGTAGAGACAATTAGAGTTTCTTGAGAGAGTTGTCTAATTGTTGGAAAAGGCGAAAGTTTAGTCCTTTAAATGCGATTCACATGCTTATCTGTTTGGTCCTGCCTTATGCATGTTTGGTTATCGTTGTTGCAAACCCCAATCTTGGAAGTCTTTTACATTAAGTTTAAGTCGAAACCCCAAAGCATTTGTTTTTACTTTCTTTCCTTTCGTTTTACTCCCTGCCCTCGTCGATCTCGACCAAGCCTGGTCGACCTCGACCACTGATCTTCGACCCAGAGTCGTCGTAGCTTACCTGTGCAGGAACTCGACCAGACCCACTCGACCCAGACGAAGGCTACTCGATCTCGAGTAGAGCCTTGTCGAGATCGACCACCGTTGCCGAGCTGTTGTTCCCTGTTCGACTGTGCCTGACCCCTGTCGACTAACCCTTAGTCGAGGTCGAGTACCCCTGTTGTCGACCACTTCTGTGAGATTCGCCGCTACCTAGGATCTGCTGACACGCTTCCTCGTGGATCGATCCTGACTTCCCGCTGCTGCATCAGGAGGAGGTCTTGTAATTATTTGCAAGGGACGGAATCTGGTTTGCTGCGATTTATTTCTATTTTATTTGCAATCTCGATTTTCTCCTACAACAAATTGGCGCCGTTGCCGGGGAAGCTATCATTCGCGCCTTAGGTAGTCAGTTCTCACTTTTCGCTTGAGTTACTTCGCAGGTGTATGCGCCTTTCTGGTATCCCACCTGAGTTTGACGCCTTAGACGAACCGGAACGCCTCCTACACATCAGAGCTAGACTGCAAAGAGCCATGGCGTGCGGCCGCTGAAACACAGGAGCAGCTGATACAGATGCTTACCAGGGAACTCGCCGCAAAGGATACTGCTATCGCCACAAAAGATGCTGCTATCGCTGCTGAGAAAGCAGCAAGGGAACAAGCAGAAGCTGAACTTGCCCAATATCCAACCACTGGAGAGGATTATATGCATCCGACTCTTGTCGTGCCTGAATCGGCGATTCTAATCACTGAAAACTCTTTTGAAATTCGCACTCAATTTCTTATAGAGCTTAAAAATAATGCCTTTTATGGTAAATTTAATGAGTGCCCTCTTGAACATATTACCAACTTTTCTGACATGTGCCGTACTCTTGCTGAAGGTACAACTTTGGAATATGTCAAGATGAAAGCTTTTCGCTGGTCTCTCGATGGGCCTGCACTGAAATGGCTGGAAGGGCTGAAAGCAAGATCACTCACAACCTGGGCCCAAGTAGAGCAAGAATTTCTGAATAAATTCTTCCCACCTGCCAAAACAGCACATCTCCGCCAGAGAATCACCGCCTTCAAACAGAAGCAATGGGAACCGCTGGCAAAGGCATGAGAGCGCTACAAAGAACTTTTGCGATCTTGCCCTACTCATGGACAACCACCCTATGTCATTCAGGAGATCTTCTTCAACTCTCTTGATCAAGTCACCAAGGATAGAATCAACCATTACACTCGCTATGAGTATCTGACAATGCCGCCAAGTGACGCATGGGGTGTGCTGGAAAAGCTCACTAACTACGACAACAAATATGGGTCTACTTCAAAGTTCAAACTATGAGGAGAACTCCTACGCTAGGCCAGCACCATCTATGCCACTCTATGAGGCGTCTAAGGAGATTGACCCAGATGTCAAGGAGCAATTCTATAGAGACCAGAATCGCAAGCTCCTCAAACAGGTCAAATATTTGTCTGTCAACCAGCCTTGCATCGAATGCGGATCACAGTGGCACACCACTACTGAGTGCCCACATGCAGAGCAAGTCAGAATGGCAGAAACACATGAGGAAACAGCCTACGCTGGAGGTCCCAATCGCTATATGGGAGATCAAATGGGCTATCAACCACAGTGGAACCAAGGTCTTCCCATGAATCCCCCGCCCTACAGAGCTCCAGGTCATCCAGAAAGGGATCAAAAGAAGGATGATCTGCAGCTGATCCTTGAGGAGATGCGTCGGAATCAGGGCACCATCAACAACCAATTCCAGAGCATCACCACCAAATTTGGGGAACTGGACATTTGGAAAAGGGGAATAGAGACCCAGATGGGTCAAATCGCTGCGCAGATCCCACGACCGTCCGGCAAGCTCCCTGGGCAGACAGAACCAAATCCTAAGGGGAAAACCGGACATGTCGCAACTATCAAACTCAGGAGTGGGCATCAATTACACGAGCCAGAGGTCGGAAAACAGCAAAGCAATGCAGAGCAGCAACTCGAGACAGAGCAGAACCTGGTCGATCTTGAGGAGCCCGTACTCGATGTCGACAAGACCTTGGTCGACCTCGACAAGAAACTACTCGACCAAGACTAGAAGCTGAGCTCGGACTCCGCTGCGCATACCAGCCACCCGAGGTCGACAACCCAAGTCGATCTCGACAAGCCCCTGGTCGAGATCGACAAGCCCGTGGTCGAGATCGAGGAGAACCTGGCCGACGTCGACAACTCTGCAGCACCTTCGACGGCTGATCTGGCTCCGAAACAGAAAAAGCCACTACCTTTCCCTTCTAAAACTCATAAAGATCCCACTGCGGGTAGATTTAATAGATTTGTTAATATGCTGCAAGAACTGAACTTTTCTATTCCTTTTACAGAAGCCCTGCAAGAGATGCTTGGATATGTCAAGTTTCTGAAGGAAATCCTGAGCAAGAAGCGGTCCATCTCAGAGATCGCAGGCGAATGCAAAGTACTCCACTTCCCTGAAAAGAGGCCTAGCCCTGGTAAGTTTTCTATTACTGTGGGTTTTGGACAATATAAATATGATTCTCTATGCGATTTAGGGGCGAGTGTGAGCATCATGCCTTTATCAATCTGGCGAAAGGTCAAGATAGGATGCATAGAACCTGTGGATGTCAAACTATACATGGCGAACAATACAGTGGTCATCCCTACAGGTATAGTTGAAAATGTCCCCGTCCAGGTTGGTAAATTCTTTGTTCCAGCTGATTTCCTTATCATTGATTGTGCTGAAAATCCTACTAGCCCTATTATTCTTGGTAGACCATTCTTAGCTACTGCAGATGCCAGGATTGGTGTAAAGAATCGCTCGCTCACCTTCACCATAGGCGATGAGGTTTTGGATTTCTCTTTTGGCCCTGCAAAAGAGGAAATTTCTTGGCTGGAGGTGAAAAGCATCAGCATCGACGGGACCAAGCAAACAGCGGAGGAAGGAGCCAACTCTTTACTCGAGATCGACGAGCCCTCCTCGATCTCGACAAGCGCTCTCCTCGAGCTCGACAAGCCTTTGTCGACCTCGACCACCATTGCTGAGCCAGAACTTTGCCAGGATCCTAAGTATAGGGTCCCTGTACTCGATCTCGACCAGCAGTACTCGACATCGAGTAGACCCAAGCCCAAAGATTTCTGTTTTGGGTCCGAACGGGTAAGTTCAGGTATGAATTCTACTCCCCCTCAGTCCATAAATAAAAATTTTAATGATTTAAGAGGAAATAAAACACCGTGGCGAGAGAACCTGCAGAAACTGAGGGCTACAAAGAAGAAAAAGAAAGAGAAGGGAGATGATGCAAGCAACCACCTATCAGCTGAGCTTGCATACTACCATCAGGACCTAGATGATCCAGGAGAAGGGCCAAGCATGAGCGGGCCCCACAATGATGGTCCTTGAGCGCAAACGGTAAAGTCAGCCTAGCGACTATAAAATCTAGAGCATGTATATAAGACTTTATGAATTTATTATTATTATTATTATTGTTTTTTAATTTTATTTTTTGGCTTTAAGTCTTTTAAAATAATTCATATGGATAATCTTGTTTTTGTGGAATCTAATACTTTTTGGTCGGCAAGCATATAAGGATCGCGAAAAGTGGAATAAGAAGTCCCTGAAAACCAGTCAGAATCGACGAAGGCCAAGTCGACGACGACGAGGAGAAGCCAGAAGTTACTCGACCTCGAGTAGACGTACTCGACCTCGAAAAAGCCCAGAAGCTCCTCGACTTCAGAATCCACTAGACGCAGACGAGCCTACTCGAGATCGAGTAAACCGTACTCGATGTCGACTAGCCACCTACTCGACATACACTAATCAGCCTTCTTCGATGTTTTATCCTGTGAGTTCCTTCCTTTACTCTTGTTTTTATTTGATTTTATACAGCGAGGACACTGTAATGTTTAAGTATGGGGTGGGGGAAGGGCTTACTTTGTGCATATTGGCTATATTTGATCATAATTGACATATATATGCATTATTTCTTTGAATTGCTACATGGCTATTTTTGGAATGCATTATTTGCTTTATGTGCTTATATGCATGTTTTTCCAAAATTTGAGAAAAATGACCCCCATTGAAAATTGAAATTTTAAATAATGTCATGGAAGCTTATATTGAACTCGACAATGCAAAATTGGATTCATTAGAGATATAGCATGAAATTGCCTAGTAAAGGGAAGTCACAATGAAGTGCATATTTTGATGAAAACCATGAAAGGAGGTAAATTTGATGTTGCTTTTGACATGTTGCATGATAAGATGATGGAGGACTTTATATTTCCATATAATGCTCATTGTTTATATTACTAGCCTTACCTATGCTTATGCATCACAAAAGCCATAATATGCCTTATTTCAAATATTGCTCCACATAATCTAAATATTTGCCATTCTTTACCTTATTTCCTATCCGGGGATTATGTTGAGAATGATGTTACATTATGGAGATGTTATATGGTTGTTGTGATTATTATCATAATTGGAGTTTGGAAGGAAATTGTTTGAAATATATGGAAAATTTAATGAGTGAAAGAAAATCCAATCACCTCAGGAGATAAAGGTAGATTGACCCTGCTCTCTGAAATAATAGTTTGGAGAGATGGGACACATTGTGAGGAGTCCAAAGCACTAAGTATCTGGGGCCATTCATGACACCCATGTTTGCGACTCGCGAGAAGGCAGTGTTGAGGTTAGAGAGGTAAAAGCATTATTGATAAAAGCATTATGAAAGGTGATGAATCTTATGAGAAAGAATATGGTATGAAATTCAAAGTTTGGAAAAACTCCATTTCCCCGGATCAAAAACACCACATTGCCAAAAAATTGCCCACCTTTTGCCTTTTACCAAACTGCTCCTTATTTGAGCTTAAATTAAAGTCTTCTTGATTATCAGTGCTTTGTCATATAAATTGTTTATGCATAACCCTCCTTTTGTGAGTAGATGTTGCTTTTACATATTTGCACATGCATGAATCTGTGACACTAGTACCTTTTCGAGGATGGTAATTGATTGCAGGGTTATATAAGAATGAATCTAAGATGTTGAGAGTTTTGATTTCTTCCCCTGAATGACAAATAAAAGTATTGCTTTAGGACAAGCAAGTTTAAGTATGGGGTGTTTGTTGTGAGCCTAATCAGCCATGTCTTTATGCATATTTTAGTTCCATATTCTTTACATTTTGCATATTTCGGGTTGGGAATATGTCGAATTTATGTAGTATATGCTTAATTGTCAGAAATGGAGATCTACATAAGTTTCTGTTTAATATCGCAGAATATGGAACCATTTCGGAAGAAAATCAAGGAAGCAAGAATCGGAGCACAAAGCCACTCGACATCGACTAGGCTTAGTCGATCTCGACAAGAACTTGCCTAGACACAGCCAGCATCGAGGAGCTTGAGTCGAGAAACAGAAGACGAGGAACCCGAACCTTACTCGACATCGAGTACAGTTACTCGAGTTCGACAAAGAGGGGAGCCTGGACCCAGACTCGAGGAGAAGGCTACCCGACCTGACTAGGAGGCCGATAACCCTACTCGACCTCGACGAGACCTTGTCGAGATTGACGAGCCTCCCAGCGCCTGCCCGAGTCCTTGCCGAGGAGAAGCTGCTCGACCAGAGAAGACCGCACCCTAGTCGATCTCGAGGAGCCCTAGTCGAGATCGACGAGCGCCGAGTCCAGATCCGAGCCTGTCGAGTAGAGCCACCCGAGAAGACCCTGTCGACCTAGCCAGTCTACTCGACCTCGACGAGCCCTTGTCGATATCGAGGAGCACCGTGAACCCAGTCCGAGCCTGTCGAGGACTGGCTAGCCGAGACGACAAAGCCAGGCCCAGTCGACGACTTTCCTAGTCGAGATCGAGTACGCCCTACTCGAGGTCGACGAAGCTTCCAGAAGCTGTATGACGCGGTTTGATCAACTCTACTCGAATTGGGATTGCTTGGGCGCGAAGATTGCCGATTCTATCCGAAACTATCAAGATCCATCATGAAGAGAAGAAGATTTATCCATGGAAGACTTTTAGATATAATTCCTATTTTAGGTTTAATTATGTTATGTCTTTTATTTATCCTTAAGCATTTTAGATATAATTTTAGATATAGATAGAGATTTCTATCCTTGATTAGCGAGGATTAGAAGGCTATAAATAAAGCCCATGGGGCTCAGTTTTATTCATTCAATTTCAGTCAGAGACAAGTAGTTCCAAGGAGAAGTTTAGGGAGTTCGAAGGTTTTAGGGTTTTGGCATTCAGCGAGAGTTGATTGCTGGGATTGTAAAGTCTTGGAATTTAGTTTAATGTAAGTTGTTTCTTTTCAATCAATGATGTCTGAGTTTGCGATGAGGCGTGAGTAGTCCACCCACTTCTAAGGTTGGGGCGAGCCCAACGATATTCATGCGTGTTTGAGGTAAAGATCCAACCTTTATCATGTTTTGAGCATTTTCCTACTTGTTGATGTGTTTATTGCCCATCTAATGGAGATCCATGCTAACAACTTGGATTATAAACATAAAATCAGTAGAGACAATTAGAGTTTCTTGAGAGAGTTGTCTAATTGTTGGAAAAGGCGAAAGCTTAGTCCTTTAAATGCGATTCACATGCTTATCTGTTTGGTCCTGCCTTATGCATGTTTGGTTATCGTTGTTGCAAACCCCAATCTTGGAAGTCTTTTACATTAAGTTTAAGTCGAAACCCCAAAGCATTTGTTTTTACTTTCTTTCCTTTCGTTTTACTCCCTGCCCTCGTCGATCTCGACCAAGCCTGGTCGACCTCGACCACTGATCTTCGACCCAGAGTCGTCGTAGCTTACCTGTGCAGGAACTCGACCAGACCCACTCGACCCAGACGAAGGCTACTCGATCTCGAGTAGAGCCTTGTCGAGATCGACCACCGTTGCCGAGCTGCTGTGCCCTGTTCGACTGTGCCTAACCCTTAGTCGAGGTCGAGTACCCCTGTTGTCGACCACTTCTGTGAGATTCGCCACTGCCTAGGATCCGCTGACACGCTTCCTCGTGGATCGATCCTGACTTCCCGCTGCTGCATCAGGAGGAGGTCTTGTAATTATTTGCAAGGGACGGAATCTGGTTTGCTGTGATTTATTTCTATTTTATTTGCAATCTCGATTTTCTCCTACAACAGCCCATATCTTCTTTTTTTATGAAATTAGGCCCATTTCTAAATTTTTTTAATTGTGTTTTAATTTTTTGGGGAAATTTAACCCTAAAATCCCTAATTTCGATTGTTTTCTAAGTCTGAAGCGGTGAACGGGTGAACTGGTGAAGTGAAGCTTGAACCCTAAAAACAATCCGGCGACAACAGTCACTTCGGCGGTTGGTTCTAGACGTAATCACTATTTCCCATATACTTTTCTCATTTCTCCTTTACGTTTATTTAAACTTACAAATTCACAATACATAAGTATTTATATATTTATGTTTTTCTTATTTGAATTTGCATAGGTGATAATGTCGAGAGTGGCACCCATGAATCAACCCATGGAAGTGGTATTGGTGGTGGTAGTGGTGAACCTATAATAACTTGTAGTGAAGATGAAGCTATCGAGATAAATGATGGTGAAGATGGTGATGATGTTGATGATTTCGTTGAGAGAGATGCTGAAATTGTTTATGATGACATTAAAAACTAGAGATGGGAGGAGGAATTTCTAATGTCTACGAGTGTTAGCACCTATCACATATCACATATGACATTCCAGAACAATCATGTGATGTGGGATGTAGGTTTTTTTTTTTTTTTTGTTAATCTTGTTTCTTAGCCCCTTTTTAGTTTGGTTTATGGTTGTTAAGTGACTTATTTAAACATTTTAAGTATCGTATTATACCTTTTGACATATTATCCTTGACCAATTATGAATGGTAAGGAGTTATTATTGGGATATGTTAATTAGTTAGTTTATTTAAAGGAGGAAATGACTAGTTTTGTTTAAAAATTAAGGTATTTATTTGGTATGACTTATTTATATTTGATTTTTTAGTTGATTTTCACTTTTTGCTAGGATCTTACGATCCTACGATCCGATCCTAGACCCTTGCATCGATCCTATATTAGGATCTCGATCCTAAAAACCATGGATTCTGCTTCCCTTCTAAACCTGTCTATGAGTCATGCTTTCGCGTAATTCTTGTATCCTACTTTTCAGGGTTTCTCGGAAACACTCTCTCGACTTGTTCGGGGAATAAGTGCGTACATCCTGACCTCCCGGACCCTGCTTCGGCAGAATATACTAGGTTGTTGTTGTTGTTGTTGTTGTTGTTGTTGTTGTTGTTGTTGTTTATATATAGATATATAGATTAATTATAAAATTAAGAATATATTAAGGAAAAAAAAACACCATTATAATTTAATTGATTAAAATTTTAGCATTAAAATATTTTGATTGAACCATGTGATTAGAAAATGTGTCATATCTTAAAAAATAATTAGACCATCCGCAACCATGGGGTAACCTTTTTCCCTATCTTCCTACCACAACTTTACAACTCATTTATTTTTTTCTTTAAAATAATTTTTACTTTTTCTACCTCTTTCTAAAAGTTTACCTCTACAACCATGGGAAACCCCTTTTACCTCTTCCCAAATTTATTTTCACTTTTTCTTTTCCTTTATATCTTTCCCTTTATTATATGTGTATCATCATATATTATTGTGAATTATTTTTATTTACAATTTTATAAATAAACAAAAATAGCAAGTAGTTAATGTAAATATATTTTATTACATCTAGATTAAAATAAAAAAAATTAAAAACATTATAAAATACGTAAATACTAATAAAACTACCTATAAATTCGGATCATAGCCTTGGAATTGGTTCCACAAGTGCTTGATGAACTTCGAGTGGCACTCCCTTGAACACCCGGAGAATGCTCAAAATGTTGTTGGTTTGGAAAAAAAAAAAAGAGGATTGTACACATTGGTAGGATTATGTGGGGTATAATTTGGATATTCGGGTGTTGAAGAATTGTTAAACATTTGCAACATCACTTGAAATTGGGGATTTTTTAGAAGATTTGGATCAAAAGACATATTTGGAATGGGTGGAGTATTTGGATTATTGTGATCCATGGTTAAGAAAATAGGTGCAACTACAATAGATCAAGATGAGGTTATATATAGGATAAAATTGGGCTCAAATTATAGAAAAAAAATAATTTAAACCAATGTAATATTTTATTTTAAAAAATAATGAAATATAAATATATTTTTATTTCATTTTAAATCCTACTACAACTAATAAATCCAAATGTGAAATATATAAACCTACTTTATCATAAAAAAAAAAAAAAAAAAATTACAAATGGGAAGAGGTTACCTCTCTCTACCAAGGTAACCCATTCCCACCTCTTACCTTAAGGTAGAGTCCACAACCATGCTTACCTTTTAGCAACCTTAAGGTTGCTAAAACCCATGGTTGCTCATGCTCTTATATATTGAGGAGTGAATGTCGCCACATCAAATGGTTCTCATTAATTTCAATTATCTAGTATCTAATACTCCATGGGCCGGGAAAAAACGCTCTGACTTCTCTCTTAGAGAAGTAGAGAGAGAAATCCGGGGGTAGCCAAGCCAGCCTCCGGCCACCCTCCTCCGTCGCGAGAAGCTCCTCCAATCAGAAAACCCCCCGTTTGGGGCCCCAAATACCGCTGGCCTGGAAAACCGGTTTGAAAGCCCCTCATTGGAGGTTGAAAACTACCTCTTCGGAGGTAAAAAAAACCACCTCTTCGGAGGTCGAAAACCCGTCTCATCGGCCGCCCTAACAAAGTAACAAGGGTCTTGTACCCCTAAGATCATCCCTCATCCTCCTTCCCGGAAAGTCCTCTCATCAAGTGGCTTTTGCTTTTCCGGGGACGGTGAAATCGAATCTAGATTCGTACCCAACCAATTCGACTCACTTCGCCCTTGATTTCGTTTCGAGGGTGCTGAAATTATGGCCCTTTCCTTTCGGGCTCCCGGGTCTCGCCTTTGTCTCTACTCCAGGCTAGCTCTGTCGCAACCTCGTACTCTAACTTCGCTGGATTGTGGTTTGCATCGTCGGTCGTCACGAGCTCAACCTCGATCCGCCGGTCTCGGTTGCTCTGGATAAATCGGTCCGTCCGACCTGTAGCCCGATGCATGTGTCGGTGTTTTGGTCCGGCTCTCACCCTTCTCTCTCCTCCCTCCTGGTTGATCGGCGGCGGCCTGAAAAAGGGTTCTCCCTTGCCTCTGATGCAAGGAACCAACGACGACGACGGTAGTTGTTCTGGCACAGGGTTTTGCTTTGAGTCCAACCTTGGGCCCGAAGTCAGCCCACCAACAACTAAAAAAAACAACAAAAAATAAAATAAAATATAAAACCTACTTTTTATTTATTAGGAAAAAATTCGGGTGAGCATGCTCTACCCGAAAGCATCCTTATAGATGAGGTCTGAAAAAACTGGGTTGTTGCAAATATCGGCACCCTAGGCAGAGTGATAACGTTCAAATTGAAGGAGATTCCAGCATAATAAAAAACTGGGTTGATAGTAGAAGTTGGTCATTTGATAGAATGAGTTCAATTTCCCAAGGACATCTAGATTTGTTGTTGAGATGGTTTATTATTATGTTGGAATCTCCTTCAATTTGAACGTTATCGATGTGAAGATCGAGAACATGTTGTGCCTCTAGTTTGAGTGCTAGGGCTTTGGTTGTTAAGGGGCTTTTCTTTCCTAGTTTTTGGTATCCAATGTGTATCGGTTGTCCATTCCAATCCCTGATAAATCTAAAACCTACGTTTACAGAGAAAATGAAATCACATAATTATTATTATTGCTATTTTTAATAATAATTTTATTAATCTCACTCGAAAGAGCATGTACTAAATCCTGTTAGGGTATGGACAATTCTATCTATTTAGAATAATTTTGCTCCCCGATCGACTGGTTTGGCTCTGGAGCTCCTTTCACATTTTTGATGGTTGATTGATCCTTCTTTTTGACCCATATTCGCTCTATCTTCCGGTGTTGGGTCAGTGCTTTGGTGTGTCTGCGTTTTCTCGGTGGTGAGTTGCAGTATCGGGCGTTCTGTTTGATCGATGACGGATCGTGAATGTGTTCATAGTCTTCGAAGATCCTTCATTTAGGTGGGGGCAACGTTGATAATCCACACATCCTCATGAGTCTCCCTTTCCGGTTGGGGTACTGTCCTGAGTCCTTGCACTCTCCCGCGTTCGTGGCACTCGTGGCGCGTCTTGGTTCTCCATCAACTTCTCTTCCAGTTGATGTCTTGTATGAGTTGTTTCTTTCTTCTCTGGTGTTTTGTGTTGATTATGTACTGTTTGTATTGACGGTTTTTCGTCTTCCGACTTTATTGGTTCTCGAGTTGCAGGTATGCATTTACTCGAATTTTTACTTAATAAAAAAAAGGCCCAAAAGCCCAATAGAGGATAGGACAAGGAAAATTGGGCCTTGAAAAAAGGCCCATCACGTCATTTTTTTAAGACCAATAATAATAAAAATAAAAATAATGTGGTCGTCGCTTAACCGAATACCTATAGAAAGAAAAAGGGCTTCCCTCTGTCATCGTAAACTCGATATCAATCTCCCCTTTCTTTCTCCATCCACCCATCGATCGTCGCCATCGTTGAATCCCTTCCAAACCTCCATATACATCCCCTCCAATTGCGTTCAAATTCTCCATAGTTTTGCTTGCTTGTTAACGATTCCGTTAATTGAAGCTCCTACTCTCTCCTGACGGTGAGTACCTGTAAGTTACTGCTTTCTAGGGTTTTTTCGATTCTTTTTCCCGATTGGGATTTCGTCGCCCTTGTGATTTAGCTTTTGTGTCGGTTGAGCTGGTTGGATTTCGATTTGCCTTCAATTCGTTTCAAGTTTTTTGCTTCTCTCAAACAACTAAGGATTTTGAGAATTAGGTATTTTGCTTTGTAAACTTACCGAACGTGATTCGAATGCTTATGGCGGTGTTGGAATTTCCCTATTTCGCCTTTTCAATTGCAAGGCGAAAATTCCACACTCTCTCAAATTGGAAAATCTATGGATGTTTTTTCCAGATCATTGAAGGAATCACTGGGCTTTTGCTTTCAAAAACGTTTATTTTGTCGTTTAAAGAGTCTGAAAAGTATTTTTGTAGAGGACTTTGTCTAAATTGAAGCCAGGAGAACACAACCTGGTTTTTATTGTCAAAAACACATTTGGTATTGTGATCTCTAAGTTCCTTCAAAGGTTCTTTTGAGCAGCTTGATAAGCAGTTGCGTACCTTACCATCCGATGGACAAAGGAGCGCCTTCGGGTCTTTTCGCCAATGATGGCTCATTCATGGAGCGGTTTAAACAACTTCAGCAAGGCACTGAGAAGGAGAAGGGGAAAGATCAGGATCAGGGAGTTGCTTCTGTGGAATTGAAGCGCAAATCAAATGCCCTTGGAGTTTCGGTTTCTAAACCTGTTTCCATAAACATTAGGTCAACCAACAAGCCTAGTGTGTCCCATAAGACTACTACTCCTTCGGGTGGCAAACTTGCTTTTAGCTTGAAACAGAAATCAAAGCTTGTAGCTCCCTCTGTAAAGCTAGATGAAGATGAAGAAGATGAGATAAGAGACACAGATGAAGCGACTACTAAACGGCTGAAATTGGGACACCCATACTCATCCAATCAATCTTCTACCAAAGTTGATGTTGGTAAATTACTGCTTGTTTTTATTTCAAATACTATACTACGATGGAGAATTTTTGTTATTCTTTCTATGTTGGGATAATAGGGGACAATTCTTTACTTCTTGCAATTCGCCAATTCATTTATCGTTTTTCCATTGGATTTCTGTTGGGCTTTCCTTAGTCTATTCGATTGTTTACATGGCTGCAGGAGCAAGTAAATGGTTAATCTCTAGGCTCCAATCTCTCGTTTTTTCTGTTTCTTTTTTGTATTGTGTTTTTGCATGCTCTAACTTGCATCAATCAACTCAGAGCCTTCAAATTGTTGACCAACTCTGATTATATCTCACTTATATACCTCACTATAAATACAAATGACTCTATGGTTGTCCAATTTGTCTCCAAAGCATGTCCTCACTGAGTATGTGATTATGTTCAAGAAAAGTTTTAGTTTCTATTTAAGGAAAGTTCTTCAACTTCACAAAGTGGTTGTCTTTTCAATCATTCATTGAAGAGTTTTGAACATGATACTGGAATAAGTATCTATGTGGAGCTATCTTTATAAAATAAGACAAATTGGAGTAGTTTGAAAATTTGAAGGTATGAAGTACTCAGATTTGTACTTGATACCCAGTTACTTATCTTTTCCATTAGCTAATAAGATGTGTACAATTAGCTTAGCATCTCTTATCATTTACCCCTCCGTGGATTGGTTTACACAACACCATCAGGTCAGCTGTCTTGCCTGTTTTCATTTAGGAAAAATGAGTTTTGAATATATCTTGTCTCATCAATGCAGCTTATTCCTTAATTGATGGGAAGAGATGTTCACTCAAAGATTTGGAAAATTGTGCGAGCCCTGCTTCAAGAGTAGTTTGAATTCCTTGTTCATGCTCTTGGTATTAATCAGTTCTTTAAGTGACATGCAGCCCCACGTCTCCCAAGTGACCCAACAGTGAAGAACGTCGCTGATAAACTAGCTAGTTTTGTTGCTAAACATGGAAGGAGCTTTGAGCATGTTACGCGGCAAAAAAACCCTGGAGATACACCATTCAAGTATGTTTACTTTTTTTCTTAAATATTTGCTTAACCCTCTTGGGCTCATCTAACCTTGTCATTCTATAAAACAATATACTTAAAAATTTTGACCCTGCAGATTCCCATGGTTCTAATCTATTTAAATTACTGCATTATAGTTGTGTATACACTTTTTAGTTGACAACTTATCATACGGAGTATTATTTTGGGCAAATTGTGTCTGCTGAGTGTGTGGGGACTGGGGGCCCATTTTATTATATTTGTATTTTAACCCGTTTTATATATTGCTGCTAGAGGGAGCACATTAGGCTATATTACATAGAATTCAGTGACTTTTGATTATGTTCAATGTTGCATGTCTTGTAGAATTTCTTCACAATCTGATGTCCTTGCTATTTTTTTTGATTAATTCTTGTTGACAGTGATTATCTGTTTCTCTGCATGCAGTTTTGCATTTAGCACAGCCTATTGCTTTAAATAGTTGATAATCCTTCAATTTTTGCCTGTTTCGTTTGAAAGATTTCTATTTGATGAGAGTTGTGCGGACTATAAGTACTATGAGTTCCGTCTTCACGAAGAGGAGAAGGCTCTTGCAGAAGCTAATGAGTACCAAACTTCGAAACACGGAGGTTGTTATCTAATTTTTCATTTTAATTTGTTATTGTGACAGATATACCTTGTATCATACACTTATAGTTCCTTGTTCTCTTATGCAAACCTTGTGTCACATGTCACTGTTTTGCTTCGCCTTCTATGCTGATTTCTATTTTATCATATTTAATTATTGTTATGCTTTTGGTGTTGCTTGAAGATTTTTGTCAATAGATACGTTATTCATGTGTTTGCTTGCTCACTGAGTGGTGGAAATTACTGCATTGGATGTTTAAGACTTTCAGGGTCAGTTAGTCAAAGCAGAACATGCTTAACTAGAGAATCATGAAAGAAATTTGATACTTCTCACTCATATAGGACAAATAGCAATGTAGTACATGCTATTTGTCACATATCTGAGAATTGCAATTCTATTGGCTTGCTGTTTTTTTTCCCGAATGAAATAATAGCAAGTACTTGCTATGAATTCTTTTTTAAACTTTTCTCAGGTGGTTCCAGCAACTTGGGTGCTGATGCTTCTCGGAGGTCAGCGAAGGAGCGTTCAAATTATCAGACCCCTGCTTCAGCTTTGTATGATGGCCCTGGTGCTAATTCATCTCAGACTAGACCAGGTGGAAGTTGTAATTATAAAAGCAGAAATATTTTGTCACCTCTCACCCCTCCCCATCAAAAGAAAATACCATATGCACTTTTATGATTAGATACGATATTTGTTTTTTTTTTTTTTATCCCTGTTTTCTGCCAAACTCTCCATTCACATCAACATAAATACCCTAAAGTGGATCTTTTTTATCTTTTTTTTTTGGCCATGATATACTCTTCGCTTCATTTTGACGTGTTTGCATCTATGGGGTGCTTTTGCTGTGCTTCACTTCTTTTTAGCGCATCATTTTTTCTTCAAATTTTGTATTAGCGAGCAGCTAATGAGATATATGGTTTCAGGCGATTCAGTTGCTCCTTCTGGAACAGATCCAATAGCCATGATGGAGTATTACGTGAAAAAAGCTGAACAGGAAGAGAGGAAGAAACCTCATAAAAAATCACATGATGAGATGCCTCCGCCATCTTCTCTGCAAGGTGTGCCCCTCTCTCGACTTTGTATTTAAGCGAAATATCAAGTTCCAACTTCTAGATGGAAGCTATTTGCAGATGTGTTATCACCACGTGAATGAGATTTGAAGTCTATTTGGCAATTAAAATGTACTGAAATAATTTCTCCATTCTTCTTCTACCTAACACCCTTTTGATGAATAATATTGTATTTCTAGGAAAGCGAGGCCATCACATGGGGGATTATATCCCTCTAGAGGAGCTGGACAAGTTTTTGGCAACCTGCAATGATGCATCTGCACAGAAAGCTTCCAAGGAAGCTGCAGATAAGGCAAGGATCCAAGCTGACAATGTCGGGCATAAGCTCTTGTCGAAGATGGGGTGGAGAGAAGGTTCTTTCTCTCTTCACTTTTACTACTACAATTGTTATGTTGTACTCTTGATCCGTATGGTAACTAATAATTCAAAATTAAGTTTTCATTCTGGTGTTGTGGATTTTTGAAAAGATGCCAATTACTGTAGAAGATAGATCTGCATAGAGAAAATACAAGTGAATATTCGGTAGCAAGTTAAATTTAAGAATTTGATAGGTGATCAAGGAATTTCTTGTTGATGTTTGTGACTCTGTGCAGGTGAGGGCCTTGGAAGCTCCAGAAAGGGTATGGCAGATCCAATTATGGCAGGTGATGTGAAGACGAACAACCTGGGAGTCGGTGCCAGTAATCCAGGAGAGGTGCGCCCTGATGATGACATTTATGAACAATACAAGAAGCGAATGATGCTGGGTTACCGCCACCGTCCCAATCCTCTGGTAAGTACTTTTCTCCTTTACAGATTTGTGATCAATAAAACAATGTTTCAGCATACAGTCAAATTTACATTGTCGCGGAGACTGATGCATCCTATCCTTGTCTGCTGACCGTTGGTCTCATTGCTTGCGTTTGTTAACTATGCAGAACAACCCTCGGAAAGCATACTACTGATCTCATGCCTTTATGATCTGCCGTGTTGAAGTTCTTGCTAAGGATTTTGTTTAAGACTTTGCATATTATGCTGTGTCATCCGTAGACAAAATACCCGGAATGTTACCTACGGAACTATTTGTCTTGTATTGAAAATAGTATATCCTTCAAAGGAAGCAACTTTATATGGTTTTTTTCACTGATATGCTTGTTCAGAGTATGATATGATTTTGGCGTTGAAGATTCGGACTGAAATGGAGGGCCGGTCATAAAACCAGCACCATTTGGCATCACCTTTTCGGAGCTTTTGGTTTTGATTGACCCAACTTTAGAGGCGAAACTTTACTAAAGAGTTGCCGATTTTTCTCATAATGTCTGAATCCGGTTTTATTATATATCATCACTGAAAAGCTCAGTTATTACATATTTGAATATGTAGTGGGTAAAGTGTATATATAGCTAGTTTTAGAGATGTTAGACATGATTAGACACTGCCTTTGATGGCGGTACTGTATCCATTGTCAAAGCTCTTGGACCAAAGCATGACACCTCCATACTTGCTTGAGCCCTTGATGCTAGGAAGAACCTGGTTCACAAGCACGTCGGAGGGAATGAACCCGTTGCTGGCTGCAGCGGTGGAAGCCGGCAGGCCAAGGAAGAGAACATTGGCTGCGGAGGAAGTCCACGTGTTCCACGAGTTGATGAGGTTTGTAGCATCCCCATTCGCATACTCACAACCGGGATTGTTGTAGAACTGAACCCAGACGAAGTCGAAAATGCCTGTCGAGATCGCGGTGTTCAGGTTGGCGTCAGGGAACGGGCACTGGGGTGCCGCAGACAGGACAACGGCGCCCTTCGCCTTCAAGTCCTGGGCCAGGTTCTCCCAGAATAGCCCTGTCCCGGTCTCTATGTCGAAGTCGACCCCATCCATGATCGCGCTCCCCAGAGGGCGGGAGCTAGACTGGCCCCCAAGGAAGTTGTCCCAGATGTAGTCGGCCACTTGCTGGGCGTCAGCGGCGGACGAGAGGGAGTAGCTACCGGCCCCGCCTCCAATGGAGAGGAGCACCTTGATCCCCTGGCTCTGGCACGAGGCTATGTCGCTACTTAAACCGGTGCAGGTTCCGGCACTCGGGTCGCAGTGTCCTGCAAGGTTTAGCACCGGCGTTTGGCCGTTGCCGAACGTAGACAGGAAGGCTATGTTGACATATTGGTAGTTGCCGGAGCTGCAAGTATCGCTCAAGCTTCCCTCGTTGCCGTCTTGGCCCCAGTAGATGGCGATACCGGCGCCATGAGAGGGCTTGAATGATGCCGAGATCGAGAGGGCGATCAGGAATAGGGTGAGTGCTAATTGGCTCCTCATGGTTTAGAGCTAACTCAGGCTTGGATGGATTGAGAATTGAGATTGAATTGAACAAATGTATATCAATTTATAGAGCTATTGAGGTGAGTAGTTTCGTTGAATTTTCCGAATATGAATTGAATTAGGCAAATGTGAAACAGCGGATTAACTTCATCTATATGGCGGGCTAACTTGATAGTTACGGAGAGACTCGATCGATTTGTTGCGTGTTTGATGGGGGAAGACTTCTACAACTACAGAAACCATCTGTCTAGAATCAACCTTCATTGATATTTTCCCTATGACCATTCTATCAAGGACTCTCCTTGTGGTTTTTCTTTTAACAAACATGATGTTTTTAATGTTTAAAGACAATAATCGTAGTTGTGACAATTTTTTATTTTTTTTTGAAATTCGATTTTCTAGACATGCTTATAGAAATCGAGAGATCGATTGGACTATCCATTAGGTACAAACAGAAGCAACTACAAAAACAAATGACATAAAAGAAATTAAACTAAGTAAATGACATAAAAGAAAATTGGAAGAAAAAATACGTACAAGCTATCCTACACTAAACCACAAACCAGCAGGACAAATGAATCGATCGACCAAAAAGAAGACGCAATTTTATGACTATAAATTGGTCAAAAGAAGAATTTGGATACTTTGTTACCACATCTTCAAAGAGTGGGTCATTTTTATTTCCGTTGAAAGTTAAGGTTATGATATTTTTTTTATACCCCTCTAAAGATTGAGTTATTTTAATTAGCTTTGCCTAAAAAATAATATAAAAACCATAAAAAGAAAAGAAAACACAATAGCACTAGGAAACCTCCCTTAGAATGGCTCCAAATTCTCTTTCCTCTAATATATCCCTCTCCTATCCCCTACACTCTCCCCCCTCACAAACAGGGTGTAAATCCTCTGTCCCCAATCCCATCCCCCTCTCCTGTCCCCTCTCACATAAATTCTATTTTTTTAAATTTTTTTATTCTTTTTTTAAAATTTATTTTAATTTTTGTTTTTCTTTTAAGTTGGGGTTTGGAGGGATAGGAGGGGGGCATATTGAAGGATAGGGGATTTGAAGCCCTCACAAACCACAAGTAAAAAGAAAAAGAAAAATTTAATTAAAAATATATTAAAAGAATTAAAAAGTTAAACTTAGCTTCTTCTTTTTATATCATGAAAATAATCTGTTTCTCTAGACATACCTAGAGAAAATGAGAGACCGGACAAGCCGGTAGATGGATTAATCATCAAGTACAACAGAAACAAAAGACAGAAATGAAATGACAAAGAAAATAAAAGACAGTCAAGCAGGGCAAACAACCAAACCAAAAAAAAAAAAACGGGATGACAGACTGCTCAGCAACACAGGAGGAACCGGGGAAGAAGATGTGGACACCTCAGATTATGGACTCTCTAAGAGCCTTCAGATGCCGATCACAAATCCACGACTCAAACAAGTAAACAACCAAATCCGTCCATCTTTACAAGAGAGATTATCCCTAAGGAAGCAGCGTAGCAACAAAATATATAACTAAAAAAAACATTATTGCTTCCTCTCAATACTACGGTATATAAAAAAACACAAAATCACAACCAGTTCAACCCCAACCCAAGCACCCAATCAGTCAATCAACAATCCAAAACCCACTTCAAACCCTCCAGATGCAGTAACAAAGACCGCGAGAAGGTCACTACAAAGGCAACCAGAATCGAGGCGGATGAAATGGACCCGAAAAGCTAAAGACAAAATGGAACTGAAGCACAGACAAATAAACGGCTGGACACCAAGCACGACTAGGCAATAAAGGCATAAAAAAAACGAAAACTAAATCAAATAAACGGTTAGCTTCTTGTGAGAAGGGGACGTTCTGGGCAATGAGGATCTTCTACTTCACAATATGTTTCACTCCCTACAACATAAAAATATTTTGACACTATTTAATCTCAAATAAAAAATAAAAAATTATATTTATATTACTAACACCTATTTTTATATATTTATAAAATTTTATTTTTAAAAATCATGTTATACAAATTTTTTAAAATTAAAAATGTAATATTTAACAAATTATAATTATTAAAAATTTGAAAAACATGATTTTTCAAAATAAAATTTTATAAATATATAGAAATCGATGTTAGTAATATAAATATAATTTTTTTAATTTTTTTTAAGTCTAAATAAATGTAAGTTGTGACATATTGTGCTATAGGGAGTGAAGCATATTGTGACATAGGAGATCCATATTGCGTTCCGGGTAGGGTAGACGATTTAAAGTTTTTAAACACCCTTCAAACTACGTATTTTTTTTATTTTTTTTTAATTGGATCGGATTTACGGAAATGACTAATGAGCCACCCTAATTCCTTAAAAACGACTAATAGAGAGATTGAATTAAAAACGAGAGTGATTTAGTTGGCTCCAATCTGATTTTTAGATTGATCAATGAAAACGAAAGTCTGTAAACGTCAGTTGTGGAAATCATGGGCGGCTTGTTAGACTCTGTTTGTTCATTACTCACTCGAGACTAGGTTGCTAGAAAAATATGAGGAGATCCAATATTTCAATTTCCATCTGTCGTTAATTTGGTTTCTTATGACGATTATATGATTCCGTGTGTTGATCGTTAACATTTGTTGTGCCTTTTTTTTTATCACGTAAAAATTCCAGTGATTGTTTGAGACAATTAATTATCTAGTTCTATCTTTAGAAAGTCTATCTATAGATGATATTTATCTATAGAAGGATTATTGTGGATGGTTTATCTACGATAGGTTTTAAATAAGATAGGTTTATTTAGATATAGTAGGTTTATCTATATCTAGGTTTATCTATAAGGTCATCTATAGGAGATCTTGTATTATAAATAGAGGCATGTAGGGTTGGAATTATGTATCCATCAAAGCATCACAATAATAAGAAACCCTAGCTGCAGAGAGGTTCTTCTCTGCAGGGTGTTCTGCGCGGTTCTTGCCAGAACACGGAAATCCTTTGTGTCCTATTGTTCATTCTCCTTCTCTTTAACGATATTCACTCGGGGAAATTCACAACAATTGGTATCAGAGCAAGGTTAGACGATGACATCTGGTGCGAAATTCGAGGTTCCGCGTTTCGATGACACTGGAAATTTTGGTCTTTGGCAACGACGAGTGAAGGATCTGCTGACTCAGCATGGAATGTTAAAGGCGCTGAAGGAGGTAAAGCCCGAGGCAGTGAAAGCCGAAGATTGGGAAGAGATGCAGGAAAAGGCGGCGTCAATCATTCGACTCTGTCTGGCAGACGAGGTGATATACCATGTAATTGATCTCAAAACCTCGCAGGAGATTTGGGTGAAATTGGAGAATAGGTATATGTCAAAATCCTTGTCGAGCAAGTTGTATCTAAAGCAAAGATTGTACGTGTTGAAGATGACAGAAGGCTCCGACTTGGTAAAGCACATTAACACCTTTAACCAAGTTATTGGAGATTTGGCACGACTGGATGTAAAGCTTGAGGATGAAGACAAAGCCATGATCTTGCTATGTTCTCTACCCTCCTCGTTTGAGAATTTGGTGACGGCGGTGACAGTAGGGAAGGAAACGATATCCCTGGATACGGTGAATACGACGTTGCTTGCTCATCATGAGCGATGTCAAAATTCTAACGGCGAAGGTTCCCAAAGCGAAGGGTTGTATGTCAAAGGCAACCAGAGAAGAGGGAGGAAGAAAGAGAAGCAAGATGGAGGTGACAGACCATCCAGATCGAAGTCCAGAGGGAAAAAAGCAGTTACTTGTTACCACTGCAAGGAAGAAGGTCACTTTAAGCGTGATTGTCCAGTAAGAAAGAAGAAGTATGAGGGAAAGACGGATGATTCGTCTTCAAAATCAGCAAACGTAGTGCAGAAAAAAGATTCAGACAGTACAGACTCATATATGCTTTCAGTAACGTCTGGAAGATGTTCAGATTTATGGATCTTGGATTCTGGTTGTTCATTCCACATGACTTCGAACAAAGGCTGGTTCGAGGTGTACAAGTCAGGAAGTTTTGGTTCTGTTCGATTGGGAGACGACAAGCCATGCAATGTTGTAGGAATCGGGCAGATCAAACTCAAGATGCATTATGGTGTAGTCCGGACATTGGCTAATGTACGTTATGTTCCAGATCTCAAGAAGAATCTGATTTCTTAGGTACATTACATGCAAATGGGTTCCGTTACAAGACAGTCGATGACGGTCTGAAAGTGAGCAAAGGAGCCATGACAGTAATGAGGGCGAGACGAACCTCTGGAAATATCTATATGTTGTTAGGGAGTACAATTGTAGGTGGAACTGCAATTGTAGAGTCTGAGTCTGATAGTACAACTTTGTGGCACATGCGCCTTGGTCACATCGGCGAGCATGGCATGACTGAGCTTCACAAGCGAGGTCTTCTGACTGGTGTAAAGAGTTGTAAGATGGATTTCTGCAAGTTCTGCATGATGGGGAAACAGTCCAAAGTATCGTTCAAGACAGGCAAACACAATACAAGCGGCCTGCCTGACTACGTACATTCTGATGTATGGGGGCCAACTCAAGTAGAGTCATTAGGAGGATCTAGGTACTTTGTCACCTTTATCGATGACTATTCGAGAAAAGTCTGGGTGTTTTTCATGAAACACAAATCTGAGGTCTTCAGCAAGTTCAAGCTGTGAAAGGCAGAGGTAGAGAACCAAACAGGGAGGAAGGTGAAATATCTGAGATCAGATGGCACAGAATACACTGATACAAAGTTTCAGCAGTTCTGTGAAGAGCATGGCATTCAAAGGCACTTTACAGTTCGAAAGACACCACAACAGAACGGTGTTTCAGAGAGGATGAATCATACAATTACAGAGAAGGCTCGTTGCATAAGGTTGCAAGCAGGGCTTGCAAAGAGCTTTTGGGCAGAAGCAGTGAGCATGGCGGTCTATCTGATCAATAGATCACCACGGATTTCTCTAGACGGGAAGGTCTCTGAGGAGGTATGGACTGGTTCAGATTTAGATTTGTCAAATCTAAAGATCTTTGGTACTCCTGCATATGTGCTGATTCCAAGTGATGAGAGAACGAAACTGGATGCAAAGTCTAAGAAGTGCATCTTCTTGGGCTATGAGAAAGGTGTAAAGGGTTTCAAGTTTTGGGACCCTGTTGCTATGAAACGAGTGATCAGTCGAGATGCTATATTTGATGAGCAGTATATGCTTCAACAGGCCAAAGAAGTTGAGAGGTCTGTGGTTACAAAGACTGATCCTAAGACGATGGAGGTGGAGCTTGGTGAAGAGATTGTCACTAATGCTCCTATATCAGCAGGAAGTGAGCAACAACAACGGCAGGTGGAGAGTTTTGTTTCTGGAAGACCTAAGCGGGTGACACAACCTCCAGTCAGATTTGGTTTTGATGAGATGGTTAACTATGCTCTTGTTATTGGTGAAGATGATCCATCTAACTTTCAAGAGGCTATTCAAAGTCAGGAGAAAGAAGAATGGGTAGGTGCTATGACAGAAGAGATGGAGTCTCTCAATAAAAATCAGACATGGAAGTTAGTTAGTCTTCCGACAGGGAAGAAGGCTATAGGGTGCAAATGGGTGTTCAAGAAGAAACAAGGTGACTCACACAGAGAAGGGGTGAGGTTCAAAGCACGCTTAGTAGGGCTGTTATCTGAGCCGAACAGCTCGAGCTCGGCTCGGGCTCGGCTCGAAAAAGCTCGGGATCGACTCGTTCGTATACGCAAAACAAGCCGAGCTTGAACAGCATTTTAGGCTCGAACCGAGCTCGGAAGCTCGTTTTATAAAATTACTAAAATACCCTAGGGTTAAGAGATAGGAGGGAGTGAGGGATTAAGGGTTTTATTTTCACACTCTCGCTCACAGCCCACTCCGCCGCTTCTCTTCTTCCTGAGTTCCTGCCTCCTGGGTTTCTCAGATCTGCTCATTCGTCACTCGCTCGCTTCTCCTCTTCCAGGGTCTCGCTCACTCCGTCACTTGTCCATAATTCCGAGCTCGGCTCAGGTGGCGCTGGTGAGCAGTAGCAGCGCCGACGGTCTCAGATCTGCTTCCTTTCGTCCATCGTTCGTTCGTCATTCCTTCCGTCCAGCAAGCGTTGTTGCTTGTTGCCTTTGTTGGGCTGTCTAACCTGTCTTCCTTCCTCGGATCTGCCTTACTTTAGCCGCACAGGTGAGGCTGTGAGCGTTGTTCCTCAGATCTGTCTTCCTTTCTCATTCATCTTCTTGTTACTTCGTTGGCTTCGTTCCTCTTTCCCTCTTCTGAAATCTGTTCGTTGCTGTTTGAGAAATTTGTTCACTGCCGTTCGAATTAATATGTTCTTGTTGCTTCGTACTGAACGTTCATTGCCATTTGAGAAATGTGAAATCTGAATGTTCTTGTTTCTTTTATTTCCATTTGAGAAATGTGAAATCTGAATATTCTTGTTTCTTTTATTGAATTTCAATGTTCATTGCTATTTAAGAAATGATGAAAGGTGATATAAAGGAACAAATTCCTACTGTCAAATAGCACATCTACTGATATAATTATATAAATTTTATCTCATTTCAAGATTGTTGAATTTAATAGATCGATTATGGTTTATTAAAATTATCAAGTGAACTCTTTTGTTAAATTCAAGTGAAATGTTATTTCAAAGCCGAGCTCGAACGAGCCGAACGAGCCCAGATGACGAGCTCGAACGAGCTTGAGCTCGTTCGTTCAGCTTGTTCGAGCCGAAACAAGCCGAGCTCGAGTTTTATCCTAGGCTCGCGAGCCGAGCTTGAGCGCTAAAAAAAGCTCGAATAAATTTTGAGCTCGAGCTCGGCTCGGCTTGTATTCTGTTCGAGCCAAGCTTGAACATGTCAAGCTCGGCTCGTTCGGCTCGTATATCACCCCTAATGCTTAGTAGCAAAGGGCTACTCACAGAAGAAGGGGACAGATTATGATGAGATATTTTCCCTTGTGGTCCGACACACTTCTATCATATTGGTGTTGGCACTGGTAGCTAGTTGGGATTTACATCTTGAGCAAATGGATGTGAAGACGGCTTTCTTCATGGTGATTTGGAGGAAGAAATTTACATGGAGCAACCAGAGGGTTTTGTTGAACTTGGAAAGGAGCAGCTTGTATGCAGTTTGAGAAAGTCACTGTATGGGTTGAAGCAGGCTCCTAGGCAATGGTATAAGAATTTTGACTCTTATATGCTTCGAATTGGCTACCAGAGATTGAGTATGATTGCTGCGTTTATGTGAAATATCTTGATGATGGCTCCCCTTTGCTTTTGTTGCTATATGTTGATGTTATGCTCATTGCTGGGAAGAACATTGATGATATTGTTGAGCTAAAAGCTTTGCTGGGAAAGGAGTTTGATATGAAGGATCTTGGCGCAGCAAAGAAGATCCTTGGTATGGAAATTCGCAGAGATAGAAGTTCTGGGAGATTGTGGCTATCTCAACAGAATTATATTGAGAAAGTGCTTGACAGATTTGACATGGCAAAATGCAAACCTGTTAGCACCCCTTTGGCGAATCACTTCAAACTCTCTTCCACTCAGTGTCCGAAGTCTGATGAAGAAATCAGAGATATGTCGAAAGTTCCGTAAGTGCAGTTGGTTGTTTGATGTATCCTATGGTGTGCACAAGACCTGATCTGGCCCAAGCTGTTAGCCAAGTCAGCAAGTACATGTCTAATCTTGGAAGGGAACACTGGAATGCATGCAAGTGGATTCTCAGGTATTTGAGGGGTACTGCTGACCATGGGATCATGTTTGGTGGCGAAAAAGGCGGTCTTTCAGTCAAAGGGTACGTTGATTCAGACTATGCTGGTGATCTTGACAATCGGAGGTCCACTACTGGGTATGTCTTTACTCTTGCTGGGGGACCTATTTGTTGGAGATCTGTTTTACAGTCTGTGGTAGCCCTTTCTACTACCGAGGCAGAATACATGGCTTTAGCAGAGGCAGCCAAGGAGGCACTATGGCTTAAAGGAATTGTGAAGGAACTGAGTGTTGAGAAAGGTGGAGTTGAGATATATTGTGATAGTCAGAGTGCTATATATCTGGCTAAGAACCAAGTATATCATGCTCGGACGAAGCACATTGATGTGAGATTTCACAAGATCATAGAGCTTGTAACGTCCGAAGAAATCATCTTAGAAAAAGTTCACACCTCTCAGAATGCTGCTGATATGTTAACCAAACCAGTCACCGCAGACAAGTTCAAGCATTGCTTGAATTTAGTTCATATTACTCGATGTTAGTTGAGTGAGAAGCCCCAGGGAACGGAGCACAGGAAGACATGGGGCAGACAAGATCTTGGAGATGTTTCCGCTCGTTGCAATAGAGATAGATTATTTGTCTAGGTGGAGATTGTTATTTGAGACAATTAATTATCTAGTTCTATCTTTAGAAAGTCTATCTATAGATGATATTTATCTATAGAAGGATTATTGTGGATGGTTTATCTACAATAGGTTTTAGATAAGATAGGTTTATCTATATCTAGGTTTATTTAGATATAGTAGGTTTATCTATATCTAGGTTTATCTATAGGGTCATCTATAGGAGATCCTCTATTATAAATAGAGGCATGTAGGGTTGGAATTATGTATCCATCAAAGCATCACAATAATAAGAAACCCTAGCTGCAGAGAGGTTCTTCTCTGCAGGGTGTTCTGCGCGGTTCTTGCCAGAACATGGAAATCCTTTGTGTCCTATTGTTCATTCTTCTTCTCTTTAACGATATTCACTCGGGGAAATTCACAACAGTAACAATCGAAAGCATCGTTGTGGATGAGGTCGATCCTGAAAACTTGCGTCATTGTAAATGTCGTGACCCTTGACAGTGCGGCAGAGATGTGCAACCTTCTACTCCATTGCCAATACGGGGTACGTGAGACCCACGACATAAGAGTTTTGATATCTGACATAATCAATTCAACTTCCTAATGACATTTGTTTTTTGTTTTAAGGTGATTTATAATTATGAGAGAATCTCTCTCAATCTGTTGTTTGTTGATACCCATTGGTAGAGATGTGATAATACCTTGTCTCAATGTTAAGACCTCGGCCTTCAGTGGGGACTGGTCAATCTGGTTGCCAACCCTATTATAGTCAATATGGATGGGGCAACCATTCCAATCATGTATAATTATGTCAGTCGATCTATCGTTATTTAGAAGAGTTGATCCATCAAATTGAGTTTAAATGTAACATGGGGAGGTTTTTTCTATCTAGTTGGTTTACACCGTGTTCTTTCGTTATTTCTCTGGTTGTTTACCTTGGTCTGAAGTGGTGGTGATTTATAAATGAACACCATTTAAAGGGTGTTTTTCTGTAATATTGAATTTAGTGGGTGATTAAGTGAAAACCCCTTATTTAATGGGTGATTTTATGTAATTCCACCCCCCCCCAAAAAAAAGAACAAGGGTTGCTTTTTGGCAGCGGTTCATCTCCTTTGGCTGGCAGACTCCTACTGTACCGAGTCATCCCGAATCTCTTTTAGGGTCTATTTGGTATCAATTATCAACCGAATTTGGGAATGTGAATGGGTCATTCTCATTTTGATGTTTGGTATGTCAAAATCGGGAATTAAATTGATTTCCGGTAATCTTCCCATCCCCGTTTTTAAGCCCATTTCATTCATTTAAAAAACTTAGGGAATTCTTGCATTCCCAATTTCATACAAACCCCTCATCTTCATCCTTCTCCTCCCTAGATCTCCACCTTCACCGCCGTCCGTCATCTCCACCACCCCGTCTCCACGTCGCTACCATCACCGTCCAGCGCCGCCGCCGCCGTCAAGATTCAAAGCCGCCACCGTCGCCACTGTTACCACCACCGTCCAGATCAGCCTCCACTGATCTCTCTCTCTTTGTGAATCGAATCCAAGTTGGCCCCTGTTTGGATCTGCCTCCGTCGGCCCTTGTCCAGATCCGCCTCTGTCTTCCTCCATAGCCACTTGCGTTCAGATCTGCCCCCGTCGGCTTCGTCATCATCGTCCCTGCATCGATAGTCATGTCCAGATGGTGGCTCGCCACCCCCGCTTGCAGCCAAACACCACCACAACAGTGGACTTCCTCTCCTCTTGTTGCAGTCATCCTCCACTGGACCACCACTGCCCAAACCTCCCTCTTCTTTCCATATTTACTCAAATTTGTATGGTTCATTTGCGTATTTTTATGATGAATTTATGTAAGGGCATCTCCCATGGTAAGTCAAAAAATAGGTTTTGCCCAAATTTTGCTCCCACCTTAGGGCATCTCCCATGGTAAGCCAAAAAATGGGTTTTGGCCAAATTTTGTTCCCACCTTAGGCCAAAACCCATTTTAGCATTTTTATATTTGGCCTAATTCCAAAACAAAGGCCAAATTTGGCTTTCACTTTGGAAGGCCAAATCCTATTTATTTATTTATTTTTAAGTGTTTAATATTTATGTAAATTTACAAAAATACAATTATAAATCTATATATTATATAGTTATGATTTTCAATTAAAAATAAAATTTGTAGTATTATTAAGATATTCAAGAGTTCTTTGATATGACTATAATATTTCACATATTTGAATTATTATTGCACAAATAATATTTTTAGAAAATGACATTAATCTTTTTTATTATAGATTCATCAAAATTATAATAAAAAATAAATATTAAGTTGCTTAAAGTAATAATGAAGAAAAAACAAATATAAAATGAAACAACCAACTATTGAATCATGGTCACATTTAATATTATGGTAGATCCGCATTACACTCTTCAAATCGAAAAGATAACGATAGAATCGAGTGATGTAAATGAGATGTGAAAGTTCTAAATTGTATGAGTATTTATAGAGAATTAGCCTGCCAAAATTGGCCTACGGTAGAAACAACCAAACTGCACAATAGGCCAAAAGAGAATATTTCATAGAATAGTCTCTTTTGGTAGGCTATTTCCCCTAGTCATTATAGCCTACGGGGGAAGATGCTCTTAGGCCAAAACCCATTTTAGCCTTTTTGTATTTGGCCTAATTCCAAAACAAAGGCCAAATTTGGCTTCCACTTTTGGAAGGCCAAATCCTATTTATTTATTTATTTATTTATTTATTTTTAAGTGTTTAATATTTATGTAAATTTACAAAAATACAATTATAAATCTATATATTATATAGTGATGATTTTCAATTAAAAATAAAATTTGTAGTATTGTTAAGATATTCAAGAGTTCTTCGATATGAGTATAATATTTGACATATTTGAATTATTATTACACAAATATTATTTTTAGAAAATGACATTAATCTTTTTTATTATAGATTCATCAAAATTATAATAATAAATAAATATTAGGTTGCTTAAAGTACTAAAGAAGAAAAAACAAATATAAAATGAAACCACCAACTATTGAATCATGGTCACATTTAATATTCTGGTAGATCCGCATTACTCTCTTCATAACCATTTCCTATTCCGAAGCCATCACTTTGATCGTCTTCATGCATATATTTGTCATTGCTCGTTCGAAAGCTACCATAGCCATAATTTTCACTACCAAAATTGATCATGATTTTTTTACTGAGTTCGCGAATCGAAGAAATAAACTTTTATTCATACAAAAACGTCTAAAAACCAAATCGGGGGACCTCCGCAAAATAATCATTAAATAGATTATTTGCAGCACCTTCTTGATCACGATAAATGGTAATGTGACCAGGAACTCTACCTCTTCGTCTTGATTGAACATCATCTTCTTCATTGTTGATATGTTCCGCGATGAGTAGATTGTTATTGACATACATACGACATAACACATTTTGATCATGTTCAAATGAATCAAATATTGAATTAGAAATCTCAATAGTTTCATTTGAAGAGTGAGATGATTATGATATTTGAGAAGAATTCATTGTTGATTCAAATTGAAATGATAACAATAGAATCGAGTGACGGAAATGAGTATTTATAGAAAATTAGCCTGTCAAAATTGGCCTACGGTGGAAACAACCAAACCGCACAATAGACTAAAAGAGAATATTTCATAAAATATTCTCTTTTAATAGGCTATTTCCCCTAGCCATTATGGCCTATGGGGGAAGATGCTCTAATTGATAGGTTGAATTTGAGTATTTTTATGCTTAATTTGATAGATTGGATTTGTGTGTTTTTGGATTGGATATGTCAAATTTGGGTATTTTTATATTGAATTTGTTAATTTCTCATTCCTGAATTATACCAAACAACATGCTTCGGTAATGGCTTATTTCAACTTTTGATTTCGATTCCAATTATTACACTCATACCAAACGGGCCTTATAAGTTGCAGGATCCCTTCTCGCTTCCTCTAATTGGGCCTAACGTGTTGTTCCGTAGAATTAAGAAGTGGGCTGAGATCCAGAAGGCCCACTACGAGCCCAAGGCCCACAACTCCTCACGTGTTTGCTTGTCAATGGTCATCATCATCCAAAAGCTTCAACGGCCACGCCACCACCACCACTTGACTTCTTCCTCTCCCTCTCCTCTACGAAATCTAACAACCTCCATAGCAGCTGCCACGTTGCCGCCGGCATGTCCACCGTACTCCCTCCTTCCCTCGCCGACTTCTGCGGCGTCATATCGGAGTCGAAGCGCATCATCAGCGCTCACTCCCGCCACTTCCTGGCCCTCTCCGTCCTCTTCCTCCTCCCCCTCTCCTTCTCCCTCTCCGTCTTCCCCATCCTCTTCCACTCCTTCCCTTCCTCCTCCGTCTCCGCCCACACTCTCCTCCGCCTCTCCTCCTCTTCCTCCTTCCCACCGCCTCACCACCTCCATCTCCACCTCGGCCGCCTCCATCTCTCCCTCCAAACCCTAATCTTCCTCCTCCTCTTGTCCGCCATCGTCTTCTGCCTCTCCCTCTTCGCTGCCGCCTCCCTCACCTACTCCGTCTTCCATGGCTTCTACGGCCGCCCCGTCAAGCTCGCATCCGCGCTCTCCTCCCTCTCCCGCTCCTTCCTCCCCCTCCTCGCGACCTTCTCCGCTGCGCTGCTCTCCTTCTGCTTCGTCTTCGCCGCTTACGCTTTCTACGAGATCCTCGCCTGGAAGGGATTCCAGATGATCGCCGGAGACGATCGGACGCCGCTCGATTCCTTGTGGTTTCTCGCGATCTCCTCCATCGGAGCCCTGATTTCGGCTCTGCTTTTCGCCGGTTTGGCCACGAATTGGATCCTCACGAGCGCCGTCGTGCTGATCGAATCGAGATGGGGATTCGACGGCCTGGCTCGCAGCAAGAAGCTGGTCGGTGGGATGAGACGGACGGGGCTGACTCTGATCTCTTTCTATGGAATAACGGCGGCGCTTCTGCTGTGGATCGGCTGGATGTCCTCTTCTGACGCCGGTTCTGGCGATTCCGTCTGGTGGAGGAATTGGGCGTTTGTGATGCAGATTGTGGTCACCTCTGCGATCTTGACGGTGATATTGCTGTACGGGATAGCATCAAACACGGTGTTCTACATGTATTGTAAAGCAGTGACGGGGGAACTAGCCGATGAGATTGCAAAGGAATTCGCAACCGAGTATGTCAGCTTGCCATTTGATGATGAGAAGGTACCCCATCTCGTCTCAGTCGTTAATCAGTGATCATGTTTTCCTTGGAACCAACCAAAGCTCAGCTGGTTGAATGTTGTTGCAGAAGATTGTATAGTTATAGTATAGCTGAAGAAAGCTCTAAATCTCCATTGTATACACTCCTCACAACAAAGGCCTCACCTTGTAGGAAAAACTATAAAGGGCTTTGTTCTGCTTTGCTTTGCTTGTTATATTGTCATGTAATTATGATGTGGATTATCCAAGATCAGTTTTTCTCTATGACATGGTTGTTCAACCTGGAATTCTCCTGGATTGCAAGTGCAATCAAGATTTAGATCAGTTGACCCTGTTATGGACAGCTTTTTTGTGTGTGTGTTTTAAGGCTCTGTTACACAATCTACCATGATACTAACTTGCTTTTTTGCATCAACATTGTTTTTTGCAATTTCAAATGGGACTCACTATGGGTAATATTTTATGGTATTGTGTCATATTGAGTATCATATGTATGATACTTTAGTTCACTTTTTCTTTTAATATGACATTTTCTTTTTTATTTATTGTTATGTTACTTGGAGTACCACCGTTAAAGATGCTCAAAAGCTGAAATGTCTACCGCAGCTATAGGTGTAGAAAATTGCAGATTGCAGAAACCAGCCCTTAGTCTGAAAACATATTTGGAGGGTGCCTTCCCAACAACGTAATGCAATGTTAACTAATGGTAATAGGGTGCAAAGACCCATGTCCAATTTTTCGGCTTTTCGTCGGTGTTTGCAAAGAGAGAGTGGGCTTCACATGCTGTGGGATTTGCTCAGCAATCAAACAAACATGGCTGGTCCTAGGGGACAATTACTTGTCCAGAACAAGATCAAAAGTTTGGTCTTCTGTGATTGGATGGTACCCTACACCGACCAGAAACCGAGTCTAAGAGAGATGGGCAGTTCGCGATTTACGGCACAACTAAAGTCTAAAGACATGTGCTGCTATGAGAGGCTTTCAAGTACATTGGCTTGGTATCTTGCTATTCTCTTCCTTTGTTGTCGCTGCATAAAGAAGTACCAAAAGTTGTTCATCCTCTTGGTTTTTGCCCTGTAACTCGTAAGCATGGACTTATACAAGCTCCAATAAAGCTCTATTCAGTTCATCCAGATTCTCAAACGGCCCTAAAAACAACGGATATAGAGATGTGCATAAATAGCAACTTATTGTTTGCTTTCAAGTTCTATTTCACCAAGTTGAGATGTGTTTAATTTGTGCAATATGTTTTGAAATTCACATTAGAGCAATTCAATTAAATCGACCGGTATTTGTCAAGTACTTAACCTTAACTCTATACTGAGTATTATTCATGTTGAATTGCAGCTTTGCCCTTTTTTAATGCTGCTTTTATAGGTTTGGATTGCTATTTTTGTCCATTACCTTCCATACAATGCTGCATCGACGATTAATTCTTAAGAGTTTATGATATATATATATATTTTTTTTGACCGTGGAAAGTATTTGGACAGAAGTCAGGTCGTGCTGACGCTCCATCCAATAGCATCCTTATTGATTCAGTGTAGTGTAACATCCTGAATTTGGCCGCACCCTTCCGCTGACAGCCGAAGCAACTAAGCAAGCACCGGATTCCTTGCTCACTTGAAAATTCTAGCTTGAACAAGAAACCTGCTTATTGGAGGTGTGTTCTTCTTTATCCCACATATTCCATTTCCATTGGCCATGTTGACTTGGTCATGTTTTTTTTTTCCCCCTCTTGGAATTAATATACACAGTAGATGGTTTCAGATTTATTTTTTAATACCTAATTTTCTATATTTAATTAAGTGATATTTTTTAACAACAAATTTGATCATGAAATCTATTGGCGCATGAATTGATGCTATTTGGTTTGTGGGATTGATGATGGAGATGGAGTAGGAATAGGATAGGGGAAAGGTGGGAGACAATTCAGTGTACCCAACTGTGACAGAGGCATCTTCCATTGATACATGCCTTTACTCTGCAACCTGCAGGTGTTTGCATGCATGGTAAATCGGTATATTACATTTTATACACACCTTTTGACAACTCATTTTACAAGTCTCCCCCACCACTCCTCCTTGTTAGTCCTTACTCACTGTCACACACACTGATATGTTGCTTTCTACTGATCCCTTTCCCCCTTCCATTCTCCAATAATACACTGTCTGCTACCACCAGTACTCCTCCCTTTCTTCCCCTACCCCCCTCAAGAAAGGACAAATTTACTGTGCAGATTCCATTCCCGTGTTAAACCTACCTCCATTTTTTTGTATTTTCTACTGTAAGATCTTGTAGCATCCCATCTAAGTCCATAAGCTACTCCCTACTGTTTTGCTAATTGATACTGTAACATATAAGTCGATAAGCTACTCATCCTATTGCTAATTGATAGGGTAGTGAAGGTGTTATATTTCATGACTATACATTTCCTCATTAGATTTTATAAGCTTGAAATAAACACGAAATCATTGCGATACATACAATAACTTCCTTTAGCAGTAGAACATTAGCTTCTTAACATCCTCACTTATCTTAGGGAGAGGGACGGGTTTGGGAGGGCCGGAACGAGAGTAACAAGAAGCAGTTGTCGTCGTGTAAGATTCTGATGACCTTTCGAGGTAGAGCCTTCCTCTGTATGCAGCGAGATGAGCATAATAAGCAGGGGGTACTATTGAGATGGGTTTAGTGCACCTAACAAAGGTGAAGCATAAGCTGTATACGAGCTTCTGAAACTCGTCGGAAGTGAACTTGCTGTCATCCCACAGAACATGGTAGTGTGCTGGTCTGCTTGTACCTTTCACTCCCCAGTGGCTGCACAGGTAGAAGTCAAACTCCCTTGGGTGAGTGATCACACTGTCCACCACTGTCCCCGGTGGGACGTTGTCGTCGGATATGTTGATGAAGTTTGGATCGTTTTCGTCGGGAAACAGCCTTGTATGATGCCTCTTTTGCACCACCGCGAATGTGATGAGAGGGTTGTAGCCTGGGAACTTGGCGCTGCAACCGCTCCTTATCGACTGGAGCTCCTCCTTGAGCACTTTGTAGAACTGTGTCTCACTTACACCGTCTCTAAAGAAGACTATTCTCTCCGGTAGCTTGGATACTTGTTGGAGGAAGTCTCCAAGGATTTCACCCACCATTTCCCCAAGATCCTCGATGATCTCCTGTCGATGTGTCTGGGATCTTATCCTTGACACGTACTTGTTTGCCGAAGGCCAGTTCGTGCTTCCTACCACAGCAGCCACAGATGGGCTAAAGTCGTCTAGCGGGTGAGGGTGTGTTACATCAGCTCCCATGAAGATTACTGGCTGATCGGATTGAAGAAGCCTAGGGATTTGAGTTGGCAATGAGTTGTATAGGGCGACGGTGCACCCACCCACCTTGGCATTTATCTTGAGAGCTATGTTTGCAAGGAACTGCGAGCTCAGCTTGCCGAGGTTAGGGTACAAGCAGCATTGGCTAACGATCCCTACTCGCGTCTCAGCAATTCTCTTTAGATCAGCATATCCCTTGTGCTTCTTCTCCATCAAGCACAGAAGCAGCTGAAGACCGTTTGATGCCGCCTTTCGGATCCTCTTCAGCTTTGATTCTAACAGACCGACATTGTTGAGGACTTGGATTGACTCGAACTGAGGACTAACTGTGGTGGATTTGCTCAGGAAGATGCCTAGCTGCTCACACCTCAAGCAAAGCTGATTTATGAATCTTGGGATGTTGGATTTCTGATCAGGACTTCCACCAAAGCTGATCAACGCCCACCTTTCTATTCGTGTTCCCTCAACAACATGGCTGCCTAGAAGGTTCCATTGGCAATCAAGGCGCGTAGGAACTACATCTCTTACGAGCCCTCGTTCACCGAGTCTGAGCTTTGGAGGATGAAGAACTCTTCCTTTCAACCTTGTCATTTCTCGTGACACTTGAAGCTTGAATTCTGCTGCTTGATTTCCACTGTTAAGGGAAAAAGATGCATCACAAATAAATATCACTCCAAACAAAATTTGTAATCAAGATTTTTTTTTTAAACACATGATCAAAAATCTTATGGCAGTTCTGAGTTACCTAGTAGGACCAACTGGTCCATTGATGATTCCATCTATAATCTCTCTTCGTTTTCTCGGCCTCTGGCAGCCCATATTTAGAATCTTTGCAGTCTGATCATCGGAGAGCTTGCCAAGGAACTTCTGGCCTTCACAGATGACACAAAGCTCCATGGGAAGGTAACAAGGTTTGCTGCTACTGATTTGCAAACAAGGCAAGTTCCTGAATTGTATATCATAGTTGTAATGATCCTTGAAGTAATTCATAATCCTAAGCCTCTCCCCATCTCTGTCTGTGAACCAAAGATCCTCAGTAACTTCATCAGTCAAGCTACGAACCCGGTATCTCTGAACAGTTTCTCTATGGCATACAAAAATCCTGATGTTCTTCAATGCCCTCTCCACCTCCATCCTCTCATCATTCCTAAGGGCCCTGTCCTTCCTCTGGGGAAGGTCGCGGAGAAACTCAAACCGCTTCTGCAGGTAAGATATGATCCCTACACTCTCATGGAAAGCAGTGACAGCAAAGTCTACATTGAGAGCAAGTCCTTGCTGAGTTGGTCTCAGGCTCTGAAAAAACCCTCTCAATCCAACTGCCCCACCGCCGATTTCCTTACTCCCTCCCATTGAAGGAGAGTAAAGTGACCTCCCTACAGGTATGCAGCTCTCCATTGAGCTCTCGCGTAAAATGACATCCAAGGCATGGAGGTAGTCCTGTGGGATGGCCCTCCATCCACCCTCACCTTCACCCTCTTCGTCGTCGCCTTTGCTCAAGTAGCTGCTCAGCTTACTGGCATTCAGGCTGGAGACAAGTCTAATGCTGATCCTGAAAAGCTTCTTGCAATTCTGTCTCTCTGGTTGTACAGAAGATGCACAAGAATCATGATTGGTTTCAAGGGACAACCTGCTGTTTGTGGGGACTGGGAGATTAACATAGATTTCAATCCTGTCTCCTTGCAATTTGACAGGGCTGTATAAATTCCTCCTCCCATCAAATGCAGGACAAGCACCACCGAGCAACTCCGAGTTGTCGTCCACTAGCTTCTGTTTGATCACGCGCGCCAACTCCTTGGACGGATTGGGTGAGATTTCGATATCGTAGTGGAAAATCCTTTGTTTCGGGTCGAATTGCACTCGAAAATGGTTAGCAATTAAGCAGATGGATTGGCCTTCTACACCTCCTGAGTCAGGCCTTGTTGCTACCACTAGTGCTTGTGAGGAGGCAACATTATTACTGTTACTGTTATTACTATTATTAGTATCTCTCCCAGTCTCCTTCCTTGTGCTTTGCTGTTGTTGAACTTGAACCCCATCTGATGCTGATTCCAATATTGAAAATTTAATGAATTCATAGGAACCAAAGATGTTAAATTTAGATTACAACTATCCAAATTTTCAAAACCACAAGCACCCACTAGGAATTAGGAAAAGAGTGCAAGAAAGACAGATTCAAAAGAAGATATGAAACAGTACCTGGGAAAGCCATGGAAGCAGGGAGCCTTGTATGAGAGGGGGTAGGGAGAGGAAGAAGAGGAGGAGATGGGCAGGTGGGCCTCTTCTTGTGAGGTTTATGGAGATGGGTCTTTGAGTATGGCCTGCAATTGTTAAAGCTCTGGACTTGGTTGAATAAAAGAGGTGATGAATTCAGATGAAGTGGGAGGATTGGAGGGAGAGGGAGGAGAGCTGGGAAGCCCTGGTTTTGGTTCACCAAACAGCCCCTTGTGTTTGCATTTGATTGCTGTAATAGATGATGTTGATGAAGAAGCTGCTGCTGCTGGTAATAGTTGATGTTGTTGTTATGGGTATGGCTTGCCCTTCCTCTCAAGGGGAAGGGCCTTGAGGGTGGTGTTGTTTGAGGCACCCATTTCCTGTTTCTGCTACAATCTTCAGTTTCCTCCTCCATTACCCAAGTTGAGAAAAGGCAGATCCTTTAGAGAGAAAAAGGAGGGGGTTTTTCAGCTTTTTTGTGCTTCCACCAAATCACCTCTTCTAGGATTCCTTGATACTCAATACCATAAAACCAGAGAAAACTGTAGTTACTGCTCAGATCAAAAAGAAAGAAAGAGGAAAAAATATGGGTGGGTTTTAATTGAAAGGGTTTAAAGGGTTGTTCCTGTAAATGTTCTGTGTCCTCCACATGTGGAAATGAGAGGGTTTAAGCCCTTAAAAAAGGGGTCTGAGCAAATTCAATGGGGGAGAAAGAGGACACCAGCCCCATCCAGAAAAGAAGAGGAGGAAAAGGCCAAAGATCAGTGAGTGCAGTGCAGGGAAAGAAGCTGTATATTCATTTATTTGGAGTTTGTGTTATTTGTTGTTTGTTTGTGAGAATATATGTTTGTTTTTTTTAATCAAAAGTGATTTTCTTAGGTGCATCCATTCCTCCTCCAATAGACCCTCTGTGCCTAAAGTAAACAACTCCATTAACTAGTCTAAGACTCTAAGCACTGAAAAAGCTTAGCTATTAGCATTAGCTATATATATATGTAGACTGAAAATGGTGTTTTACTTGTTTGGGAGTCAAAGTTTGAAGTAGGCCCAGTAAAATCCTCCCATTCTCCATTAATATGATACCCCTAACTACAATTTCTAGCTAATCAGATCGAGTATATCCTTCCGGAATGGCTCACCGGAAATGACTTGTGGGTAGTACCTATAGATCTCTGATTCGAACCCCAGAATGACTGCTCATTATTTATCTATTCAAGGATGAAGTATATCATGTGTTAAGAGTTATTTATATATAATTTATATAATTGTGATATTATTTAATTTCGCTCAAAAGATTAATGTTTTTAATTTTCATAATTATGAAATTTTCTATTCTTAGTAAATAAGAAATACATTAATACAGTATACAATATATATCTATTATATATTATTATGTATAAGGTTAAGTAATAATATATATATTTGTTATATTATTATAAATTAAATAATAATTAGATTCTCTTAAATCTATAGTATAATGAAAAGAGACATTTATCTTGATTTAGTAGTTTTCTCCGGTCCATCTATCCCTAACGACTCCGAGCTCACCGATCTCGTCTTTAGGGACGCTCTTGGCTAGAACGGTCTTGCTTGCTCAGTGAAAACATACATTTTATACTAACAAATAAACTAAAATAAAATAGATGGTATATATAGAGCTTTTTTTTTATAAGGAAAAAATTCGAGGTCAGACAAAACTGAACCTCGAAGGCTGATAAGTCAGCAGACAGAAAACCGTCTTGTCTAAACAAACAGAAAATACAGAGATGGTGCAGATACAAGCAACAACACTCTATACTCTTTAGTATATATAGAGCTTATGAACAATGAGTATATGGCCGTGTTGGAATTTGGTCAAGGAACACTATGATTAATATTAAATCTCTCTCTATCTTTGTGGGGTTGAAGACCACACAATCTTCCGTTGTCCTTTCACATTATGTGCAATTGGGAGATCATACAACCCATATAATTGGATTTTCAACATTTTTATAGAACTAAAAAAACTATATAAAATATGAAAATTTTAATAAAATTATACGTATAATTTAAATATGAAATTATATATAAAAAAATATTTTATATAATTAAGGTTCTTAAAAAAATATGTTAAAAAATTAAACATCTATGACTATTATTAAATGAAGAGAGTACTTTATTTATTTATTAACTAACGGAAATATATATATAGATATCGTAGTTTGTGATAATTTTTCATAAACTATGACAATATATTATTTGAATATATTTTTTTGTCGGGAATTTTTTTTTCTAAAATCAACCTCAGAATATCGATTATGTGTATATGAAGTTATGCATTGCCGACCATTGCCCGTTAGTATATAGACATAGGGTTACGTTTGTAATTGTTGGGTGTAGTCCTTATTAGCACGTCCTTGTTGTAGAGTTATTTCTGCTTGTTTCATAACGTTGTTTTCTGTTCTTATTATTTGTTTAGACAGCGTCCGCCTGTCGATTCGTCAGTCTCTCGAGAATCAGTCTTGACTGATCTAAAATTCTTACTTAATAAAAAAAAAGATAAAGATGGAGATGATATTTTTTTTATTTTTATTTTTTTGATTAGGTAAAAATTCGGGTGAGCAGGAGCTCTACCCGAAAGCATCCTTACGAATGAGGTCGCGTAGACCTAAGTCAAATTGAAAATTTGTTCCCCTGGTAGAGTAGCTAAGGTGTGCAACCTTATCCGCTACCTGATTACCAAGATGGAGATGATATGATTGAGGAAACAACCATGCAAAAATAATTAATGAATGAATTAAGAAATTGGATTAGTGTGTAAAGTGTGTGTCCAATCCAACCAAACGACAATTTTGTAGTAGTATTAGGAATATTTTAAAGGGGAATCCTTGTGACCTCCCCAAGGGCCCTCGTGCCCCCTCCCCTCGTCTTTCTTTTGCAGCGGTCACCCCAATACTATTGTCAATGTCCCCTTCTCAAAAATGATACTTCATTTGTTTTTATACTATTACTATTAATTAATGTATGTACATTAAAATTCAAATTTAGTTTTAGTTTATATAGTGAAAAAACTATATAAAAATAGATATACTGAAATATTTTTTATTTTATTTTTTTTATTTTGCTGTTTTATTACATATATTGAAATTTTATTTTGTTGTTTTTATTACATATAATTTGAGGATGACAATGAAATGAGAAGAAATGATACTTTTGTTTTTCTATTTTGCTGTTTCATTACATATATTGAAATTTTATTTTGTTGTTTTATTACATATAATTTGAAGATGACAATCAAATGAGAAGAAATGATACTTCATTTGTTTTCATTAATTGTTATAATAAAATAAAAAATAATTGTTATATAAATTTGAATATGACAATGGAAGGAGAAAGTTTTATTATTTTTTAAAATAAATTATTAATTTAACAATGGAAGGAGAAAGTTTTATTATTTGAATATGACAATGGAAGGAGAAAGTTTTATTATTTATCCAATTATATAAAAATTATGTTTATTTATTAATTATTAATTTAACTTTATTTTTTTCATTAGAAGGATTATCTTTAATTCAAAAAAATAATAAAGGATTTCTTCATAGCTACATCTTTTATTATTTTTTTGGTCATTAAATTTATATATGTAATATATAATGTTCGTTTTTTTTTATCAATTTAAATTAATTTTCAATTCAATTATTTCTCCAATTATATAAAAATTATTTTTATTTATTAAGTTAACTTTATTTTTTTCATTAGGAGGATTGTCTTTAATTCAAAAATAATAATAAAGGCTTCTCTTTTCATCTTTCAAATGAGTGTTTACTATCTCTAAATTAGTGTTTTTTTTAAATAATAATAAAAATAAAATAAAATAATAAAAGCATTTGGTTTATTAAACCGGTTGAACCGGTCCAAACCAAGAAAAATAAAATAAAATGGAGAACCGGTTCAAGTGAACCGCTCCTTCCTTCTTCCTCCTCCTTCCCATGCGCGTTCAAAGTTCAAACCATAACCTTCAATGGTGGTTTTAAATTTCGTGATGTTTCACCTCCAAAACGTCTTTATTAACTTTGATTCAACATCCACATGTCAAAAACGTGTTTAGTTTGTGATATCATCAACGAATTCAGCCCCGTTTTCGTCCAAGTTCGTTTTGCCCAAAATCGAATTTGGTGTCGTTTGGGATTATTTTTCAACCGTTTCTTGGAATTGAATACACGAAATTGATCACCAGAAGAAGAGGAAGAGATTGGTGCAATCAATTTGATATTTCGTTCTCATTTTAAGATCGACTATAAAAACCCTTTCAACATTCGGAAGCTCCGTCCACCATTGAAGCCCAATCTCCAAGCTCTGAATCTGGTTCATCGTGTGTCTAAATCATGTAATCTACAATCCCATTCAATTTTTTTTTGAGAAAAGCATGCAAAATAGAATATGCCCAATTTCATATTCGATTCGTCGGAGCCACCGCGCCTGGCTTCCTCCACCGCTACCGGAGCCACCTACCGCCTCCCATATGTGCGCCAAGGTGTAGGGATCCCACAACCATCGCCTCCTCCGTCGCATGATCTATCGGCGCCGCCAGGCATCGCCGTGCCGGATTTGATTTGTTGCTGTGTCGGGCGGTAGGAAGAAGAAGGTCTAACTACAAAAAAACTCTCAAACATTCTGTTTTGGTAAAATATGCCCTTATTTCAGTTTTACAATTTATAAAAAGTATCCCACAGTTTTAGAATCTATTCTAACTCGCATAAACTCTTAAATTCGCAGCGATGTCTTTCATTATTTGATTAATCATTTGTTTGTTGCTTTTTTTTTTTATATATTCTTACACTTTCTCATATATACCTAGCATTGGGTAATTTGGGTTTGATAGGTTGATATATTCTTTCTATTGTTTATCAATCGCAATTCAAAATTTTATGCCTATATCATATTTATTTTTCTAATTTTTATTCTTATCTTTTATTTTGCAGATTAGTTGGGGAGAGCTATATTATATATATCTTCCCTCGATCATTCGATGACCCATAAGAATTTTTTTGTTCCCTCTTTGATCTTTCATTCATTGATTAATCAAAAATGTTGTTGCTCTATTATTTAACATTGGATTTTATGTGCTTATATATTTTTTTATTGTTTAATTTTATCATCATTAAAATTTGTATACCTGCATCATAGTTATTTTTCTAATTCGTATTCTTTATTTTTTTTGCATATTGTTGTAGTCCATTTGTTGTATAAACATTCCATATTCAATTTCGGAAACACTTTAATATATTTTGGTTTAAATATATATAGTGTATGATTCTAATTCATTTTCAATTTATATATAGAAATATTTATTATGATTTTTATTAGCATTGATTTGTGTACATGGATGATGCAACTTCTACTATTTTAATTTTTTTTTTAATTTTTGAGGATTAATTTTTATTTTATTTTTTAGATTACTATTTTATGTATTAATTTTTATTCTTTAACCAAGTTCATTTATTTGTAAAGAAGACATTTATGTTATAAGGAGTCTATTATATTAATTTAATCATTTCATTCATGTCTATAAATACAAGTCCGATAAATAATTTATAAATCTATATATATATATATATCATCTATCTACCGATCTATACGGTCTATAATATCTATACACAATCTATATCTATATGTAGTAGTAATAATAATAATAATAATAATAATAATAATAATAATAATAATAATAATAATAGTAATAGTAATAATAATATATATAATAGAAAAGTTGTGTTCAATCTTATAAATGCATACCTAAAATCCTTTTTTTTTCTCAATTTAAAATTTTAATTTATATTTTATTGAATTAAAAAAATAATAGCTATCTTTCATGTTCCCCATGTTTATTTATTACTTTAAATTGATTTTTTGCATTAAATTTAATGCCTTAAATTCAAAAAATAAATGGTTCTCTTTTCATATTACAAATAATTAAATGTCAACTTATTTGGATTCTGAGTAGTAATTTCATCCCCAAAGTCTTCGAGCCACGATAGTAAAATTAATCCGTTTTTATGCTATCATTTCTTTAACTTCCTTACAAGTAAAGTTAATTATATTTAAATAGTGCATTGCTATCTTTTTGAATTTTTATAAATTAAGATGGTATTTTTTATTTTGAAAATTGATATAATATTTTTTTTTCAAATATCTTCCTATAAAAATATTTATCATTAAATAAAAAAAATACATGCAATAAAAGTTTCACCATATAAGAAACTTCTCGGTTGAAGCAAAATCGATGTGCTTAATTTTAAAACATAATATTATAAGTTTAAAAGAGTGCATATATCTAAATATTTTACCAATTGTAACTTATGTTAATAAAAACGAGTAATTAAAATATTTTGTTTATTATAAAATTTATGTCATGTTAATTTTTGGTTATTCACCTGATTGATATCCCATGTTAAAATATTTGGTTTTTCACCTTATAATATCAACTCATTTATTTGATATAAAATCTTACCCCGGGCGTAGCACGGGTCTGCCACCCTAGTTCTATTAATGAATTCATTCTAATATTTATTAACTATTATATTGAGTTTTTTTTTTTTTGGTAACTTGTGCTTGTTTAGTAGATTAAGAAACCAGATTTTGAAATTAACGATCTCAAATTCATCATTCAACTACTGTTAAAACGAATTTATTTTTATTAATCCACCCCTTATACTTATTATTTCAGAAGCACTCTCTTTGTAAAATATTGCGCCACGTGTCAACCATTCAGTAACCTAAGAAACCTCCCACTTTCTCTACCCACCCACGTTCTTTCAAGTTTCAACTGCTCAAATCCCTTTCACTCTCTCATCTCCTCCTCCCATATGAAATTCTCCTCTCACAACTGTAAGATCCAAGCAAGAGGATTCTCCGATCATTGAATTCCAGTTTTCTCACGGCTTCCAAGGTCGTCGTTGCCCACATCGGCGGGATGAGGAGAAGACGCAACCACCGGGATGAGGAGAGGACGATGGTGACGCGTGAACTCATCACGGCGGCAGCCTTGACAGGTCCTCCTCTTGATCTCGATTCAACTGCATCTGCCGGATCGAGAACGGTTTACCCCATGACAGGTTCTCTCCTCTTCTATCGATCTCCATTTAATTGCTATGTGATTGTCTTCAAATGCAATTGAGGGTTTTGGATTTTTGGGGCTTGAATTGGAAATTGTGGCTTTAAGTTTGCTTAGGCTTTAGTTAGCTTTCCACTTTTCGATTCCAGTTTTAACTTCCATAAAGATAGTGAACGAATCCGGATGTGAATTAGGTTTCTACTGTCCATGTTTCGTGTAGATAAGGATTGATATAGTCAATTACGTTGCGAGGAAGAGAAGCTGCAACAGATGTGCTTGTGATGGGTTTCAGAAAGATGAAGAGTTGTACTTCAGTCCACAGAGGACCTAAATTGGTTTTTTACAAACGTTTCTTCTTCCTCATAATTGATATTTCCATTGGCGGCTATCAATTTGGAGGCGGGGTGCAATCTATTGGCGGGGTGCAATCTGTTGGCGGAAATCAGGTGGATCAGTGACGCAATTGGGTGGTGGGCAAAGGAGGTCGAGGCGACTCAGTCAGGGACGGTAGAATCGATGGTTGGATTGTTGGGGCTGCACACGCCTCCTGCAGGTATGCTTTACTGGAGTTTTGTAATAGACCATTTTGCCTTTGAAATTTGTCCTCAGCATCAACTGTTCTTAAAGCTACTTCTCTATTCCGTGGTCGCTATCCTTATCTGTTCAAATTCGGAGTACATTCGATGAAGCAACTTATCTCTGAATTCAGAATTTTATTTTTAGTTGAAATAAAAGTGTTGTGCGTGTAATCAAGATTTCACAGATTTAGGATTAGTTATGAAGTAGGTTAATTGATTGTTTAATTGGTACTTTGTTTTTTTCCTGATTATGATGTGGTTTGAGGTTATGAGTTTTGAGAATGAGCTCTGCTTTTTAAGTGTTTAATTAATTTCTTTATTGCAATCTCATGTTTAGTGATCTTTCTGATTTGATTTCTTCTCCATGAGAGACTGACTTTGATACTTTGGCTACTCCAAGGGACAGGAATTGGCCTTTCTAATTCGCTTCCAATTCAGATTCAAGGACTAAAAACTGGATGCTTCTGTTTGGGTCAGTCTGGCCTACTGCATTCGCAGCCCAAGTCAACTGTAGGAACTCCCGGATACATTGCACTTGAAGTCCTCTCGAGAAAAGAGTACAATGGGAAGGTGCGTCAACTTTCAACTTGTGACGATTGAGGATCCTGCATTTGTCCTATCACAACTGTTTTTCTCTCTAGATTGCTGATGTTTGGTCCTGCAGGGTGACGCTATGCGTTATGCTGGTTGGAGCCTATCCGTTTGAGGACCCTGATGATCCTAAAGACTTGCGTAAAACTATAGCAGTAAGTCGCAAAGTACTAGCTAGACCGAAGCGCATAAGATTTACAGATGAAACATGTTATCCTTGATGTATTTGAATTTTTGAACTGCATCCTTGATGTTTCTCAAGTCTCACCCCATGATTTTCCAGAAAAGTCCTTTTATGAATGCTTGATATCTCCAACATAAAGTATTTTCAATAATATTTTGATAATCATTGTTTCTGTTGAGCCCAGGAGTATAGGGATGAATCTCCCATTGTAGAAGAGTTTCAGGAAGAGGAAGAAGCGAAAGTTGAAGTTGAAGAAGAGAAAGAGCCAGAAGAGAATCAAGAAGAGCTAGAGCCTGCGGTGGAGCCTCTCCCACTTTTAACTGCAGACATTGATCTTCTGGTATGATTCTTCCTATCCGGACATAAAGTACATAACTGGCATCGAATACTGCACACAAATGATTGTTGCTGCTCATTTGTATGTGCTATTTTTCACTGTTTCCATTTAGGGTCTGAATGATCAGTAACTGCAGAGCTAGAGGAAAGCAATTCATTTGCTCTTGCTATCTTTCAACCTGGTATGAACCGGCCTCCCATTCCTCCCTGTCCTGAAAAAATGTCTTGTACTGTATATTTTTTCAGGAACTATGTAGAAAAACAGGATCAAAGTAATCAAGTTGGTGAGAACAAATGGGAACTCCAGTATTGAACATTCGCCAAAGATCTCTAGCTCTGGAGAGAATTGGTCAATGGTAATTTATTTATTTAATTCCCTTTGCTCAATCCTTCAGAAATCAGTAAATTAGAGGCTTTCTTTTTACATTAGTTGCATATATAAGATCGATTTATTCTAATTTATTTGTTATGTGTTGAATCCTTCAAAAATCAGTCGATGGTAATTTATTTGTTCTAATTTGTCATCTAAGTTTCGGATTTTATGCAACTTACAAGATAGTTGGGAAATCTTAGTAATTCTTTGAATGAAAATTATGAAATATACACAAGCTAAGTCAATAATCTGTCTTTGTTTTGTTTTTGTTTTTGCAGGGTGTCCTTTCTGCTGGGCAACAAATAGCAGTGAATTGGGTATGTTTCATTACTTTCTTGCTCCACTAGACTGCTCATTAAGCATTTACAAATCAAGTACTTGCTTTTTTGGATCCGGCATGGACATTATTTAGGAAATCTTAAGATCAGTTGAGCGAGGAAATAGGAAAATGACTCTTTAGTTGATAACTTGATTGTGTATGGTCATTAATACAAGAAGTATTTTGTCCATTCATGTGAGCTTCATCTGATTGTGGGAGCTATTACTTTTAATCTTTATCCAGTGCAGGCCACATGGTGAATATGTCGGGCTAATGAGGTTGATCGAGGAAATAGGAAAATGACGTAAATGACGATCCTTAGTGACCCTTCTGCACAACTGATTATTAAATTGCCTGTGAAAGTGATTGAAATTCACCTTTGGATTTACAGGTTATGGACACAGCGTCTTCGTTACGGGTAGACAAAAGATTTTAGTATCCGGCCATCCTAGTGGTTTCTCTCCTGTCCTATGAATTCTATTTGCATTATACTGTATTACTTTGAACTTACAAGTGTTTATTTGATGTGTTTGTGATGATGTTTATTCGAAACTTTGGATTTAAGGCAATTTATGTATTTGAAAATTTGTTGTGAGCATAGGAGGTGGTGGAATGGAGAAATTTGATTATTATGTTTAAAAAGGCTTTTTAGCTCGGATCTAAAAAGTCATTTTTTTTTAAATGAAAGGGATAAAATAGCCCGGGTCTTTATATATCCGGGCTATATACTAAAAGACTTTGGCTGACAAAACCAAATGCCTCACTCTACATTCATGTTGCTGTGCGCAAAGTAGAAGACTTTTCTCCAGAATGGTATGACTTGATCAACACTTCAACATGGTATCGGTGACTATTGGCTGAGCCAACATCGGGAGGCCAGAACCTTCTATAACAACAAAGCAGACAACTTATTGAGTTCGGCCTTGACGAAGATACGTGACAGAGATTTTCAGTCGTCTTAAATCCTATCAAATATAACCGACTAACCTAACTAATGTAGTTTGGCAAGTACGGGTCGATTCCACAGAGAGTCTATGATTCGTATGCAAGTCAAGTGTGTCGTCAATAAGAACAAGAAACAAAGGGGGGATTTTGATGGAGTAAACTAACTAAGAATGCAAAAGTAAACAAATCAATAAAATAGAACAGATTGAATGAATGAATATAAGAGAATAGCTCAGGTCAATCAATCTCAGCACTCAGGTTTTATTCATTGATCATTGAAATCGAATAGATAACTTCCTCTTGAAAACTTTGTTGTGGAAAGACTAGGTCTTTTGAATCCAACTCCTTATCAAATCTAGTTAACAGGACAACCAGACCCTGAAAACCCTAATTATCAAACAATCCTGAAACTATCAAGATTCAATTCAACAATTGATGAAGTCTAAAGGAAATCAACAAAGACAATCGACACGCACAACCAGTTATTGCATCAATTGTAAATCAATTCTCTATACAAATCCTTAAATCAACCAGTTTCAGAGATTTATACTTTGCTACTCAAGAACATAGATAACTCAACCAGAAATCACCTATACCTAGCTATAGATTATCATGAAAAGGCATCAGTTGATCAGACTAACGGAAATTCACGAAAACCCTAAACAACCTAAGCAAAGAATTGATAATATTCAAAGAAGAGTATTCAGAACGGAAATCTCACAATGAAATAGAAAGCCTGAAGCTTCGATTAATTTCCCCGAGCTAAGAGGATTAGTGGTTCATGGTTCAAAAGAAATCAAAAAAATGCTCCAATTCCTCCCTCGTACTGTTCGTCCCCCTCCTTCAATTGAAACTAAAACAAGACTTCCTACTGTTCTTTTTCAGCCAACGTTTCATGTACCCCCTTAATTGAAATTCCAATTAAAAATTAATTAACAAAAAGAAACAGGTGGTTCTTGCACTCGGAATAAAACTCGGGTGCCAACTAAATAACTCGGCCGAGTTTATTCTTGCTCCACCCGAGTTACTTTCAGCAGCCATCTTGACGTCCCGATTTCGCTGTTTTTAAGGCCGAATTTGGAAAAGTCGTAAACACGAAAGTTGTAGGTCTTCGAATCCTCTTTCCAACAAGTATAAGTACGCCCCGATCCGATAAATACAGCCTTCAAACGACTCGTTTTAGTGCAGCGTCGCCAACCTGGACAACTCCCATCCTTTACATGTTTAGCTGATCTCCTCGGCTCTCGGGCTCTTCTATTTTCGTCCAATCTTTGAACATTGGCTCGAGCTTAGCTCCACCTTTCCACAATCACCTGAAATCATGCACAAAACTTGTAGATTCCGACTCTAATTGAAACATAATAAAAACACGAAAACTACTCTATACTCATGCATTTTACCCTACCTAAACACATCTAAATGCCTATATTAACACTACCTAAATATGTCTTATCAATACGACGTACATGGATTCACACATACATGAGTTTTCACACTCATATGGGCACATCAAGCAAATAAGAACATCTTGACAAACGGTCAAATCTTTCACATGCTTTGTCTTTTGATCCTGAAAGCACTAAGAATTACTCTGATAAGTTTCATGATGTGTCTTAGTTTCGAAAAGCTTTGTGCTTAAATGTTTTTCTATTGCTTCCAAGTTCCATCCCCTCCGTGCCTTTAGCTTAATCTTTTCGTCTCTTTGGCATCATATAGAGAATGGGGTATCAAAGAACATTGGACTGTCAAAAGTTTCGTTCCCACCAGGTTCCAAAAAAGCATGAACAACATGACAAGAACAACATGACAAGAAGCATGAACATTATATTAGTAGAAAATTGACGTGTCAAATATTTTATTTAAAACGTCAAACTCGGCCGGAAATATTATGAAAAAACCCGAACATGGTTCGGGAAAAGAACTAGTTGTTATACAAATTTAAACATGAAAATCAAAGAAATTAATTTATATTATTATATACAGGTTTAAATCAAAGAAATTTAAACTACACCTTCTGGTTCTGGACTTTGAGGAGCGTGGTCGCGTTTGGAAGAGAACCACAACTTGTCACCGGTGATCAGATGGTAGCGACTTTTAGAATCTAATGGTCCTATGTTGAGGGATAAGGTGTGGTAGGCGGCAGAGCAAGAGGGGATTTGGGAGGTGCAAGGTAACGCTGATGCAATGTGGAGCCACATGCTGGGTGCATTTGCAAAGTAGGGCGAGACGTGTTGGGCGTGTCTAGAGGGAGGCAAGGACGTGGTCGGGGCGTCGCTTGGTGGAGTGAGGAGGTGAAGGCAAAACAGATAGCGTTCCATAGATTGTTGCACAGAGATAGTAAAGAGGAGTGTGCGGATCTCCGGTTTAGGTACAATGTGGCCAAGAGAGAGGCTAAACAAGCAACTGCTAAGGCTAAAGATAAGTTGTTTGTACAAGGCACTAGATGAGAAGGGAGGGGAGAGGGTTCTTTATCGCCTAGCCCACCAGAGAGAGGACGAGTATAGACTTTGACAGCGTTAGATGTGTCAAGGCGAGAACGGTCAAGTGTTGGTTGATGATTAGCAGATCAAGGGAAGATGACAGAGGTACTTTTCAGAATTGCTCAACAAGGGATTTAGCGCATCTGATTTGAGTCCTAACTTTTCGGAATGTATCGATTACGACTTTCACCAGCGCACTTCGGTTGAGGAAGTAAGGGGAGGTGTCTATAAGTCGAAGAACATGAGAGCATCGGGCTCAAACGATATACCTGGGGACGTTTCGAAATGGTTAGGGGCCAAAGATTTGGAACGGCTAACATCTCTTTTCAATGTTATCCTAAGGTCAACTAAGATGCAAGTTGAATGGAGACTTAATAAATTGGTCCCGATCTACAAGAACAAGGGTGATGTCCAGTGTTGTGGTAACTATAGAGGAATCAAACTTTTGAGTCACACGATGAAGCTGTGGAAGAGAGTTACATAGGGCAGACTTAGGAGGTTGGTGGATGTTTTTTAGAACCAATTTGGCTTCATGCCTGGTAGATCAGCTGTGGAAGCTATTTATGTACTGAGGCGATTGATCGAAATGCACAGATATAGGAAGAAGATTTTGCATATGGCCTTCATCAACATAGAATAGGCTTATGTCAAGGTATCGAGAGAGTTGTTATGGAGTTTCCTAGTAGAGAAGGGAGTGCCGGGGACGTACAACAGAGTTATCAGAGATATGTGTGATGGTTCACTGACTAGCGTTAAAACGTCTAGTGAAGATTCAGAGTATTTCCAGGTCCGAGTGCCGAGTGGGGCTACACCAAAGATCAACTCTTAGTCTTCTTTTGTTCGCTCTTGTTATGGATGCACTATCTGATCCACTCCAAGAAGAGGTTCCGCGGTGCATGCTGTTTGCATACAATATAGTGTTAGTGGACAACTCTTGATCGGGTTTGACGCTCAGGTTAGAACACTGGAGAGAGGTGCTTGAGGCCAAGGGTTTCTGTTTGAGTAGGACAAAGACCGAGTATGTGTAGTTTAGTTTTGGAGAGTTCGGAGATTTAGAGGCTTCACTTATGTTGGGGAGTACCTAGGCCCCAGGAAAGAGTTCTTCAAGTACCTAGGCTCGTATGTTCAAAGTGACGGGGGAATTGATAGGTATATCGATCATCGGGTTCAGGCGGGGTGGTAGTGATGGCGAAGGGTGTCAGGCGTGTTATGTGATAATAAAGTTCATGCGAAACTGAAAAGGAAATTCTATAAGATGGTTGTTCGACCAACTTTAATGTATAATGGCTCTAAGTGCTGGTCTATTACAAAAGCTCAAGAACAAAAGATATGTCAATGGTCGAGATGAGGATGTTGCGCGGGATGAGCGGACATACAAGACCTTACAGAATCAGAAATGTTGACGTTAGAAGTAAGGTCGGAGTTACAAGTCTTGTGGATAAGCTGCGGGAGTCCAGGTTGTGTTGGTTTTGGCACGTTCGGAGGAGACTTCCTTCTGCACCAGTTCGTAGGACTGAGAGTTTGGATCTGGGTGTTAGAGATGTGAATGAGACCAAAGTGTCCCACATCAGAAAGTTAAACATATCAAGCCCTAGTATATGAGTCGGTGGGCTACTCCTTCTATTGCCAATTGGTTTTAGAACGAAGCCTCACTCGGCTTGTGTGCTAGGCTACTAGCGCATGTGCGCTCGTGCACACGACCCCCAGTCATCGGTCCGAGTCGGACTTTGATATGGTATCAGAGCGGTTAGCCTAACGGCCCGTGTCGATCCTGGTCTGGGTTACCCAGTTGTCCAAGTCCAACTATGAATAACTAGATGGTCATTCCTAGTTGGACTTGCGGGGGCGTGTTACAGATGTGAATGAGACCAAAGTGTCACACATCGGAAAGTTGAACATATCAAGCCCTAGTATATGAGTCGATGGGCTACTCCTTCTATTGCCAATTGGTTTTAGAACGGAACCCCACTCGACTTGTGTGCTAGGCTACTAGCGCATGTGCGCTCGTGCACACGACCCCCAGTCATCGGTCCGAGTCGGACTTTGATACTGGTAGCTACTCGTAGGGGGAGAGGTAAAGTGAAGAAAATTTGGATGGAGGTCTCCCAAGATGACCTTCATCTACTGAACCTTTCAGAAGACATGGCTTCGGATAGAAACCATGAGAGGATGTGCATTCGGGAGGAAGATCTTTAGTGTCCTAGGCCTTTGTGTCGTGTTGGATTTTGTCTTTCTCTTATTTTCCTTTTATTATGCCTCGTTCTGTTCATTCGCTCTATCATTTTTTAGTCTCTCGGAAACACTCTCTCGACTAGTTCGGGGAAAGAGTGCGTACATCCCGACCTCCTACATTCCGCTTAACCGCAGGATAAACTGAGTTGTTGTATATGCATTTATTGTACAAACCACAATAACAAATCATATCATAAAATGGAAAGAATTGACAACATTAGTTGAGTTCTCCAAAACAGAAAATGACATACTCGGTATAAGGCAAATTATATTATGGGTAAAGCTTGGTTTTGATATTGGAAAAAATACTAATTAAATTAACAATCAAATAGCAAAGAGAATGTAATGTCCCAAGTGGGGATCCATACGGAATTGAAGTGAAAAAGGAAGGGATTATAGAGGATTAGAGGAGGAAGGTTAGGGATGAAGGAGTTCAGGAAGAAGGAAACGTGTATACTGTTAAAAGGAGAGAAAGTGTAAAGGGTCAAGGGAGTAAAGAAGTAATTGATTTATTGATTAATCCTTTATTCCCACATTACAATTAATAGGGTATACTACACACACACGTAGGATGATGATATACAAAATTACAAAAAGCAGCTCGCCTTCAAAAAGGTCTCAATTCCGCTGTGAAGTACGCGCGTCACGCGCTTAGAAAAAAAACCAAAAGGAAACCTTTCCTGGAGAAGCCATCCCCAAAGGAAAACCAAAATTCTGAAAACCTAAGCTATATCCTATTCATCGTCTTCTTCAATCGAAGCCCCTTCTCTTGGGTAATCAATGATGGCCCTATTGCCCTCTTCTCACTCGCAACCGGGTACCATTCTTGGATCTGTGATGGCGAGTTCCTATTAGAGCAAAGTACTCTGTCAAATCAAGGGTTTTCGTGTGGGATATGTTTAATCCCTATTTGCTTGTTCGATGTGCCTCTAATCGGTGTTCTGATATTAGGGGAGCGATGATTATCCTTGTGAGGTCTAATCGACCTCCCCCATGACCACTCTTTGGATGTACGGTCTTCAATCTGAAGATGATTTGGGCGATTCCGATTGGCTCTTCGCTTGATGGCTTCTCCGAAATCGAATTGGGGCTTTGCTTTGTGATAGCCTTCTCGAGCCTCCTGCACGCTATCTTTTGGGTTTGTGATCTCCTTAATCCCTTCTCCCCATCCCTCTCTCTGATTTCCCTTTATATAAACTGTAGACGGGATGTGTGGTATTTGCGCACTTCCATCTCTCTCCCTTCTCAAAACCATCTCTCTAGAGTTGATCTTTCTAACAAGTTTCTTTGTTTCTTGGTTGTGATGGCTCCTACTACTGTGGACAAGGGCAAGAAGTCCATGGTTGCAGATGATCCTGCTCCGAACATGTCTAAAAACCCCAAGGGGAACTCGAAGCCAAAGGGCTATAACCTTGCTGAGGAGGCTCGTATCTCCGATGATGGCAGTGAGGTTGTGCAAAAGGCTAGAGCGGAAAGGAAATTCAAGAGGAAGTCCATGAATAGAGAAAAGCTTTTGGCTTTGCAAGGCAAAGTCCAAGAGAATATCTCCCTGTTGAACCAGTCGTTTCTATTTGCTATAATCATTGGCGAGCAAATAGAGGCCAAGGATGTCCGGAAAAAGATGAGGTATGTGTGGAAGTCCTTATCTGGTGGTTTTAAACTTGTGCATGTTGCTCATAACTGGTTTGAATTGAGGTTTGATAAGCATGAGGATCGGGCATGGGTTTCGGACAACCGTCTCTTCCATGTCTCCGGGCAACTCATTCTCTTTCGCCCTTGGAGACTGGATTTCGATCCTTTGGCGGAATCTGTCACTATGTTAGATCTCTGGATTAGGTTCCCTAGTTTACCAGCTAAGTATGTGCATGATAGCATCCTAAGGGATATTGTGAAGGCTAATAGTCTGGGGGATATTATTAAGGTGGTTGCATTTAATTCGAAGGTGGCTCGTTTTAGATACCCGGGGGTTTGTGTTTCTGTTGATTTTACCAAAATTGCTGGAAGAGAGATCTTTGTGATCAATGAGTTGGGTGAGATTGAGTCCTACCCTATGTGGTTTGAGGATTTCCCTTCCGGTTGTGGAAGTTGTGGTGCTATTGATCATTTGTTTGAGGCTTGTTCGAGCAGGAACATGTGTAGCTCGACCACCATCCATGGCATGCAAGCTCCTGTGATGGCTCCTCATGTAGTTCAGGAGGCTGGAAATGGTGATGGTGTGTGAGTGCAAGTTGCTGTTAGGAAACCATCTGTGAGCCCCCCCCCCCCCCCCCGTGTTGAGCTCTTGAAGTGCTTCGGGAAGAATGTAACTATTTCTTCCGATTCTTCCTCTTCCAAATCCCTGGGAAGCTTTGCTGGTAATTCTTCTTCTACTGCACTGAATGTGGCCACTGGAAGTGTTGTTGTCCCTGTCCCTATCTCTGTGATGGAGCCTACTATGTTTCCCTTGAGTGTTGTACTCCCAAGTGATGAGAATGTTGATTTTAAGGCGGAACTGCAACCCGATTTTCAGGCTTTTGCTACCGATGATGAGGAGTGTTTGGATTTTGATGAAGATGAGTTCATGGAGAAGTGTTTGGTCTCAGATGTGGAGTTCAACTTACCTGATCTGAGTAACCCAGAACGTCTGGCTGAATCTCTTCATGAGTAGTTTACTACTTCTGCAGCTTCTCCTGCTGGTGTCGAGTATCAAGTGCCCAATGGCACATCTAAATCTGAACCGGGAAAGCGAAAGATGAAGATCGAGGAAGGCGATTCCGCTTGCTCCCCCATGATTCTAATGGGTGGTAGCATCAAAAAAGGGAAACATGTGTAGCTCGTCGGTGTTGTGGCTTATGGGAGGCTTTGATGGCGGCGCTAAGCTTTTCCCTGCCAAGATCACAATAATGTCGTATATCATTTCATATGTGTTTCTTTTGGTAATTGCTACTGAGTGTTGTATGTCTTGGATAACAGCTTGGTGTTGTTTCTTCTGGAGAAGATCTATTGGATGTATTTAGTGGTATGTTTTGTTTTGTCTAGTTTCTTCCGGCTCGGTTTGTATGCCCAGAATTGTCATTATCAGTATGGTCACTAGGATGGTCTCTAATGTTGCTAGGGTCGCATGTAATGTATGTGAATGTGTGGTTAGGCCTAAACGCCCCTTACACCTACTTGTTATGGTCTCTAATGGACTCTAGGGTCGGTGTGTTAAGTTGGTTTAACAAAAGATGGAATGAGAAGTATATTTATAAGTATGTAACCAAGCCTAATGCTAGAACTTTCCGACAAACTTTTAAATGTGTACAAGTAGTGTGTATGAAGAGGCCACCCTCTCTCTTCATACGACTCAAGGGTGACAAATGAAGATGTGCTTTTGGAACATTCGGGGTTTAGGTACCCCGAACCTTTGGACTGATATTAGAGCAATGAGAACAAATGAACATATAGGTTTGATGGCCATTGCAGAATTTAGGGCAGATAATATTCCACATGACAAAACATGGTCTGGGAGTGGTTTCAACAACGCTGTACGGTCAGCCGGTAGTGGTTGAACTGGTGGTCTAGGACTAATGTGGAATGATAATTATCTCCTAAATGAGACAATATCCGTCGAAATTATACTGCCAAGAATCATTGGTATCAAGTACTCTAACCTTAGCAAAAAATTTGTTGGCTTGATCTTCTTTGTTTATGCCCCCCCCCCCCCTCCGCAAACGGTAGACAAAGAAGCTTTTTGGGAACAACTTACAAATATTATTCTTAATGAACCACTACTGTGTATGGTCATCGGTGACCTCAATGAAATTTGTAATAATAACAAGAAACTAGGAGGTTTAACACACAATCATAACAGATTTCAAAGACTGAATAACTTTAAAAACCAGTGTGCTCTAGTTGACATACTATGCTCGGGAAATACTTTCACATGGAGGAAAAGGGAGAAGGAAGTGACAATATCATGGAGAAACTAAATAGAGTGCTCGTTCAACACCAATACCTGGACTCCTACCCGGACTTAATGACTAACAATGGTGCTTTCACTACATCTGATCATTGCCCCATAACAACGACTCTGCACAACCAAACTGAATTTAAACCACCGCCTTTCAAATTTGAGAATATGTGGATCAAACGTAAAGACTTCAGAAACGTTGTCAAACAAGCATGGCGGGATAACTGCCATGGATCAGCTATGTTTAGATTAATGACTAAAACAAAATTAGTAAAGCAAAATGCCAAAGAATGGAATAAATATACTCTAGGAAATGTTATACAGAATGTGGAAAAAGAATTAATCACTATCCAATCATCAAACTTATGCAATCAATCCAGTGTAACTGTAGCACAAGAAAGGGCACTTATTCGGAAAAAATAAATGTTACTAAAATTCCAGAAAGAATATTGGGGACAAAGAGCCAAAGCAAAACATGTTAAAATGACAGATTGTAATACTGCGTACTTCCACAGGATAGCATTAGGAAGAAGAAATAGGAAAATTATAAGGCAAATAACTACATCAGAAGGAACCCTGATTATTGGCGAAGAGAATATTCGAAATGAAATTAGAAATGACTACATGGCTCGGTTCTCAAAAGAACCCATCAATAAGACCCTACTTAACAAATATCTGGAGCTGATTCCTACATCCATTTCTGATGTGGACAATGCACGCCTTATTAATCCAATGGGGAAATTAAAAATGCAGTGTGTCCTTTAGGACAAAGTAAATCTCCTGGATCGAACATAATGACTGCAGAATTCTACAAAGCTTATTGGGATATAGTAGGAGTAGATGTAATCCATGCAGTCAAATCGTTTTTCCATTCGGGCAAGCTCCTACGACAAATCAATCATACGTTTATAACACGTACTATTACCTAAATGTGACCAGCCTACGAAAATCGGGGACTATAGGCCCATTAGTTTATGTTCCACCATTTACAAAGTCATTTCTACAATTTTGACAGAACGATTGAAATCGGTGATCGGTAAGCTTATCCACCCACTCCAAGGTCCGTTTGTTTCAGATAAGGCAATACATGATAATGTACTAATTGCACATGAGATATTCCATTATTTCAAATCCCGGAAAGGCGCTAATAGATGGCTAGCTATCAAACTAGACATGAAAAAGGCATACGATAAGGTGGATTGTGAATTTACCGCCCTTGTGCACCAAAGATTTGGGTTTCATGAGAAATATATTAACCTGATAATGGAATGTGTAACAACGGTCTTTTTTTCCGTTCTCGTTAATAATGGTCCAACTGAGATCATTCCAGCCCAGAGAGGACTAAGACAAGGCGGTCATCTTTCCCCCTTCTAATTTATTCTTGGGGATGAGGTGCTTGCCAGAAGACTTGCATACGAGGCAAGCTTAAGTAATTCAGGAATAGGGTTTTTGTTTGGACGAACTGAGATGCGTATTCCCTTTCTGGCATTTGCAGATGATATAATTATTTTTTCTAAAGGTAATCTTGAGCCAAGCCATTGTATGCAAGACAAAGTTTTATGTTGCAAGTCTCAGTACATTCAAATCTTGATAAAACTAATAGGAGTTTTTTCTGGAATAAAGATCTACAATATAAGCCACTAATTATCTATGAATCCTGGCAGAAGTACCTCAAGGACACCCATATACTTAACTATCAAAATCTAGGGAATGCGTCCTGACAGTGGACACAACTAAGGAAGTTAATTCCCTCTTTCAAAGAAGGTCTGATTTGGTCGGTAGGTAATGGTAAAAATATTAAATCTTGGGAAGACAGCTGGGGGCCGCCCCATCCGCTAAGGAAGCATATAGTCTTATTAACAATAGTGTTAACATAGATACAAAAGTCAGTGAGTACATTGCCAATGGCTCTTGGTGTAGAGAAATACTAAGTCAGGTCCTCCCCTACGATATCGTTGAGCACATATGTCATATTCCGCTCCCTAACAGTAACATTGAGGATAGATTATATTGGTGGCCAAACTCTAAAAGGTGGTTTACAACGTCAAGTGCATATAAACTGAGTACCAATTCCACTAATCCCACGACTGACGACAATGCTTGGATTTGGAAACTCGATTCTCCACCAAAAATTAATATTTTTTTATGGAAAGTTTGCCAGAATGGGCTACCCACTGCAGTACGTCTTGCGGGTAAAGGACTATCTGTTCCCCCGTACTGCGTCTTGTGTAACCACCACCAGGAAGACTCAGTGCACCTATTTTTTTAATGTAAATACAACTCGTTTTTTTTAAGTCTCAAAAAGGAATTGAAGGAGGAAATAGAATATGAAATCAGCTCTTCTAGAAATATTAAAGTAATAATGTCCATACTTGGTAATAAACTCACCGCTGAAGAAAAACAAAGAATGACATTTTATTGGTGGACAATCTGGTTAGCAAGAAATCTCATTTTCTTTAATAGGAAAAACTCCCTACGTTGGCGGGACTCACACAGAGTGCTGAAATGCATAGGCAAAATTGGAATAGGGAAAAAACGTTTAATGAAGAGAAGGACCGACTAGGACTGAATAAAAAGAACGTATGTGGAACATGCAGGAATAATAAAAAGGCGAAGTGGAAAAAACCACCGGTAGGATGGGTAAAACTTAATTTTAATGGGTCTGCAAGCTCAGGACGAAAAATCTCATCAGGGTATGTAGTGCGACTCTGGAATGCCAGTTGGCAGTTGCAATAGATGGGAAAATTATTGGTGATCAGAGTCCACTCTTAACAGAAGCGATTGCTCTCAAATTAGGTGTGTTTAAAGCAAAACTACTAAAGGTGAATAAACTCATCATCGAAGGGGATTCGCTCATTATCATCAACTATTTTAACAAAGGAATCAGATGCCCGTGGGAAATTGAACTTCTTTTATCTGACATCTGTACACTTATCTCCGGGATTGAGGAAGTCTCGTTCTCACACATTCTTCGTTCCGGTAATTGCGTGGCGGATCGGGTTGCACACCTTGCCCACGCTACCGTTAATCCCAACATAGAAAGTGATCCTGGTCTCTCCGACCTCATCCGCAAGGATGCTATCGGATAGTGATTCTGTCACATCCGAATTCTTACTCAATCAAAACAAAAAAACATAGGATGATGATCCATTGATCATGAGCCTCCCTTACCATTAATTTCATGGCCCTCTTTCACTGTATTACAGAAATGAGGAGGACATTGATCCCTTACCACCAGATTGAATCCCTTCCAGGTCTAATCATCCTTGCTGTGCTCAGAATTGTCGTCGTGGTAGTCGAAGGGCAGCGGAACTGATCCGAAAGCCCTGTATTTCCCCACATTGTTCAGGTGCTCATGCTCTAACCTGAACACCAAGTTTATACATAATTTAGCCTTGCTCTCTGCAGAAGAACAAAGGACTGGATTTGTATTTTTACCTGAAGAAGCTCCAAATTCCGCGACGAATTACTTCTAGACAGGAGATAAAGGTAGAAATTGCTGTTTTCTGGAGGGTGTAGACATTCAACTCCAACACCAGCTGCAACCAGGAGACCCTCAGCAGAGCATCTAAGGCCTGCCCAAACAAAGCCAGATCTCTCATTATTAATAATCAACTGAATTTCTTTCATCTGTTGACACTCGTGCAATTACCATAGCTATAAAGTATACACTCTTATGAGATATCAGGAGTTTGTCCCTCAGGAGGAAATTCTTCGAACGCCATCTTAGGAGACCCCAGTCCATCACAATATCCCAATACGTTTGATACATCACGGCGATGGCAGAGCTGACTAACGACAACACCAGCCACTCGGTTCTCTTTTGGAGTTCGTACACTGATCTTATGATCACTGCCACTATTGTCAGCAAGTATTTCAAGGCGTTGTATGCTTGAATCCGATCCCTCTCTTCAACTAGCCTTCGGATGCACTGATCAGAAACAAAAATACAGTAAAAAGGCCACAAAGTACAACAAGAGAAGAAAAGAAAGTGTATCATGTACCTGAAGACACCTGATCCAGTATGGTATGACCCCTACGATGAAGTAGAATGCATTGTACACAGCATAATCATGACATTTGGTTTGGGTTTGCGAAACATCTTTGCAACTGTAGTAACAAATATAGAATTCCAAGTTCCTTATTGCTTGAATCTGAGGTTAAAGAGGTGGAGAAAGTCAATTGAGCCGAAAAAAGAGATCAAGTAATGAGTTTCCAAGCACATTACAAAATACTAACAAATAGACAACTAGAAGCCATGTGTAAAAAACCTGGCTGGTAAGATGGTCTCCCAAGAAAAAATCTGCAAGAGTAACCTGCAAAATAATTCACGTGATAACTAATATGAACGGGAGTTGCTATTGGCTTTATTGGTGTTCCAAATTTACCTCATAGAAGGGAGCACACAAGCACCGGAACATATATTTCATAAGAAACATCCGGCTTGAGCGGTATATGATGTTAAAAGGACAGAGGATGATGGCTACAACAGTCTACAAAGGCACTGGTGTTAATGCTATTGCATAAGATGCATGTGTTTGAAAAACTAAGTTGATGTAACTCTCACCAAGAGTAAGATTAATGGAATCAGCTTGAAAAGTGCAAAAACTGGTCTATTTTGGTGATGAGCTGCTCTTGACTCCATAATCATGTGAAAGTTTACAAGCAAGCTCGCAAGAGCAAAAACTGCAAGGCCCGTGCTGAGAAGGAACACTTCTTGGTAGCCCAACTCAGTTCCTTGCTTGAAATTGAATATAAATGGATAGTTGATTCGATAACGCTTCCAGAAATATGTGTTTGCAGCATAAGCGAGCATGTTCAAGACTAAGAATGCAAATAAGCTACAATAGGACATAGGAGAAAAGTTTCAGAAGTGTGCAGCACATAGTACGTACGCTACCTAAAGAAAGAAACACTGCCAAATTAGTACACAATTCCTAAATTGCAGGTTATTCGGAAAGGAGTAGCTTGCCTATATAGCTGAAACATGTTATCCAGGTATTTGGTGCCTTCCCCGTCATTAATCAGTTTCCTAGCATTCATCATTAGAACAATGGCGATCACAAGAGCAACTGCACAGCCAGTAAAGAAACCTGAAGACAGCATAAAGAATGGGAGTTGGGATTAAATTAGAGATATGGCCATATACTCACACACACCTGATGATAGTTGAATATTGAAGCTTTGATAAATAAACTTGCTGCATAACCTACATACCTGAAAGGAAAGTCACACTAAGCTTTTCTTTTTTGGTTTTATGTCTAAACAACTTCATGGCTTGCCTCCGGTTTCCATTAAAGAAGTGCTTGGAACATATAACTTCTACTTCAACCAATAGAGCACTAACCTATGGCGTTGAAAGGAGAACTATTTCATTTACAAAGGAAAAGATCGATAACATGGGATTTCACAGTCCACTTCCATGATATTTTCTTACTCTAGCTGAAAAGCAGCACCATCAATTCAAACATCCATAAAAACTTACCTCATCTGAACTCCCAATGTAGGATTTGTCAACTATTTTCATGAAGGACCTAGCCACAGACCTTGATGTAATCTACATTTATACAAGAGGAAGAACATTCACAACGAGCTGATAATCGATGAAATCAAAATTTTTAAATAAAAATAAAAACTGAGCAACATAAGGCTCAAACCTTCTCATACTTCTTCATGATCTTCGAAAATGCAGAAAGATTCAAGAAGCTGGTTCACAAATACTGTATTAAACAATAAGAAAGCAGAAAACCAAAAAGTGCGTCTGGTCTCAAATTATAAAACATAGACACAAACACAAAGATGATGGAGAGCAAGATAAATAATTGATTTATATACTAAGTGTTGGACAAAAATGCGCAATAATCGTACAACACATTTTATTTAATTTTTAATATTTGAGTTCGACCCCTTTTGGTTATCCTCTTGATTCGAAGTCGTATCGATACCAAGATTTGAGTGGTTTTGGTGATTTGGGCTGCACTCGAATTTTAACGGGTTGCCTACGTATCTCTTGGAAGAGAATCAAGCCTCACGTAGTTCAGAGTGTTTGAGTTTTGTGTGTTTTAACATCTTAAAGATTTTCATGCATCATTGGATCGTATTAGGACCCACCTTCTCGAAAGGGTAGCCCTAACATAAATCACACTATCATATGCATGAGATTTTCTCGTGTATCACCCGAATAAATTGGGCACACCTTCTCGGAAGGGTTTCCCAACTCAACGGCTATCACTTACACGGAAAATCATGTGTATTTAATTTAGATTTAATTTTAACCCCATTTTCATTTTAAAAGTGAATTTAGGGATTAGCGACTGTACCCGACATATTTTGAAATTTAATATCGGGTTACCTACGTAGCCGTTTTTACGGCGTCAAGTCTTTACGTAGTTCTAATTGAGAACAAATTTGATCGTTTGAGGACCGTGTGATTGAACCCGATGAGCTATAGCTTTATATCGGGTTTCCTACGTATCTCTTGGAAGAGAATCAAATCACTCGTAGTTCGTTTAGAAACCAAGTTTGATTTGGTTTTAGAAACTTGATCGTTTGAGGATCGTGATTGAACTTGACGAGCTCGTAGCTTTATGTCAAGCTTCCTACATACCCGTTTGAACGGGATCAAATCTTATGTAGTTCTTTTTAAAAAAAACAATTTAATTTGTTTGGTTTTAACCTCATATTCATTTAAAAGTGAATTTAGAGGTGGACGACTGTACCCGATATATTTTTTAGGATTTAATATCGGGTTACCTACGTAGCCGTTTTTATGGCGTCAAGTCTTTACGTAGTTCCTCTTACAGAACCATTTGAATTGGCTTTGATTGGTTTTGACCTCATATTCATTTAAAGAGAATTTAGAGGCAGACGACTGTACCCGATATATTTTTAGAATTTAATATCGGGTTACCTACGTAGCCTTTTTTACGGCGTCAAGCCATTACGTAGTTCTACCTTAAACCAAGTTTATATTTGGTGAAACTTGATTTGAGGTTTTTGACTCCGTTTTTGTTTAGGAGCCGGCTTGAGATTGACCCACTCGAATTGATCGGCAAAGAATTTTTGACGAGTTTAATTTTATATTTTTTTTTATCAAACTCGAATTCTTAACTTGTGCCAATTATAATTCGTATATTTTAGCGGGTCGATTTTGTAATTAAACAAATTGTTTTTCCTTGTCACAGCCTTACACCGTATACAGTACATACATGGATAAGTGTGATTGCATTTTCTTTGTTTCATTTTGGCCAAAGCCCACCGAAAACTAAGCCCATTCCAATTTTTGATTCAGGAGAGCATAGCCCAGTCTGCCATTTTTATTTGTTTTAGACCGAACCCTAATTTGCATCTAGACACTCTAGCTTTCCACTGTTTGACAGAGAGCGCTTGGAGGCCTCCGAGTCGGAGGGAGATCTACGCCTAGTTACTCCTGGCCCGGACAGTTGAGAGATATGGCAGCGGGGGTGAAGCGGCGCGCGCGATCCGACACTCCAAAACAAGTCAAGGACACCCGGAGCAAGTCCGAGTTGATGGCAGGGCACGAATCCGAGATCAATGTTCCGACTCGGATTCCTTCAATCGGGTACGTTCTAGAGTTTTTTTTCTTTGACTACAAATTTCATCCCAAATCTCACATTCCCAAAAGAAACTCCTTCAATCGAGTGCCCAATTTTCAGATTTGCTCTTTTGTGTTTTGTCTTGTATTTTTTGACAAAATTCTGATTTTTTAGGGCCTCTTGGGTTTTGGACAGTCTGTCGAAAGAGGAGGCCGGCCGGAGCTAAGGCTCGTACGACTAGAGCACCGCCACCAGAGCTTCTGTATTTGAGCAACACGAGCAACACGAGAAGGACGGAGTAACAATCTCATTCTAGCCCTTAGGCGCGTTGCTGCAATTTGTCTCCTACAAAACAGGTATGGCTCTGTTCACACTTTTTTATCTCTTAATTTTCTTTGCTTCTTGATTTCTTAAGCTATTGTTTGCTCAATGAAATCCGAAATTGATTTGTTGAACCTCCTGATTTTGAGTTTCAATTTGTCTTCGGCATAAGCCGATTTGAGTTTTGATTTATGTCCGACTCAACTTGATGTTAATTCGAACATGTTAATTGACTAGCTTGAATTTCAGTCTCTGAATTTATCTTAAGTGAAACTTAATTGGCGGCATTTTGGGGGTCCTCAGTTAGTTGCAATTTGGTAGAAACTAAGGAGGAGTTATGCCTCAAGTTAGTTTTGGTCTTTGGGTCTTCTGTATTTTTTTTGTCTGGATTTGAGAAGCACCAGGGAAGACTTAATGAATTTGCTAATTAAGTCTGTTGGAATTCCGGCAGCACTCCGACATATGAATTGATCTCATGAGATCGGGTGTAGCGGTGAAACTCTAAATTTCAAACCGACTACAAATTTTGGCGCTAGGCGAAACTCTCAATTTCGAACCTACAACGCCCCACCGGTCTTCATTGTATTAACCTGCAAGAAAAACAATGGTAGACAGGCCATGGAAGGATTTTGATTTCTACCTTCTCTTTTGGGAGATTGATGGAAGAAAGCTCTCTTTGTTTTTTTTTTCTTTCCACACAGTAGCCAACCTCTCTTTGTATTCCTCTCTTTTACTGGGTCTTGTGTTTGTGGGTGATGTTTGCAGGTTTATGCCCAGGAGGTGGAGCAATCAGGCAAGAGAAGAAAACTGCTTTCTTTTGTTTTTGCAGTTGGATAGGCTAAAGGAAAAAAAAACCAGGAGCCAGCAACAACTGGTTTGCTTTTACAGTTGAACAGCACCCCAAAATGGAAGAAAAGCTAGCCGAGCCCCAAACTGCAGTGAAACCCCTTTTTATAAGGTGGATGAACTGATTAAAGGCAGTTATCAGATCCCCCACCACATCACTTTCTCTGCAGTTTTTTTTTTAACACGTTTAATTTTTTGTGTAACCTCCACCAACTGCTCATTTGTGGACTGTGCTAATTTGTGGATTGGGCTTGTTGATTTCTTGGGCTTTTGGAAGAAAACTTCCATTTTGTTTTGTATGTTAGATTTTGAAAATGGGCCTCAATTAAATTAACCACATTTTAATTTTAATATATGATTAATTTAATATAAAATTGTTAAGATTTTCAAAATTGTGAAAATTTACCTCTCAACACTAAGCCCACTAGAAAAAATTTCTCGCCTAAACTGTTTCAGATGGCGAAGCTTCCTGTAGAATTCTGTGAATACAAGCTTCATCCTTTCTTCAACCGCTTTTAGTTCCTCTTTCTCAATAAAGTCTCTGCCCTTGGAATCTTTGAGGAGATTTTTTATGGCAGACAATGGCCTATCAGTTGTTGCATTACTCTCGACACAATCAAGGATCTCCGAGGGATCTTGCTTTTGGCCACTTCCATTAATGCATTCATTTGAGGCAGGATCTTCTGCATCAAGAAGCATGTTTCTAATTCGCTTTCAGCATATATCGACAAAATGCTGATAACATTGAATAAACAGATATTCTGAAAGAAATCAGCATCAACTCAAAGCACTGAAACAATGAATGTTATGTTTTCTCAGCAGAAACAGCAGTAGTTCAAATTACACACACTTGCCTGGATTAGATGTGCTGTTCATTTCGACGGATTCTGACCCATTGTGGGCATGAACGCCATGAGATTCTCGGTTTCGCAACTTGATCCGTAATGCTATCAAAGGATCCATCTGCTTATTAAGTTTGGCTGATTCAGTTAGAACTTCGTACACCTTGTCCCGATAAAACAGATTGACCTTGTTGAGCTCCTTGTCGAGTTCCCTAAAGAAAATGACCTCCGCCTCTCCTGCCTCTTCACGGGGAATCAGAAGGTTTGTTTTGTAGACAGGGATGTTACTCTCTCCAGGAGTGGCACTCACATCGATCACTTGGTTCTCAATGTCTCCACTAAAGGACTTGTGCAAGGATCTTAATGCCGGTAGTGGTTTTGTAGGCTCCTGGGAACGCCGAACCTCTCGCAATAGACCTTTAAGACCATTGTAGTCCATGCAGGCTTCAACCCATTCTGGAACCATTTGTCTCCGGAAGTCCTTCCCAAACTTCATCCTCACAAATCACAGACACAGACAGACAGATAGAAACAACCTGATTTCTGCTGTGTGAACTCTTCTGCTAAAATGCAAAAAACGAAAAGAAAATGAAAACAGATCAATTAATCCTACAGATTGCATAAATTCATGATAACTTACCAGAAAGGAAACGTGTCCAGGTCAAAACTAAAAACGAAATGCCCAATTTCAAATCGAGTGAAGAAATGACCGAAGAATCGTGGAATTATCTGGATTTTGAGATTTTCCTTTTCAAGTCGCGTTGATAGCGGAGATAAACCGACTAAAAATGCTGCTGTAAACCCTCGAGCTCAGTACCGACGCTAAAATAGACACTTTTTCACGGAAACGAGTCTGAAATACGCGTGCAGCCATTAAAACTAGCTCGATTGATCAGCTGATACGAAAGATGAAACAAGCGCGCAGTCGAAGAATTAACTTAGGGCCATTGATGAAGTTCGGAGAATTTCACTAGCAAGCAGATCTGTAATTGCAAAAATCCACATCATTCTAGACTCACAGCTCAATCGATCTGTCGCATACACGGATTAACTGTTACTTACATTGGATACATGCATGGAGAGTGGATACGCCTTCAATTGTTCGATTCAATTCTGAAAGCCGGAATCAAGGAAAAAACAAACTTGAAGATATCGATTATTCAATCAACGAGCCAAGGAGAGGAGAAATTCATGGCGGAGATATAAGGCGCCATTAATGATCTCACCTCGATCATCAGTTCCCGGTGAGTTACTTACGAGAGGGGTTTGTTGGCGACCGTCACAAATTCACAAATCTAAAAAAGATTTTCAGGACGGTTGCAGCACAGACTTGTGGAGAATATGATTGTGGGAGTGTCCCACATTGGTTAGAAATTGTATCCAAGTCTTGCATATAAGTCGGTGGGCTACCCCATCTAACACCAATTGGTTTTAGGATGGAACCCCACTCGGCTTGGTTAGCGCGTTTGCGCTTGGCGTGCGTTGCCCCCCACGTCGGATGACCCACCGTAATGGTCTTAATTGGGCAGTTGCGCTTCATAGAAATTTGCGTCCATGACTGTTGCAGCACAGACCTACTTGAAACTCGATAGTTGAAAAAGTAGGTAAACGGAAAACTATCAATCAACTAATATAAGTCGTTAACCAGCAAAGAAGTCGATCAAGAATCGAGATGCGCCACGACATTTTTTTTAATCATAAATCGATAATATTTTATCACAAAATAACATAATTTATTGTCATATTATATATAGTTCTTTATGCCGCTTCAATCCAAATGACACCGCATATATATAATTGTGCCCCTCCAAAAAATTTCTAGCTCTGCCGCACAATTAACCAAGCACCGTTTAAAAAGAGATGAAACCTAAGATGGGAAAAAACCCACCAACAGAATACACAAAATCATTTTCAATGGTAGCAATAGTGGTGTTGGCATATCAACGACAAGATTCATAATCGGGATCACATGGGGGAGCTCACTGCTGGTGGAACACACGTAAGTCAAAGGTTAGCACTGACGTCGGAAGAAATGACACTCAAGCTTTGTCAGTAGAACTTGGACTTTCTCAAATTATGATTGAGGGAGATAACCTTGTCATCGTCAATTCCCTTAAAGGTTGTTGGTTGTGCCAATGAGAGATCATAATATGATCTAGGCTCATAGATTTTTTTTCCCCACTTTTTTAGAAAACGATCCCACATTGCTTGTAAATGATTAAGAATAAACAATTTACTTCTTTTGTGTCGTTTGTGTTAGTGGGAGTGAGTGCCGAGGGAGACACTCTATGAGAGGGAAATATTCTTGAGCACACCAAGTGCATTACCCATTAGAGCTTTTGCGAGACCAATCATTGAAGTACAACCATCACCGTTATTCTAGCAAGGGTTCCTTGAGCTTTTTGTGCAGCCATCATCGTCATATAGCATCACCCATTAGAACTTGCGGGACCAACAATTGTAGTGCATTACACAAATCTAACATATAGGGCATAATATATAGCTTTTGCGGGATCAATCATTGAAGTGCAACCATCACTGTTACCATCGTCATCTAGCATCACCCATTAGAGCTTTTGCAGGACCAATAATTGAAGTGCATAACACAAATCTAACATATAGGGCATAATATAGAGCTTTTGCGGGACCAATAATTGAAGTGCAACCATCACCGTTATTCCGGCAAGGGTTTCTTGAGCTTTTTGCGCCACCATCATCGCCATCTAGCATCACCCATTAGAGCTTTTGTGGGACCAACAATTGAAGTACATAACACAAATCTCACAAATAGGGAATAATATACCATTTAGAAAGACCCTGTAGATTTGAGAGCTTTTGTGGGACCGACCATCAATACCTTACGCAGATACCATCACCGTTATTCCGTAATTCCGACAAGGGTTCCTTGATCTTTTTGTGCAACCATCATCGTCATCTAACATCACCCATTAGAGCTTTTGCGGGACCAACAATTGAAGTGCATAACACAAATCTAACATATAGGGCATAATATAGAGCTTTTGCGGGACCAATCATTGAAGTGCAACCATCACCGTTATTCCGGCAAGGGTTCCTTGAGCTTTTTGTGCAACCATCATCGTCATCTAACATCACCCATTAGAGCTTTTGCGGGACCAACAATTGAAGTGCATAACACAAATCTAACATATCGGGCATAGTATGCATTTAGAAGGTCGGGTAGATTTGAATGCTTTTGCGTGACCAACCATCAACACCTTATGCAAAAAATTTCATGGTCCCTGTGAGTTAGTGTGAATGGCCTTTATCGGAAAAGGTTTTCAAGAAAGAAGAGAGAACAACTTTCATGATAGTAAGAGCATCTTTAATAGTGGTACTCCAAGTACCATAGCAATTTAAATAAAAGGAAATGTAAGAAAAAGTAAGATTTTTGAAAGAACTCATAAAGAAAAGTGAGCTCAAGTATCATATGTATAATACTCATTCTTACACAATACCATAAAATATTAACCAATCAAAAAATTAACAGTGGGTCTCATTTGATTTTTACTTCAAAAAAATAAATTGTAAAAAACAATTTTTGATGAAAAAGTGAAATAAGATACTCATGTCAAGTATCATGACTGTAGAGTATCAAATATTAAAATGAAGTGGATGGAAGAGAAATGACAAAAAGCAAGTTATGGTACTCAACATGAGTACCATGGTTAAAGATACTCTAAGCATGCAACTTGCACGTGTCAGGCTACCTGGATGAGTTTGATGATCCGTCTTTGTCTATGCTGCGCCAGTGCTATACGAGAAAAAAACTCTCTCCCTTCTCTCTAGAAATTCTAGAGAGAGAGAGAGAGAGAGAGAGAGCTCAACTCCTTCTGCAAACCAGTGGCTTCCTCCACCGTCTTATGCTTGTGATGTTCTTGGGATGCCGAGCTCTAAACGCTCTCTTTGAAGCACCAAACCCTCCTCCGGGAGTCCTAAAATCTGATTCGGGAGCCACCACCCCGCCTTCTTGTCTTGATGAGTCTCTTTCAATTCTCGGCTGCTCGCCTCCATCCGTTTCTCTCCGGTCGTACCGATCGTTGTGCACCGCTGGTGTTCTCCGTCAGTGGCGGTGGAAATCCCCAATCTGATTGTTTAATCGGTATCGATCATAACGAAAAATCTAATTGGGGCTTTGGATGTTTGTGGTCTCTTCTTCCCCCTCACATCTTCCCTCGTGACCTATCAATGACTCGCCCTTGCTAAAATCTCATCCACCCTCGGCCTGATTTGGGCACGTTCATGCCATCTTCGGTGGATTCCGATGTCTCCCTCCCTTTGTGGTCTCATTCTCGGTCTCATCCTTGCGCCCCTTGTCGCGCTGGAATTTCCAGTTTTGTATTCGGTTTCTCTGGCTGATGCGCGCCGAGGGTCTCCCCTCCATCGGTTTTCGGTTGCCTCTGGTTGTCATGGTCCCGTCCGGCGCACCGCTTGAGCTCCGGCTTGCTCCTGGCTCCAAATGTTTTATCCCAAAATAACATAGTTTATTGTCATATTATATAGAGCTCTTTATGTCGTTTCAATCCAAATGACACCGCATATATATAATTGTGCCCCCCTTCGAAAATTTTCTGGTCCGTCATTGAACACAATTAACCAAGCACCGTTTAGAAAGAGATGTAAACTAAGATGGGATATCAATGACAAGATTCTTAATCGGGATCATATGAGGGAGCTCACTGTTGGGATACTGGGGGAACACACGTAAGTCAAAGGTTAGCACTGACGTCGTAGGCAATGACACTCAAGCTTTGTCTTATGAAGGCAAGGAGAACTTGGACTTTCTCGAATTATGATTGAGGAAGATAACCTTGTCATCATCAATTCACTTAAATGTTGTTAGTCGTGGTTGTGCCCATGGGAGATCATAATATGATTTAGGCTCATAGATTTTTTTTTTCCACTTTTCTAGAAAAATGATCCCACATCGCCTGTAATTTTTTTTATTAGGTAAAAATTCGAGGCCAGACATACCTGGACCTCGAAGGCCGACAAGTAGGCAGCCGGATAACCATCATAAATAAACAAAAATACAACGAATGTGCAAAATACAAGCAAGCGCTCTACAAAGCGAAACTAAACCCAACTAAACCAAAAGAGATGAGGACGTAGACGGACGAATGAAGCCAAGCGCTACACAGAAGCAACACCGCAGGTGAGCAGTACATCAGGAGTCACCTATGGGCAGTGAAGACGATCCTCCAAGGAAACAGCCTTCCGGGAAAAGGAGACGCCTCGATACACACTGGCACGGCCCCGACCTGTCCCGACATCGAACAATCAGAACCCCATCAACCGGAGAAGAAAGTCCAATCTCCCAAAACGCAGAGCCACACATCACCTGCATCGAACGCACCAAAGACCCTAGCAGGATTAAGCTAACCCTAATGGGATTTATAATTATTTATTGATACCCTTGCGGGATTTTAATCCATATATAAATATATATGTTTTTCTTTTTTAGTTAGATTGTCGGGCCACTTGGGCCCAAAGCAACAACACTTCGACCCAAGGAGGCCAAGCATTGGGCCTGAAGAAGACCCGCCCAAGGCCCGGTTGAAGGATAGTCAGTTCATTGGACGGAAGAAAACAGTCAGAACCCCATCAACTAAAGAAGAAAGTCCAATCTCCCAAAACGCAGAGCCACACATCACCTGCATCGAACGCACCAGAGACCCTAGCTAGCAGGATTTAAGCTAACCCTAACGGGATTTATAATTATTTATTGATACCCTTGCGGGATTTAATCCATATATAAATATATATGTTTTTCTTTTTTAGTTAGATTGTCGGGCCACTTGTGCCCAAAGCAACAACACTTCGGCCCAAGGAGGCCAAGCTTTGGGCCCAAAGAAGACCCGCCCATGACATCGAACAGTCAGAACCCCATCAACCGGAGAAGAAAGTCCAATCTCCTAAAACGCAGAGCCACACATCACCTGCATCGAACGCACCAAAGACCCTAGCTGGATTAAGCTAACCTTAATGGGATTTATAATTATTTATTGATACCCTTGCGGGATTTTAATCAATATATAAATATATATGTTTTTCTTTTTTAGTTAGATTGTCGGGCCACTTGGGCCCAAAGCAACAACACTTCGACCCAAGGAGGCCAAGCCTTGGGCCCGAAGAAGACCCGCCCAAGGCCCGGTTGAAGGATAGTCAGTTCATTGGAAGGAAGAGAACAGTCAGAACCCCATCAACTGGAGAAGAAAGTCCAATCTCCCAAAACACAGAGCCACACATCACCTGCATCGAACGCACCAGAGACCATAGCAGGATTTAAGCTAACCCTAACGGGATTTATAATTATTTATTGATACCCTTGCGGGATTTAATCCATATATAAATATATATGTTTTTCTTTTTTAGTTAGATTGTCGGGCCACTTGTGCCCAAAGCAACAACACTTCGGCCCAAGGAGGCCAAGCCTTGGGCCCAAAGAAGACCCGCCCATGACATCGAACAGTCAGAACCCCATCAACCGGAGAAGAAAGTCCAATCTCCTAAAACGCAGAGCCACACATCACCTGCATCGAACGCACCAAAGACCCTAGCTGGATTAAGCTAACCTTAATGGGATTTATAATTATTTATTGATACCCTTACGGGATTTTAATCCATATATAAATATATATGTTTTTCTTTTTTAGTTAGATTGTCGGGCCACTTGGGCCCAAAGCAACAACACTTCGACCCAAGGAGGCCAAGCCTTGGGCCCGAAGAAGACCCGCCCAAGGCCCGGTTGAAGGATAGTCAGTTCATTGGAAGGAAGAGAACAGTCAGAACCCCATCAACTGGAGAAGAAAGTCCAATCTCCCAAAACACAGAGCCACACATCACCTGCATCGAACGCACCAGAGACCATAGCAGGATTTAAGCTAACCCTAACGGGATTTATAATTATTTATTGATACCCTTGCGGGATTTAATCCATATATAAATATATATGTTTTTCTTTTTTAGTTAGATTGTCGGGCCACTTGTGCCCAAAGCAACAACACTTCGTCCCAAGGAGGCCAAGCCTTGGGCCCGAAGAAGATCTGCCCAAGGCCCAGTTGAAGGATAGTCAGTTCACCGGAAGGAAGAGAACAAATAGGGAAAAGGAAGATAGGCAGTAGGAGAAGCCGCTGCGCCACCGGACCACCAAACTCAGTCGAGGAAACCTCAGACTAGAGTCGAGGAATTAAGGCAAGAGAGAGGGAGAAACAACAACAATAGGGTCCAAGATCGAAGACCAAACGAATCGACCAAAGGGCAGTCGAATCGAGCCTACACAAGCCAAGAATGACCAACACAACCGAACCGAAGGAGGAGTAAAATGAAACTGGTTGAATTTGATAGTGAAAAGAAAACCCATAAAACAATTTTGACCAAGGAACCCTGAATCAACCCCACCCAAATTGAATAGACGAGGAAGAAGAAGGGCCAAACTGAACCAATCGGCCGAGACAAGACACGGGATGAAAACTATGAGAATGAAACGAAAGAGGGATCTCCCGATGAAGACGAAGACATTAGAAGACGCGACTTGACGAGGCCCAAACCACCCACGTCGGAGGCGGATGAAGAAAGACCCGAAGAGGCAGGTAGAGCCAGGTTATTACAGCCGAAGCCAATGTAGATTGGCCAGAGCCGGGATAGGTTGGCCGGAGCCAAGGCTTTCACTTCCTCTCTCTAGATTTCCTAGAGAGAAGGGAGAGCGTCCTTTGACAACTAATCGATTCCCTTTACAGTTGTACTGTCTAGTGGGAGTGAGTGCTGAGGGAAACATTCTATGAGAGAGAAACATTCTCGAGCACATCAAGCATCACCCATTAGAGCTTTTGCGGGGCCAACAATTGAAGTGCATAACACAAATCTAACATATAGGGCACAATATACCATTTAGAAGGACCATGTAGATTTGAGAGCTTTTGTGGGACTGACCATCAATATCTTACGCAGATACCATGTCGCTTGTAAATGGTAAAGAGGCATCAATTTCCTCCTATATACTAGGTAGTGTTTGTCATTTTTAAAATAAGTTGAAGTTTTTAGTTAAAAGTCGGACACATTTGCTTTATTTGATTCTAGGTTAAGGATCATGACTTTGGTGAGACCTAGGGGTGTGGTATCCGGGTATCCGACACGAAACGATTAATCACGTCGGGTACCCGAAATCATTTAGCCCAAAATGCTCGAACCGTATACGAACCGTCTTAACCCGGGTACCTGACACAGTTAAGCTATTCGCTTCCGTGTCAAATTTTCGGGTTACCCGACACAAACCATTTGCTCTTTCTTTCTTTTTTTTTTTTCCTGTTTGTGCAATACGTGAAAATTTTAGAGATGGCCTGGTGGTGAAGAAAACCAAACCCTAAAAACGATTTAATGGGAACACAACAACTTCACACAAATCACAAATTCGCACTACAACAAGTCACAAATTTACATAGGCGGAGGAAAAACAACACCAATAACACTACATATTCGTACAAAATCAGATTCGAACAAATTCGAGATTTAGGGTTTGTTTACTTTGAACAAATTCACACAAATCCTTACTTACCATTGATTGACATTCTGAGAGATGAGAGGTAGGGTCTCGGAGGGATGGGCGATGACGAATCGCAATTGGAGAAGAGAAGGAGAGATTAGAAGGCTCATTGTAGATGAAGGATCGGAGAAGAGAAGCGTTTGAGAGACTCACTAGCTCGGAAGATGGAACTGGAGAAGAAGCGCCGTTGGCTAGCTCAAAACTGGAGAAGAAGGGTCACTAGGTTCGAATAGGAAAAGGCACTAGGCTTATACCAATTCAGCTAGCGGATTTTTTTGATACATTATAGACTTCATTTATACTACTATACTAGTACTATAATTTCAGCACCGTATATCTAAAAAAAAATAAAAATAAACGGTTTGTGCCGGGTATCCGACAAGGGAATTTGCTCGAACCGTATCCGAACCGTTTAAAGTCGCGTTTTAGCTATTTACGTCATTTTCGTGTCGTGTCTTTTCGGTATCGTATTTTTTCATGTCGTGTCGTCGTGTTTTTGTGTCGTATCAGTCGTGTCGGGTTTTTTTGCACACCCCTAGTGAGACCCTCTATGAAATAATATGATCAATATGCAGCAGCAAGCAAAACATGCTCATAAATCAAGTGAAATCATAATGAACATAAGACAAAGTCATCAATGATGAGAATGATAAAGAGTGCTTTCATTAGGGGTGGCTACAATCCCCAAAACCCTACTAGAAAGGGAAGGGTGCATGCTTCGAATATATACTCAGTCATACAGCTGTCCATGTGCCTTGCACATGATGAAAACGAACTGGACAAAGACCTTATTACACAACCAGACAAATGAGAATGACAGTTGTAAATGAACGCAAAAAATGCAGTGGAAATGTAAATGAAATGCAGGAAAGTGAGGTGAGTCTAGCTGAGCATGATCAAGGCCTTATTAGCTAGGCTAACAATCATCACATAACTTCATACCCTTGGTGACCCTTCGAGCGAGGGAGATTCAAGGGTGAGACACAAGTAAATGTTGTCATTCATATCCGATTACTAGTCAACGATTATTCCCTAAGCAAACAATGCAGGAACCTCGTCCTCGATCCTACTGGCTCGGATATTCCCAACCACATCCGATCGAGATCCTTATTATCGACCTCCTTCACATTGTGCAATATTTCGAGTTTGCATTTTTTTTTTAAGAAGCCAACAGACGTGCGCCGCTACATCTATCGCACATCTCTTCCAGACGTCCCCACACCGACGCCCCTCAAACGTGGGATGATTGTAATTTCCGGTGGACTTTAGGAGCCTTCACCGACTCAATTAAATTAGAAGCTCCCACCACGGATCTGAGAAATCCGGCCTTCATTTTGTTCCAAATCCTCAATTTCACAGCTTCGATTTCTTTCTCATCAATGGCGATCCGGATCCCGGTGTCGGTGCTTCCGTGTTGAACCAACTAGCAGCAGGCGACCTCTATGGATCTGAACGCCTTAAGAAAACGTCTTTCCCCTTCCAACTCCGCAGATCGGAGCTTAACTATGGACGCCTCTCGTATTACTGGCTCTAAGCCCCTCGCCTTCCATGGCGCCGGCTTTCTTAGATCCTTCGGGGCTCTCCTGGTCATTCTCCCGCTTCTTGCTACTCTATCCTTCGTCTTTCGGAGCCCGCGCTCCGATCGGACATTGCCGTTTGCTGATGCTAGGGTTTTGGAATCCAGACCTGCGCTCATAATCAATTCACATTCCACAACAGGTGAAATTCCGCTGATATTTCTGTTCCACGCTCTTCTCTTTCGCATATTTTAGTTTATTATGGACTACATTTACCCCAATTGTGACGTTTTCGTTAAAATTTGATCCTATAGCCTTGGTGAATGGTGATCCTATTGCCTACGTTAAAATTTAAGCATATTTTGGCTTTTCATCTGGATTCAACTATTTTTACATATCTGCCATCTCATATTCATGTAGTTCACAAGTCAAGAAATCGTTGCTCCGTGCGCAAAGTTATTCACCTAGTTTCCTGTTGATGATGCTTTAAGACACAACCTGGCATCCTCGCCTTCATTTATTGAATGCACAGCAAATAGTTGAAATATCAGAAATAGAGTGTTTTTATACTTAGAGCTGTATTTCTTTCAAGGAGAATTTTCTTTAGCTGAAATGTGCCAATTGTGGTTGAGATCCATGGTAGTTTGGAATGATCTAGCCTTTTTCATATTCGTGCTTTCATTATGCAAAATCACTTGCAATTCTTTTCCACAGTAGTATGGGGATAACTTTATCCCTGATTGCTCACTTAATTCTTTCTTCATTATTTACAATTTTCTGGGCTTTTGGTTGGGACAGAGCAACACGGTCAGGTGAAATTTTGATTTCAAAGATGAAATTTAGTGGTTCCATTGTGAAGATATGTCACTTGAATTAAATGTGGACTTCTCCATCATCTTTCAGATTTTCTGTCAAATTATTAGGAGCTACACTATAGGAACTGAATAATGATCTTGCAAAATTTCCAACTGATTAGTTTTATATGGTTCTAGTACTCTCAATTTTCAGGATGTAATCCGAATTTCTCCCTTCCACTGTTTGCAGGTTCAGTAAATGATGCTTTACAGCTTGATGAATCAACAGACAGGAATTTGCTTGATGGTCTTCTTGTGGCTGGGTTTGACCAAGGTTCCTGTTTAAGCAGATATGAATCTGCTCTGTATCGCAAACCTTCACCATATAAACCATCTTCATATCTTCTTTCCAGATTGAGGAAGTATGAAGATCTTCACAAGCGCTGTGGCCCCAATACAAAATCGTACAAGGAAGCCCTAAGACAACTGAAATCTGGTGGCAGTGCTTCTCCAACTGACTGCAACTATATTGTATGGATATCTTTCAGTGGCTTGGGAAACAGAATTTTGACTGTTGCATCTGCTTTCCTCTATGCTCTCCTAACTGATCGAGTTTTGCTTGTTGATCCGGGTGCTGACATGACTGATCTCTTCTGTGAGCCATTTCCAAACACCTCATGGTTTCTTCCTGCGGATTTCCCATTGAAGAATCAATTCAGTGGCTATGACCAGCAATCTCCCCAGTGTCATGGCTATATGCTGAAGAACAATCTCTTGAACTCTTCATCTGAAACAGTGCCATCTTATCTTTATGTGCATCTAGTCCATGATTACGATGATCATGACAAGCTCTTCTTCTGTGATCAAGAGCAGACTTTTCTGGGAAAGGTTCCATGGGTGATCATGAAAACTGATAACTACTTTGTCCCTTCTCTCTTTTTGATCCCTTCTCTTGATCAAGAGCTGAATAGATTGTTTCCAGAAAAAGTAGCTCTCTTCCACCACCTCGGTAGGTATCTCTTGCACCCAACTAACCAAGTATGGGGCTTGATAACAAGGTATTATAATGCTTACTTGGCTAGAGCAGACGAGAGAATAGGTATGCAAATCAGGGTTTTTGAAACAGGTGACATTGCATTTCAGCATGTTAAGGATCAAATTCTCAACTGTGCCTTGCAAGAGAAATTGCTGCCAGAGGTCCACAAGGAAGAAACTATCTCAAACTCATCCCCAAACCAAAAATCTAAAGCTGTTCTAATGACATCCTTGAAATCTGGATACTACGAAACCCTGAGAGATTTGTACTGGGAACACGCAACTGTGACAGGCGAGGTGGTTAGTTTCTTTCAACCGAGCCATGAAGAGTTCCAACAGAGTCACAAGAAGAACCACAACAGGAAAGCATGGGCAGAGATGTATCTTCTGAGTTTGACTGATAAATTGGTAACAAGTGCATGGTCAACCTTTGGCTATGTTGCTCAGAGCCTTGGAGGCCTCAAGCCATGGATCCTGTCCAAGGCAGAGAATATGACGACTCCAAATCCACCTTGCAAAAGGGCCATGTCAATGGAGCCATGCTTTCATGCTCCTCCATTCTGGGACTGTAAGGCAAAGCGAGGTATCGACACTGGTGTGCTTGTACCACATGTTAGGCACTGTGAAGACATTAGCTGGGGCCTCAAGCTTGTAGAAGGCCACGACGAGATGTAGAAGACGAGACATATGAGCGAACATGCTTTCTCTGGCACAGGGTTAGTTTATACTTCAACCTACAGTAACTGTGGTTTGAATTCCACAGATGGCTATTCCATTTGCAAAACTGGTGTCTACTGATAGAGGCAGCGAAATAGGGGCATGAGGGTAGTGCAAGGACTGATATTTTTATTCGTTTCTGGGTCCCCGAAATTCCAAGATGTCAAGTTTTGTTTTATGATTGTTATAGTACTTCCGGCTTCTGCTGTGAAGCGTCATTATACGCATCCAAAACTCTATATAATTGCCCTTTTGTCTCTCTGGAAATTCAGGCAAAATATGGATGGTGTTGGGGCTTGGGAGAAATAGTCTATGTAGTGTAAGAACGCAGAAGGGCAAGCATTTGTAGGAAAACAGTGACAAGAGGAGTGGTTGCTTACTTCTTGCCTGTTGGTACAATGCGGCGACATGGAGATCCAGTGTCTTGGAAGTTGGAAGCGAGGTCGCCTTGATTTAGGTAAAGATCAGCTACCGGCGCCATAGGTTAGCGCAGTACTCAAAACTAAACCTGTGATCACGATTCAGGATGGTAGGTACTCAGAAGGAGAGAGTTTAGTTTGAATTTGCATTGTAGAGGAAAACATTTTTTAGTGTACTTTGGAGGTCGGGTAGAGAAGAAATCATGGGAAATTGATGTCATGCCCCATGATTTTGTTCCAACTACTCATAAACGACCTTCACAAAAGTCTCAACAAGTAGCAGATCAGTTCACAATGTCGATAATGGAAAACATATCTGCTTTGGATAATTTGGATGCCAAGCTTCAAAAACAACAAATTTTGTTTTTAATTGTATTTCCGTCTCAAAATATAAGTCATTTTATCCTCACGTTTTTTTTAATGTGTTAAAAACTCTAATTTTTTTTTAAAAATTATAAAAATAATTTCAAACTTATTAGTAATAAATTTGAAATTATTTTGAAAAATGATTGATATTTTACAATATTTTTTTAACACATTAAAAATTAAAAAAATAAATAAAAAGACTTGTATTTTAAGACGAATGAAGTTTTTTAACATGTTATAGCCACGCAGGTTATTTAATTTGATGATTGCATTAGAAATGCTTATTTTATTTTTTTGGAAACATGAAAGCATTTAGAAACCCATCCTAGAGCGTCCTTACAGACGAGTATCATTCTCCAAATATCCATCGACAGGAATATTGTAAGTCGGACCAATCCTATTGCATTGGAAATGCTAACAACATGAACACTTGAATTTCAAATGAAAAATAACTAGGCATATTATTAGGTGAATGAGATAAATCATGTGACTACCAAAATTCCTATTAAATTGGCATGGAAAGATTGTGAAACAAAGAAACTAATCACCATATTTCAACCAAAGATCTACCTTGTTGTTATAAACAAATGATCAATGTCCTCTTAATTGCCTAAGAAGTTTTTCCTACATCTTATTTCCTTTACCAAAACACAAGATGGGATTTTTGGTTGTTATAATCATGGGTTTAACTTGGATCATGATCCATAGATGGGGCCAAAGGAACAACAAGGGTCCAAAGACATGGCCTCTCATAGGGGCTGCATTGGAGCAACTCATCAACTATGACAGGATGCATGATTGGCTTGTTGAGTACTTTTCCAAGTCTAACACTGTGGTGGTTCCCATGCCTTTCACTACATACACTTATGTTGCTCATCCTGCGAACGTCGAGCACGTCCTTAAAACCAACTTTGCCAACTATCCCAAGGTATGAAAATGTCCAAACCTTGCCTAGTAAGTTCTTTGCTAATGTTATGTTGATTGATTTGAAGGGAGAAACTTATCATTCATACATGGAAGTCCTCTTGGGCGATGGGATCTTTAACGCGGATGGGGAGCTATGGAGGAAACAAAGGAAAACCGCGAGCTTTGAGTTTGCATCAAAGAACTTGAGAGATTTCAGCACTGTAGTGTTCAAGGATTATGGCCTCAAACTCTCTGATATATTAAGCTATGCATCTTTTGAGAATAGACAAATAGACATGCAAGTATGAATCTTATATCATAACTCATTATAGTTTTCTACATATAGAAAAGCTACTATACATTGTTTTTGCAACAGGAATTGTTGATGAGGATGACATTGGACTCGATATGTAAAGTCGGATTTGGTGTAGAAATAGGAACTTTGGCTCCTAACCTTCCCGAAAATTCGTTTGCTAGAGCTTTTGATACCGCCAACATCATTGTCACGCTTCGTTTTATAGACCCTTTTTGGAAGATCAAGAGGTTTCTGAATGTGGGATCCGAAGCCTTATTGAACCAAAGCATGGAAATCATTGACAACTTCACATATTCCGTCATTCGGAAGAGAAAGGGAGAGATAGAAGATGCAAATAAGAACACCAAAAATGATAAGGTAATTGAATTCTTCAACTATTTTTTTTTTTTGTTAAAGTTTTCTCCATATTCTTACAATGTATTTACACTTATATTGATGCAAATACATCTAGATGAAGCATGACATATTGTCGAGATTCATCCAACTAAGCGAAGAGAATGAGGATCTTGAGAGCAAAAGCATCATCTCATCTGAGAAGAGCCTAAGAGACATAATCCTAAACTTTGTAATCGCGGGGAGGGACACCACAGCAACAACACTCTCGTGGGCAGTCTACATGACCATGACTAACAATCATGTCTTGGAAAGGGTTTACTCTGAGCTCCGGGCCTTTGAAGAGGAGCGCGCAAAGGAGGAGAACATCACATTGGTCAAATATGATCCTAATGATAAGGAATCCTTCAACAAGAGGGTCAAACAGTTTGCCAGTCTCTTGACTTATGATTCTTTAACAAGATTGTACTACTTACATGCTGTGATCACCGAGACCCTCCGGTTATATCCTGCAGTCCCTCAGGTTCTCATCTATACACACTCTCTTGTATATGTGCAATGATATTATAGGGCCCATAACTTTTTCATGGTCTGGGTCTATAAAACTATAGGACCGGCACTGAAATGAATATATCGCTTTTAAATTGACAAGTATATATATGTGGACAAATATAATGTATAGGATCCAAAGGGGATATTGAAGGATGATGTATTACCAGATGGAACAAAAGTGAAAGCTGGGGGAATGGTGACTTATGTGCCTTACTCCATGGGGAGAATGGAGTATAACTGGGGTTCAGATGCCGTCGAATTCAAGCCAGAAAGATGGTTAAATGATGGGTTTTTCCAAAATGCATCCCCATTTAAGTTCACTGCATTTCAGGTATGTGATTGATATGCATGATTTTTCAAAATAAGACATGACCTTGAGGAGTTGAGGTGTTGATGCTCTTGGGTTTGTTTGTAGGCTGGACCGAGAATCTGTCTAGGGAAAGACTCGGCATACTTGCAGATGAAGATGACAATGGCGATCCTTAGTCGATTCTATGAGTTTAGATTGGTTGAAGGGCATCAGGTGAAGTACAGGATGATGACCATATTGTCAATGGCTAATGGTTTGAAGGTTACAGTTTGTAGGCGTTCTTCCTAAGTGGTGTTCTAGTTGTAGTACTCAAGTTGGCATATATATGCATTACCTATTCTCTTGGTCAAATAGTACCAACATTTGTAATTGATGGTGGCATTGGATTAACACACTATATATATCCTTTTTAAATATGGTGATCAACCCAATTTGACAAAAAAGAATGGAATCTTTGAATATCTTAGAAAGCACCAAAGATCGTGCTACAATGATTTCTTGCACGGGATACTTGTTAATATGGGATATATACTTGTGAATTCTAGGATGTAGACCTTACCAACTTAGCATGTGGTGAGTCAAGCGAGAGCATAAGATAGCTCTAGCCTTTGAAGAGCTAAATCATCCCTTGATTTTGACCATTTATGAGATTTGCTTGTGTCTTTGAGGCTCAAATTTGGTCGATTTTCGGCTTCAATATGGTTTCTTTGCATCATTCTTTGACTCCAATCTTGTGTCGGAATTTGAATTCGGTTTGCAGGATTTTTGAGTTATGTTGGCAGATTTTTACTTTTGTCTATTAGTTACAACGACAATTTATCCTAAGGTTTTTTCCGGGTCTCTCTCTTGCAACTTCTATATGCACCGATGAAGACATTTTTTTTTTGTTAACTTCCTTTTATTTTAAACCAAAATGTTAACAAATTAGAGGAGTATTTGATGAGAAAAATGAAAACATCATGGGCATTTGACAGAATATGTCAAATTTTCGTACACTACGCGAAGTAGTCTTAATTTGAGATTCTGAGACCAAATGCAACGGAGAGCTCTGCGAATCAACAATGGGGGAGAGCTCACCTTCTTTGCTGACATGGAAGAAAGAGAAAAGCAAGCGTCGCTGGGCCGATGCCTATATATGCGCCGGATCAAAATCAGAAGAAAGGGGTTTTATTTTATTTTTTTTAATTTTGGGGACGGAATTAAATGATGTCGTTTTGGGCTATTTATGCCCAGAACTCTGCGTTTTGGCTCAAATGGAGACCACTAGGAATGGGGCGCTGACGAGCCTCCATTGGTCAGATTTCGGGCAATGGGAACATGCCATGTGTCATTTCACCCAAAAATAAAAATAAAATTTATTTTTCAAGAGGATTTATTTTTATCTATTTAATGACACCCATTTTGCATATATTTGAGATTTTTTTTTACTAAGTGTAGCATATACTCTGTATTAAGGATTTACAGTTATATAAACACTAATATTAATTTACACCATAAAAAAATACATAACCTTAAATATGAAATAACACTAGCAACTACACTCTAAACTTAAAATTACACATAAACGTGAACTTTTTCATTACTATTTAGTTAATTGTGGTATAAATGGTATGTAGAAACTAGAATTATCCAATCACTTAGTCGTATAATTTAAATGGGTGAAATTTTAAATTTCAAGTTTCAAATATCAGCGTTCAAATTTCAAATTTTTTTGATTACTATGAATATTAATAATGTCATTAACAAAAAAACTTTAAGTAAAATAAATTAACATTTAGCTTAATAAATATAAAAAAAGTGTAAAGCGAAATAAGAGTCGCGCGACTCTCTGTTGAAATTGAAAAAAGTAAAAAACTGAAAAATTAGTGGAAAGTTGACGTGGTGGGAATAGTGACTGATGTGACTGAAATGAGTTAAGAGTCGTGTGACTCTCTTGCCCATGGTCTCAAATCCTTGACGAAAATTCCAATTTTTAATTTTTTTTGGGAATTTTAATTATTTCTTCGCTAAAAGAATTTTGGATTTTTTTGATGCCGAAAAGTGGAAATTTTGGAAATTTAATTGAAAAAATATAAAAGTGAAAAAGTGGGAAGAGTGGGAGTGGAGGCGTGGGGACCGTTTCCGACGGGTTAGGGTTAGGTTCCTGTTTGGTAGTTCGTTCTATCATTCCATTCCTCCCAAAGGACCCAAACTCCTCTTCCTCTTCCTCCCATGGCTTCCACTTCTTCCCCTATTTGAAACCCCATCGCTTCGTCCTTCTTTTGTCCTCCTTCTACCTCTATCTGTTTCCGTTTCTCGACTCGAGCTGCTGCTACCTCTATTGTTTTAGCTCAGAATCTCTGGCTCGCTTTCGACTCCGGCGATTTTAGCTCAGAAACCGTCGATTCAGCTCCTCGCCTTTCTCTTGAAGGTGAGTATTTTCTACAATTGTTATATTGTTTTCCCGGCCTTGTTGTTTGATTTTTTCAGTGAATTGAAAAATGGCTCTTTTTGTTTTGCTTTCAACCGCGTTTAGTTTTGGGTTTTTTATGCTGTCAGATCCTGTTACTTCTCTTGCAGAAGTTTCATGGTCCATACTAGAACGGTTGTTTGTTTTGGGAGAAATTTTATTAATTTCTCATGTAGTTTGGAATTTGGAGGTGTTAAGTACAATTAACTCTGGCAATAGGTTGCTGTCATGATTAGATTTGTTAATGATCTTTGTTAAAGCATTTGGTTAATGCTTTATGGGAGCAAACATACCCATTTGGATAATGCTCTATGTACAGACTCACCTGATATCAGTACTCATTTCTTCTGAAGTGATAATGTTGTTTTAGTTTATCAGATGGATAGGAGTTGGATTCCTATGATTGAAACCTAATTTCAAACCATCTTCTATTTAAACACCGTCTTCTATTTTTGGAATGTAGTTTCTCTTGCAAACAAAAGATTACACCTCTAGTGTAACATTATTGGAGAATTAAGGATTGTTGTTTGTCAACTGAGAACCTATTGTATGTGTACTGGTTTATTTTTGCAGGGACATTCTCCGACGATGATGGAGTTCTGCAGGATGATCTTCATCAGCACTGCATGCTGAAACTGATAGAAAAAAGTGTACATCCTGTCAACATTTTGATCGTGTGGCTCTGAAGCGGAAAGCGCACTGCAATTCATTATTTCGTTTTACATAACATAGCTAAGACGGGGTCCCTTTGTTGTGTGGCCGCTAGGCCACATGATTCAAATGCAGCCAGTGGGGAGTGGTCTGTGGGCCCCCATGAACCTTACTGGCGTATGAATACAAGCTTCTCACCTCCTCCGGTGCGATGGGACTACAACTTTCAAGAAGGGTTGAGATTTGGTTCAAATGAAAGTCTTCATTTATTCGGCTCATCTGCATCATCAAACAGTAAAGAAAGCAGAAGCTGGGCGCGAGGTAGTTATCAGCATGGCCATCAGTTCCCTGCATCTGACGGTGTTATGTTGGACTGCAGCAGTCCTTCTGACATGGCATTGATCCAGCCTTGGACACCACCACCAAGACAAGGAATTGATTCGGATGATCTTGAAACTTCTACAAAGAGAGGTAAGACCATGTCTTATCAAATCTTTGTGCACCTGAGCAGCTTGTGTATTCTTATCTGTTTGTTAGATGATCATCTCAGTAAGAGGTCTTGTTTGGTTGACAAAACATTTTTCAGTTAAATCTTATGAAATTTCATTTCTTATCGCTAAGGATAGGAGGGAGGGAGGGAGGTTGCAGTTCACCATTGCCTGCTGATATGCCTTCTCACTCTCCCCATCTCCAAGAATGGGAATATGCTATTACTATTTCTATATATGTTCTCTGCAGTTGATGCTTCTTTCTTTACGTTTTGATCTTTCAGAATCCATATCCGGTCCACTATTCTTTACACCAACCATGGAGGTATCATCAATATTTCTTTATGTCAGCTTGAGAATTAACTGTTGATATTATAAATAAATAAAAATTATATTAAGGGCTTATATTGGTATCCACTATCCACAGGGAACATCCATATTGCGAGATGGTGGGGGATCGACTTCATCTCGCTCAGATGGTAGTGACTTTGACCAACCAACCAAGTTACTCCTGTCAACTCAGTGCACCTTTCCGAGTCGTCGATCTTTCATGTCCAAACCCATTCACCCTTTGTCCTTTTCCCATCAAATTCTTCCAAGAGCAGCCTCTGAAAACACCCATTCTGAGCTCTCAGAGTATGAGAATACTCCTCAGAGGGACACCCACCGCATGAGTAGTGGCAGTAGCAGCATGGATTTGACAGATATTTCAGAAAGATTAGAGTCTGATGCTATTGGCCAAATGAACAGCAACCCAGCTGGGGGATTTAGATGTGGATGGTGTGAGAGATTTCTTTCGCAAAGATCCCCCTGGAGCTCACGGAGAATTGTCAGGAGCAGGGACATGCCCGTTACTGGAGTCCTTTCTTGTAGGCACGTTTTCCATGCAGAATGCCTGGAACAAACAACACTAAAGACCCAGAAAAGTGACCCTCCTTGCCCTCTTTGTCCCAAGGCAAAGGACAGTCAAGATGAGCAGCCTGTGCTTTCGACGCTGAGGAATAGTTGGACTGGACTGAAAGCTTCCACTGGAGAGGCTGGATCATCAAGGCCATGGAGCTGCGCACAAGCTGGAGATTGTGTTGAAGGAGCCGTACACGCTCCCCACCGGAGCAGTATTTTGTTGCTGGGCCGAAATCGAACGAAGAAGAACCTTCCTCTGAAGGGCAGCACCAGCAAAGAGTTTCCTGGTAAGCTGAGGAAGATTGGCTCGCATCCTTTGCAGCTGTTTGGTGGGAAGTTTTTTGATCAAGGACCCGGCTCGTGCTCTAAGGCGGCAGATGGCCCAAATATGAAGAGATGAAGGTTAGTTATCCTTTAGATGTCTAAAATTTGCAAATGATGTGATTCTATCTGACGAAGTTTGGATATGTTTGGTACTGGTAGGTAGATTGGGTATGTAATTGAGCTGATTGTCTGTGTTATGAACCCTAGATTATGGTACCATGGTTGAGGAGTACCGAAGCCTAAATGTGCATGACAAAAGATTATTGTGAATTTGATTGATGTTTGGGGGGGTTTATCTCTGAACTCCATCCTGATGCTCTGAGAGTCATCATTTCACAAATCTTTGGGGTTGTCTTCTATGAATGAGCTCGTTGAAGTCCTTGAATTCATCTACTTGCCATTGTTGCTTTTGACCCCAAGATTGGCCATTTGGCCTTGTCGTAGGACCTCCGGAGGTCCATATGATATATCATTCATATAAAAACCCCAAAGATTTTGCAAGACTCGTACATACCTGTGGATTATATTTCCACCTTAAATTTCTGGCTTCATTTGAAAATTTGAAACATATTTCCTATCAGTAAAATCTGTCAGAACTCAGAAGAGGGATCAAAGGGATTGCTAGTAGCTTTGCCTCAAAAATACATCACAAAGTTCCTCATCCTTTGTAGGACCTTTTATGATTTTTTTTTAAAAGACCTTTTGTATTTTATGTATACATAATTTATAGATACAAATACATTAAACGCAGAGTTTTAGCACAGTGAGCTCCCCAAAAAGGATCGGCACAGTACCATTTTATCATGACAGCAGTGAGCTCCCCAAAAAGGATCGGCACAGTACCATTTTATCATGACAGCAAGTTAACTGTGACCCCTACTTAGTGGAGCTTTATAAGTTGTGCAGAAACCAGCAAGCTCTCAAGCACACCACTCTTTAGTTAGGGGCATTGAGTAGATCATACAACATGCGACTTGGATCATTCGCCATCGTTTTGTAGATTGATTGTGCCGTTGGAGATGGAAGAACCCTTGTTCCATTCTGCATATAGCAGGACGGCAGGACCCCACCAAAAAAACCATATTAGGATCAAGTTTCACCATTTGTAAAATGTGTCCATCAAGGGACCAGCTAAATGCAACTGTATCAGAGGAACATGGTAAGAGGAGAAATATCGGATAGGTACCTGAGAATTCAGGTGTTCACCAAATAGAGAATCGCCACAAGACATGGGCAGTATGTGGCTAGTACTCGCGTCATTCCTAGCTGCACCTGAAGGAGGTTGGCATTTTACCTCAAAATCATAATCCAGGCAGTTTGCCTTCAAATCCATTCCCAGTAGATGCTGAAACCCTTTATCGTCCCCCACTATATTAAGATTACAAGGATAGGGGTATTGTCCACTGAAAGCAAGGGGAGAATGCTGAAATGGATTGGCTCCAAAGCTATTTTCTTGTGATTGCTCGACAGAAATCAGATCATCTTCCCTGCCACACATGTTGGGATAACTGAACGGTCCTGTAAAGGATTGACCAGCGAAGCTCCCAACACTCCTAAATACCATAAACATGCAATTAATGAACAAAATTTCTACTTCACTGCTATTTTAGAAAAGGATTGACCAGATGGCAGACCTTTGGGAAGGAAGCTTTAGCTCCTCAGGAACACCCATTTGCTGCATATCATCAAAGGGTATCCAGGTGGATAGGTCCTGAAGCTGTGGCTCCTCGTTCACTTGGAATGGTAATTCTAACTCATTCTGCAACTGCAGAGGCATCATGTTTTAGCAACATGTGAGGCTTCTAAGGGTGATTTAAAACTTCATTTTTGCTAGATACTTACTTGATAGTTGCTCTCCGGTTTCACAAACTGCGGATTTGCTATTTTTTCCTGTAAATGACAGAGTATGCAATAAGATTAAGCAAAGTTTCCAACATAGCAACACAACACTCCATTGGAAAATTTGTGTACAGGATTCAAATGTCACTTATTATGAAAACACAAGGGCAAAGCTGTGGAAGTTCACAAGCCACTAACAATGGCTGTCTATAGATGTTATTTCACATTATTAGGATGATTACCTTTTGCCATTGGATTTGTTGAAGCGATTCCTTAAGTGAATCTTCCATTTTAGTTAGAACATCCATGTCATTGACTGAATCAACATTGTTCCAATAGCTGCATAAATCAAACAATATAGATCAACATTCCTGATCAGCATAATTTAGCTCTTTGCTGCAAATAACATGAAAGAAATAATCAATCACAACAAAGTAGCTTCACAACTGAAGCTGTAACACAACCTGAGTCTTCCTTGGATGTCCGAAAGTCTATTTTGCAATTGCACCACCTCATTGCTTAATGCCTGCATAAAGCAATTCCCTGAACACAAAACTCTCTAATAGCATGAATGAAAATGTAGTAGTAGTAGTAGAACATGGATGATTCTGGAGTACCTGACTTGCAAGCATACCTTAGTTGTTGGTGTACTGAGGAAGTGAACAAAGGTAACAGCAGGGGAGGAAAACAAAATAGTGTAAGTTTCTCATAGGGAATAAAAAGATGGAATGGCATCACACTCTTTGAATCGAAAAGGTGTGCAAAATGCAAATTACCTTGAACCCTCAAAATCTGGTATGTTCACATCATGGTCAGACTTCTTGAAGGTTTTCTTGAGTGCCTAGACTTTCAAACAGGAAACAGAACCTCACCAATCAGATATCTGACCCTCCATAACTAAGGTAAGTAGCAATTCAGAAGGTGAAATCCAGGTTTAATTAGAATAATAATAGGCTTACTTGAAGACCCTCCAGCTTCCTGTGATCATCAAAGGGCAATCAGAAACCAGGTTTGACAATCAATCATTTGAGGATTCAAAAATTCTGAATAAAGTTCAATTGAGCACACCTTTTCACCCTTTCTTGTGGAGGCGAGTGAGCATATTTTGCAATGACCTCTTCTATACTGTAAGCCAAGGAAGATGGGTAAAGACTTAGACTCTGCAAGATTCTTGAAATACACATTGTAAAAAGAGCAAAGGACTGGAAAGAAGAGGACCTGTGTTTTCCACAACACATAACAGCTTTGCCAGTTGGGGAGAACATCAGTAGAATGAGATCAATGTCACACAGTATGGAGAGCTCTTGTGCCTTTTTCAGGATACCTTGTTTCCTTTTCGAATAGGTCGCTTGTCGTCCATTTGAATTGTCCAGTTTCTTTATCTCTATCTTGACCCTTCCCATCCTGATCAAAACACCAAAACAGAAACCACTGTGGGAATCACTTCCAACACCCCTATCCTAAACATAACACAGGGATCCCCATTGAGCTAAAAATTGGATCTTTTTTTCAATCTTTGTGGGAAAGCCAATGTAGATAAATTGGCAAAGGAGAATCATACCAAAAGAAATGAAATATGGATACATGGGTAGTTCGTGTTGAATTCCATTGTAATGTTATGATTATTATGGGGAAATTGTAATCAGTTCATGGATCATACGATTGAAGAAATATATATATACACAAAATATAAACCCATTTGATTAATGATTATTGATTGGATTTGAATGAAATTGAACAAGGAAGAACAAAAGTAAGAGAAAGAGGAATGAATAATTGAATAGAGGGCAATTACGATTCGGAGAAGCATCAAGTCTTCCAAATCTCAGGGATGTGGGGGATCGATCGATGATAAGCCAATAACGGAAATGAGAGCCCTAATTTTTAGAGGAGCGTTGGAGAGAGGGAGAGGGAGGCCTGGAAATTCGGTCTAAGCGGGAGAATCGGGATCGTCCTCCATCTTCCTTCGATCGTTATTCGTCGTCTTCCACTTACCAGACGACCAGGTGGGCCTTCTGAATTTATCATCCGCCGTTGCTCTCCTCTCCTCTCTCGTCAGTCGCCACTCATTTCTTCCGTCGTTATATTCGCCCTTTTTTTTTTTGTCAGCATGAATTTTGAATCTCAACAGTCCGTTGTCATCGTAAAAAATTACGAGGGATGGAGGGTTACAAAAGATGTTGAATTTTTTTTATGTTGAGTGTGAGTGTCAAATGTTAGAATTTCAGCAGTTCAATGTCAGCATAATTTTTTTTTTGATGAAGTTAGAATCTCAGCATTTCGTTGTCAGCATAAACAATTCAACTAAGTTAGAGGGATGGAGGGAAGGAAGCGTGCAACACTTATAGGTGGCCGGTGGATATTTAATTAATAAATTTTGGATGGACATTTAATTAATTAAGAATTACTCCCTCCATCCAAAAATACATGGACTTTTACTATTCATGCACACTTTTTTAGGAGTTAAAAACTATATAAAATATTAACTTTTTTATTAATTTTTTTTTAATAATTACAAATTTATTATCAATAAGTTTGTAATTATTAAAAAAGTTAATATTTTATATAGTTTTTACCTTCGTAAAAAAGCGTGCGTGAATAGTAAAGGCAATGTATTTTTGGACGGATGTAGTATTATATGAACAGTTACATTTTTATCCCAAAATTAATGGGTGGCAAGGGAAATTAAGCCCCCGTTCGGTATGAATGCTGGAGTCGGAATGGGAATGGAAATCGAAATGGAATCGGAAAATCGTAATGACCAATTACTGGAGCTGGTTGTTTGGTATGTTGGCGACTGGGTACGGTTTCCTACTAGCTTCTCCTTCTCTTCGTTGGGGGAGCTGGATACGGATGTTGTTGCATTGCTAAAACGGATTCAGAAATTCTCAATATCTCTGGATGCCGGAGCTCGTTCTGCAACTTTTATTTTTTACTAGACTTAGCTTTGTTATCGCTAAAGGAGGGGGTGGGTTCTATCACGATGGGTGAAGTTTTGTTACTCTACTCCTGCCCGACTGTATTATGGAGAGCATAACTTATGGTCTTGTCGCGGGGTTCATTAAGGTGATCCTTTAGGGCCTCTGCTTTTTACGTTGATGTTACATTCTTTGGTATGCAAGATCAGAGACTCTTTTTTCCTAAGTCTGCAGAACGAAATGGGCCACAAAAATTGGGACTAATAATTATATAAGTATAAATATAATATAATACAATATAATTAATAATAATATAAAACTAATATATATAATAATAAAATATTGATAAAAATAATAATATTAATAGAAATATATTATTATTATTAAAAATAAAAATATAATATAATATATATTAAATAATAAAGTATTGATAATAATAATATGCTACAAAATTGGGAATGGAGAATTATCTAGTATTTTAATGAGAATGAAATGGGCCACAAAATTGGGAATGGAAGATTCCCGGAAAACATTACGATTCCATGTTTCTATCATACCAAACACTTAAATTGAGAAATGGAAAAAAGAAGAAGCTCCTTAACCAATCTACTAGAGTATAATAATTTGTAACAGAAAATGAATTAGATAAATTAAATAAATAACAAGCATGGTGTGCTCAGTGCTGGGTGCGAGGAAAGATGGGGTGTCATTTCTGTTACAAATTAGAGAGGAAATTAAAGACCCTTTTTTGCTGGTTTTAAGTGTCTTGTTCTTCTTCTTGTTGTTGCTGCAGTGTTGCCTTTCCTTTTTATAACTGCCACTGGAAGCCTGCAATGCAACTCCAAACCCCTCCTTTGTAGTTAATATTTGTTCCTGTTTTTCCTCCTCATGCCTTGTCTCCATTCAATCTCCCTCTCTTTCTTCTTATTTTCCTGAGAATGAGATCGATGATGATGACATTTAGGATGACCATATATCTAATTTGTAACTGTTTTTAGCCTTTCTCACACAGTACACACACACTGATAGTGAGGCACCCAGAAAGAAACCTGAAGGCAAAATGAAGGGCATGGCTAACAAGTGTAACTCACCTCCTATCCTCCCTGATCAACTTCTTCTATTTATTCACCGGAAACCCAACACCTCTGAAATGAACCCACCATCAGTTAATGTCATTTCTTTGCACCATCATTTATGGCTTCCCAGACTCAAAGTACTGGGTCTTGGTCTTTCATGGGAGCTACTAGAAGGTTGAATGATCATCATCATCCTTTTCATCTACATGGTGGTCTTGAAGGAGGTACCTCATCTATGTCGACCATGGATATCGATGGAAGAAGTAATGATGTTTTGGGGAGATCATTAGTGGACCTCAATTCCACACACAAAGAGGATGATGACGTCGGAAGCAATGAAGAGATGACGATGATGATCAATGGAGATCATAAACCTGCAGGAAAGGCTTGCTGTAGAGGGCACTGGAGGCCAGCCGAGGATGCCAAACTCAGAGAGCTTGTGGCGTCTTATGGCCCACGCAACTGGAACCTCATTGCTCAGAAACTCCAAGGAAGAACAGGTCAGTTCAATATGTTTGACAAAAGGATAGCCGATGAGATAGCAGAAATTGATGGATTATTTGCATTAAATATAAGTTAATAAGCTTAGCATATATGGTGTTTGATAAACCAAGCTGATGAAAGCTTGTGAATAAAAAATCAAAAGCCCCGAAAAGCTTGGGTGAGTAGTTGTTGAAAAGCTTAGATTTCAAAAGCTAATTAAACTAAAATATTATATTTATTTCATTTAAAACTATATAATCAATATCAAAATCATAAGTTCCGAAAAGCTATGTACTGTTGTGAAACGGAGCCTAATTATTGGAGAAATTGATGAAATCCAAGATATATTCATGTGTAATGTAGGTAAGAGCTGTAGATTGAGATGGTTCAATCAGTTGGACCCAAGAATAAAAAAGGGAGCATTCATGGAGGAGGAAGAAGAGAAGCTACTTCATGCTCATTCTATATATGGCAACAAATGGGCGATCATAGCGAGGCTGTTCCCGGGCAGGACTGACAATGCAGTCAAGAACCATTGGCATGTCCTCATGTCAAGGAAGTATAGAGACCAGTCCATTGCTTACAACCGGTGTGGGTCATCTAGGGCTACAAACCATCACATTAACATTAATCCCTCTTCTGATCACCCTCCTCCTCTGGATTACTGTCCAGTACCAGAGGAGGAGCCACAACACCTGGAACTGCAATCATCTGCAGCTTCGCAGTTTTACGGTCTTTCTAACATATGCTCTACTGTTAATTATGCTTCTCACCATGTCCCTGGGCCACTTGGTACTTGTTTCGAACCTTTCGAACCCCATCTTTGCAATATGCTAAGTTTGTTGATCTTAAGTGGTGAATGTGGGTGCAGGTGTTGGCATGATTGGCCTGTCCAACAGGAGCAACATAACCATGGCAATGCAACTACAATCACCATACCCTTACTATTACATTAACCCTAGCTGCTGCAGTGCTGCTACTAGTTTTGGTTTTCCTGCTCCTCCTACAACTCCACCAATGGCAGTGCCACCACAGCAAGTTGGATGTTCATCCTCTTCAGGTCATGTGCTGCAGGGCGCCACCAACATCAACCCATCATCTTCACCATCATTCATAGACTTCCTTGGGGTTGGTGCCACATGAACATATAGTCTTCTTTGAGATGTGGAGAAAAAAAAGGGCTAGGATAGAAAGAGACCGAGGTAGATATTAATAGAGTTGACATAGTATGTTTTCATATCATAAAAAAATTATTTATATTTTATATACTTTTTATACCCCTCGAAAATTATAAATAATTAAAAGATTAATTATTTTTTAAAATAATTTTTTCTATTTTTTTTAAAACATAGATTTTTATAATAAAAGCTTATAAATATGTCAATAAAGTATGTAGAGTATAAATATAATTCTTTATAATGTGAAATTATACCCGAAATAATTAAATGTAACAATGAATGTCACACACGATCTCAACTCATATCAATAATTAAATGTAATACTTCGAAATGTTGATTGTTTCCAGTTCCTCCCTTCACAAGAAGGAGCCTCAAATCAAACACACGATCAAGATCGCACTTCGCACTTCGATTTCTCTTTGTAACTAGTTATAATCTTGATTTTATTGATGAATTGAATTCAATATATATAGTCTTCTTGATGAATTGAAATCAATGAGAAAAGACAAGAGTAGGAGATTCAAAACTTTATAGATCTGGAGATTGATTTTAGGCCTTCTCTGGGACTGATTTGCATCATCGATTCTTAATTTGAAGAGACCTCGCATTTAGAACTAGAGCAGCGTCGAGATCTATATCTAAAGTTTTTTGGGTTTCTCTTTATGAAAATATGGAATGTTTGAATTTTTATTTTTTGATAAAGTAAAGATTTTTTCAAAAAAAGAGTTAAGATTTGGGAGCGGTCAGACCCAGAATTAAGGTTGACAAGAAGATCTTGATCAGGGGGAATCGAAAGGAGAAGATTAGGAATCTTGTCGGAAACCGTGTTGATCTCTCGTAAGACATGGTTGAACTGGAACTTGTCGAAGTGCCGGAGAAGGGTGAGAATATCTGAGATCAAAATCTCAATGTCCCACCGACACTTCAACAGCCTGTGTAAATAGTTGATGACAATGAGGTTGTAGCCCCCGAGCACAATTTTTGAGAGTTCGGGGGCGTTAGCTATGATGATGACTTCCTTTAGTGCCATGACTTTCGCTGCAAGTGCGGAATTGAGTCCAAACCGAAGTCCGAACACCATCTTAGGCCTTTGTTGCACCCTCGTGGTTGCGGATGATGAAGCCAACAGTTACCTCACTAGAAGGCAGAAAGGAATCATCGAAGTTGATTTTAAAAAAGCCTTCCGTAGGTTTGCTCCATCTAATGTTTCTTCTTTTCCTCAAAGGATGATATTATTGTGTTTGGTTGTTAGGGGCTCTCCTCAAAGTTTTTCTTTAAAATGTTCCAGTTGTATAGTTGTTAGTTGATATAAATATTTGTCATATTTTAGATTGTTGTTGTTTTCGTAATGTCAAAGATATTTCTATTTCTACTTGTTCATAGACACTACCAGAGTACTAGGACCTCTCACTGTTGTGTAAGATGTAATAAATTTATTGATTTTAATTAATTAGAATAATATTTCTACAGTTTTAGTCACATGAGACCTACTCACAGTTTCTGAAACCGCGGCCACTTAAATCTTCCCCAGTTTTGAAATTTTTTTTATCAATACTCCATACGTCTCAAAATACATGTCTTTTTAAGACGGAGCACAAGAATTAAGAAGTAAGTTAAGTGTAATTATTAGATGTAAAAAGTAGATTAAGTGTAATGATTAGGTTTGTATTTGTTTGTTTTTTTTTTAATTTGTGAGGAGGAGGGTAGGAGTGATGTAAAAATTAGAGTAATAATTAGATATAAAAATAGGTTAAGTGTAATGATTAAATATAAAAAGATACTCCCTCCGTCCTAAAATACATGGGCTTTTAGAGCATGTTCAACCATGGGGTTACCTCTTCCCCTTTTCAATTTTTATCACCTTATTATAATTTGCCACATCATATATTTTTTTCTCTAAATTATTTTGCAATTTTTGTACCTCTTCTTTAGAGGTTACCCTTGCAACCATGAGGTTACCTTGTTCCCCACTTGTGTATTTAAAAAATATATAAATAATATGTAATGACCCACTTATGTGTTAAAAAAAAAGATAAAATAAAAATAAAAGGGAAGAGGTTACCTTAGTGGGAAGGGGTAACCCCTTCCAACCTCTTCCTTGAATTGGTAAAATAAAGAGCGGCCATTCCGAGGTTCGAACCGGTGACCTATAACTATTATCCACGAGTCCTTTCCGGTGAGTCATTCCGGATCCTTCCAAGTGGCCTCTTGGGTTTGCCACAAACTCTCCGATCCTTCCAACCTCTTCCCTTAAGGTTTGGCTTGCAACCATGGGTTTACCTTTTAAGACCTATAAGGTAAGTAAAACCCATGGTTGCACATGGTCTTAGCCTTTTGCACAAGTTTTTAATAAAACACTTTACTTTTAAAAAAAACATCATCATTGCACTAACATTTTCATAAATTTTACAGTATTGTTTTTTAACAACCACTATACATTTTAACTAATCAAATTATTTTAAAAAGTCAACAACACACAAACCAATATAAATCATTACAACTTTCTACCTAGAAAACATAAAAGCCCATCTATTGTTGGACAAAAATTTACCTTTAAAAACCCATGTATTATTGGACGGAGAGAGTATATTTTTGACAAAATTACATAGGCTAAAAAGACATGTAATTTGAGACGGATGGAGTATACACGAGATTGTGACCGTGTCAATAGTATCTCCACTTTCGTCAGGAGGGGAAATCAAATCATACATGTAGTCTTCAAGGTAGACCTGTCAAACGGGTCATTCGGGTCGGGTTCGGGTCGGGTCACTTCGGGTCTCGGGTAAAACGGGTCCCGGGTAAAACGGGTCCCGGGTCTTTCCGGGTTGACTAGAACCCGGGTTTGACCGGGTTTCGGGTCATTTCGAGTCGATTTCGAGTTTGTGAATTTTTTCCATTTTAAATTAAAAAAATTATGATTTGACAATTTTGCAATAAATTTTAATTATATATAAAAAAAATTAATTATATTTAATTAAAAATCAACCGGGTCAATCGGGTAAAATTGGGTCGAAAATACCGGGTCAATCGGGTCACCGGGTCGAAACCCAGATGACCCGGAAAATTTCGGGTTTTTCGGGTTCGGGTCGAAAAAAATTTCCGGGTAAAAATTTTCGGGTTCGGGTCGAAAATTTTTCGGGCGGTCGGGTCGGGTCGGCCGGGTCGGGTTGTGTTTTCACAGGTCTACTTCAAGGTTTGACTTTATGGGTTTTGAAGAGACGCCCAAAACAATCTTGCTTTTGGCAGCCTGAAAAAGTGAAAAGTATGCCATCTAGTCTTTATAATGCTCCAAAGATAATGTCTTCTACCTAAGTGGTTGTTAACATCGATTGGGTCAATCTACCGACTCTTATTCAATGCCAAAAATATTCCACTAATCATGAACAATATAGTTAATTTGGACTCTGCATATGGACCATATGGTGATTAGCCAAATTCAATGAATCGTCAACTCTCAACTAAGCACTAGGGCTACAAAAATGGAAGTTTCTGCCATTGTGTTTGCACCCTATAGTTTCATTAATGGATAATTTTCCATTCAAAGAGTAATGGGGTGCTCAAAGTAGTCACTTTTAGGAAGCACATAATTAGGGTGAGGTTTTATCATAAAACCAATTAGCAATAAGAGAAATAGTCTACCGACTTATATATTAAAGCTTGTTATGCTCAATTTTTGACGTGGTACTCAATCACTTCAATCTCTAGAGATGCCACGAGCCACATAATAGATAAGGTGAGGTTCCATCCTAAATAGATAAGGTGAGGTCACATCTCTAGATCGAGATTCCTTATTATGAACTAATAGTCTAGCACATAAGCAGAGTGAGATTTCATTATAAAACCAATTAGCAATAGGAGAAGTAATCCATCGACTTATATATATACTAAGACTTATTATGTTCAATTTTTAACGTGAGACTCTTTTAGTCTCATAGTCTCATTTACATCTCTCAACATTGATAGGGTATGAGCCACATAATAGATAAGATGGTAGTGCCATCCACTATCATATATTCATATATGGTGGGTTCTACTACTATAGCCAGCCAATGCCATTAGTGGCCTTTGACATATATTGTTAATGACTGATGTCTATAGCTTCCACTAAAATAAACACCTAGGCTTTGACATTAAGCGGTAGTTACAATGGGCATATCACAGCACTAGTGCCTTTCCTATTCATGAAATGTAACACAATACAATCAGTCCATCCATTAGGCATTAGGATTACCCACACCACACATATGGAGTTTCTTTATAGCCTCCAATATAAGAATGTCAAAGGGAACACATTTTTCCCAAACACAAATTTAAATGTGATTACTTCCTGGCCGGAGGCTATGGCGCGGAATGCTCAACATCTATTCATCATCATGCTTGTTTGCTCTCAATGTTTCGTCTTCTCCAGTTCCGTTCCAGTGTCGAGTAAGAACACCTTCACAGTACTTGACCAGCTGCCCTCTTCGTTATCTCGGTTCTCATTCAATCTCTCCTTTTTGGCCTTGTAATTGCAGGGACAACACATCTGCTGCATCAAAGCAAAAACATGAACCAGGTAGGAACAAGTTTTGTATTTTTTTACCTTTAATTATCATGGATTAGTCATTAAACTACATACTTGTTTTTGTGTTTTTGAATAAAAGCAGATGGAATCAGCAGAGGTTATGGAGAATCAACTCCCTGAAGGCAGGATGGATATGCAGATAAACGATTATCCACCGACAGGACCCAACCCTTATCACACTCCGAAGCCACCACATCTCTAGCTATACAATTACAAATTCCTATTTTATAAAGATGATATATAGTTATTAATTTATTATAAGTAGGCTATAATTATAGATAGTTCTATGTTACTTTCTTAATTAATCATGTAATTAAACCCAAGTATTTATAAAGCAATTGGAGTTTGGAAACATGAACATTTTGAAGTTATTATGTATAATTTATTGTAATAACAAGATTATATATTTATATACTCCGTATGTTTCATTGGTCATGGGCAAGCACATCTCTAGAAAGCTCATGCACATTTTTATCATGGCACTTGCATCAACATATATATGCAAGAAAGCTACAAAAATGCAGAATTTATAGATGGATATTATGTTGTTAATTACTCCATCTCCGTTTTAAAAAAAATGTCAATTTTAGGTATTTTAATATTGACTTTATGAAAATTTGCCTGTAATTATTAGCTTTTGAGAAAAATAAAAAAATAGTGTAAAAATGAGAATATAATAGTATATTGTATTTAATTTGTTAGTTTACTAAAAAATATTGTTATGTAAATTAAAGTGACATGTTTAAACTTTAAAGGAGAAAAAAGTTAATAGTTTCCTCCTCTTTACAATGGCGGAGCCAAGATTATGGTCGGGGTGCCAAAAAAATTCAAGTTTTTTTTTGTGTATACCTATTAATTGGGATCAAATCGTATGTCCCCCTGTTTGGCCCTCCCCGGTGTCCCCTCCTCACGGTTCGGCATTAAAAAAAAAAAAAAAAACAAAACAAAAAAATAGATTAAAACATTAAAAAGTTGGGTGATTTTGTGAGAGGGGATAGGGGAAGGGGAAGGGACATAGGATTTGATCCCCTATTAATTAAGAAGATTTTTTTAAATATTTAAATAAAATTGTTATTTAAATACAATGTTTCTTTTGTTGAAATATGAAATAGTTGAGAGAAACAAAAATATAGAAAGAAATAAAAAAGAATTATTTTTTAAACAATATAAAAAGGAAACGTTAAATATATGATTTAAATATAACATTTTTAATTCAAATAATTGTGAGGAATAATTATATAAAAAAAGTAAATAAAAAATGAAGGGGATGTGATTTAAGCCCAAAAGCCTTTGATTCCCCTTCATTCCTTTACCACTTAAACATTTTTGTTTCAAATATCATTTAAAGATATTATATTACCTCAAAATACTACATATGTGCAATTTGTATTCCGGCCAAGGGGATGCTTTAGCCCTCACAAGCACCCTAACTTTGCCACTTCCTCTTTGTAACAACAATCAAGAGTGTGAGGGCAAAGTTGATGCAATCCATAGAAGAAATCAGGAGATGGGAATTTGCAATGATTGTGCTATATGCACCTGGGCATGTGCTATATGCACTCCAATGAATGGATTCTGAATTCGTTTCAACTACAGTATGACATCTGTTCAATAATCATTGCAAGTTGTGGAAAATATACACATATGGATATTTTGAAGTAAAAAGAAATAAGTGTTAAAAGAAAGAAAGACTAAAAAAAAAGGGCGGATCATGGATCCCTATAAAAAGAAAAAAAAATACAAGGACGGATCTGTCCTGTATATAATACTCAAAGTATAGACAGATTTAGGATCTATTCGTATATATTTTTTATACTTGCAATAATTACTGAAAAAGTGTGAAACTGTAAATGAAATGGATCAGAATTCAAAATATTGATGGATTCTGATCCATTTCACATAATAATAGCCACCCATTTGTAACAAGCTCTTTTTTGCGGGTGGGTAAGTCATTAGTTTAAGCGATATATATATATATATATATATATATATATACTTCGGCTTGCGTAAAAGTCAAATCAATTATAGATAAATAATACAGTAGATGATTAGGGAAGACAATGGGCATCCAAAAATATCTGAAAAGATGATTAACCTTTTTAAAGAGTTTTACCCAATACATGTGAATGCCTTGACAAACAAATGTCATGGGAAAGCTATGAAAGGCAATAGATTAGTGGAGAATGTAAGTGCAAATCAAGTGTGAGTCACTAAACATTTATGCAAGTTCTGAAAAAGTAAGTGGGACTAGTTAAAATAGTTGGATTTATTAGCAGTTTGATCAAATCAAAAGCTTCCTTACAAAAACAATATTTTGTTAAACGATCTTGCTGTTTGTACGACGGAATTTTGCAATTCGCACAGTGTCGATTTCGAAGTCTGGCAAGGGTGGTCTGCGTACATGTGAATTCGGCATCGACAAAGGAGCCGACTTGATCTAACAGTGATCTCCCACTCAGTTAAGGGTTGTCAATCAATGCAAGGCTGCCGACTCTGTTGGGATAAATAGCCATCCCACATTGATTGTGGGTGGTATAACAAACCAAAATATAAGGTTGGGAGAAGCCCCTACACATTGGCTTAAGCTTTTGTGTAAAGTGGTGGATCCCGACCTTATAAACAAAAATAAAATAAACCCGATACGACTCCCGATTTGACACGACCCGGCTCGGGATTCTCGGATTCTCACAGACTCAGAAACTTGACATCGGCACCGTGCAAATAGCGAAAAAATGACCATGTGAATAATATGACCCTTTTTTTAAAACAGTGTGTTAGGATCGGTGGACCCTCATTAATTGAACTCAGCACGAGTTCCTCTTTCGCATAGGAAATCATCAAGGCGAGAATCATTGAAGATGAAGAGGAATCGGGTACCTAGATGATTCGAACGGTCCAATCACCAAAATCTTGATCCATAATTGCTTTAGGAACCTCAAGGAAAGAAAAGGCCCTAGCAAAGGAACTATTTCGGTAAAGGCGTAAACGAGATTACACATGAGAAAACATGAGCAAGTAGCAACCATAAAGTTATTTTTTCTCTTTTTTTATTTTCATCCCTTTCCTAATTTGACACCTTTTTTTTTGTTTTTTTTTTTAAAATTAATTTCTATTTTTTCTACGTACCTCTTCTTTAATGGTTTTCATTGCAACCATGGGTTCACCTTATTCTCCCCCTTTTTTAACTCATTCTTTTTATTTATAAACAAAATTAACAAGTGATTGATAATAATAATTTTTGTTTCATGTAGATAAAAAATAAAAAAAATAATAACATTTGATTATAGGTAAATAACAACTTAATTTCATAGGGACTCAACTTGGATCGGAGCCATGAAAATTGATGTATATTTGGATTATATTTTGGGTATTCGGGTCTTGGAGGATTGTTAAACATTTGTAACATCATTTGAAATTGAGGATTATTAACAAGATTTGGATCGAACTAAAGAGAAATTTAGAATGGGTTGGGTATTTGATTGATTGTGATCCATATAATGTATAGGTCAAGATTTGGATCAAAATAGATGTTTGGAATGAGTTGGATATTTGGATAGGATCAAAAGGGATGTTTTCTTTTTTGATGAGTGATTTGACCCTAAACTCACACCCAATCCAACATTGTGTCACATGTGTGTTTAGGGTTGTTTATGTAGTGTGATTCTAGATAGTTTAGAATCCTAGGGTTCGTGTATTCGTAATGTTACAAGTAATCAATAAAAAGAAGTAGAAATGTTAGAAATCCTCTATAGTTGAAGACTTGAAGCAATGCATGGGTGGTGATTTCAAGTATCTGGAGTCTGTGATGCAGAGCGATGGAAGTGTAGACATGGATGTTAAGCATCGGATTTAAGTGGGTTGACAGAAATGGAGAGCAGCGTCAGGAGTCTTATGTGACAGAAAGGTTCCACTCAAGTTCAAGGGTAAGTTTTATAAGGTGGTGTTGAGACCAACTTTATTATATGGCGCAGTGTATTGGGCGACAAATAAGGCTCAGGAACAGAAATTCATGGTGGCTGAGATGAGGATGCTCAGGTGGATGTGTGGATTTACTTTGCGCGCGCGACAGAATAAGAAATGAGGCTATTCGAGAAAAGGTAGGAGTGGCTAGTATTTAGGCTAAGTTACGGGAATCGAGACTCCGATGGTATGGACATGTTTAGAGGAGAGATCCAAATGCGCCGGTGTGTAGGTGTGACAACTTGGCTATCGAAAGCGTTCAGCGAGGCAGTGGGCGTCCAAAGAAGAGTTGGGGCGAAGTGATTAGACATGATCTGACCGCTCTAGTACTCTCGGAGGAGATGACACGCGATAGGATTCAGTGGAGGAGTGCTATCCGAGTTGACGACGTTAGTCGGGACGAACGTTTCTCGCTCATGCTTCCTGACCTTCCATCTCAACTTTCCTTATGTACATCTAGACCTGTCAAACGGTTCATTCGGGTAGGGTTTGGGTCGGGTCACTTCGGGTCTCGGGTAAAATAGGTTCCGGGTAAAACGGGTTGACTAGAACCCGAGTTTGACCGGGTTTCGGGTCATTTCGGGTCGATTTCGGGTTTGTCAATTTTTCCTTTTTAAATTAAAAAAATCATTATTTGATGATTTTGCGATAAATTTTAATTATACATAAAAAAAATTAATTATATTTAATTATAAATCAACCGGGTAAATCGGGTTACCGGGTCAATCGGGTAAATCGGGTCACCGGGTCGAAACCTAGATTACCCGAAAAATTTTCGATTTTTCGGGTTCGGGTCGAAATTTTTTTCCGGGTCAAAACTTTCCATCTTTTCATCTTTGTCCCTTTTGCGTTTTATCATCTTAATTTTAAGTTTCTAGTGGTGTGGTTTTCCTCTTTCCTTTGATGTCCGGTCATGGGTCACTCGGAAACACCCTCTCGACCTAGTCGGGGCAAGGGTGCGTACATCTCGACCCCCAGACCATGCTCTGAGCGGGAGATACTGGGTTTGTTGTTGTTGTCGCTAGTTGATTTACACATTTTCCACTTGTAATTCTTTTGCAAATACTTTTGTATGTTTCCCGCCTTAGAAAGAAGCACAATATGGTCCTGACGGGGTGGTCCAATGGTGTAGAATAAAGGGGAGGTTAGGAGGTTCTGTGTTCGATCCCTCCTTCCACCCATTTTCCTTAGGTGAAAATTCAAGGTTTGTCTTGTTTCCTACTAGTGAGTTAAGCGATCAAAGCAAACCGATTTACCTGACGCGTGACTCTTGTCGGTTGGATCACACGCCTGGGATTCACCACCAAATGATGGTTTCCTTGTCACTTTAAAAAAATACAATATTATACTTTTCCTCTTTGACGTACTCACACACTTAGGCCCTGTTTTCCGACTTTCCTTCCCCACCTTCGTTTAAGAGGTGGAGGGGGTGGAATTCCACCCCACCTCTTCCACCCCCTCTCACCAAGATAGGAAAAAATGTCCTACCTCCACCCCCTTTTCCCCATCTCCATCTCCTCCACCTCTTAAAAAAGAGGTGAGGAAAACACACCCTTAGTCTAGGTCCAACAAATCAAGACTTCAATCAACATTGTGCTTCCATAACAGGAGTTGGGCTGTAGAAGGCCCATATAATATATCTACAAATACCACATATTCATTCCTTTAGATTTGAAGAAATGCACATATATACCATTAATATTGATCAAGTTTACCTTATTGTACAAATCTTAATTATGTTGTAATTAAAACAAGAACAGCTAGAAAGTTTGCCTCCCATCCCAAGCGAATCAAAATCACAAATATTAATGAAGCTGCTTTCCATATATCCTGAGATTGATTGAATATATGTATATGATTAATAAACAAACTTAAAATTTAGGGAATTGAACTCTTGAAGCACAGTTTCCCCTCGGAATCACCGGGCACTTGATGAGCTTCTTCCCTGACTTATCAACACACATGTAAACTTGATACATCTGGCTGTTCCCGTCGTCGTCATGGTTGCATTCGATCCACGCCTCGAACCCGGTTGCCTTTTCTATGGCTTGCTTCATGTCCTCCAAGTTGTAGAACTGGTCGTTTGCTTCGATCCCCTCCGTTTTGAGGGCCTGGAGGAGGCTGGTTTGGTCCTTGAGGTCAAGTGCTGCCTTGAAGTAGTCACGTTGGTTGGGGAAGGCGGACTCGGCGCAGGTCCCGTGCTTGGTCCATTCATGTGACCAGAACCCGAAGCCGTCGCTGCTCGGGCACGCCAACGACGCCCACTCCTCCTTGAGCCTGCTCCCCACCTCCTCTATCTGAGACTCATCAAAGGAGTTGGAGGAGTCACAGTTTGAAGGGTATGACCCATCCTCATAGTTCGGCCAGAGCCCGTGTATCCCGAAATCCGAGGCCGGCTTTCCTGTCTTTGGGTAGCAGCATTCGCGTCCTTTCGAGTCACAGTACGCTCCTGGCCACTACATATACATACATACATTCATACATACATACATACAGCAGTATCAGTTAAGATATGTATAAGTCATGTGTATATATATACATACCTGTTGAACAAAGTAGAAGAAGTCGAAATCCTGGTCGCTACGATGATGGTTGGAAGAACCATGGTTGTCGTCGGAAGAGTGGTGGTGCTTGGAAGCGGAAACCGAGAGAAGAACGAGAGCAATGACACCAACCCTGAGAATGGATGTTGAGTCAGAGTAAACCCTAGCCCTCCTCATGGTATATCGATCGATTCGATTTGATCTTTTTAGGTATGAAATAGAGAGGAAATGTGTTGGCAATTGCAAAGGAGTTAAAGTTAGGTGCATATATATATAGCATGTTTGTGAGTGTAACGTCACAACACAAATACAAGCAATTGGAGAAAATGTGGCCACAAGTTTGGCATTCCAACTTCCAAGTATGTTTTTTAAAGCAACATATATAGTAGCTAGCGTGTACATTTGCGAACAGTACACATGATGCATCCTTTATATCAACCGTACCGTTGCTCTAATCAAATATTAACGTGCCTTAAATAAGGAAGGGGTGACTATAGGAAGGGTGAATTTTCGATAAATGCACGGTCCTGACACCGATTTCTGGAGTCAACAAGCGTTTTTGCATGATCGAAAACAGTGTCGACATTGGCTTTCCATGTCTACGGACATTTTGCCTACTCGGAAAGTCGATATTGATAGGTTGTTTTTGTTAATATGCCTTGAATCTGCTTATGACCAGTAAACATCGGGGGTCTCAGGGCCCTGACAGTTGGGGGTTTTGGGGCAGTGTCCCACGATGGTCCATAATTCGATCGATCAGGGTTTCACGGGTCGCTATATATAAAATGACATATTATTGTAATCAGTTCCGTGGACATAGTTGACTCACCGTTAACGAACCACATAAATCTTTGTGTCGTTTTTTGACACAACAGTTTTCATATATATAGAAACACTTGTCGACTGCGAAAGTCGGGACCGTGCATTTAGCTAAATAAGGAAAGATATATAGGGTGTTTTCGATTCATCCGATCCAATTTGTTTAAATTATAGCCTAGTTAGTAACATCTACGTGATTGTTAATTTAAACTCAGTGATTAAGGAAGGAATAGAGACATCGACCGGAAACGTAGAGGTAGTAATGTTATCCCTTTCACGCCTTGTCTACTTTGGTGCGTTTTATTTAAAATTAAAATCAGCCGATTCAAGAAAAAGTTGGGGAAAGGAAAGCTTGTCCGCGTCCATCTAACTACGTCAATAAGACGTGCTTTGTTTTAGCGCTGAAGATTGAGACTAGGGGTGGGCACAAATCCCGATCCCGGTGGGATTTAAGACAAAATAGCGAATCCCGTCCCGATCCCGTCCCGCAAAAATTACGCGGGACGATCCCGGTGGGATCCCGCAAATCCCGTCCTGTCCCGCATATAATAATTTTTATAATAATAATAATATTATAATATTATAGAATAATAATAATATATTATTAGTATTATTATTTTGAGCAAATATTATTTATAACTATAATAATAATTTTCAATTTATAATAATAATAATAATATATAATATTATAATATAATTTAATAATAATATTAATTTATAATAAAATTATTATTATTATTATTATATTATTATTATTATTATATCATATTATATTTTTTTCTTTTAAAGTATAATTATTTTATAATAATAACAATAAAAATAAGTAATATTATTTTATTTTATTTTTAATTATAACGTGGGATTTATTATTATTATTATTATTATTATTATAAAAACAGATTACAAGAAATTAGTGGGCAACCGAGATACTATCTGGGCACCCACTCCTTTAGCGATAACAAAACCAAGTCTAGTAAAAATATAACGTGCAGCACGATCCCCAGCATCCTGAGATACCGAGAATTTCTGAATCCGCTTCAGCAATGCAACTGCATCTGTATCCAACTCCCCCAATGAAGAGAATGAGAAGGGTAGGAAACCATAACCAGCCGCCGTACACAAATCTCGATACTTGACACACTTACGTCGAGCAACATCAACAACAGCACGACCAGGCATAAAGTCAGAAATTCCAGACTGGGTCAATGGAGAGGATCCCATCAGATCGACACACACATCCCGCCCATTTAGAGTTACAAGAGGCAAATAGCTAATTAAATACGGTATTCTTCCTAACTATCAATCGATAATTAGACAATATTGGTAAATCTCGTCTCAATTCCTTTCCGTCCTGATCTAGTAAGATAATGTAGCCAAATATGTTGAACATTATAATTAATTATACAATCATTGTATGAATTAATAATAGTATTATAATATTAATATTATTATTATTATTATTATTATTGAATAATATAGTTGAGAATAATACCGTATTCAACATATTATACTAAATAATGAATTATGAAAGCATTTTTCACTTTGTAAATTTATATAATATTTTATTATTTTTATATGCAGGACAAGGCCCGTCTCGTCCAGACACCATCCCGTCCCGAAAAAAAAATGACAATCCCGTCCCGTCCCGTCCCGTGCCCACCCCTAATTGAGACATTAACAAACAAGCCGAGAATGTTTCAAATAATCAAAAGTCCGTCTCGGACCGATGACTGAGGGTCATGTGCACTGGCGCACATGCGCTAGGAGCCTAAGTGCCTAACACACAAGTCGATTAAGGTTCTATTCTAAAATCAATTGGCCATAGAAGGAGTAGCCCACCGACTCATATAGCCGTTAGGCTAATCGCTCTACAGATACCATATCAAAGTCCAACTCAGACCGTAGCACACAAGTCGACAAGTCGAGTAAGGTTCTATTATAAAACCAATTGGCAATAGAAGGAGTAGCCCACCGACTCATATGACCGTCAGGTTAACCGCTCTGATACCATATCAAAGTCCGACTCGGACCGATGACTAGGGGTCGTGTGCACGGGCGCACATGCGCTAGGAGCCTAGCACACAAGCCGAGTGAGGTTCCATTCTAAAACCAATTGACAATAGAAGGAGTAGGCCACCGACTCAGATACTAGGGCTTGATATGTTCAACTTTTCGACGTGAGACACTTTTGGTCTCATTCACGTCTTAACAAATCCAAAGTATACGAGGAAATGGGGAGGGTTGAGGGGAGTTATAGGTTGCGTCCAAGCTAAGTGCGTGAAGGGATGGCCAACAACTTCTTTTTTTTTGACGAGGAACCCACCATTTGGTGGTAAATTGAGCCACACACTAGATAACCTGTTTGCACCAATCAGTTCGACTCATTGGCAGGGAACTAGATAAACCTTGAATTTTCACCCAAAGAAAGAGGACGGAAATAGGGATCGAATCCGGAACCTCCTAATCACCGGGCCACCCCGTCAGGGGCAAAACTTGGCCTTTTAATGGGAGAGTGAAGAGACAAAATCAATGTGAAATGTGAGTGATACTGCATCCTAGAAACAATTAACAATAAGAGGAGTAATCTGCTATCGACTTGACTTCTTATACTCAAACTTTAGATATGACAATTTTTTGGCATCATTCATATCTCTTAATAGAGGGGATAGTCGGATTAAAAACGAAAATGGAATCAAGATTGTTTTACCTACAACAAGATTTAGGAGTAGAGGTAGCTAGAGTCATTTTTTAGGACCGTAAATTTGTTTGGTTTTCATGTAGTGTTTTCACACGTTGTTATTATACATAATCAATTTTTACTAGTGTTCTCACGCATTGTTATTATACATAAATCAATTGAAGTAATCAATTGAAGTAATATTTTTTTTTATAACAAACAAGCCGGGAAAGAGTTTCAAATACGGAGTATATGAGCAAATGGGAGGGTTGGGGGAGTTATAGGTTGCGTCCAAGGTAAGTGGGTGAAGGGATGGCCAATATTTTGCTTCTTTTTTAATTTTTTTTTTAATGACGGGAAACCAACTGTTTTTTAATAAATCATGTGCGCGTGATCCAGTTGGAAAGAATCACGCACGAGATAAACGGCTTGCGACAACCATCTCGATCCACTATTTGGGAATAAGACAAACTTTGAATTTTCACCCAAGAAAATTGGCGAAGACAAGGATCAAACTCGGGATCTCTAACCACCGAGACCGAGCCACCCCATTAAGGGCAACACTTGGCCTTTTAATGGGAGAGTGATCGAAGAGACAAAATATATGTGAAGGTGAGTGATATTGTATCCTAAACTGAATTAGGAATAAGAGGAGTAATTTTTTTTTTTTGGTAGGGATAAGAGAAGTAATCATCAGCTTATATACTAAGATTTCTTATACTTAAACTTTATATATGAAACTCTTTTGGCCTCATACATATCTCTTAATAGAGGGGATAATCCTTATAAGGAAAAATGGAATCAAGATTGTTTTACCTACAACCAGATTTAGGAGTAAAGGTCGAGTTATTTTTTAGGATCGTAAATTTGTCTGGTTTTCATATAGTCTTCTAACGTATTTTTATTATACATGATCAATTTTTTAGGATGGTACGTGATTGAATTTTTTTTTATATAAGAAAGATTCAATTTTTTACGAGCTATAGTGTTCTCACGCATATTGCTATTATACATAAATCAATTAAAGCAATTCTTGGCTGAATGTCCAGTACGATTACAGCTTTTGTAGACGAGGTAGGAGGAAAATTGTTGGTGGTTGGTAGGAGCGATCCTTGCCCCATCCTTGGCCAGGATCACCACGGCCACGACCACGTGAGGATGAGATCGACCGAGCTTGAGTGTTGTTGGAGACATTGTTGGCAATTGGGGAAGTGGTGGGATCTATGGATGGCGGCAGAGGAACTGAAAGACGATGATGCTTTCATGCACTAGTGGTTGGAGTAGATTCATCACGGAGCTGCTCTTCTTCATGAAGAAGAAGAACGATTAACTCTTCAGGCGAAACAGGCTTAACATGAACATTGATGGCTGCTTTGAATGCGCCATAACACACGTCAAGACCATGGAGCAATGAAGCGACGAGATCGTCATAGTATTGACATTTAGCGAGTGCATCAACAATGGATCATTTCTTCTCAATATAATTGAGCGTTGACAATGATCCTTTTGACGAAATTCTAAAGTTGACCCTTTTGATTCATCAGGCGAGCACAAGTTTAAGAGTGAAACATGAAGGATATCATCGTTCATGCATCATAGGACATAGATGCCTTGGTAACATATATATAGCAGAGAAGCTTGTTAGAAAAAGTAGAATGCAGTTAGACCAAGACAAAAGCGATCAACTTTTCAGTTTTCATCAAGTAGTGTACTCGGTAGAAGGATATATTAGTGCCATCTTTTAGAGCGGGTTTGGACTTGTAAAGCACATATGAGTCAAGGTCTTAATGATTAGCTAGTTAGTATGTCAAGTGTAATGATTAAGTCTAAAAAGACATGTATTATTGAAAAAATCATATAAACTAAAAAGACATGTATTGTTGGACAGATGGAGTATGTTATTTGGTTAGGGTGGTATTTAGAGATGGAAATCCGACTATTTTGATCGAGTTTGCGTATATACCCATTCGGGTCATATGTCATGTCGGGTCGGGTCGGGTCCATTGTATGATCAATCGGGTTCGGATCGGCTTGGGTAAGTTCGAATCAAATGGGTTTCGGGTTGGGTCGAGTTCGAGTGGGGCCAAGTCAAGGTCACATTTAGTTTTATTTACTAAATTATAAAATGATGATTTTTTTGTTTATCTTAATTATTGACTATTAAGCATCATTTATTTTGTTATATTAGGTTAGGGCTGGCCTTGAGAGTTTTAGGGCCTGAGGCGAGCCAAAGTACGAGCCTTTTATTAATAAATAAATATATTTAATTTTTTTTAAAACGTTTATTAAACAATGCAAAATTTTAATTTATTTAACCATTATTAAATTCGAATTTTATTTTTATCACTAAAAGGAAATTTTATAGACTTTAAAGTAGTACGTGAGTATGACTAATGTGACAACCTCTCAGTACGTATAACACAACAAAAGGTTACGATTTTTAGATTTACAAATATACTTATTTACTAAATTTCATTATATTTTCTTACAAGTCCGATTACAAATACGTGAGTTTTCTAGTGAGAAATAAAGGTAAATTTTTTTTTTTTTAATATTCTATTCTTTCCCCATGAATGTAAAACAATATGATTAAATACTTAAAACATGTCGTTATTTTGTAAATTTATCCCCCATAAATACTATAGTCACTTAAATAAATTTATTAAAGTATTGTTACTTAAAAACCGCCCGTTTTTTCATTTATATAAAAAAAAACTAAATGACGAAGACTTTTTTACACTCTTTGTCGTTGATTCAAAATATTGAAAAATTAATAAGTCATATCACAAATGAGATTTTTTTACATATAAATTTTAGTAAATCTTTTATTACATATAAATATAATAATACATACTACCCTAATTATTATTATTATATATATAACGTAATCTTTTTCCCGGGGCCCTACTCGGTAGGGGGCCCTAGGCGACCGCCCCTTGGGCCTACCCAAGGGCCGGCCCTGTATTAGGTTTTCATGGTATATAATTCACAATATTTGAATCTTTAAAAATAAGGTAATTAAAGTAATTATAAGGACGAGTCAGGTCTTCTTCGGGTCGGGTCAAAGACGAGTCGAGTCAAATTCGGTTTCATTCGGGTATCGGGTCTAAATGAGTCGGGCTCGGATTCGAGTTTGGGTGGTGTATGGTTCTAGATTTTTTAATTTCGGTCGGGTCTGAGATCGGGTGAGTCGAGTCGAGTTCTCGGGTCGGGTCTGCCAGCTCTAATGGTATCGACCAGCATCCCAATTCCCAATACCCAACGGCTCAACACAAGAGTAGAAAGACAATTATGACCCTCCAAGCACAACGTTCACATAGCACAACGTTCGCATTATCCACTGACCGCTGGGGTCTCCATCTCCAACAATCAACCAAAAGAAGACACTGTCATTCAGAATCTTGTCGAGTTTGTTTAACGTTCTGTGTTGGCGTTCAAATTCAAAGTAGAGGAGCCTAAATCCAGCCGAAGGGAGTATAAAATCAAGTTTCTTTGTTGATTCCTAACCCATTACCCAAACGAACACGCTTGCCGTTTCAAACCTAATTCCCTTTTTCTCTCTCTCCAAATTTTGGTCCCTCTCTCTCCCTCTCTCTTCGATTTATCTCAAATTAGGGTCTTTGATTTCTGCTTTTGTCAGCTGTTGAACTGATCTGTGGGTTTGAATCCGTGATCTCTCGAATTAGGGCTTTGGTGACTGTATTGGCGGGTTTCGTCTTCCAGTGATAAAGCATGGGAGAACACTTGGTGCTGCGCGTGGACCAATTCGCCGACCCATCCGATTCGGAGGTCGGAGGTGAGAGTGACGAGCAGGAGAACGAAGAGATGGGCGAGAATGAGCCGTTGATTCAGATAGCTGAGTGTCGGATCTGCCAAGATGAGGATGCAATTGAGAATTTTGAGGCACCTTGTGCTTGTAGTGGAAGCCTTAAAGTAAGACTGACTTCTACAACTTTTGATTGAAACGGGGAAATTTTCAGTAATTGTGTTTGCTATTTACAATGTGATCTGTTCATCCTACAAATGATTGAAATCACATGCCTAGTTGCCTTTTTCGTTTTCAGTGGTTAATTTATATATGATCGTCATCTAAGCAAATGTTGATGCTTCACCTTCATTATCGAAGTAAATGTTGAGTGCTTTTGTCACATTGTAATTGCCCCTTATCAGTGCATAACTTTTGCCTGTTGGAAGTTCCTTAATCCTTTTCCTTGTATGAACCATGAAACCCTTTGTTTTCATTGATTATCTTTATCTATGATAAAAAGGTGCCATTTATTTATCTTTTTTTCCCTTTATGTCTTCCAAAATTTAAAGAAAACGATCTGAAATCGGCCTCTTTTTTTTAGTATGCTCATAGAAAGTGCGTTCAGCGCTGGTGCAACGAGAAAGGGGATTTAACTTGTGAGATCTGTCATCAGGTATGCCATGCTTATTTCTCTGTCATGCTTATTATTTCTCTCTGTCACTCTCCATAGATGGGGTTGGTTTTCCGTTCCATGCTGATTGCTAATTCAAGAGCTTTTTATGTTCTTGTACATATTTCTGTTGATAAATTAAATAGCTTTTTACATTGTTAAGATACTTTTAATATATAAGCTCCAAACAAACCATGCAGTACAGGAGTTTTTAAGTGATATATTGTGATACATATGTGATGTAAATGAATTCTCGACCTTTGGATACATATCCTGTTTATTTAAAAACTTGCTGCTATGTTTAATTACCTTAAGCTCTCCACTTAGTGTTTTTGAAAACTAGAAATGCTTAAGCGTCCCTGAGCTTTGCAATGGACTGTGGTTGTACCTTAAGCTTAAATATTAATTAGTTTATGTCTTTTTCAAATATTTGGAACTTCTAATGTGAGCTGGATGGCCGCTCTTTATTTACAAATTCAAGGAACTTCTAATGTGAGCTACAATATGTAGGTTACATGTAATCCATTTTCCTTGTCTTTTTCCATTATTTCACTTGTAAGAAGGCTGAACACATTTGGCGTTGTGTATTGGTGTGGCCAGTAATTGGTTTCTCATATATCGTTTTCTGAAACAGCCTTACCAACCTGAATACACTGCTCCACCACCACCTCCCCCTGAAGATGCTGCCATTGATATAGGGTAAGTTCAATTCAAAAGTGTAGTGTATTTGTGATGTGTGGCTAATCCCGTTCTTGATGGCATCAATTTGTTCTCCTGAAGAGGAGCTCCAAATCAATTTTCATTTCTATGGGAGGGCTTTATACCAGCTGTGATAGATTTAGAGGCTTAACATTTTCTTTTCTTCTGTCGCTGATCCCTTGAATTTGGTCATAGCAGAGGTTGGACTATCTCTGGTACTCCATTGGACTTGCATGATCCTCGCCTTCTGGCAATAGCAGAGGCAGAGCATCAGTTCTTGGAAGCTGAGTATGATGATTATGCTACTTCTAGTGCCAGTGGCACTGCATTTTTCCGTTCTGCTGTTCTTATTGTAAGCATCCTGAATGATAAACAAAGACATGATATTCAGTATCACAATCTAATAATATGCTATGTTAATTACTTTTCTCTATCCTATTTGATTATTGGGAGGACTGAAGTTACAAATTATGTACATGGTTTTATTACTTTGTGGTGACAGCTCATGGCGCTTCTGCTCTTAAGGCATGCACTAACAGTTCCAGATGCTGATGACGATGATGATACATTCACCTTCTTCTTGGTGAGTAAAAGTCCATAATAAACTTCCTTTTCCCCAGGTTATAAAGTCACCGGCTTATAAAACTACTTTATAATCTTCTTACAACAAGGATATTGCTTTTTCAGCTTTTCTTGCTTAGGTTTGCTGGATTTGTTTTGCCCTGTTACATCATGGCGTGGGCTATTAATATCTTGCAACGGAGACAACAAAGCCAGGTTTATTTTGGCTATCTTTTTGTCCCTTGCATTCTGTTGGAACCTCTTGTTAACAGGTTTGTAGGTTAACTTGTCTTCAAATTTGATGCAAAACAGGAAGCCACAGCAACAGCAGAAACACAAGTGGCCATTGTGCTGCAACCAGGGCAGCACGCAGGTTTGCAGTTTACGATTGCTCCACGCTCTCCTGCAACCGTACCACAAGAAACTGTTTGACTGTGAACATGGTAAACTTGTCCATTACTATGATTCTCTTTGTATTTGACTGAATGAAATCATCACTTGGGAGAATGTTGCATTTCTTCAAGTTGAAGCAGGAGCTTCTTTTACTCGGTGATATATGACATTGACAGTGTCTTGGGCAGTTGGATTTCCATCTTGTATGGTGTTGTTATCTGCTGCCCTGAGAAAAGTTCTCTAAACCTCCTTGTCTTGTATTTCTTTCATGATACAAGAAGAAGCTGGATAGATTGAGGGTTTTCTTTGGGATAAAGTAAAGATTTGGGTGGAGTCGGGCATTGTTGGACCTTCACCCAAGGTTTTTGCCACCTTCGGTTTGAGGGTTGGGCGGAGTGGATGGGATTTTCCCACTCCGATCGGGTCGGGCTTTATTTCCCTTGACCCGTTACTCACCTACCTCTCTTCTCTCATGCTCTATTTCACATCTCATGGAAGACCCTACGACAGTGCAGAGGTCGAAGGAGGTGAAGACCTCGGGATCTAGACTCAGGCCATCGAAGAAACCCCTGAATTGATTGGTACAGCCTGGACCCCGAGGTGGTTGCGGTGGTTCATCTCCTACTCCGTTTTTTCACCATTCTTCAACAAATTTGGTGGAGGATTCCACACACGGACATGGGTTGGGCTCCTTCAAACATCCTCAACAAATTTGGTTCGTAACTACAGATTTCTTATCTGCAGTTATCTTGCCAATCGTTTCAATGTGGACGGAGAGGGTGGCGGCAATGGGGTCGGAGAGGGCAGACAGAGCAGATGGGTCGGAGCGGTTGCCGGCAATAAGGTCGAAGAGAGCGGACGGAGGAGGATTCAATTTACTTCGACGACAAAACGACATTTGCAGTTTCTCAAACACATCTTCTCTCTTCCCCTTAAATATCCAAGGAACAAAATTCCCTCACCAAAATCACCAAAAGGTTCTCCCATTAACTTAAAAGAGTCAACTTGAAAGTTGTTGTAAACGGGGTCAACTGGTGTAATAGATGGGGGTTGCAAATAATGTACATGGAACAATAAACACAAACAGGGGAGAATGGTTGGGGGAATTTTTTACTTTTCACTTTATTTCATCCTACAAATAATCTCCGTCCCCTCCACCTTTAACAATCAACATTCCGTCCATCCCTAGTAATAATCTTCATCCATTTCACCACTAAAAAAAAATCCTCTAGGGAATATACCCTAAATATAATTGAGGATTAAAAAAAATGTATGTAAATTTAGCTCTCATTGGTTAATTGTTGGGACAGGTGGGTCCTATTTAATTTTGCACTCCGTCTAAAGAAGTGTATGACAGTGTCGCTTCTCCGTTTGCCCTCCTCAACCCTTCGGCCCTCCTTAACTCTTGCTCCCCGCGGTTTGTCCGGGCTCCTGTTCTCTGGGGTATTCTCCTCCTCTTCGGCCCTCCGCGTCGCGGCTCCTCCATCACATCGTCACACCCTCACACCGTCGACACACCTTTGCGGATCCTTCGTCTCTCCGTCGGCGCCAATGCTCTGGCCTGGGTTTTGTGTGGCTGTGAATTCCACCTCTCCCTGGTGTTCCACCTTCCCTTTCCCGGTTTGTTGGTCGCCGGAGAGCCGGCGTTGTCCTCTGCGTTGTGTTCTGGTGATCTAGTCGCCTGTTGCCTAGCTACAGCTTGGCTTAGGGTATCCTTGGTCTCTTGGGCCCGATTCTAATGCCCATGACATTTCCTTTGGGCCCAAGGTTTTGCCTTGTGCCCAAAGCTAATCCATAAAAAGTTAGAATAAATTAAATATATTTAAAGTAGTGAATTATAATAATGAATTATCATAAATAATTCCCCGGTGTGTGGGTTGATTTATCTCTCGCTTGGGGTTATGGTGCGTTATCGATTCAGGTGGTGTTGCTCCGGGGTTTGGGGGGTGACGGTGGGAAAACCTGTCGTTGATATGTCAAAATAAATCTCAAACCTTTAACTAGTACAACAATAAGTAAGAGGTCGATCCACAGGGAAATTTGTTGTTCAAATGTGATTTAAGTGCCAATTAAATAACCAGATGGGTTTTTTTTTATAGTGTAAAAGATTTGCCTTTAATCAAAGCGGATTGACGAAAGCAAAAGTAAATGGTTTTGATTCAAACAATTGTGAGAATCATTTCTACCTACAATTTTCCACTTTATTTGGTTGAAACGATCATTGTAACTTATTCTCGTACTTTTAGGTTTCCAATGAATGCCCTTGTTCCTAAAATTTTCCACTTTATTTGGTTGAAACGATCATTGTAACTTTTTCTCGTCCTTTTAGGTTTCCAATGAATGCCCTTGTTCCAAGCCTAATATAGTTATTAGTCAAACCAATCATAGTAACCCTTATCAATCGAACAATCCCTAAAGAAGGATTTAACCCAATTGATAGGTTTAAGTTGAGAGATTAACCAAGGTATTTGCAGTTTCTAAAGAGGGATTTAACAACACATTCAACTTCCTACTTATTCAATTAGTTCAACCAACCTTAAAGGAACAAGTTTACTACTTGGGTTAAGGTTCACAACCAGAAATCTACAAAAACCTAGCAATTGAATTGATTCTAACTAGTTGTCCGGGCTAGATATAATAAAACAATCAAACATTCAAGCACAAAGAAGTTGAAGCATTCAATAGCGTAATTAAGGAACGAGAATTAGAAACTCAAAATCAATCCAAATAAAGCTTCAAATTATAGACAGAACAGATGAGTTTTGTTCCTCGTGGAAAACATCGCTCAATTTCTAATTGTCTCGTAGAATGTAGAATATAATAGAAGTGAAATGAAAACTAATAACATTCGGCCTTAAAAGGGTTCAAGTCGGCCAAAAATGAAATAACAAACAACTAGGGTTTTAATAAAACAAAATGCGGCGCTCAGATGACCAATGCGGCAGCGGCGACATTTCAGCACGTGTGCTCAAACCAACTCACTACTCTAGCTCCTTGCAGCGGCAAGAACATCTCTCCCCGCTATATCTGTCGTTGTTCTTGCCAAAGAATATTCAAACTCACAACTAGTATAGTGTGTAAGCAAGAGATCGATCCACTGGGAAATCTATTCAATTCAAGTGTAAGTCTAATCGCTAATAGAGAATATGAGGGGTTTTTGGTGTGAAAAAGATCCGCCTTTCATCAAAGCGGAAGCAAGCAAACAAAGTAAATTGAATGTAGAATGCAATGGAGAGAAATAGGTTCACCTACAATTTATCACTTCGATTGATGATTTCGATCCTTGTTTCAGGCTCTAGTTCTTGTCTTTTCCTATCAATTTCCTTGTCCTGATCTTAGGTACATTACTAGTTCTACGAGTCCTAACAACCCTTATCTCTAAATAACCCTAACACGGTTAAGATTTAACCTAGAGATAGCATTAAGAATATGAATTAACCAAGGTACATGCAATATCAAGTTACGAGTCGATATTTAACACATATTCAACTTCCTACACATCCAATTAGTCATACGAGACCTAAATGGATATGATTGCCACTTGGGTTAAGTTTCGCTACGGGGAATCTGCAAAACCCTAGCAATTGAATGAATCTACTATAACTAGTCGATCAAGCCAGAGAGAATAAAACACATTCAAGCAATTAAGAACAAAGCAGTCAAAACATTGGAATAGGAATAAGAACTAGATTAAGAAACTCACAATTCAACAATCAAAGATCCAAACTGTAGGCGAAACCTCGAGAGTTTAGTTGCTCATGCTCAACGACGCTCTCAACAATGGAATTGTGCATAAGGTCCGAGAAATAATAAACTAGAGAAGTCTTAAATAGCTTCTAACAAGTCGGCCACGACATAAGCAAAAAACCCTAATTAAAGTCCAGACTGAACGTCGCGTCTTTGCCCGGGCCCGGGCCGCGGGGCGGCCGACAATCAGCGAAGTCCTCCGATTTCCCTTCGAGCCGCGGGGGGGGGGGGGGGGGGGGGGGGCAGCCAAATTGCGGGGCGGCTACTATATCTGAAATAAACCATAAAATCATGTAGATTCCGCCTCTTCCAACTCAAAAAAAAAAAAAAACTCAACAAGTAATTATGTAAATGCAACTAAATATATGCAATATTCACAACTAAACTATGCTAAATGCAATCTATCATGCAACACTAAATATGCTCTATCAAATTCCCCACACTTGAACCTTTGCTTGTCCTCAAGCAATAGAAAACTCAACTCTGCAGCCCCACAAAATAGTAATTCATGTATCCACACCTCAATAGATTAACAATATCATAGCACATAATTGCAGTAATCACTGAAATCAGGCAACCATATCCATTCTAGACCTCACAAAGGATATGTATTTCACTCTCGCTCAAGTTTTTAGGATTAAATGTTTACGCTCAAAACTCAATCTTCAAAAACTTAGCTACAAGAGTCTTGCACCAGTGTTCTAATTCTCCACCGCCGGTGATTCTACACACAACAAAAATCATGAGGTCTTTTAATTGGGTTGTAATGGGGCCAATGTAGAACATATAAGGTATGGAACAATTTAGTTCTTGTGGTGCTCATAATCCGGGAACTACCGGGAACTAAGGAAGCAACCAAATCATAAAACCACTCATAAACTCCTCATACCATATCTCTATAATGTCTTACAACATCAATCTCAACCATAAAATACAAACCATACTTAACTCATTCCTTTATTCTTTAATTTTTTTCTTTTTTTTTTCTTTTTTTTTCATTCATGCTATATCAAATGTTTTCCTTGACTTTTGCCCCTAAGTGAATTTTATCCTCCTTAGGTCCCAAGTAATGAATATGCTAGCAAGAATGAAACATCTCATAAATACACCTTAATCATACAATCCACCATTAAAAACCATCATCCACAATATAGATATTCACCAACTATTCCTAAATTCCCGGATGGGGTTAGGCTATCATTGGTTATGAAAAAATCTTGTGGAGCTACAAAATAAAGACAATTAGGCTCAAATTGGTTTCAAGCAGAGGATAATATGTAAGGTGGGAATAGAGTCAAATAAGGCTAATAAAGGTGCCTCAATCATGTTTAAGTCATGTGCAGAAATCATAATATGCAGCCTTGAAAAAGATATCTAAATGCAAGCCAAAGAGGAAGCAATTGAAGAGAGTACACTCAACAAGCAAGAGGACTCAATAAAGTGCAGTCCTGAATAGGCCAAAATAAGCTCACTAGGACATTTCTAGAACTTCATGATCACCAAAAATTCCAAGATTTTATGTGCTCAATCATTAACTAATCATGCTCACCAAATAGTATAGAAAACATATATCGAAAGCTTCAACAATCTATGCACATCATGGGACATAAATCTCAATAGATAAAATAGAGGACAAACGGCATCCATATGGGAAAATAAGACCTATTCCTAATAATGCCAGAACCAAAACTTTTTTTTTCCATTTTTTTTAATAATAGGAATAACAATGGTAGAAACTAAACATGCATACACCCATAGAAATAAACATGCAAACTTAAAAGTCAAAATGTAGTGCAACTTAGAAATAGAAATACAAACGTGGCATGCAATTCTTCTCCCCCACACTTAATTCTGACATTGTCCTCAATGCAGAAAAGAGAACAAAAACATCAAAATAAAAAGAAAAGGGAAAAGAAAAGAAACGACTAACATGCTCACTGATGAGATGGTGGCGGCGGCGGGTAAGGTAGAAACTAGGGATATGCATATCGATAAAAGTCCTCATGCCTCTGCCACATCTGCTCCTGCATCCGTCTGATCGCTGCCTGGCTCTCAGATACATCCTCCAGGCGAGAAGTCAAGCCACGGACATCCCGACAAATGTCGCCAATATCCACATATAGCTGCTGCTACTGATCCCACATCACATTCTGGCGCTGGGACATCTGCTATTGGTGCTCCAGCGCGTAGTAGTTCGGACCAGCACCAGCTGTGCCAGAAGGTTCAGCACCACTACCTCAAATATCCGTTTGAACTCCAAGAACATCATCATCACCTTCCTGCTCATCATCAGGAACACCTCCACCATCATCCTCAGAATCCTCATCCATCTCATCGCCCATGTAAAAATCGGCTATTGTAGGGCCAAAAGGGAGATGTCGGGGCAATCTCAACTGAATCTTCCCCAGATGGCCTGTCCTTCAGACACACATCGGCGACTTTCCCTCCAAGTGGTCAGCTTTTCTTAGCTGGGCTTCATCATATAGAAATGAGCCATGCAGAACATCAGGGACATCGCTCATATCGATGCACGCTCGATTTATGAGGGTGATAAGACCCCAAAGCTCATCGTCGCCTTGTTGCATTTGTCGAGGATGTCCTTGCAGTTAATCAGAAACATATCCGCCCAACCTGGAATCACTGGGCTCTCTGGCGTCAGACCCCACAAAAATGACAAATCCTTAAGTGAGATCTTGTTGACCTCAGCCTGTGCAAAGAATGTGTTCGCCAGAACCTTGTGAATCAGCCGTAATGCAGGATGGCGAATGCTCGAATTGTACTGGCCCTTCTTGGCCTCAAAACGCACCTTAATAGACTGCATCCAAAAAGCCAAAGGGCCCTCTCCCTTACACACATCAAGCCAACCAGCAGTAGGTGCAGCAGTAACACCAAAAATCTGCCCCAATCTCTCCTTCGATATCTCGTAACCTCTCCCAAGCAATCGAAACTCAATATTCGTACGCGCCACACTCAAAGTTGCTAAAAACTCCTTACATAAGCTCGAATATGTAGGCGCATTCTTCCCTAAAAACTCTCCTAAGGACATGCTCTAACAATTGCCTAGTGCATACATCCATCCCTAACAATCGAAGCGTAGGCTCATAAAAAAATTTTGTAACAAAGAAATTTCGAGTGTTTAAACCATTCCACTTCTCCTTCTGCCTTCGACTCATTCCATGGGGTCTAGACATTGTGAATTCGAAGTGGGGCAGCCGGTGGGGCTGCGGGGCTGGCGACGCCCAAGACCGTCGCCCCTACCGGCTGCCCCGCGGCCACTGCAAAACCTGATTTCTGTGAGTTTTTCTTGATTTCAACTCTTTTGGGTGATTTTCTTAGCTCAAATTCACAATGTCTAGTGTCTCTAGACCCCATGGAATGAGTCGAAGTCAGAAGGAGAAGTAGAATGGTTTAAACACTCGAAATTTCTTTGTTACAAAATTTTTTCACGAGCCTACGCTTCGATTGTTAGGGATGGATGTATGCACTAGGCAATTGTTAAAGCATGTCCTTAGGAGAGTTTTTAGGGAAGAATGCTCCTACATATTCGAGCTTATGTAAGGAGTTTTTAGCAACTTTGAGTGTGGCGCGTACGAATATTGAGTTTCGATTGCTTGGGAGGGGTTACGAGATATCGAAGGAGAGATTGGTGCAGATTTTTGGTGTTAGTGCTGCACCTACTACTAGTTGGCTTGATGTGTGAAGGGAGAGTGCCCTTTGGCTTTTTGAATGCAGTCTACTAGGGTGCCTTCTGAGGCCAAGAAGGGCCAGTACAATTCGAGCATTCGCCATCCTGCATTACGACTGATTCACAAGGTTCTGGCGAACACATTCTTTGCACAGGCTGAGGTCAACAAGATCTCGCTTAAGGATATGTCATTTTTGTGGTGTCTGACGCCAGAGAGCCCAGTGATTCCAGGTTGGGTGGATATGTTTTTTTATTAACTGCAAGGACATCCTAGACAAGCGCAACAAGGCGACGATTAGCTTTGGGGTCTTATCACCCTCATAGCTCGAGCGTGCATCGATGTGAGCGATGTCCCTGATGTTCTGCATGGATCATTTCTATATGATGAAGCCCAGCTGAGGAAAGCTGGCCACTTGGAGGGCAAGTCGCCGATGTGGGTCTGGAGGACAGGCCATCTTGGGAGGATTCGCCTGAGATTGCCCCGACATTTGTAGCTAATTTCTACATGAGCGATGAGATGGATGAGGATTCTGATGATGATGATGATGATGATGAGGGTGCTCCTGATGCCGAGCAGGAGGATGATGGTGATACTCATGGAGTTCAGACGGATCTAGGAGGTAGTGGTGCCGGACCTTCTTTCACAGCTGGAGGTGCTGGTCCGGACTACTACGCGCTGGAGCAGAGGATGGCAGATATGTATCTTCGTTAGGACACCATGTGGGAGCATCAACAGATGATGTCGCGTCGTCAGGACGCCATGTGGGAGCACCAGTAGCAGATGTCCTAGCGCCAGGACATGATGTGGGAGTAGCAAAAGCAACTGTACGTGGATGTCGGCGACATTCGTCGGGATGTCTGTGGCTTGACTTCTCACCTGGAGGATGTCTCTGAGAGCGAGACAGCGATCAGGCGAATGCAGGAGCATATGTGGCAGAGTCAGGAGGACTTTTTATCGATTTGCATATCCCCAGTTTCCACCTTACCCGTCGCCACCGCCACCTCATCAGTGAGCATGCCAGTTGTTTCTTTTCTTTTCCCTTTTCTTTTTATTTTGATGTTTTTGTTCTCTTTTCTGCATTTAGGACAATGTCAGAATTAAGTGTGGGGGAGAAGAATTGCATGCCACATTTGTATTTCAATTTCTAAGTTGCACTGCATTTTGACTTTTAAGTTTGCATGTTTATTTCTATGGGTGTATGCATGTTTAGTTTCTGCCATTGTTATTCCTATTATTAAAAAAAATGGAAAAAAAAAGAGTTTTAGTTCTGACATTATTAGGAATAGGTCTTATTTCCCCATATGGATGTCGTTTGTCCTCTATTTTATCTATTGAGATTTATGCCCCATGATGCGCATGGATTATTGAAGCCTTTGATATATGTTTTCTATACTATTTGGTGAGCATGATTAGTTAATGATTGAGCACATAAAATCTTGGAATTTTGGGTGATCATGAAGTTCTAGACATGTCCTAGTGAGCTTATTGTGGCCTATTCAGGACTGCAATTTATTGAGTCCTCTTGCTTGTTGAGTATACTCTCTTCAATTGCTTCCTTTTTGGCTTGCATTTATATATCTTTTTCAAGGCTGCATATTATGATTTCTGCACATGACTTAAACATGATCGATGCACCTTTATTAGCCCTATTTGACTCTATTCCCACCTTACATATTATCCTCTGCTTGAAGCCAGTTTGAGCCTAATTACCTATTCTTTTGTAGCTCCACGAGATTTTTCCATAACCAATGATAGCCTGACCCTATCCGGGAATTTAGGAATAGTTGGTGAATATCTATATTGTGGATGATGGTTTTTAGTGGTGGATTATATGATTGAGGTGTATTTATGAGATGTTTGATTCTTGCTAGCATATTCATTACTTCGGACCTAAGGAGGATAAAATTCACTTAGGAGAAAAATTCAAGGAAAATCATTTGATATAGCATGAATGAAAAAAAGAAGAAAAAAGAAAAAAGAAAAAAAAAGAAAAAATGAATGAGTTGAGTATGATTTGTAAAGTTTTATGCTTGAGATTGGTGTTGTAAGACATTATAAAGATATGGTATGAGGAGTTTATGAGTGGTTTTATGATTTGGTTGCTTCCTTAGTTCCCGGATTATGAACACCACAAGGCCTAAATTGTTCCATACCTTATATGTTCTTTCTTGGCCCCTTTACAACCCAATTAAAAGACCTCATGATTTTTGTTGTGTGTAGAGTCACCGGCGGTGGAGAATTAGAACACTGGTGCAAGACTCTTGTAGCTAAGTTTTTGAAGATTGAGTTTTGAGCGTAAACATTTAATCCTAAAAACTTGAGCGAGAGTGAAATACATATCCTTTGTGAGGTCTAGAATGGATATGGTTGCCTGATTTCAGTGATTACTCCAATTATGTGCTTTGATATTGTTAATCTATTGTGTTTGCTAGTTTTTCATGCGCTTAAAGATTATTGAGGTGTGGATACATGGATTGCTATTCTGTGGGGCTGCAGAGTTGAGTTTTCTATTGCTTGAGGACAAGCAAAAGTTCAAGTGTGGGGGAATTTGATAGAGCATATTTTGTGTTGCATAATAGATTGTATTTAGCATAGTTTAGTTGTGAATATTGCATATATTTAGTTGCATTTACATAATTACTTGTTGAGTTGGAAGAGGCGGAATCTACATGATTTTATGGTTTATTTCAGATATAGTATATTGAAGTTGAAATGAATTGGAGAAGAGCAAAAACAATCTAAAGAAGAGTAGAGAAGCTGCGAAGTCAAAGAAGAAGAAGCTCGGAAGAATCGCCAGTCGCCCCGCAGTTTGGCTGGCCACCCCGCGACTCGAAGGGAAAACGGAGGACTTCGCTCATCGCTGGCCACCCCGCGGCCCGCGCAGAAACGCGCCGTTCAGTCTGGACTTTAATTAGGGTTTTTTGCTTATGTCGTGGCGGACTTGTTATAAGCTATTTAAGTCTTTTCCAGTTTATTATTTCTCGGACCTTATGCACTTTATTCAATTGTTGAAAGCGTCATTCAGCATGAGCAACTAAAGTCTCAAGGTTTCGCCTACAGTTTGGATCTTTGATTGTTGAATTGTGAGTTTCTTAATCTAGTTTTTATTCCTATTCCGATGTTTTGACTTCTTTGTGCTTAATTGCTTGAATGTGTTTTATTCTCTCTGGTCTGATCAACTAGTTAGAGTAGATTCATTCAATTGTTAGGGTTTTGTAGATTCCTCGTAGCGAATCTTAACCCAAGTGGCAATCATATCCCTTTAGGACTCGTAGGACTAATTGGATGTGTGGGAAGTTGAATATATGTTAAATATCGACTCGTAGCTTGATATTGGATGTACCTTGGTTAATTCATATTCTTAATGCTACCTTGGTTAATTCATATTCCCCGGTAACTGCGCCAAATTTGAAAAGAGGAAAACCTGTCGTTGTTATTGCCAAAGAATACTCAAACTCACAACTAGTATAGTGTGTAAGCAAGAGATCGATCCATAGGGAAATCTATTCAATTCAAGTGCAAGTCTAATCGCTAATAGAGAATATGAGGGGTTTTGGTGTGAAAAAGATCCGCCTTTTATCAAAGCGGAAGAAAGCAAACAAAGTAAATTGAATGTAGAATGCAGTGGAGAGAAATAGGTTCACCTACAATTTATCACTTCGATTGATGAATTTGATCCTTGTTTCAGCCTCTAGTTCTTGTCTTTTCTTATCAATGTCCTTGTCCAGATCTTAGGTAAATTACTAGTTCTACGAGTCTTAGCAACCCTTATCTCTAAATAACCCTAACACGATTAAGATTTAACCTAGAGATAGCATTAAGAATATGAATTAACCAAGGTACATGCAATATCAAGCTACGAATCGATATTTAACACATATTCAACTTCCTATATATCCAATTAGTCCTACGAGTCCTAAAGGAATATGATTGCCACTTGGGTTAAGGTTCGCTACGAGGAATCTGCAAAACCCTAGCAATTGAATGAATCTACTCTAACTAGTCGATTAAGCCAGAGAGAATAAAACACATTCAAGCAATTAAGCACAAAGAAGTCAAAACATTGGAATAGGAATAAGAATAGATTAAGAAACTCACAATTCAACAATCAAAGATCCAAACTGTAGGCGAAACCTCGAGTGTTTAGTTGTTCATGCTCAACGTCGCTCTCAACAATAGAATAATGTGCATAAGGTCCGAGAAATAATGAACTAGAAAAGTCTTAAATAGCTTCTAATAAGTCGGCCACGACATAAGCAAAAAACCCTAATTAAAGTCCAGACTGAACGACGCGTTTCTGCGCGGGCCGCGGGGCGGCCGACGATCAGCGAAGTCCTCCGTTTTCCCTTCGAGCCGCGGGGCAGCCAGCCAAACTGCGAGGCGGCTGGCGATTCTTTCGAGCTTCTTCTTCTTTGACTTCGCAGCTTGTCTACTCTTGTTTAGATTGTTTTTGCTCTTCTCCAATTCATTTCACCTTCAATCTACTATATCTGAAATAAACCATAAAATCATGTAGATTCCGCCTCTTCCAACTCAACTAGTAATTATGTAAATGCAACTAAATATATGCAATATTCACAACTAAACTATGCTAAATGCAATCTATTATGCAACACTAAATATGTTCTATCAACTTTGCATCTCCTCTCCAAGATATTGCATCTCTCAATGGTCTTCGAATCCATCTCTGCAATATAACCACAATTTTGCGCATAATCCGAATTCTTCCAAAATAATCACAAAAGGCAATTTAACTACAAATTAAGAACTAAATGAAATATAACTAGCCTAAAAATGTCTATATAAGATATTGACGGAGGGAAAACTTGTCGTTGATCCGTCAAAAAAAACTCAAACCTATAACTAGTATAGTAATAAGTAGGATGTCGATTCACATGGAAAGTTATAATTCAAGTTTGATTCAAGTGTCAATCAAAGTAACCAAATTGGGGGCTTTTATAATTGTGAAAGTTCCGTCTTTTATCAAAGCGGATTGAAGCAAACAAAAGTAAATAATTTTGGTTTAGACAATTATGAGAAGCAATTCTACCTATAATTTTCCACTTTATTTGATTAAAGCGATCCTTGTAACTTCTTCTTGTCCTATTAAGTTTCCTATAAATGCCCTTGTCTCGACCTAATATTGTTACTAGTCCAACCAGTCCTAACAACCCTTATCAATCGAACAGTCCCTAAAGAAAGATTTAACTCAATTAATAGCTTTAAGTTCAGAGATTAGCCAGTGATTTGCAGTCCCTAAAGAGGGATTTAACAACACATTCAACTTCCTACGCATTCAATTAGTTCAACCAGCCCTAAAGGAACAAGTTTGTCAGTTCGGTTAAGGTTTACAACCAAGAATCTACAAAACCTTAGCGATTGAATTGATCTAACAAGTTGGCTAGACAAGATAGAACAAAACAATAAACAATCAAGCACAAAGAAGTTGAAGCATTCAAATATAGGAAACAAGGAACGAGAATTAAAAACTCACAATCAATCCAAATAAAGCTTCAAATTGCAGGCAGAATAGATGAGTTTAGTTCCTAATGGAAGATATCGCTCAAATCTCTTAAGTCTCTAATTAACATAAGAGGAGAATAGAAGTGCTAGAAAAATAACTAAAATCGGCCTTGTAAACAATCCAAGTCGGCCACAAAACATCTAACATAAAACTAGGGTTTTCTTAAATGAAACGCAGTGCTCGGGACCCATGCTGCAGCCGCGGTGTTGGAGGGTAAAATTTAGTGATTTTATAAATGATGTCATAACATTCACTACATATGAAAGTGTGGTCAATTTATTCATTCAAAGATAAAGTTTGACAATATAAAATTGGGCTTAATTTTTGCTTCAAAAGAGAGGCCCGATGAGCCCAATACATGTGCAGTCAAAATGGTATAGTTTTCAACTGCTTCCTTTGTTTATGCAGTTAACAAAAAAATAAAGGGAAAATTTAATTAAAAAAAATTATGAGCAGTTGTGCTGAACCGCTTGGACGTGGGTATGGGAGGTTACTCAAGTAACTGCCCCTATTCTCCTCCCTTTAAAAGGTTGCTGCTGCTGTATCCAGGGTTGGTTTTCCTTTTCTTCCGATCATAAAAAAATAAGCAAACAAATCATCTCTTCCTACTGGTGTTCCTCTTCCTGGCTTTTCCTTTTCCTGGAGTGCCTGCAAACAACAAACCCAAGAAAAAGAAAACTCTTGTTATTACTGCAGAAAGAAAAAAGAGAGAAAGAGAGCACAACATCTCAACAATCAACAAAAAAGAAGAGAAGGTAGTCCTTTGCCTGGGTCTTGTTCATATAGAGGATTCTTGAAACCCCCTCTTACAAAGCATGGGCTTTAAGTAAGAGTTTGGGTTTCAGAATCGTCGAACAACCCTAAATCAAGGGAAAATGTTGCTGATTTTTGCTCAAAAGAAATTCAATTGTCACAGGAAGTCGATCCTCGGAACCCCCTCTTACAAAGCGGGGCATTGGGCTTTAAGTAAGAGTTTGGGTTCCGAGATCATCAAATTGCCCTAAAGATAGGCGAAATGCTGCCAAAATTCAATTAACAAGAATTCAATCAACAAGTGTGGGCAAATTCAAGGTTTCACTGCTTAATTGTGAAACATCATATTCTAGACAAAGAAAATGTTGTTCACTCTAAACAGCCACAAACAGGCAAAACAAATGACAATTTGAGCTCCATAAAAAGCATAAAAAAAATGGTGCTCACAAACTGGAATATCAGATTCCTCAATTAGTATGCTCAAACAAATTAATATGTATCGAGCACAAATCAGTTTGCACTTTAAGCATTCCCTCTCAGATCACATCCAAATCAAATACATCTTTATTTGAAATTGGATCTCAACAAGAAAGCGAGAGGACTAAAGGGACTAAAAAAATGAGAGCAGAACCATACCCGCTTAGAAGGATATGAAATTGCAGCAAAGCGCCTCAAGGATGAAATGAGGCTGTCACTCAGACCGTTCAAATTTGGACGATCTTTGATCCTTGCTCAGCTTTCCCGAGCCTTAAATCCACTGGCTTCCTCTCTTGACTGTCCAAAACCCAAAAATCCCCAAATTATAAGTCATTAAAACCAGCCCTAATTTTTGTTCTCCGTAAACCCAAACCATCCAAATTGGGGGTCAAATTGAGGACAAATTATAGGGGAAAGAAGGAAAACAAACCTGTTGCACCTTTGCTTCGGTCAAATTATCGGCATCTTCAATTGGCAGATGCTTCTTCTGGGCTGTCGAGATTCGACCCACTTCGCCCTCGCTTCACCATAGCTCGACCTGCTCCACCCTTTCTCTGCTCTCCTCCGTTTCACTCACTTCATGTTGAAAGTCCAGGGCGACGTGCTAGAAGAGATTCCTGTTGTCGACCTCGGGGCGTTTGTCCAACTGCATCCCTCTCACTTTGCAGGTGGTCTCAAACTCTCAAGTCTCAACGTGGAATTAGGGCTCAACCGAAGAAAAAATTGCCTGGACTAAAAGGGGCTAAATTCATGTCAGGAGAAAATGAAATGGGTAATTGGATTGACAAACAAATTCAACTGGGCTTTGACCAGTAAAAAACAAACCCAAACATGAGGTTTGATGGGTGAGGTTCAATTCGTAAGGAAACACGTACTAACTAGTACGTAAATGTCTTTGACATATGTAAAAAAAATTATGTGTTTAATTACATAAGTCACCCACTAAAATATAAGAATTATAATTGACATAAATTGACAATTGGGTTTAATAAATTATAAAATTAAACTCGTTAGATACTTTTGTCAATTGATTCTAGTGGGTTAATCTCAAACCGACTCCTAAAAAAACGGAGTCAAAACCTCAAATCGAGTTTTACCAAATATAAACTCGGTTTTGGGCAGAACTATATATAGACTTGATACTCTTTTACGAGTTACGTAGGAAATTCGGTATAAAATTTTAAATACGCCGAATCCAGTCACCAGTTACAAACTAAATAAAATTTGTCCCCAAAGAACTACATAAGATTTGATCCCGTTCAAACGGGTATGTAGGAAGCTTGACATGAAGCTTGGTTTCTAAAAGAACTACGTAAAGACTTGACGCCGTAAAAACGGCTACGTAGGTAACCCGACATTAAATCTCAAAATATGTTGGGTACAGTTGTTAATCCCTAAATTCACTTTTAAAATAAAAATGGGGTTAAAATTAAATCTAAATTAAATACACATGATTTTCCATGTAAGTGATAGTCGTTAAGTCGAGAAACCCTTCCAAGAAGGTGTGCTCGATTTATCCGGATGATACACGAGAAAATCTCATGCATATGATAGTGTGATTTATGTTAGGGCTACCCTTCCGACAAGGTGTGTCCCAATACGATCCAATGATGCATGAAAACCTTTAAGGGGGTAAAACACACAAACTCAAACACTCTGAACTACGTGATGCTTTATTCTCTTCCAAGAGATACGTAGGCAACCCGTTAAAATTCAGGTGCAGCCCAAATCACCAAAACCACTTAAATCTTGGTATCGATATAACTCCGAATCAAGAGGAAAACCAAAAGGGGTCGAACTCAAATATTACAAATTAAATAAAATGTGTTGTACAATTATATTGCGCATTTTTGTTCAACACGCGGTATATGCTGCGGCCGCGACATCAGCAACTTCTTGATAGCCCGCAGCGGCGGTCCTGGTTGCGACCGCGACATCCTATTGCCGTGTCTTCTTGTCTATGCCGAGAGTAGCTCCAAGTTGCTTTGCTCTTTTCCTTCCTTGCTTCTCTCCAATGTCTCTTGTACTCCTCTTCAAGATATTGCATCTCCCAAATGTGTTCCGATTCAATCTGGAAGATAAGCACAAATTTGCGCGGAATCCGAACTCTTCTAGAATAATCACAAGATGCAAATTAACAACAAAGTATGAAAGAAATGCAACCTAACTAAACTAAAAATGCCTATAATGCCTATCTAAGATATACATTATCAAATTTCCCCACACTTAACCTTTGCTTGTCCTCAAGCAATGATAGAATGAACATGAATCAATACATTCCACAGGAAATAATACGTCATATCACGTCTGCAAAAGGAACTCTTATTTTAGGAGAGGAAAATATCAAGAAAGAAATCTAATCTCACTTTGAAAAACGGTTTAAACAAGATAGTCAAATTACAAATGAATGGGAGAATACATTGGATCCAATCAGGGAGGAAATTACAGATGAGGATAACGAAATGTTAATCAGACTAGTCCAAAATAGCGAGATAAAAAATGCGGTTTGTAGTCTAGGGCGAAACAAATCTCCTGGTCCGGATGGTTTTTCAGTAGAATTTTATAAAACTTTTTGGGATATTGTGGGTTCGTCTGTGATTAGAGCTGTAAAAGGTTTTTTCCATTCTGGGAAGCTTCTCCGTCAAATTAATCACACGTTTATTACATTACTCCCAAAGGTGGATAACCCATCTTCAACTAATAATTATAGACCGATTAGCTTATGCTCTACGATTTATAAAGTTATATCGAAAATACTTACGGAACGATTGAAGAAAGTAATGGGTAAACTTGTTCATCCATTGCAAGGTGCGTTTGTTGCGGACAGAGCAATTCAAGATAATGTATTAATTGCACATGAGGTGTTCCACTCTTTTAAGACGCGTAAGGGAAAGGAGGGATGGATGACGATTAAACTTGATATGGAGAAAGCATATGATAGGCTTAATTGGAACTTTATTTTGGAAATTCTTAGAAGGTTCGGTTTCCACCAGAAATTTATTAAGTGGATAGAAGAATGTATAAAAACAGTATCCTTTTCTGTTTTGGTAAATAGCTCTCCAACGGAATTATTTTTCCCCACGAGAGGAATCCGACAGGGCGATCCTATCTCACCATTCCTATTCATTCTTGGGGCAGAAGTTCTTGCACGAAATCTTCAAAAGAAATCATTGGACCAATTAAGTAAAATCGGATTTTTATTTGGTCGAAGTGGACCGACAATTCCTTTCCTTGCCTTTGCTGATGACACAATTATCTTTTCTCAAGCCACACTAGAGGCTAGTCGTAATGTAAAATCTGTAATTGAGGATTATTGCAGAGCATCGGGACAAAACGTCAACTTCCATAAATCTTCTTTCCAGACTACAGGGGGTGTTCCTGGATCGAGAATCCAATTACTAGAAAACTCCCTTCAGATGCCACACACGAGAGGGATGGAGAAGTATCTAGGGTGCCCAATAATCAATGGAAAAGTAAATAAACACACCTTTGAAGATATAATCAATAAAACAAAAAATCAGTTGTCTAAATGGAAAGCAAACTCTCTGTCTCAACAAGGAAGATCGATCTTGATTAATTCAAATTTGTCCTCCAAAACGATGTATGCTATGCGAAGTTTTATGCTTCCAGGGTATATTCATGATGAACTCGATCACATTAATCGAAATTTCTTCTGAAATAAAGATCTCCAGTACAAACCTCTCATAGGCTGGGATAAGGTGTGTAGGCCAAAAAGTAAGGGAGGTCAAAACATAAGAAAAACGAGTGTAATGAATGAGGATCTACAGATGAAACTACTATGGAAAACCTTAGCTGAACCGAACAATTTATGGGTTAAAGTTATTAGATATAAATATTTAAAGCATGCAGATGTCTTAAATTACGACAAACAGAGGAATTCTTCTTGCCAATGGAGACATGCTGCCAGGTTGATTGATAAATTTAAAAAAGGTTTGGTTTGGAGTATTGGGGATGGGGAAACGGTAAAATTCTGGACGGATTATTGGATATCGCAAAAACCTCTGATTGACTGCGTAAGTAACACACCTGTTGAAAATAAAGAAGCCCGGGTTAGAGAATTTATCCAGAATGGCGTCTGGAACAAGAAAAAGTTGTATAGTGTAATTGGTAATGAATGGGCAGAAAAAATCTATAGTGTACCTCTTCCCATCCATAGAATGGCGGATAGGCTGTATTGGAGATATGATAAACAGGGATGGTATACCACAGCTAGTGCGGTAAGATTTCTTACTAACCAGGAGTCATTCAGCGATGACCCAACTAAATGGATATGGAAGGTAAATAAAATACCGAAGATTAAGAATTTCCTATGGAAAATAGCCCAAAATGGGTTACCCACTAGGGACAGGTTAAGTAAGAGAGGAGTTTCGATTCCTAATGAATGTTGTTTTTGTGGAGCAAATGGAGAGGATGAAGTCCATCTCTTTGCTAACTGTTCCTTTAGTCAAAATAGTTTGCTACAGACCACCAAATGCTCTAGGATCATAAATAGTCTTACTAGAACAACATCTAAGGGAAATACTATCTTAGCAAAGTTAGGAGAAGTGTTAACAAATAAAGAGAAGGAAGATATGACAATAAAATGGTGGTCCATCTGGTATTTTAGGAATAAAAAAATATTTAGAGAAGCGGATACGCCAACACATTTAGAGATAAGTGCATTCATCAAATCCGTAAAAGAAGGATGGGAAAAAGCTGCAAAGGAAGGCAACGACGACGATAAAGGGGACACAACAGGGTTGGGGGGTAAGAACAAAAAGGTCAGCAGGAAAAATGTGAGATGGAAAAAACCACCACAGGGCGTTATGAAACTCAATTTTGATGGAGCAGTTAATAATATAGGGGAATCCAATATTGGTTTTATAATTCGGAACTCAGATGGACAAGTGGTTAGTATTGGGAATAAAGGAATTGGACAACATAGCCCGATTATGGCAGAAGCGATTGCACTAAGAGAAGGAGTTATGTGCGCTAAAACAAAAAATTATAATAAGCTACTAGTAGAGGGTGATTCAAAAACATTAATAAATCACTTATAGAAAAGCGGGATCTGTCCCTGGGAAATTGAATTAATTATGGGCGATGTCAAAGGGACACTCATGTCTCTTCTTGATATCTCCTATTCCTTTGTGCCCCGTGAGGGTAATAGGACGGTTGACAAGGTTGCACACCTTGGTCGTCTTATTAACTTGTTGGCACTGGAACAACACTCAGATCTTAATGATCTCATCCGTTTGGATGCAATCGGTTAGGATTATTCCAACAGAATTCTTATCTAATAAAAAAAAATATTCCACAGGAAATCCCTTCAAGTTTCAACCTCATCAAAAAGCAACATCATAGCAGGTGAAAACTTAAACCAAACAAAAAAACGTCATAGCATGTATTATAGTGATGAAAGCTTAGAAGTAGACATCATCCAACCTCACCAGAAATATATGTTTCATTCATGTGTTTAGGCTTTAAGGTAAAACTCTCAACTCAAACCAATCATACACTAAACTCATAGACATTGACCACCATATCACCAAATATCTACCGAAATGTCATTACTTGCGGGACACAATAAATACAACAAAATAAAATGTGACACTCTTTTTTTTCTTTTCTTTTTCTTATCTTGGTGCTTTCCTCACGCGATGCGTAAACATGGGTGTCATGAATGGCCCCGGTCTATCAACACCTCAAGCTACTAATTTGAAGTCCACTTGAACATCTTTTGACGTAAGTTGCAAACAAGGGTGTCATGAATGAACCTGGTTACTCAATGATCAAGCTTTCTGTCCTAGTGGATAGTTTTCAACATCTTTTTTTGCGCGAATCATACCCATGGGTGTTATGCATAGATCCGGTTACTAAGTGCATCAACCATTGCCACCTTATTCACTAAATATTCACAAATTCAAAAAAAAGACTCAAAATATAAACATAAACTCCGCAAACAACAAACATGTGAGTCGGTCTTTAAAAATAGATACTGCAGTCAATGCCAAGATGTAGCAACACAAGGAGAGTAAATCACACAATTGAGCAAAATAATTCAAATAATGCTAAACATTCTCACATGGTCATGTTTTGAGGACTTCAATCATACTTTAGCTCAATCATACATGCTCAATTATATTTGCTAGCTCATGTCCCACAAAAATCAAATAAAGACAAAGTCAAAACATCTAGAACTCCATGAGATTTATATGAATATGCTTGAAATTTAAATTAGAGGACAAACTGATGAGCGGTTTTTAGTCGTGTTAACCGTATCAAAATAATTTCGAACCTACCTAACTAATGTAGTGTGGTAAGCACGAGTCGATCCCACAGAGAACCAAGTTATTCCTAAGTTAAGTTTATTTACCAATTAATATGAAACAGAGGGTTTTTGGGTGGTGAGAATAAGAAAGAAAATAAAATAAACTATAAACAAATTAATGCAAAGCAATTTAGAGAAAATCGTTCTACCTACAACTATCCACTTTATTTGGTTGAATTGATATTGTAACGTCCTCTTGTCCTTTTATGATTCCTATGAATGCCCTTGTCCCGACCTAATATAGTTACTAGTCCAATCACTCCTAGAAATCCTTATCAATCGAACAGTCACTAAAGAAGGATTTAACCCAATTGATAGCTTTAAGTTCAGAGATTAGTCAAGGTATTTGCAGTCCCTAAAAGGGGATTTAACAACACATCCAACTTCCTACTAATCCAATTAGTTCAATCAGCCCTAAAGGGATAAGTTTGCCACTTGGGTTAAGTTTCACAATAAGGAATCTACAGAGCCCTAGCAATTGAATTGATTCTACCAAGTTGATCAGACAAGATAAAATAAAACAATCAATCATTCAAGCACAAAGAAGTCGAAACATTCAATATAGGAAATAAGGAACAAGAATTAGAAACTCACAATCAAACTAAACAAAGCTTCAAATTGTAGACAGAACGGGAGAGTTTAGGTCTAATAAATGGTTGCAGACTTACAGTGGGCCACGGACCTTGGAAGCGCGTATCCCTCTTTCCATGAAATTCGATCATTAGCCCAACTAGTTGATCCTCACTCCCATCTCGTTTAATTTGTCAAACGCCAAAAATACCTGAAATTAAATAAAACAAATGTGTAGACTCCGAAAACTAAATAATATAAATTAAGCTATAAAAAATGTAAAAATGCTCTAAACTAATATGCAAATCTATACTTAAAACATGACTAAAATAGACTCTATCACAAACTAAGCTAGATGGGTATATGAATAACACATATGTATGCAATGCATGCTATATTTTTGGGTTTTCGAATTTTTTTTTTAAATACGAAAATTAAAAAAAATTAAATATACTAAGCAGAAATTAAATATTCTAAGCAGAAATAAAATAAACCAAATATCAATTACAGAAACTTAAACATGGTGCAGAATTACAACATGGTCTAGGAAATGATATAAATGACATAATATACATAATCCTTCTCCCACACACTTCAAATTTTCAGTGTCCTCACTGAAACGGTACAGACAACCAAAATAAAGCATATAAACTCAGGGTGAAAGAGACAGAACTAACCACTCACTAGTGCGGCGGCTGGTAGGGTGGAGACTGGTACGGCAGAATGTGTGGATACTGCTGGCGTAGGTAGTAGGACTGCTCTCTCCGCATCTCCTCCATGTTGTAGTTCGTCTCCCGCACATTGCGATCGATGTCGTGGAGGGTGAACTCGAAGGAGTCCTAGCGCATGGACATACGATGGAACTCGGTGAACATGTGGTCCCGCCAGGCGTCATCATCAGCAGAAGAAAAGCGAGGCCCTGCAGAAGAGCCAGCGGCGTACTGGGCATCCCCCATGTGATAGTCAGTCTGTGCAGGGGCATCCTCCTCATCCTCATCATAAGTATCCTCATCATCATCCACATCCCGATTAGCCGCGATGTAGATGGAGGCGTTGGAAGGGTCATAAGGTAGGGCCCTAGGAAGCCTCAGTCGATGCTCTCCATGCTTCCCCGACTTCTAGATTTAGCCCGGCGCATCAGAGCTCTCAATCAAATAAGCCCACCTGAGATGCTCCTCTGTATAGGTGTACCCACCAGACATGGGTGCACCGCACTGTGTAGGCTCCAAAAAGCGGTGGGTTATGAGGCTAATCATGCCTCCCAAACCAATCCTCCCTTTTTTCTTTCCTTGGATCTTCAGGCAGCTATAAACAAAGATCTCAACCCAGTCCGGCGTACCATGGGACTGGGGAGGAAGACTCCATAAATAGGAAAGATCGACAGCGAGCACTTTGTTCACATCGCCTTGGCCACTGAAAGACATGGCCAAGACTTTGTGAACCAGACGAAGGCATGGGTGGACGAACTTATAGTTGTATTCGTTGATGTGTCCATCAAATCTAGAGCCAGTAGCCGCATACCAGAAATCATGGCGTTGCTGTTCTGAAGCCATGAGAAACCAATCTTGGGTGGGCTCCCGAGTGATCCCAAAGACCTGTCTCAGCTGGGCATACGTGCAAGTGTGGCTCTGGTCCATCAAGTTGAACCTAATCCTCGAATCGTCCACACGCTCAAACGTGACTAGAAACTCCCACGCTAGCTCAGGATATGTGGGGGCACTGCAATCTATAAATGCCCCCAAACCGCCATGAGTGAGCATCTGACGTGTAACGCCCAGCATGCCTAGTGTCTGTAAGGTAGGAATATGAAAGAACTTGTATGTACAAATCGCTTCGAATCAAAGCTTTCAAATGCCTTCCTCTGTTCTTTAGACACAGATCTCAATCGGCGCACCATTCTCACAAGATTTCAGCAGAATATACCAACCCAATCAAATCCAAAATTCAACCTCAAACTCAACAAACCTCAAGCACACCAACAAATCCAAATCAAACCCTCAGCACAAATATTTTTCAAGTAAACTACCAAATCCTTCAATCAACCACCCAAATTCAAGAATACCAAACAACTATCAAATAATCACACCCAAATCTTTCAAATCACCCCCTCTCAATCCAAAATTCCAACTTCAATCCTCACAAATCCAAACAAGAGATAATCGATGAATATAAACACACACAACTCCAAAACAATCCAATAGGGGCCGAACCTGGCTGCTCTCCCACTCTCTCTTCTTCCTCGCCATTCTTCTCCCTCCATAGCCATTCCCCATTACCCTCAACCCCAAACGCCCTCCTCCACGCCGAAATTGCGCCCACCGACCACCACGAACCACCCTGCTGCACCGAAGTTCCTGCCGCCGAGTCTGCGTGCTGTGCCCGCCGCCACTACTACTGCGCCCGCAGCCAGGTTCGCCCCCTGTTGGATTGTTTTGGAGTTGTGTGTGTTTATATTCATCGATTATCTCTTGTTTGGATTTGTGAGGATTGAAGTTGGAATTTTGGATTGAGAGGTGGTGATTTGAAAGATTTGGGTGTGATTATTGGATTATTGTTTGGTATTCTTGAATTTGGTAGTTTACTTGAAAAATATTTGTGTTGAGAGTTTGATTTGGATTTGTTGGTGTGCTTGAGGTTTGTTGAGTTTGAGGTTGAATTTTGGATTTGATTGGGTTGATATATTCTGTTGAAATCTTGTGAGAATGGTGCGTCGATTGAGATATGTGTCTAAAGAACAGAGGAAGGCATTTGAAAGCTTTGATTCGAAGCGATTTGTACATACAAGTTCTTTCATATTCCTACCTTACAGACACTAAGAATGCTGGGTGTTACACGTCAAATGCTTACTCATAGAGGTTTGGGGGCATTTATAGACTGCAGTGCCCCCACATATCCTGAGCTAGCGTGGGAGTTTCTAGTCACGTTTGAGCATGTGGACGATTCGAGGATTAGGTTCAACTTGATGGACCAGAGCCACACTTGCACGTATGCCCAGCTGAGACAGGTCTTTGGGATCACTCGGGCACCCACCCAAGATTGGTATCTCATGGCATCAGAACAGCAGCGCCATGATTTCTGGTATACGGCTACTGGCTCTAGATTTGATGGACACATCGGCGAATACAACTATAAGTTCGTCCACCCATGCCTTCGTCTGGTTCACAAAGTCTTGGCCATATCTTTCAGCGGCCAAGGAGATGTGAACAAAGTGCATGCTGGCGATCTGTACTGGTTATGGAGCCTTGCTCCCCAGTCCCATGGTACGCCGGACTGGGTTGAGATCTTTGTTGACAGCTGCCTGAAGATCCAAGGAAATAAAAAAGGGAGGATTGGTCCGGGAAGCATGATTAGCCTCACATCCTACTGCTTTATGGAGCCTACACAGTGCGGTGGACCCATGTCTGGTGGGTACACCTATACAGAGGAGCAGCTCAGGAGGGCTTATTTGATTGAGAGCTCTGATGCGCTGGGTTACATCTGAAAATCGGGGAAGCATGGAGAGCACATACTGAGGCTTCCTAGGGCCTTACCTTATGGTCCTTCCAACACCTTCCTCTACATCGCGGCTGATCAGAATGTGGATGATGATGAGGATACTGATGACGAGGACGAGGAGGATGCTCCTGCACAGAATGACTATCATATGGGGGATGCCCAGTACGCAGCTGACTCTTCTGCAGAGCCTCGCTTTTCTTCTGCTGATGATGACGCCTGGCGAGATCACATGTTCACCGAGTTCCATCGTATGTCCATGCGCTAGGACTCCTTCGAGTTCACCCTCCACGACATCGATCGCAATGTGCGGGAGACGAACTACAACATGGAGGAGATGCGGAGAGAGCAGTCCTACTACCTCCGCCAGCAGTACCCACACATTCTGTCGTACCAGTCTCCGCCCTACCAGCCATCGCACCAGTGAGTGATTAGTTCTGTCTCCTTCACCCTGAGTTTATATGCTTTATTTTGGTTGTCTGTACTGTTTCAGTGAGGACACTGAAAATTTTAAGTGTGGGGGAGAAGGATTATGTATATTATGTCATTTATCTCATTTCATAGTCATGTTTAAATTCTGCACCATGTTTAAGTTTTTGTAATTGCTATTTAGTTTATTTAGTTTTTGCCAAGAATATTTAATTTCTGCTTAGTATATTTAATTTTTTTAATTTTCGTATTTAAAAATAAATTCGAAAACCCAAAAATATAGCATGCATTGCATACATATGTGTTATTCAAATACCCATCTAGCTTAGTTTGTCCTCTAATTTAAATTTCAAGCATGTTCATATAAATCCCATGGAGTTCTAGATGTTTTGACTTTGTCTTTATTTGATTTTTGTCGGACATGAGCTAGCAAATATAATTGAGCATTTATGATTGAGCTATAATATAATTGAAGTCCTCAAAACATGACCCTGTGAGAATGTTTAGCCTTATTTTAATTCTTTTGCTCAATTGCGTGAATTACTCTCCTTGTATTGCTACATCTTGGCATTGACTGCAATATCTATTTTTAAAGACCACTCACATGTTTGTTGTTTCCAGAGTTTATGTTTATATTTTGAGTCTTTTTTTTTTGAATTTGTGAATATTTAGTGAATAAGGTAGCAATGGTTGATGCACTTAGTAACCGGATTTATGCATGACACCCATGGGTATGATTCGCGCAAAAAGATGTTGAAAACTATCCATTAGGAAAGAAAGCTTGATCATTGAGTAACCAGGTTCATTCATCACACCCATGTTTGCAACTTACGTCAAAAGATGTTCAAGTGGACTTCAAATTAGTAGGTTGAGGTGTTGATAGACCAGGGCCATTCATGACACCCATGTTGAGGTGTTGATAGACCGGGGCCATTCATGTCCCGCAAGTAATGACATTTCGGTAGATATTTGGTGACATGGTGGTCAATGTCTATGAGTTTAGTGCATGATTGGTTTGAGTTGAGAGTTGTACCTTAAAGTCTAAACACATGAGTAAAACACATATTTCTAGTGAGGTTGGATGATGTCTACTTCTAAGCTTTGATCACTAGAATACATGATATGTCGTTTGTTTACTTGGTTTATGTTTTCACCTGCTATGATGTTTCTTTTTGATGAGGTTGAAACTTGAAGGGATTTCCTGTGGGATGCATTGATTCATGTTCATTCTATCATTGCTTGAGGACAAGCAAAGGTTAAGTGTAGGGGAATTTGATTATGCATATCTTAGATAGGCATTATAGGCATTTTTAGTTTAGTTAGGTTGCATTTCTTTCATACTTTGTCGTTAATTTGCATCTTGTGATTATTCTAGAAGAGTTCGGATTCTGCGCAAATTTGTGTTTATCTTGCAGATTGAATCGGAACACATTTGGGAGATGAAATATCTTGAAGAGGAGTACAAGAGACATTGAAGAGAAGAAAGTAAGGAAAAGAGCAAAGCAACTTGAAGCTACTCTCGGCATAGAAAAGAAGACATGGCAACAGGATGCCGCGGCCGCAGCCAGGACCGCCGCTGCGGGCTATGGAGAAGTTGCTGATGCCGCGGCCGCAGCATGGGTCCCGAGCGCTACGTTTCATTTAAGAAAACCCTAGTTTTATGTTAGATGTTTTGTGGCCGACTTGGATTGTTTATAAGGCCGATTTTAGTTATTTTTCCAGCACTTCTATTCTATTCTTACGTTCATCAGACAATTTAGAGATTTGAGCGATGTCTTCTCATGAGGAACTAAACTCATCTATACTGCCTGCAATTTGAAACTTTATTTGGATTGATTGTGAGTTTCTAATTCTCGTTCCATGTTTCCTATATTTGAATGCTTCAACTTCTTTGTGCTTGATTGTTTATTGTTTTGTTCTATCTTGTATGGCCAACTTGTTAGATCAATTTAATCGCTAAGGTTTTGTAGATTCCTGGTTGTGAACCTTAACCTAAGTGGCAAACTTGTTCCTTTAGGGCTGGTTGAACTAATTGAATGAGTAGGAAGTTGAATGTGTTGTTAAATCCCTCTTTAGGGACTGCAAATACCTTGGCTAATATCTGAACTTAAAGCTATCAATTCGGTTAAATCATTCTTTAGGGACTGTTCGATTGATAAGGGTTGCTAGGACTTGTTGGACTAGTAACTATATTAGGTCGGGACAAGGGCATTCATAGGAATCTTAATAGGACGAGAAGAAGTTACAAGGATCGTTTCAATCAAATAAAGTGGAAAATTGTAGGTACAATTGCTTCTCATAATTGTCTAAACCAAAATTATTTACTTTTGTTTGCTTCAATCCGCTTTGATAAAAGGCGAAACTTTCACATTTAAAAACCCCCCAATTTGGTTACTTTGATTGACACTTGAATCAAACTTGAATTATAACTTTCCCTCTGGATCGACCTCTTGCTTATTGCTATACTAGCTATAGGTTTGAGTTTTCTTTGGCGGATCAACGACAGGTTTTCCCTCCGTCAAATTTGGCGCCGTTGCCGGGGAATTTACATGCCCCTTTGGCACTTTTGCATATCGCAGAATGCCTTTTGGGTTATGTAACGCACCTCGGACCTTCCAACGGTGTATGGTAAGCATATTTTCTGAGTATGTAGATCGCTTCATAGAGGTATTTATGGATGACTTCACTTTGCATGGAGATGACTTTGATACTTGTTTACACCATTTGTCACTTGTGCTTAAGCGGTGTGTAGACACCAACTTAGTTCTTAACTCTGAAAAGTGTCATTTTATGGTCGAGTAAGGCATTAAATTGGGTCATATTGTGTCTAGCATGGGTCTTGAGGTGGTTAAGGTTGATATTGATGTTATTCAGTCTCTGCCTTACCCCACCAATGTGCGCGAAATTCGTTCCTTTATAGGCCATGCAGGGTTCTATCGCAGGTTTATTAAGGATTTTTCTAAGATTTCTGCACCTCTTTGTGATTTACTAAAAAAGGAAGTAGCTTTTTAGTTTGATGACGGTGTAGAGCATCCTTTGATGAGCTAAAAGGTCGCTTGACTAGCGCTCCTATAATTCAAGCACCCATATGGTCTCAACCTTTTGAGATTATGTGTTATGCTAGTGATTATGTTGTGGGTGTTGTCTTGGGACAAAAGAAAGGAAGGAGCTCTCATGTCATCTACTATGCCTCCATGACTCTAAATGGAGCGCAAAGGAACTACTCAACCACTGAGAAAGAGCTTCTGTTGTGGTCTTTGCACTGGAGAAGTTCCGCTCCTATCTCCTAGGAGTTAAGGTAATTGTCTTCATTGATCACGCTGCTCTTTGCTATTTATTGACTAAGAAAGAAGCGAAACCTATATTGATTCGGTGGATTTTACTCTTAAGCGAACTTGACATTGAAATTAAAGATAAGAAAGGTGCAGAGAACTTAGTAGCAGACCACCTCAGCAGACTTGTCCAAGGAGAGGACAAGTCGGAAGATCAAAGACATATTCACTGTGAGTTCCCTGATGATATATTATTTTATTTAACTCACACATTATCTTTGCAGCTTCAGAAAGCTACGGAAACGGAGGGTGCCGCGGCCGCGGCCAATCAATTGTGCTGCGACCGCAACTTCCATGCCGCGCCCGCTACAAGTGAGGCCGCCGCCACTAAAAATGCCTATAATGCATATTAGCGACAGGTTTTCCCTTTGTCATAATTCCACAGCAACGGCGCCAAATTTGACGGAGGGAAAACCTGTCGTTGATACGTCAAAGAAAACTCAAACCTATAACTAGTATAGTAATAAGTAAGAGGTCGATCCACAGGGAAAGTTATAATTCAAGTTTGATTCAAGTGCCAATCAAAGTAACCAAATTGGGGGTTTTTAAATGTGAAAGTTCCGACTTTTATCAAAGCGGATTAATGAAAACAAAGTAAAGGAATTTGGTTCAAATAATTATGAGAAGCAATTCTACCTACAATTTTTGCACTTTATTTGGTTTGAAACGATCCTTGTAACTTCTTCTCGTCCTTTTAAGGTTTCCTATGAATGCCCTTGTCACGACCTAATATAGTTACTAGTCCAATCAGTCCTAGCAACCCTTATCAATCGAACAGTCCCTAAAGAAGGAATGAACTCAATTGATAGCCTTAAGTTCAGAGGTTAGCCAATGTATTTGCAGTCCCTAAAGAGGGATTTAACAACACATTCAACTTCTTACTCATTCAATTAGTTCAACCAGTCCTAAAGGAACAAGTTTGCCACTTAGGTTAAGGTTCACAACCAGGAATCTACAAAACCTTAGTAATTGAATTGATCAAACTAGTTAGCCAGACAAGATAGAACAAAACAATAAACAATCAAGCACAAAGAAGTTGAAACATTCAAATATAGGAAACTAGGAACGAGAATTAGAAACTCACAATCAATCCAAATAATGCTTCAAATTGTAGGCAGAAAAAATGAGTTTAGTTCCTCATGGAAAACATCGCTCAATCTCTAAATTGTCTGATGAACGTGCATGTTGCGGCCGTTGCATGTCTCGTTGCCGTGTCTTCTTGTCCATCCCGAGAGCAGCACCAAGTTTTCCTTCCTATTCCTTGCTTCATTCCAATGTCTCTTGTATTCCTCTTCAAGATATTGCATCTCCCAATTGTATTCAGATTCAATTATGCAAAATAAACACAAAATTGCGCAGAATCCGAACTCTCCCAGAATAATCACAAGATGCAAATTAACTACAAAGTATGAACGAAATGCAACCTAACTAAACTAAAAATGCATATAACGCCTATCTAAGATATGCATTATCAAATTCCCCCACACTTAACCTTTGCTTGTCCTCAAGCAATGATAGAATGAACATGAATCAATGCATCCCACATGTAATCCTTTCAAGTTTCAACCTCATAAAAAAGCAACATCATAGTAGGTGAAAACATAAATCAAGCAAACAAACGTCATACAATGTATTCTAGTGATCAAAGCCTTGAAGTTGACATTATCCAACCTCACCGGAAATATGTATTTCCCTCATGTGTTTAGGCTTTAAGGTACAACTCTCAACTCAAACCAACATGCACTAAACTCATAGACATTGACCACCATATCACCAAATACCTACCCAAATGTCATTACTTGCGGGACACAATAAAGAAAACTAAATAAAATGTGACACTTTTTTTTTCTTTTCTTTTTTTTTCTTTTTTTCTTTCTATTTATTTTCTTGTCTTGGTGCTTTCCTTACGCGAGATGCAAACATGGGTGTCATGAATGACCCCGGTCTTGAAAAAGACTCAAAATACTAAGTGCATCAACCATTGCCACCTTATTTCACTAAGTATTCACAAATTCAAACAAAAGACTCAAAATATAAACATAAACTCAGCAAGCAACAAACATGTGAGTCGGTCTTGAAAAATAGATACTGCAATCAATGCCAAAAGGTAGCAACACAAGGAGAGTAATTCACACATTTGAGCAAAAGATTTCAAATAAGGCTAAACATTCTCACAGGGTCATGTTTTTAGGACTTCAATCATACTTTATCTCAATCATACATGCTCAATTATATTTGCTAGCTCATGTTCCACAAAAATCAAATATAGACAAGGCCAAAACACCCAGAACTCAATGGGATTTATATGATCATGCTTGAAATTTAAATTAGAGGACAAACGAAGCCAGATAGGTATTTGAATAACACATATGTATGCAATGCATGCTTGTTTTTGGATTTTTTTTTAAAACGAAAATTTCATAAAATTAAAAATTAAATAACTAAACATCAATTAAACTAAAAAACGATTAACTAACTTAAACATGGTGCAGAAATTAAATATGATCTAGGAAATGACAGTATATACATAATCCTTCTCCCCTACACTTAAAGGTTTCAGTGTCCTCAATGAAAAGTACAGACAACCAAAATAAAGCAGATAAACTCAGGGTGAAGGAGACAGAAACTAACCACTCATTGGTGTAGAGGCTGGTAGGGCGGAATATGTGGGTACTGTTGGCGGAGGTAGTAGGTCTGCTCTCTCCGCATCTCCTCCATGTTGTAGGACATCTCCCGCACATTGAGGTCAACGTCACTGACGGTGAACTCGAAGGAGTCCTGGGGCATAGACATATGACGGAACTTTGTGAACATGTGGTCGTGCCAAGCATCATCATCAGCGGAAGAGCGAGGCCCCGCAAAAGAGCCAGCAGCGTACTGTGCATCCCCCATGTGATAATCGGTCTCCGTAGGGGCATCCTCCTGGTCCTCCTCATCATCATCCTCATCATTATCGTCATCGCCCGAGAGGTAGAGGGAGACGTTGGAAGGGCCATAGGGCAAGCCCCGAGGTAGTCTCAGTCGGTACTCTCCATGCTTCCCTGCCTTCCAGATGAAGCTTGTCACCTCAGAGCCCTCAATCAGATAGGCCCTCCTAACCTGCTCCTCTGTATAGGTGTACCCACCAGACATAGGTACACCACACTGTGTAAGCTCAAGATAGCGGTGAGCGATGAGGCTGGTCATGCCTCCCAGACCAATTCTCCCTTTCTTCTTTCCCTGGATCCTCAGACAGCTCTCAACAAATATCTCAACCCCGTCTGGCGTACCCAGTGACCGGGGAGCAAGACTCCATAACCAAGGCAAATCACCGGCGGGTACTTTGTTCACATCGCCTTGGCCGCTGAAAGACATGGCCAAGACTTTGTGCACCAAATGAAGGCACGGGTGGACGAACTTATAGTTTGTACTCGCCTTTGTGTCCATCAAATGCAGACCCAGTTGCTGCATACCAGAAATCATGACGCTGATGTTCCGACGCTAGGAAAGGCCAATCTGGGGTGGGCGCCTGAGTAATCCCAAAGGCCACTCTCAACTGGTCATAAGTACAGGTGTGGTTCTGGTCGATCAAATGGAACCGGATCCGAGAATCATCCACACGCTCTAGCGTAACTAGAAACTCATACGCCAACTCTTCATATGTGGGGGCACTGCAGTCTATGAATGCCCCTAAACCCCCATGAACGAGCATCTGACGTGTGACGCCCAGCATTCCCAGCCTCTATAAATTAGGAATACCAAAGAACTTGGTCTACAAAAATGTCTTCGGATCAAAGCTCTCATAGACCTTCCTCTGGTCTCTAGACAGAGATCCCAATCAACGCACCATTCTCTCAAAATTTCAGCAGTAAAATATCGACCCACACAGATCCAAAATCCAACCACAACTCAAATATAGCTCAAGCAAACCAACAAATCCAAATTAAACCACCAACTCAAATATACCTCAAGAAAACCAACAAATCCAAATCCTTCAATCAACCACCCAATACAAATCCTCCAAACACAAGGCTCAAGAACATAAATCACCACCCCCCATTCAAGTAATTCACAGACTAACACAATGATGAGCAAGAAACCAAAACACCATGCAACTAGAAAATCCAACAGGAGCCAAACCTTTCGGCGGGTGTACCGGCGGCGGGCGCAGCAAGCGAGGCTTTCCGATTGGGTGTCAGCCAGATCCGACCAGGTAGACTCGGGATTCGGAGTTGAAGGTGAGGGGTAACTATGGGGATGATGATGGGAGGTTGAAGAAAGAGGAAGGATGAGGAAAGTGAAGGTTGTCTATGGAGAGTTTGAGAGGTAGGCGGCAATGGGTTAAAGGAAGGTAAAGTTAAGGTTAGGAGGAAGAAAGTCTGTGACTCCTTTTTGTCTTTGTTTTATTGTTTTTTTAAAATGGAATATCAGAAAAAGGGTCACGGGAGGGTTACGGCGGTCGCGGCATATGCTGCGGCCGCTGCATGTGTATAATGCAGCGGGTTGATGTGTTGCAGCCACTGCATTATGCGGCGGCTGTGGCATCAGTCGGCGGTCGCCGCAAAATGTGCGGTAAAGATTTTTCCGTTTATTTTTCACACACATTAGACTTAAAGAAAATCTTAATAGCAACCGACTCTATTTGGCTAAGCACTATATCCGACAAATAATACATATTTAGTTTGATCGGATAAATTAATTTAAACAAGACTTAAAATATATAATGGTATTAAAATATATAGAACATATAATTTTGTGAGCCAAATAAATATATTCCGAGAATAATAAATAAAATAAAAGAACCACATAATATAATTGATATTTGCATAAAATATTACCTTATTTGTCTTCCATCATCCCTATAAAAATATATCACATATACTCATCAAGTGGAGTCTGTAAAGGCTCGGATTTTTAAATCCTCATTTTTTCGGAAAGAGGAAAATCAAAATAAATTTTAAAGCGAGAATTAATGAAAAACTCGCTAACTTGGATTTTTGAACTCTTAAAGCGAATTCCGATCTAATTTTAACTTTAAATATCAATTCCGTCTTTTCGTCTCGGGATGGGGAATAAAAAAAATTTGGGTTACGATTTCCTCTTAATTTTGAAAACTTTATTTTAATCGAGTCGGGATATGATCAAGAAAGCGGGTTTCGATATATATTTCCGGGTATTTCAAAATTCTTTTGGACCACACCCTTCCCTTTGGCTTATCTCCCTTCCCCTTTGTCTTTTTTCGGAGGCCCTGCAGTCCAACTGCCCTTGCCAATTTGAGCTCAGCAACCCCATCTCCACACTCCACCTCTCCCATGCCATTTTGCCCTTTTTGGATGTTGATTCAACCAACACCTGCAATTCCCTTGAATAAGTCATCTACAACATTTCTTTCTCCTTTCAAAAAGCTGGATATCTTCCTGCCTTTCATTTCAACACAAAGACCAAACACACACACTCACCCCCCCCCCCTTTTTAGCCCTTTTTCATCCTTTGTGGCTTGGTGTGCCGAGAGCAGGGCTCTCCTTCTCCCTGCTCAACCACCATCACCACTGCACCATCCCTCGTCGCCAACATCACGCCTCGCCACCTCCGCAGCCCCGTCGTCGTCTTCGTTCGTGTCCGGTGAAGCCAGGCCGCAGCCTCTCGCACCCCTCTGTCTTGCCGAGCCTGGAAACCGGCCACCACCACCTCCAACTCTCCTCCTCCTTCTGCACAAGACCGCTGGTAGCATCCTCCTCGACCCCTTGGTGTCCCCGAGCAGCGACGAGCCACCCAGGAGCCACCACCGCTGCCCAGCGCCGCCTCCCCCTCCTCTTCCCTTGTTCTCGCGTATAAGGCCGGTAAGCCCTCTTCCCTCGCTTCTCCGACCAAATACCCCGCAAGGGCGCGCCTTTATGACCATTCACCCTTGAACCAGGTTCTCCGAGGTTCCCACGCCACCGACGAAGCCCAATCGACGCCGACGAGTCTAATCGAGCTCCGATCGAACGTTTCCGGCGAGTCGACGCCCTCGGTGAGCCTATTTCTTTCCTCCTTCTTCCTTTTGTCTCCTGTCCGTGTGTGGGTATGGTTTTCGGTGTCATGGCCTTGTCGGAGCCGGAAATCGTCTCCGGCAGCCCTCCTTTTCTCTCCCTCTTTCCCTCGCCAGACGCATTTGTGAAGATGGATGAACAGTAAATATTTGGAACCGGTTTCTCTTTTGTTTTCAAAAGCGGTTCGGTTCATTTAAACACCAAACCGGTTCATTTTTTTAAAGGAAGAGAGGTCGGGTATTTTCAAGAAAGACATGGGCCTATTTTGGTATTGGGCCGGACTGATCTGTTTCAAAGGGGAAATAATTTTGGGCCTATTTAATCCTTGTTGAAAATTAAACTGATTTGGGTCGTCTAAAATAGGGTTTCGGTTGAGATTTTAAGAAAAGGTGAACTCGGCTCTATAATTAATAAAATAAGAAATGTCGGTTTGAATTTTTATAAATATAAGGTCGGTTTGGTAATTGAGAAGGGACTGATTTTATTAAATAAAAGATGGTTGAGATTTTTAAAGGATTTGAAAATATTTTATGAAAATGTTTAAAGAAAATATAATATTATGACACTAAGAGATTTAAAAAGGGATTTGACTAACATTTTCCAATGACGGAATTTCTAACTAGTCAGCTCGGTTTTCGAAACGGGTTTCGGGACTAATTCGGGAATTATGTGCTCGATGACTAACTAGCATGATGGATGTGAATGATTGTCTAATATCATGATTTGTGTTGACTAATAGCATGATGAAATGTTAAGATTATGTATCGTTAACTTATGCGTTGAGATATGATGAATATGATGCACTTGAGCTATATGTTATGCAAATATATGGTTATGAATATATGAATGTGGCGGAATTGAATGATGAGAACGATATGGTATTGAGGAATGTGCCAATATGATGAATGGTTGAACCTGATGGAGTGACGATTACGATATGGTTGTTATTCTTGTTGAATGATGTATGCTTTGAGTGCTTGAATGATTAGATGTAGACTTATATATGTGTTCTGATATGTATTTAGGTGATACTTGTGACTATGATGTATGTGTGTTGGACCCTTTATTCTGCTGTTCTGCAAAGCCAGGTAAGTCTCTTCGGAGCTTACTCAGATTGAATAGAGCTATTCCCTGCTTTAGATGCATGATATACTAGGTGTTGCATTCATGATCAGCATGCCATGTAGTACCATGCTAGGTTGCATTGATCGTTGAGCATTCTATTTCTCTATGTGTATGTAAACAGAACGGCCGTTATCTGTGATAGTCCTAGAAGTCTTTGCTAGGGTCATAGGGTAGCCCAGCCTCATCGGGTACCCTGAGTCAATCGAGTACTTCCTTATATTATGATATGCCTGCGGGCTTTATTGTGGAGCGGGTTAGGCATGCGTGCCCCCCGATTATGAATGAATGCATTCACGAGCTGGCCAGTCTCCGCCCGTCGGAAGGGGTGGAGGTAGGAGAGGGATATACCACTTGGTATTCTGTGCTAAGGCCTTATTATTATTATGTACTTGATCTTAGGAGCATGTTAGTGTGTTAATATTCCGCCATGCATCTAGAAGCATCTTTATTAGGTATAGCGTATATGTGTGCTTATGGTTGGGATGCAGAGTTAAGTGGGCATCGATCTGATCCCGCCCCAAATCAATTTTTTTAGGTATTATTTATGTTCATCCTATCGGTGTTGTTTGCTTATTGCACGGGTCATTTTGTTGGCGGAGAGTGAGCGTTGGGGTATAGACTTCACCAGACCCTGATTATATTTTTGGATTTACACTTTAGACTCCGTTTTGACCCGGCTCTGCCGTGGCACACTCTTGTATTACACTTGTTTTCGCTAGTCGCATGATTTCTGATTTCCACGGTTAGACTTACGACAGGTACAGGGGACTTCCCCGGGGATTCCAACGATCCCTTCGATTTTGGGGTATGAAATCCCCCTTGAAAACATTAAAGTAAGTTTTGAAACCTTCAACCTGTACTCGGGGCGCAAGGTCCTAACGAGGGGTTTAATCCCTCGAAACGTAACTCGGGAATCATAATCCCGGGCCGTTACAAAGGGGTATCAGAGCTGAGGTTTTGCAATCCGAGTATGATAGGTTGAAGTGGTTTTGAAAATGGCCCAAGGTTTTTCAAATTGCTTTCAAGTGGTTTTCAAATTGTTTTCAAGGGGCAAAATGAATTTAATTGGACATAAGCATAGATTAATCAAGTATGATTGGCAATCTCGTGGGGTAGAGACTATGCGATAGGCATCCCTTATGGATGTAGAATTCGGGGAAGGTAGGCAAACACTAGCTTTCTTTTACATATGGGCTATGAAGACTCCAAGGAACTCGAGGGTTGGAGTACAATGGGTTAGGAGACCGTGAGGTAATTGCCCCTCTGGTTAGCCGCCCCCCGAAGGGTGACATAGATCGTCTCTGTGCTTTTACGTCTTAAATTCAATTCGGCCCGAGGGCGATTCTCCACGAAGAGGGTTATTCTAATCTCGTTGATTGCTTTCGTGCTGAGTGTTATTGTGCTTAGAATAGTGAACTAATCAGTATGCCTGTGTTCAATAACTGTGCAAATGAGATAGCGGGGGAATATCTTGTTCTTATGTACTCGGAATTCCCGTCTTGTCGAAATAGCCCTTCCATAATTCAAACCCTTGATGATTCTAACTCTGTCATGTGTCCCACCAAAGCAATTAGGCATGTCAGCAAGGGTCGAGGAGCGTCTTCTCTCTCCGTTTCGATGTCCTGCTTGATATCCCACCATCTATGCTTCTATTGAGTCTCGTACCTAGAGTTTGTGTCTTCCACAAAAAATTTGGGTTGCTCAACTAACTACCTTCGAAAATCGTGTCGGGTGTGAAGGTTACTTGAGGATGTTAGTGGGAGTGATGACTGAAGTAGTTTCGAGTTAGGAGTGAGTTTGTCTCATGGAGTCACCCCTTTGATCCTCGTAAATGTCAACCATGTCTTCTTTCCACAAGAGTCTAAACACGAGTTTACCATCACCTCTCGGGAACAGCGTGAATCTCATTGTGTCCTACCGAGCAAGTCATACTAGTGTCCCACAGGGAAACGGGTTAATAAGTCGGTGATTGCCCTTGGAGAATCCTGTCAGGTTATGATAGTAGCCCACCTTGTGATTGCATGACATGATGTGTTAGTATATTCCAGCATGACTTGCCATATATCTTGCATGATTACACTTTTGGATGAATATATATGCTGAATGTACGAATCCCCATGATAGTTACTCTCCATTGAATTAGGTCCATGATAGTGTGGTCGACCCTCTTGTATGAGTATGATGTGAAATAAATTCTTAGCATGTTAAGGTTATCAAGTTGAACCTCGTTGACTATGTACTTGCTTAATCAGTGTTGTTAGTATCATGTAGGATATATATCTCCTAATTATTGACCATCATGCATCTATGTGCCATACTTGTCATACTACATGTATATGGCTGTGTTGGATGTGATAGTCGTTACGCCCAAATGACTTAACCATACCCCTTGACACGATTATTAGAGTGCATCTTAACATGCTTACCTGGAACCCACATTGTTTTGGCCTACTTATGTGTACACTAAGTGAGTAACGGATCATACACGTGATATCCTATAATGCTCGTTATGTCATATATAACTTATGCTGGATATGTCTATTGTCGGTTTGTGCATACATGATATTAATATGTCAAGCATGATTAGTGCATGAGATGATAAGTTTTAGCCTGTCCCGTGTGCATGTAAAGTTGATTATGTGAAATGTTATGGATGCATAGGACGCTATGCCTCTAATAGGTACATGATAGTGTGAAATAATATGATTGAAAAATTTTGTGATTGCCATGTGCACCTGTAACCTCATAGAATACCCTAAGGGGATTGTTGTAACTCTCGAGTCTGTGTCTTGTCTTGAGTCTCGTCATCTCTAGTCCTGGTTTGTGTCTGAATTCTTAAGAAAGTCGTTTTGTCCTCCCTTGCCCTCCCCTATCTCCGTGACTTCTAACCCCTCGTGATTCCCTTGATGGACGTCGACATAGAAGAGAAAACGAGCGATCGAGTGACATCAGAGTGGCGCAACGGAAGTGTGGTGGGCCCATGACCCATGGACCCTAGGATCGACGTCACCAAAGGACAGACACCTTTCGAAGATGGTGGTTGCAGACATAATCCTCATAGATAACTCAAGGAATGATGTTCTTTATTCGAATTGCGACCTCTCCTATGTGAATTGGAATCGGTGTTGTGCGATAGGCTTGGAAGTGACTAAACGGATGTGTGATGACGAATGTGTTGGAGTGGTAGTGAATGATTGCCTGACTAACTTGTGTTTGTGATGACGTGCCTTTATGCTTGACTGTCCTAACTTGCTCGTAAATAGGATAGGGGATATATATGTGGTGGTGTATTCTTCTTGGGAATGAGTCGAGTGTTTTCTTGATGAGATGGGTCAGAAAGTGACAGGTAGATTAGAGCTTTCGAGTTGGGTCATTGGTTGTGTGAGATGAGGTGTAGGCAGGATGCATCAGCTTGAGAAGAGCCAAGTGAGTTAAGACTTGTCGGGGATAGCGGTCAGTGAGTATATTTGAGCTTCCAGGTAGGTATTAGGTGAAGAGTGGAGTTAGCATGGCGAGATTTCGAGGAAGAGGTCCTAGCTATAAGTGTCGGTAGGTAGTGGGTGCAAGTATAGGAGGATTAGTGTAGTTCTAGAGGTGGATGAGTGAGCTAGGAATGGATCGGATGGATTCTCGAGGGGATGTGTTGATAGGCGGGTGAGTGTGCCAGAAGAGTGTCTCGATAGCCTAGGAGCGAATCGTGGGCGGCGTCAAGGATGATCGGTTAAGGAAGGTCCAAGGAATCATAGAATTCGGGACTAGGATGTATGTGCCGTGATTGAGGGCGATCTTGATAAAGGATGAGGTTGAGGAATTGCTAAGGATGAGTAGTATAAGGTTGCTTGATAACCCATTGATCTTGGGAATTTGATTGTTCATATCAGGACTGTATGTGAGATGAGTATTTGGGGTTGTTTAGGTAGGATTGACAATGCTTGGTGATCGAAGTTGTGAGTGAAGGAGTTTAGCATAGGGAAAGAATCGAGATTGAGGTCTGGAAATCGTTTGGCTATTGAGGTATTTGAGGAGGTGAGATGAATCTTCGAGGAAAGGATGGCCGCCTCCCCCTCCTCTTCCCTTGTTCTCGCGTATAAGGCCGGTAAGCCCTCTTCCCTCGCTTCTCCGACCAAATACCCCGCAAGGGCGCGCCTTTATGACCATTCACCCTTGAACCAGGTTCTCCGAGGTTCCCACGCCACCGACGAAGCTCAATCGACGCCGACGAGTCTAATCGAGCTCCGATCGAACGTTTCCGGCGAGTCGACGCCCTTGGTGAGCCTATTTCTTTCCTCCTTCTTCCTTTTGTCTCCTGTCCGTGTGTGGGTATGGTTTTCGGTGTCATGGCCTTGTCGGAGCCGGAAATCGTCTTCGGCAGCCCTCCTTTTCTCTCCCTCTTTCCCTCGCCAGACGCATTTGTGAAGATGGATGAACAGTAAATATTTGGAACCGGTTTCTCTTTTGTTTTAAAAAGCGGTTCGGTTCATTTAAACACCAAACCGGTTCATTTTTTTAAAGGAAGAGAGGTCGGGTATTTTCAAGAAAGACTTGGGCCTATTTTGGTATTGGGCCAGACTGATCTGTTTCAAAGGGGAAATAATTTTGGGCCTATTTAATCCTTGTTGAAAATTAAACTGATTTGGGTCGTCTAAAATAGGGTTTCGGTTGAGATTTTAAGAAAAGGTGAACTCGACTCTATAATTAATAAAATAAGGAATGTCGGTTTGAATTTTTATAAATTTAAGGTCGTTTTGGTAATTGAGAAGGGACTGATTTTATTAAATAAAAGATGGTTGAGATTTTTAAAGGATTTGAAAATATTTTATGAAAATGTTTAAAGAAAATATAATATTATGACACTAGGAGATTTAAAAAGGGATTTGACTAACATTTTCCAATGACGGAATTTCTAACTAGTCAGCTCGGTTTTCGAAACGGGTTTCGGGACTAATTCGGGAATTATGTGCTCGATGACTAACTAGCATGATGGATGTGAATGATTGTCTAATATCATGATTTGTGTTGACTAATAGCATGATGAAATGTTAAGATTATGTATCATTAACTTATGCGTTGAGATATGATGAATATGATGCACTTGAGCTATATGTTATGCAAATATATGGTTATGAATATATGAATGTGGCGGAATTGAATGATGAGAACGATATGGTATTGAGGAATGTGGCAATATGATGAATGGTTGAACCTGATGGAGTGACGATTACGATATGGTTGTTATTCTTGTTGAATGATGTATGCTTTGAGTGCTTGAATGATTAGATGTAGACTTATATATGTGTTCTGATATGTATTTAGGTGATACTTGTGACTATGATGTATGTGTGTTGGACCCTTTATTCTGCTGTTCTGCAAAGCCAGGTAAGTCTGTTCGGAGCTTACTCAGATTGAATAGAGCTATTCCCTGCTTTAGGTGCATGATATACTAGGTGTTGCATTCATGATCAGCATGCCATGTAGTACCATGCTAGGTTGCATTGATCGTTGAGCATTCTATTTCTCTATGTGTATGTAAATAGAACGGCCGTTATCTGTGATAGTCCTAGAAGTCTTTGCTAGGGTCATAGGGTAGCCCAGCCTCATCGGGTACCCTGAGTCAATCGAGTACTTCCTTATATTATGATATGGATGCGGGCTTTATTGTGGAGCGGGTTAGGCATGCGTGCCCCCCGATTATGAATGAATGCATTCACGAGCTGGCCAGTCTCCGCCTGTCGGAAGGGGTGGAGGTAGGAGAGGGATATACCACTTGGTATTCTGTGCTAAGGCCTTATTATTATTATGTACTTGATCTTAGGAGCATGTTAGTGTGTTAATATTCCGCCATGCATCTAGAAGCATCTTTATTAGGTATAGCGTATATGTGTGCTTATGGTTGGGATGCAGAGTTAAGTGGGCATCGATCTGATCCCGCCCCAAATCAATTTTTTTAGGTATTATTTATGTTCATCCTATCGGTGCTGTTTGCTTATTGCGCGGGTCATTTTGTCGCCGGAGAGTGAGCGCTGGGGTATAGACTTCACCAGACCCTGATTATATTTTTGGATTTACACTTTAGACTCCGTTTTGACCCGGCTCTGCCGTGGCACACTCTTGTATTACACTTGTTTTCGCTAGTCGCATGATTTCTGATTTCCACGCTTAGACTTACGACAGGTACAGGGGACTTCCCCGGGGATTCCAACGATCCCTTCGATTTTGGGGTATGAAATCCCCCTTGAAAACATTAAAGTAAGTTTTGAAACCTTCAACCTGTACTCGGGGCGCAAGGTCCTAACGAGGGGTTTAATCCCTCGAAACGTAACTCGGGAATCATAATCCCGGGCCGTTACAGAGTCAACGATTTTTTTTCTTCTAAAGAAATTTACAAAGGATGATGTGATTGGCACACTTGTTTAATCTCTAGCTTGGGTATGATGATCAACAGGTGCAGGAGAATCTTAAAGAGACTCTTATTGTGGACGTTCTTGGGGAAATGTATTTTTTTTATTAGGTAAAACTTCGAGTTCAAACAAATCTGAAACTCGATGGCCGACCAGGTCGGCAGACGTAAAACCATCAATACAAAGAATACACAATAACACAAATCGTCATAGAAGAAAGAAAAACCCAAACAACTCATTCAAGACGCCAGCTAGTAGAGAAGTTGATGGAGAACCAAGACTCGCCACGAGTGCTAAGAACGCGAGAGGGTGCAAAGATGCACGATAGTACCCTGACCGGAAAGGGAAACTCCTGATGATGTGTGGATTACCAACGTTGCCGCCACCTAAATGAGGGATCTTCAAAGATAACGAACACAACCACGATCCGTTTTCGATCAAGTAGGACGCCCGATACTGCAACCCAACACAGCGCAGAAGTAGCCATACCAAAGCACCGACTCGACGCATGAAGGCGTGGCAAATATACGGGCTAAGAAAGGGAAGATTGATCAATCGACAGAAATGTAAACGAAACTCCCGAAATCAGACAGGACGTTCAGGGAGCACTATTATTTATAATTTATATAATACTTTTCAAACCCTTCCGGGATATAGCGCACACCATTTCGAGTGGGATTAGGGACCCTTACGAGATTTTTCTTTTAATATGACATCTTTTTTTTAATTAATTTTTAATTTTTCGGGATGCTATGGGGCCAAGACAAGTACTTGGGCCCAAAACAAGAAATCGGGGACGAATTTAGGGTTTGTAGGCCTTTCGGAAACAAAAGAAGGTATACAACGATGGGGAACAAGACACGGTAAGGCGCCAAGCAACAGGACCCAACACCACCGACTGACCGCAACCGAGGTGACAAACGGTGAGGGAGGGGAGCAACCAAGGACAAAAAGGAATCCACCAATGAAGGAATGAAGACGAAATTGGTTTAAAAAAAAGCACGAGCAATTGAACACTGGGTTTGGAATCAGAGGTTTTATTGTAAGAATTTGCTAGGGAGATTGAAGAGATTGCGAAAGGAACTAGGAAACAGCACAAGCCCCAATCCAATTTGACTCAACCTTAAACTATAAGAGGGGTTTTATATTAGGGTTGAACCTAACACGACGTGAGATGACCGCAATCGAGGACGCGGAGTGGTGGCTAAGGTGGATTGAGATGGCCAAAAACGGGATGGAGAGGCCTTGGGCCTGTGCTAGATGGCCGGAGCCAAGGGTGGCTCGGAGGAGGTGGAGCCAAACGGTGGTGGAGACCAAAAATTTTGGGGGTTAGAACTCCCTCTCTCTAGAATTCTAGAGAGATGAGAGAGTTTTCTCATGTCGTTGTTTTCTCTTCTTGGGGAAATGTATGTGTTGCCTCCATATTTATGATTTCATTCCAATAACCAAGGGATGCCCCCATAAAAACAAATTAAAAATAAATGTTTTTTGTGATAAGGGACAGGGAAATGGGAAGGGATTAGACCATCCACAACGAGAAGGTTACCTTTTCTCCATTTTTTCTCCACTCCTTATAATATTTTAACACCTCATTTATTTTTTCTTTTAAATAATTTTCCACTTTATCAATCTTTTTTTTAAGATTTTTATATTTTTACTCCACAATCATGAGTTTACCTTATCCTTCTCTTTTTCCCAGTTATTTATACCTATCATATGATTTCGACCAATCATAATGTTATAAGTTAAATAAAAACATAAAAATAAATAAATCATCATGCTTTTCCACATAATTCAAGACACTCTCTACCTCTCCACATCAAGGTAATCCCTTTCCTTCCTTTACCTTAAAGTTTTGTTTACAACCACAGAGTTACCTTATAATTACCTTGAGGTATTAAAAACCCTTGGTTGTGGATGCTCTAAAGATTTGGACCTGAGGTTTGGGACCCGAGGTTTTGGAGTTTTTGAGAATGTAATGTTCTTTTTTTTATCAGGTAAGAATTCAAGTTCAAACAGGCCTGAAACTCGAAGGTCGGCTAAGCCGACAGACGGGAGAACCGTCTACAAACATAACAAACAACAAACATAAAGGTGCAAACTCGGGCAAACGAACTCTACAACAAACAAAATCATGCAAACCTAAACCTAAAATGGATGTGGGCGAAGGCGACGGTCGAAGTCAAGCCCCATTATGAAGTAGAATCGTAGGCCAGCGATACATCAGGATCCGATCACCCTGTGGGCAGTGAGGACGTAACTCCAGGGAAGCAGTCAACCCGATAGCGGAGACGCCACGATACACACCACCACGATCCCAACCTATCCCGACTCCGACAGCCAGCACCAAATCCACGGAGAAAATCGCTCAACCATGCCAACGTAGAGCCGCACACTGCCTAAGAAAGAAACACCAGAAACCCTTTCGGGATTTAGACAACCCTAACGGGATTTACTACAAGCCCAAACGAGCGAATCTTGATATACTTTTGAGATTTTAATCAACATGTGTGTGTGTGTGTGTGTGTGTGTGTGTGTGTGAATAAATACATACATACATATAATATATATACACACATATAGGCCGTAACGGGATTCTGATCAACCCTTTCGGGATTTTTATAAGGGGATTTTGATCTTTTTTTAGTATATATATATATAAGGAGATATATACATATATAAATACAAAAAGGTAGTAGTAATTAATTTATAAAAAGTGGCATAAAATATCACTTCAAGCCACTTGTTTCCAAAGCCTATACTGTAAAAAATACGGAGTAGTTAGCTAAATCACTGCAAGTTGCAGACTTGGCGTGCAAGCTTAGCAGAAAATCTAGTCCGTTGATGTTGATTTAGATGTAATGTTCTTTTTAGTTGCATTACATATTAACATTTATGTTATGTCTAGTCTTTTATTGTCGATTTATATCATGTAACAAGTGGATCTCTTATTTGCATCCCCCTCTATTATCAGATAAGGGATACCCTTGTGAGAAATGAGATTTTTAATAATGGTTTTTTTTTCATATTGCAATTCTATGAAAATATTTTGAGTTCACATTCATCGATTTGATATGATTATTCTTAGTTTATGGTCCTAGAAAATTTGAGGAACAAGGAATGAGTAATCCAAAGATTCAAAAGATAAGCTACAATTGATTTCCCTAAATATATTGAATTTAAATGCTACTAAATTTTAGTATGTCTAAACGGGAATCCAAGATAATCATTTCAATATCAGCATTGATCGTCATTCCTGCTTTACAACCTTCATTATATTAGCAAGATGATCTCTGAATATCCAAATGATGCTTTCTCATCTGGTAGAATGGAAACATCGAAATTTAAGCTTAAAGTAATTTGGTTTTAGAATTTTCCCATTTAATGTTTTTTTTTATCAATAAGAGTTTTTTTTGTCAAATGTAATTACGTAAAATATTTATAATCTTCATCTTCATATTCCCTGTTGGATTTTTTAAAAATAATTTCATACTTAGTGATGATTTGTGAATCAATCCTGTGCAGAAGAAGAAGAGGAAGAACAGAAGCTCTGCAGAAGCTCACACATCTACTGTTTCATTGAATTGAAAATTGGAAGAGAGAATGAGGGAATCCCTAAATTGTCTTGGTGTTTTCTGATCACCTAAAGGCTTTATATACAACCTCGATTATTACATACATGCTACCCTACAATAGCTATCATATACCCTACATAAAGCATACTTAACACTCCCCCTCAAGTGAGGAGTTTAGTTGACAAACAAGTTATAAACTCCTAACTTTGAGAGAATTTTAGAGTACTGATCAGAAGTGACGATCTTGGTGAAGATATCAGCTGGTTGCTCCTTAGTTGGAATGTAGCCTAGCTCAATTTCCTTGCTTAGAACTTTGTTCCTTAAAAGGTGACAATCTCCTTCAATATGTTTCGTCCTCTCATGGAAGACGGGATTTCTGGCAATGTGCATAGCTGATTTGTTGTCACAGAGTAGCCTTACAGGTCTTAGTTGTTCAACCTGCAGATCTTTAAGAAGCTTTAGTAACCAGGTAATTTCACAGCTCACAGTTGTCATGGCCCTATATTCAGACTCGGTTGATGACATAGCCACATAACTTTGCTTCTTGATCCTCCATGAGATAAGAGAACTGCCTAGCATCACACAAAATCCAGTTAAAGATTTTCGTGTCATAGGGCAACTTTGCCAATCAGCATCACATAATGCGTTAATCTGAAGACTAGATGTGTCTGATAGAAGCCATCCATGTCCTGGAGATCCTTTTAGATATCTTAACACATGCTTGGCACCTTTCTAGTGATCATCATTAGGCTTATGCATAAACTAACTTAACACTTGAACATCATAGCAAATATCAGGCCTTGTGATGGTGAGATAAATGAGCTTACCCACTAGACGTCTGTATGAGACAACATCCACCTCAGATCTCTCTCCTTCCATAGAGAGCTTTACTTTGGGGTCAAGAGAAGTAGCTGTAGGTTTGGCATTCTCCATGCATGTGTCTTTGAGTAACTCTAGAACATATTTTCTTTGATTGATCATTAAACCTTGATCGATGTTTTCATATTCAATTCCCAGAAAGTACCTCATTCTTCCAAGGTCTTTCATCTTGAATCTTTGATTCAGATGTGCCTTTAGCTTCTCAATCTCAATTGTGCTATCTCCAGTTATGATCATATCATCTACATACACAAGAAGGGCAGTGTATGAGCTTGTAGTGACCTTAAAGAACAAAGAATAGTCTGTTTTGGACTGCTCATAACCAGCCTCCTTCACCACTTGGGAGAACCTTGAGAACCACTGCCTTGGAGCTTGCTTAAGTCCATACAGAGATTTGTTCAACTTGCAAACCATATGAGACACTTTGTCCTCATCCATACACTCCCCCTGAGGACAAGAGTGATGCTTTAGAAAAGAGTAAGCAGGAGGCTGCTCCATGAACAAATCCTCCTCCAAATCTCCATTTAAGAATGCATTTGTTACATCCATCTGATAAATGGACCAGTTTCTAGCAGTGGCAACAAAAAGTACAATCCTTACAGTGATCATCTTAGCCACTGGAGCAAAAGTTTCACTATAATCAATGCCTTCTAGCTGAGAAAAAACACGAGCTACCAGGCGAGCTTTGTGTCTTTCCAGAGACCCATCAGCATGGAACTTAAGCTTAAACAGCCATTTGCAGCTAACCAATGACTGAGCTTCAGACCTTGGAACAAGAGTCCATGTGTTATTCTTCTCTAGTGCTAAGAGTTCAATAAGCATAGCATTGATCCATTCTGCTTTACTCAATGCATCTTGCAAAGTTGCAGGTTTAGTGAAGGAAGCCACATTGAGAATAAAGGAGAGATAGGAGGGGGAACAATGGTTATAAGATAAGAAAGAATGAATAGGGTAAGGAGAAGTAGACTTACATGGAGTAGCAAGAGTAGTGTCAGGAGCAGTAGAGGCGCACACATAGTCCTTCTGCCAAAATGGAGGAATTGTGGGTCTAGAAGATCGACGAGAAGGTGGTGGTGGAGGTGTTGGAGAGTCAACAAAGACTATAGGGGGCTCATCAAAGGCAGGTGGAACAGGAGAAGGGGAGTACTCAACATGAGACTCATAAGGAGATGGAGGGTTTAGGGATGGTGAAGATGAAGAAGTGATCACCTCCAATGGAAGAAAATCATCCACAAAAGGTGTAGCATCAACAGAGACAGGTGTTTCAGGTGTTATGGATGACAAGAGGTCCTCATTGCTAGCAAAAGGGAACACAGTTTCCACAAACCTGACATCTCTACTAATCTCACATTTTTGTGTAGACAGATTGTAGACTTTGTATCCTTTGAACCCAAAAGGATATCCAATAAAGACACAGGGAGCAGATCTGGGATCAAACTTCCCTCTATGTGTAGGGTGTGTGGACACAAAACACAGAGAACCAAAGACCTTCAGTCTGTCATACTCAGGTGGTTTATGAAAGAGCATTTCATAAGGGCTTTTGTGGTCTATCAAAGGGGAAGGAAGACGATTTATGATGTAGGTAGAAGTGAGAACACAATCACCCCAGAAACAAAGAGGAAGAGAGGCTTGAATCCTCAAGGCCCGAGCAGTTTCAAGGATGTATCTGTGCCTTCTTTCAACTCGGCCATTTTGTTGAGGTGTAGCTTTACATGAGCTCTCATGAACAATCCCTTTTGAATTAAGAAAGGATTTCACTTCAGAGTTAAATAACTTTGTACCTTGATCACTTCTAAGTGTTTTGACATACACATTCAACTGATTTTCCATCATTGTGATGAAATTTTGAAGGACAGATGGAGTCTCAGACTTGTGTTTGAGTAAGAATGCCCAAACACTCCTCCTGTAGTCATCTACAATAGTTAGGAAAAACTTATGACCTTGGTAAGTTTGAGTATCAAACGGTCCCCAAAAATCACAATGAAGCAAGGCAAAAGCATTCAAAGCATGAGAGTCACTAGTATGGAAACTGTGTCTAGTTTGCCTAGCAAGAGGACAAATGGAGCATGTGTAATCATGTTTGAATTTATTTATATCATATGAAATGGAAGGAACATGTAAAAGCTTATCAAATGGAGCATGTCCAAGTTTAAAATGCCAAATAGCACTCATATCAGAGTTTGCAACAGGCGGAAGAAACATAGGTAATTTTGGTTTGTCTTTACAATAGAAAGCATTTTTTAGGGACTTATGTGGTATAAGGTCAAAAACTGAGGGGTCTTCAAGAAGAGTGGCTTCCAGTTTGACATCAGGCACCAAGTAGTACATTCCTTCAAGCTCTATACCAGCTGCAATTACTGTCCTCATGGCATGGTCCTGGATAATACATTTATCAGAGAAGAAGAACACAAAGCTAGCAATCCATGTCATGAATAAGACGACTAATGGATATCAAATTGAAGTGAAATTTAGGCACATACAGGACATTTTTAAAGGTAAAGAGAGAAGTGATATGCACATCGCCAGTAAGAGTGACACTCCTGGAAGTGTCATCTGGAAAATGTACAACAAGAGAGGTGGTGACATGCGTTAAGTGTTTGAGGTATGACTAATTACAGGTCATATGGTCAGTGGCTCCACTGTTAATAATCCACAACTTTGAGAACATTGAAGTATTGCAACAATGAACAATACCTGCCATATTAACCTCTGCACCTTTGTCCTTCTTCTGATCCAGCAGCTTGAGAATAGATTGAAGGAGTTTATTGTCCAAGGGAGGAAACTGAGCTGCTTGATTTGATTCACCAGAAACAGATGAAGATGGTGAAGAAGCTGCATCACTGTTGGCTCTATATTTCTTGTCCAAAGCCTCCCTATCTCTGGATTTGTAGTGAGATTCAGATCCAAAGTGACGAATCTGTGGCTTCTCTTTGCTCTTGACATGCCAAGCAGGATATCCATACACTTCCCAACACCTATCTGCTTTGTGATTCCCATTAAAGTGCTCACACTTCTCCTTCTTAGGCTTGTCACGAATTGAGGAAGCACTGAGAGCAGTAGAATCCACAGATGGAGCAGGATTTGAGGCCTTGACACTTGTTTCATCCTGAGGGAATCCCCAAATTGTCTTGGTGTTTTCTGATCATCTAAAGGCTTTATATACAGCCTTGATTATTACATACATGCTACCCTACAGTAGCTATCATATACTCTACATAAAACATACTTAAAACTTAGCCCCCGTTTGTTTTTTTAGGGAAAAGTAATGATTAGCTTTATGAATGTAGTCCATATTTAAGTTAAGATACATTGATCCCTATTCTAATCATTCCCCTTCTTCTCCCATTTTTCATACAAATGTGTTACCCTTCTATTCCCTAATTTAAAGGAGGGTAACTAATGGGCTAATAATTCCCCTCATCCTCTCCTCCAAGCTCACAAAAAATGATGATCATATACATTTTATGTCTAAAATTTAATACCTTACCTTTCCATTCCCTAGTTGTCTAAACAAACAAGCCCTTAGTACTAATTTCTTTCAAGACTCTAACTATTGAAAAAATTATAAAAAAAAAACTTTTAAAAAAACGCGCTAAATTACAAATAATTAAGATCAGATAGTATTTTATAGTGCGTAGTGAAACTTGAAATGTTTTAGTAGTATTTGAGTTGAGGCCATGTGTAGTGTGTACGGTGTACCATTTGAAAGGAGGAGGAAGGTGGGAGGACATGGGAGTTGTACGGAGAGATTGACGACAGCTGGTTTTTGCAGAGTACTCTTTATACCTCAATTTCGATTAGGACTTCATCTGCAAATCATATCCTCCATTATAGTATATACTCCGTATGATCTTCCTTACCTTACCTTCCTCCCTGTTTCCTTTATTGCAAAGGTTGTATCTTGTTGGTTGCTGGTTGAGGTGACATCTCCCTCTCTCCATATAGATTCATATATACTGTATTCATATATATACTGTAATGCAAAGTTGCATCTTGTTGGTTGCAGTATTTCCTTTTGTCAATTATTGTTGTGAAATTTACAGACCGTTTTTTCCCCTCTTACTGTATTAATTTTACAGACCTCCATATACATTATAGATATGAAGTTATATATGGGCATACTTGTTTTGACTTTAGCAGAAAGTGGGAATGCAAGGATTGAAACTTGAAAAGTCGTAACAAATTATGAGAACAAAATTGAAGATGAGGGGGTTTCAATTCTGGCATTGCCAGTCTTATATATGAAAGCACGTGCAACCAAATTGTCACATATTTCAAAAGAGGTCGAAGGGAGGAGTGTGTGAACACGAATCAAATGCAGAGATGCAGGGTTATATATAATATATAATACTGCCTCCATTAATTAAAACTTACTCCCTCCGTTTCCTTTTAATTGACTTTTTACTATTCATGCACGTTTTTTAAGGTGTGAAAAACTATATGAAATAATAATTTTTTTAAATATTTTTTTCGACAATCTCATACTTATTGATGATAAGTATAATATTATTAAAAAAATATTTTTAAAATATTAATATTTAATATAGTTTTTATCGTTATAAAACTACGTGCATAACTTGAAAAAGTCATTTAAAAGGAAACGGAGGGAGTATCATTTTAAAAATCTGCATACTTTTTAATCAAACAAATAAAAATACGCTTATATTCCTAATTATTACTATAGTTTTTTTATTTTTTGAAAACAATGTGACCTGCATCTCCTCTTATTCTCTCTGCACTCTTCACCAACTGTGCTAATGAACCAATGTGATTACCCAACATACCTATACTATATATCTTACTAAAAAATGGGGTGGACTACAGTACACACCAACCCACCCTGAAGGGCGCAGCCCACGGAGGGGGGATGTTGAAAACTAAAGTTTATGGTTTTATCTTTTATGCATGCTTAACTTTTTGGGATGATATTCAAGAAATAGGTCACCTGTACACCAACGAATAATTTAAACATATTCCAATAAATAAATAATAATAATCTAAATGTAAATTATTTTTCCACCAACGAATAATATTGAAATATTATTCATATATAGATAGATAGATGAACTCGTTATGTAACCTCTTTTAGTACGCTATGCATATCTAGAATCAACCACAACGCGGACGCTATGCATCGATTTTAGTATTTATATATAGCTAGATAGATAGATGAACTCGTATAGTTTAGTTGATTGGTTGTCATCATCAAAGAAAGAAAATTATTGAAATATGAAAATGTCGTAAACAAATTAATGTACTTAGTTTTGAGAATAACAAACAAGGTAACTTATCTTTTCAATTTACTACTCCCTCCGTTCGGCAAAACTCTTCATTTTAGAGTGTTAATTTTGTTCAAAAAAACATGTCATTGTAGGTACTTTACAAAAAATGTTATGGTAATGATTAGTATATTGTTAGTTGTAGTTTTGGATAAAGTAAAAAAGTAGTGTAATAAATGAGGTTATAATAGTATATTTGTTAACTTTCTTAAAATTTGTGAAATAAGCTAAATTAAAATAATATGTTTTGACGAACGGAGAGAATATGTGTTTTATGTTTTACATTGTGGGGAATTCATAGAGAAACTCCCTTATTTCTTAAATAGAGAGAGACAAAATACAGAGAAACACAAGAAGGGAAGTTGTATTTCATTGAAAAATGAAAAAGGAACTGGAGGTCAAAGACGAAAACCAATTAACTAGATAGAACTCACCATTCGACTAATTAAGAGGACGAGACATATGTCGACTAACACTCAAGGGTATAACCATAAGCAAAGTTGAAGGTGTATCGATCATATGGGAACCTAGATAAAATATAGTTTTATCCGTTTTCTATGGGCATAGGATAAAATTCCGTTTCCTTAATTTAATTGATTTAGCCAAATTTTAAATAAGATTTTTAAGGTACATTTATTTTTGATAAATAATCTTTTTTGAATTGGTTCTTATTCTATACTCTTATGGTATATGATAGAAATACCGTAATTTTACATATGAATGTTTCCATTATTACTAGATAAAATCATCCAAAATAAAGAATAGTATCTATCAGGAGACAGGAGCCAAAGATAGAAGGAAAAAAGCAGATAAAAGGAACATGTGTCCTTTAATTGATGTGTAAAATACTAATGATATAATAAGATTAAAATGCAGATTTATAATCTGAATAATTTAGGTAATTATAGTGCTTTGCTAGAAGCCAACTATAATTTATAGATTAAATTGGGTTTAATCTATTGCTATTTTATTCGGGTCCTATAAGGTCACACACAAAAGAGTATTAGGAATTGGATAATTGATTAATGATAATAATAAGTTATTATTGTTGATATAATATCTTTATGGAAAGATAGTGTGGATAGAAGATAAAAAATAAAGATAACTTATTAGGAATAGTTTGTGCACTCTATAAGTAGACTTATTGAGAATAAGTCTTAACCTAGTTTTTGGGTACTGTGCATCTTTTCTTCTCCCACCAAAAACCACTCTCATCCCTAAAGCGATAGGTGTGAGTGTAATCCTTCGATCGTTCGTTCTAACAAACAAAGACAAGGAGATCTAATCACGTGCTTGTGTAGACCAAGTAGAGGAGTCGCGTTTGAAGCTCTATTTTCCAAAGGTGATTTCGAATCAAGGTTTCGCACAAAAAAGGTACGACTTTTTCCTTCTACATTGATCATATCGATTCATGCATGAGATCCCGAATTAGATGTTATAAAATAGTTTTCTACAATTCCGTTCCGCATCTAATTTTCCTATAGATCGATGAGCTGATAATATATGTATACATAGCAGTATAGCACACTTAAAAAGATTATTCAAAAGTTGATTATGATAAAAGTTTTTTTTTTCTTAAGTAGTTAATTAAAATGACATGTTTTAATAAACAGATAATAAATAAACAATATTAGTTTTTTTAAGGGAAAAAAAGAAGGGGTTTTTAATGATCTTGATCGATCAGTAAATTTCCACATTGTTCCACAAGGCACGAGCTATAAGTAATTAGTGTAAGAAAATGTTTTCATGATTCCTAAATATTCTACTTGTCTTCTCCTGCCACGTATGGTCATTTAATTTAATTTAATTGCATAAATTTGGTATTTGCCCAAATGTAATGTGATTACATGATTACACTAGAAGTTTCGTACAAGTACGTCTTGTAACATGTAATGATATCAGGCATATATATGCCCATGCTATATGATGCATTATTAAAATATGTACTCCCTTCACTCATAAATACTTGTTGTTTTTGTTTATATTTTTCATTTATAAATATTTGTCATTCTAGTTAATTTGGCTATTACTTTACCTAATTATCCTTACAAACATATTATTATATTCGAACTCCGATGGCCGCTCTTTATTTACCAATTCAAAGAGTATTATATATGTTAAACCCTCTATTCCAAAATAAATATCACTTTTTTTTTTCGACACGTTTTCTAAGGAGTTAAAAACTCCATAAAATATTATTTTTTAATCAAAATTTTTATATAATTTCATAGTTATTACTAGTAAGTATAAAATTGTATAAAAAAATTTAACTAAATAACAATATTTTATAGATTTTTTAACTCATTGAAAAACGTGCACTAAAAGACGAACGACACTTATTTTGGAACAGATGGAGTATTAGTTATGGTTTTTAATAAAGTAAAATTTTAGAGATTTAGGGTTTTCGAAGAATTTTGAATCTTTTTATTTAATAAATTCACCATCTCATTCTTAAAAAATACTATAAAAAAAATAGAGAGTTTTCCTCAAATTTGCAATATTATCCAAAATTTTAAAAATTACAAAAAAACATGTTGAAAAGTGACTTATATTTTAGGGAAAACTAATTAAAATACCCCCACCTTTGTGAGTATGGTAAAAATATATCCTCAACTTTTAAAAGTAATAAAAATATCTCGACCTTTGATAGTAGTAGTAATATATTACCACGAATTTTCTCATTGGTCAAAAATATTGACAAGACATCCTACGTTGATTTTTCACAAGGGATTTTTTGAACGGTTTCCTTAGGGAAAAAATAAAGAGTTGGACCGGCTTCATACACCACGCTTTTTCCTCCCTCCTATCTCCTTTCGTGATCGCCTCTTGAGCCGTCTTCCGATTTTCCAGGCAGCTCATAGTTCCTCTTCAATGACAATCTTCATCCCTCGTGATCGGCTATCTTGAGCTGTCTCTCTCACATCTTCTTCCTCTTTGATTCGTTCACAGACTTAGCTGAATAAGTTTTTTTTCCCTCTTTGTTGTTGCTTTGTTTTCGGTTTAGTTTTTTGTTGTCGGTTTGGGGTTAGGAATAGTCGTGTTGTGTTAATTTGAGGCAATTTTGACCGGATTAGTTGCTTGGTTGAATCAATTTCGTTTTTTCGGGTTTAATTTTGTTGGCGGTGCATTTTTTCTCTAAGGAAACCGTTTAAGAAAACCTGATTTTAGTACTAATTTATAAAAAGGCTTCCACACATGCTGCCTTGTCCAAAAACAAAATCAACGTAGGTTGCCTTGTCATCATTTTTTACCCATGAGAAAACTCGTGGTAATATGTTACCACTACCCTCAAAGGTCGGGATATTTTAATTACATTTGAAAGTTGAGGATATATTTTTACCATACCCCCAAAGGTGGAGGTATTTTAATTAGTTTTCCATATATTTTAAAACAAAAGGATATGTATGTTTAATATTTGGGTAAATTACAGAAAGTCATCCTTAAAGTGAGTGAGATTTCATAAAACCACCATTAAAATAAAATTTTATCAAAAACCACCCATAACTTTATTTTTCTTTTAAAAGACCACCCATTAACATTTTTATGTGTAGAAAGTACTAAAAAAAATGTCATGTTGTCATATTTTCTTAAATATTTTACTTAATTTATTGTATAATTAGGTTATACTCTCTTTTAGTTAAAATATGTCATTTTAGAGTTTTGCACACTTTTTAAGCAAACAAACAAAAATACACTTTTAAGTTATACCTCTAATTATTACTCGGTTTTTTTTTTACTTTCTCGAACACTACAACTAACCTATATCTAATCATTACAAGCACAATTTTGCAAAGTGAATGTCAAAATGCCTACAATTACATTCCTAATACAACATATTTTAATTAATGGATGAGTATTAAATACAAAAGGTGAGAATTGAACGTTGAAAAAACACTCTTTACATATGAAAATGGTCATTGGTGATTCTTTGAAACAAAAATAAATTTATATGTAATTTTCTATAAATTTTTATTATAAATATGATTTTTATGAAAACTCACCTATTTTAATGGTGGTTTTCTGTAATTTACCCTTATATTTTGGGGTGGTTGTGCAACCCATGCCTTTGGCCCATGGTTACTCCCTAGATGAGTAATGTCAGTGAGTGAAGGAGGGCTACAATTGTCATTTCCCACCCAAACATTGTGTCTAAAAATTCAAAGAGTCCACCTGTAAGGCATTGAGTCCACCTGTATGCCATTCACTATCTCCCTAGTGTTACTTGTTTGTGCCTTTCTCACATCTATATATACATTTCACAATCTCCCTACCTTCATGCATCCTGCAGTCTCCCTCAATACATTTTTCTTGCTTTCAGAAAGTCCATCCACAGACAATGGTGAAGAGCGAATCATCCAAAGCAATGTCGTCGTCGACGTCGTCGTGGGGGTCGACATCACCGCAGCAATCGCCGCCTCAGTCGTCGTCGTCGTCTTACAAGAAGAAGTTCAAGGGGGTGAGGATGAGGAGTTGGGGATCATGGGTGTCCGAAATAAGGGCACCTAACCAGAAGACTAGGATATGGCTGGGCTCCTACTCCACCCCTGAGGCCGCCGCTAGGGCTTACGACGCCGCCCTCGTCTGCCTCAAGGGCTCCTCCGCCAACCTCAACTTCCCAATCGACCACCTCCCCTTCCCCATCCCCAATCCTGATTCCATCATGTCCCCTAAATCCATCCAAAGAGTCGCCGCCGCTGCCGCCGCCGCCTCCACCAGTTATATTGATCCTCCTCCGCCGCCGACTCCGTCATCCCCATCACTGACGCACTCGGCGGATCAGGAGCTTCCGATCTCCTCTTCAATGGCTGATGCTTTCCCCGTTGACGAACTCCCTAATTATAATTGCTGGTTCGATGATTTCGACAGCGCCTTCCAATCCCCCAAATACCTAATCGATCCAGATTTGAGTATGAGCAGCTCCTTCTTCTTCAATCCCCCCAACATGATTGTCGATTACGAAGACCCTGCCGCCGACATCCCTCTCTGGAGCTTCTGCTGATTAATTGCAGATCGATTCAATTCATCCTTGATTAATTCTTTCATTCATTGATTCATTCATTCATTCATCAAGATAAGAGGGATTCAATACACAGAGATTACATTTCAGCACAATTTTTGGTGGGAATGGGAAATCTCTGCTGTGAGTTTAGTTCCTCCTGTATACTACATTATGTATGCAACAAATTAAATTAAATTAAATGCTTTCAAATTCATTTGTAACTTTAGTGTGACAAGATCCAACTTACTCTTGTCACATCTTACTATTGTAATGTGATTGATTTGGCTTCAATAATTAATAACAATATTCTATTTTTGAAATAGTTATATTGGAACTTGAATTGAATGCATCTGCAAATGTAATTGTGCCTTCCTTGGATTCTTCATTCTTAAGGTTTGAGCATCATATTTCTGTTGGATTTTTAAAGAAATTTATTTTGGCAGCTTGTTTTGTACTCCCCAATATGAATCTTCTTCTTGAAAGGGTTGAAATCGAGATTAAGGTATATGCCTTAAATCACGACACGATAGCTCAATATGTAACCTCTTTTTGTGCAAAATTTGTTAACTCGGCTGGGCTCGATGGAGTCAAGACGCTGGAGGGGAGATCGTGTGTGCGAGCTCATATACGGGAGACTCGAACAACACATAAACCCGAACGGGGTTCCATTTCAAAACCGATTGGCAATAAGATGATTAGCCCTTCAACCTTATATGTTGTTCAAACATTCTCTGGATTACCAATTTGGGACAACCACATTCCAACAAAATTATTTGTGAGTTTGTTAAATGTTGAGAGGCAAAGAGTTGCAAATCAGCCCCAGTTAGGTGGTCTAGTGGTGTGGAGAAAGGGGTGGTAAGGAGGTCTGAGTTCGATTTTTGCCTTCACCACTTTCCTTAGGTGAAAATTTAAGGTTTGTCTTGCTTCATATTAGTGGGTCGAGCTGGTCGGCGCAATCCAGATATGCTCGAGTTTACTAATTCTGTGTCCCTCGTCATAAAAAAAAGTCACAAATAAAAAATATGAATCTACGAGTTTTCAATTGGATTTAGGAGAGAACTTCACTGCAAGATTCAGATCGAGTATTGTCGTATGTATTGATTGGATACTATACTCTTTTCGTCCAAAATCATTTTCGAGTTTGGTAAATGTTGAGATGCGAAGAGTCGTAAATAAAAAATATGAATCAATGAGTTTTCAATTGGATTTAGGATAGAACTTCAGTGCCAGATTGAGATCGAGTATATATTGTCGTATATATTGAGTGGATAATATATCTAACAAGTTGAAGTAATTATTAAACCTCCGGGCCTTATCTTCATATGGAAACTAGTATGATGGGAGTAAACTTTTGTGTGATATACTACTGCAATGGCTTCAATATATTGAGTAGCTATGTTGCTGACAAACTTTGATCATTGGTAGATACAATTCGAAAATGTAAGTTGAAGAAATCGATCTGACAAATTTAATAATTTACAATTGCTTGTAAAATGTTTAATTACTTAATGTTAAGTATATATTATTGAGAGATTAATGAATCGACGCGTTTCAATGATCAAGAAACAAGAGCATATATCGTGGTAATACAAGCAAGAAGAAGATGTAAAATACAAGGAAGGTTCTTGTGGAGTCCTGAGGGAATACAAAAATGGAGATCCAATTCCAGCTGGTTACAACCTCACTATTAATTTATTCACTATCCCAACTGTCATATATAGTAACAAGTCTCTATGTTTACATCACATATTTTTAACTACTCACCTATCCCCCTTTTGTTGTATAATTAATGTGAGTAATTTTCATGACTTTCCTACTTCATATGCATCATCAAATAGACAATCATATCCCACTGATGGATCAAATTAAAATCACTATACATATCTTGGGGTCTGTTTGATTGACATAGTATTTTGGGTGAATTTGGAAAAATCGACGGAAAACTATAAGGCTATGACGTGGTATATATCCGATTCTATCGCTTTAAAAGAGATTTTGCCCTGACCATAGATGCAAGGTGGTAGTCGATGTTGCCCCCTAAGGTTACACAACACACCCCTGAACTGTGCACTGAAACAAGGGTTTGGAATCACGAAAGAAGAATGCTCAAAACGATCAATAGAAAGGGACGATTGTGAAAAAAGTTTGAGATATCTCTTTGCAAACTGGAAATTTCACTTTTCAAGGAGGAAAAAGACGCTCCACCGGTTGAAAACGTGCACAAGAAAACTGCTTAACAAGCTGATAAGGGAGAGAAAATCAAGAAGAAATTAAAACCGACGAAAGGATAAGTTACGGAATCTGTAAAACCTGTAGAATGACAGAATTGATGTAAAGTCCTCCTCGAGGGTTTCATTCATTAGACAATGATATATATAGGTTACAAGGTATTGGGCCTTTGGGCCCACTATAGAATATAAGACTTATGTAATCTATCAAACCCCCGCAGTCGAAAGTGGAGGGTCCCGGACTGTGAGACTGGACCAAAAATCGAGGAACAACTGCCGAGGTAAACCCTTGGTGAAGATATCAGTGTACTAATAGGAGGACGGGACATGAAGAACACGAACATGTCCAAGAGTAACCTTGTCCCGAACGAAGTGTAGATCGAGCTCAATGTGCTTCGTTCGTTGATGCTGGACTGGATTGCTGGCCAAATAGACGGTAGAGACGTTCTCGGTGTAGACTAAGGTGACCTTCTGAAGAGGGAAGCGGAGCCCAAGAAGGAGATTGCGCAGCCAAGAGCACTCGGAGACAACGTTGGCGACACCTCTGTACTCTGCCTCGGCGCTAGAGCGAGACACCAGAGACTGCCGCTTCGTAGACCATGACACAAGTGTGTCGTTGAGGAAGACACAGTAGCCAGACGTGGAGCGACGTGTGCCAGGACAACCACCCCAATCCGCATCAGTGTAAGCAACGAGGTCAAGCCGAGAGGAAGGGGTGATTGTGGTGCCCAGCTCGAGGGTACCGCTGATGTACCTCATGATTCGCTTCAAGGCCTGGAAGTGCGGCTCCCTGGGTGCATGCATAAACATGCAGATCTGCTGAACGGCATAACTGATATCTGGCCTGGTGAACGTAACATACTGCAACACACTGGCGAGACTCCGATAGAGCGTCGGATCGTCAAACAGAGGACCAGAGTGAGCACTGAGCTTGTTGGAGGTATCCACTGGAGTGGCAACCGGCTTGCAGTTGCTCATCTTGGCCTGAGCAACAATTTCGGCAGCATACTTACTCTGAGAGAGAAACAATCCAAACGCATGACGTTGCACAGCGACTCCCAAGAAGTAAGACAATGGACCCAGATCTGACATGGCGACCTCGGCGCTCAACTGGGCCATAATGGACGTCCGAAGAGCATCAGAAGAGGTGATGAAGATGATGTCGTCGACGTACAGCAACAGAAAGGCCATGTCTGAGCCTCTGCGATAGATAAACAGAGACGTATCTGAGCGGTTGCCAATGAAGCCCAATCGTAGCAGATGAGAAGCAAAGCGCTGGAACCAAGCCCGTGGAGCCTGTTTTAGACCATACAGAGAGCGCTTCAGGAGACAGACGTGCTTGGGACGATCAGCATCAGCAAACCCCGACAGCTGAAACATGTAAATTGTCTCATTCAGATGGCCATGCAGAAAGGCGTTCTTGACATCCAACTGATGAATAGCCCAATGTCGCGACAACGCTCATCACAACTGATGAATAACACCACTCGGATAGGGGCAGGTTTGACCACGGGGCTGAACGTCTCATCACAATCAATACCTGCCTGCTGAGATCGACCGTTGACCACAAGATGGGCTTTGTAGCGCTCAAATGTCCCATCAGATCGGAACTTGTGGCGGAAGAGCCACATGCAGCAAATGGTGTTCGCCTCAGGAGAGCGAGGAACCAGAACCCAAGTACCATTCCTTGTAAGGGCCCTGTATTTGTCGAGCATAGCCGCCTGCCAATTCGGGTCGAGGAGGGTTGTTTTGTGGCAAGTGGGGATGGGGGAAAGGGAGGTCGGGTTTGAGGCAGGGGGGATTGGGATTCGGTGGGGACGGCAGGAGATGCGGCGGGGGGGTGCTGCAGCCACTGCATGCCCTCGGCCTGTTGATGTGCGGCGGCCGTGGAAATCTGCTGCTGTCGCGGCTAGTGTTGGGGGTGGGGAGAAGGTTTGGGGAATTGATGGGTGGCGGCCGCGGCATGGGGCATGGCGGGCTGTGAAACTGGGAGGATGTAGGGTAAAGAGAGGCGGGGAAATGTGTGGTGTTCATGGAGACGATATGACGAGGTCGGAAGACACCGGAGATGTTGCGGGTGTGCGGTTTGGTGGTAGGAGGTGGTGGTGGTGGTGTAGGGGCAGAGGCAGGAGCACCGGGAGAGCTCTGAGGAATGAGAAAGTGAGGGAATGGAGAATGTGACTCAGACGGAGACACATGAGGTGTAGAAGAGGGGAGGGGAGGAGAAGAAAAGGGAAAGCGAGACTCATCAAAGGTGACATGATGGGACAGAATGAGCTTATGGGTCTTTACATCGAGGCAAAGGTAACAACGATGATCAGACGGATAGCTAAGGAAGACACAAGGAGTGGAGCACGGGTGAAGCTTGTGAGGGGTGGTGGAGGACTGATTTGGGAAGCACAATCACCCGAAGGTACGAAGGTGATCATACCTAGGCAAGGTGCAATAAAGTGCCTGAGTTGGAGAGCGATGGTGTAGGGTAGTAGAGGGGAGAATGTTTAGGAGATAGCATGTGGTGGATAAGGCGTAAGGCCGATAGGGAAGGGGAATAGATGCGTGAAAGAGGAGAGAACGCATCATGTTGGTTATGGTTCTGATGATTCATTCAGTCTTGCCATTCTGTTGGGAAGTATAGGGACAGAACAAGCGATAGGAGATCCCATTTGCATTGAAGAAAGTGTGAAAGTCTTTGTTATCAAATTCACGGTCATTGTCACATTGAAAGCATTTGATAAATGTTTGGAATTGTGTTTTGATGTAGGCATGGAACTTGACAAAGATAGGAAACACTTGGGACTTAAAATGCAACGGGAAGACCCATAAGAAATGAGTGGAATCATCAAGAAACAAAAGGTAGTACTTGTGACCCTCCTTGCTAGGCACAGGAGAGGTCCAAATGTCACTATGAATGATATCAAAAGGAACAAGGGTGGAGTTCAAAGACCGTTGGAACGGCAGTCTTGCATTTTTGCCTAACTGACAAGAAGAGCATAGACTAGAGCGTAGGTCTTTATTACAGGTGACAAGACTCTGAGAAAGGAGGACATCTAGAATGGCAGCATTGAGGTGGCCTAGGCGTGCATGCTACAGGCTTGACGACGATGCCGAGAGGGTGACCGGACACGACTGACTGGACGTAGGAGGTGGGGTGACAGTGTAGAGCCCCCCGGTGCTGTTACATCTCATGCGAGTAACCCCCGTAGTAAGATCATTCACAGAGAAACCAAAGGTATCAAACGTAAGGGAAACATTATTGTCAGTAGTGAACCGACGGACAAATGTAAGGTTTTTGACAATCTTTGGGGCAATGAGGACATTGTTAAGGTGTAAAGGGTGGGTTGGGGTCTGTAATTTGGCATGGACAATTCCCGAAGTAGCAAGGCGACCACCATTGCCGACGATAATAGAGTGTGCAGGACATTTAAAGGAAATAGAAGAGAGGTTACCTGAGGAGTGCGTCATATGGGAGGTGGCACCAGTGTCCATGTACCACGAAGAGTCGGGGAATGTCGGCTGCATAGAAGAGAAGGCGTGATGCATAGAAGGCGGAACATAGCCTGGATCGGACGATGTTAGATAGGTCTGAGGACCGACATATAGAGGGGCAGGAGGATATTCGGAGTACGGTTACATCTTTTTCTTTTTTTTTTCTTTTTTTTTTAGAACGAACAGAACGAACAGAGGTGCTGGTGAAGTCCGGCGTTCAAGAGAGAGGGTGGGCAGTTGAGGTGCTCAGAGGCGGCGAAACCGGGCTTTGGGTGGCGGATCCGGGTTGCAGGAGGCCGGATCTGGTGAAGGGGTGCCGGATCTGGGTTCGCCGGTGGTTCTGGGCAGGGGAGGCAGATGCGAGTGCGACGGCGAGGGAGCGGGAGAGGGGAGAGGGGCTTCGGACTTGGGTTCGGCAAGGGGCTGGGGATGCTCGGTGGTCAGGTCCGGTGCAGGGGGGGAGATCTGGGCTCGGAATGGTGGTGCAGGGAGCGTTGTTGTTGCCGGGAGCAGGGGCTCGGATAGGCGGCGACGATTGATCCGAGGAGGGCGGATCTGGCGACGGCGGCCTTGGAGAGGGAGAAGGCGGCATTGTCGCTGGGAGCGTTGTTGTTGTCGGGAGGAGGGGCCGGAGAGGCGGCGGCGATGAAGATGGCGGCGAGGAGGAAGGTCGGAGGAAGAGGATGACCGGTGAGACGCGAGGATCAATTTAGGGTTCTGTGAGGAAGAAAAAGTTGTGATACCGTGTAGAATTACAGAATTGATGTAAAGTCCTCCTCGAGGGTTTCATTCATTAGACAATGATATATATAGGTTACAAGGTATCGGGCCTTTGGGCCCACTATACAATATAAGACCTATGTAATCTATCAAAACCTAAAGATCGAGTTACGAGATAGGAAAATATGAGGAAGCATATGAAATCGAGCAAGAGAAACCACAAATCAGATCAAACATGCAAGCCAAAGAACGAACACCAGAGATTGTACGTGGTTCGACTATGCCTACATCCACGGGGCCTCAAGAGTTGGCCAAATCCACTAGAAATAGTTCGTACAGGGACAGATCAAGTAAAGAGATACAAAAAAATCCTAGATCTAAACATGCATGAGATCATAAAGCAAGAGAGAAGAGAATCCCCCTGTGTGGGAACTAGAAGATCGAAGAAGTCTTCAATCTCCAAACCCTAGTGATGCGGGACCATCCAAGACACCTTCGGACACACCTATACTTGGAGATGGACCTATGATTCGAGCTCATGAGAATGATGTCATTCTCAAGAGAAAGAAGAAGGCTCCCCCATGGGAGAAGGTCCAAAGGTGCAAGCTTGATGGTCGTTCGTGTTTAGATTCGTTCAGCCGTTTGACAGCTTTTCGACGTCTCAGTAAAATGAGTCGTACGGATTCAATATTAATCGTATTGGATCGTGCCATACCTTGTCGGAACGAGGACGAAGAGATCTACAACTTTGTTGTTGAAGGTTTTTCCAGATTCGACCTAGAGCTTGGCCGAAAATCACATTCTTTGCAAGCTGTCACTGTTTTGCGCGGGAGTGCAGGTAGGTGCGCGGGCGTGCGGCGTGGGCGCGCGGGCGTGCAGCTCCGGGCTGTTGGATGCTGGCCACCGATCTCACATATGCCGAATTTGGGCTTTCTTAAGTTGTTATTTTAGAGACCTTAATTAAGTATGTTATTTTAGTTATTTTAGGATTATTTAAATAATTTATTTTATTTATTATTTTATTTAGTAAATTAGCCTTTTAGGGTTATAAGAAAGCTAATCTCCATTGTAGAACTCAGACGTCTCTTTTATGAAAATTTTAGTTTGTGTGAAACACAATTGAGAGAAAGTCAATCGACTCGAAGCGTGGCTCGTCGATTGCAAATTGGTTATAGATCCTGCTTGGTTTGCTTTGAGTTTGTCAACCTCGCGAGAGCTTGGTGATCCAGGTAATCACAAGTCCCCTCCTTGTGCCTCCAAGTTGTCCGCTTGGTTGTGTAGGGTTGTAGAGACGGGCTTTATAGTCGTTGGTGTTTGGTTCCTACCCTCTACGGAGGCCTGGGGTCTTCATCTCGTTCTATTTTAGTTCGAATCAGTCCTTATCGGTCGTGTCTTGTTTTCAATTTCGAGTCTTTATTCTTGTTCATCGAGTCTTTGCTTCCGTTCTTGCTATTTCTAGTTTGATTGTCGAAGATCGGGCCACCCTACGGCTAACCCCGTATCAAATTAAGTTGTGTCTTTTGTTTCCCTAAACACAAACCTACAAAAAATAGAGTCTTTCTTGTTCTTGATATTTTTACTTCTTGAATTTTTTTAATTTGATTGCATTAACCTTGTTTGTGATTGTTGTGGTTGCTAGCCTAAACAAATTACCTTAGCCGAGACCATTGGAGGCTGACATCACCTTGTGCTCGCACCCTTTGTGCAGTTGCATAACCGAAGGCACCAAAAGGAGATTCACCTTAATTGATTTCGGCCTCCCACCTTTCACAAACCCTAGTTTGTTGTTCTATCTTTTGATCTATCTATTTTAATTGCCTAAATTAAATTCTGAATTTTTTTTTTTTGTGGTAGATATTATTGTTTTATCTATCATAAATTATAAAAGGCATAAGATAGTTCCCCTTGCCTAAGATAGCCAAACCTCCATCTATATATATTTCATTAGGGCTACATATTTTATTTTCTTTCATCTACCATAAAGTTTTCAAGAGTCCTTTTATTTCATAGATAGTTTCTTGCATTAGTCAAAAAAAAAAAAATTACATTCAAAGCTTAGTCCTAGGAGGAAAAAATTCACTAGGGGCAAAAGTAAGCTTTAAAAAAAAAAAAACAAAAAAAAAAAGATTGTCGGGTCTAGTGCAAGAACTTCAAGGACCACTTTTGGTGAAATTGTTATAGCCCTAGTTGACAACCTTCAAACACATACCTCCCAAACCATAAATTTTTTTTTTAAGCCCTACCTTGCAACTATAACATCCATACTAAGGGTTTAAATAAAAAAGAGGTAAAAATCCAAGTTTTTCTTTCTTTTCTTTCATTTTCTTTTCCTATTTTTGTGCGTCGTGTACTGCAGTGACCATAACGACCCCATACCGACCCCCTCTAGACTCGGTACAGCCTCGGTACGAGTTCTGTCGAGTCTGTTTGGTCGAATTCGAGTCAGTTTGGCCGATTCCGAGCTTCTGCCCAGCTTGTGTCGAGCACTTTCTTCGGTGTTTCTTTGTCCTTTCTCTTGATTACTTTTCTTTGATTGTTGAGTCCTTACTTGAGTGTTGATTTGCCCAAAGCGGATTGCCCCAACAAGCTTGTCATAACCAATTAGAGAGAAGAGTGTGAGCGAAACACTTGTGAGATTGTTTATATTTTTACTAACTGTCACGTAGTTCTTTGTTTGTCTTTATTTGTCTTGTCTAACCAGGGAAACAACATGATTACTCAAGCTGAGATGATCAAACAGTTGGCAGCCGTGACTGAGAAATTGGTACGGATAAATGAAAGATTGACGGCCGTAGCGGGACGACATTCTTCTGGGGCATCTACTGGCCCTAAAGGGAATAATCCTAACTCTTCTACCCTTAAACCTATGTACATTCCTTGATTTATATGCCAAGGTAGAGGACATGTTATGAAGGATTGCCCAAATAAGAATACTCTCATGATTAATCACCTAGGCGATAATGAATCTGAAAATTCTAGTGGTGAAAATGATGAGCATGTTAATAATGATCAAGATCTTAGTTTACTTGCCTCTAAAGATGATTGCAATGAGTATGAGCATGTTGATTCTTTGATTGTTCATAAAGTTTTAAGTGTTCAACCTATGCCTTGTGATGATAATCAAAGCGAAGATTTGTGTCATACTAAATGCTTAGAAAACGGCAATGTTTCTAATATGATCATTGATGGGGAAAATTGTTCTAATATTGCTAGCCTTGAATTAATTAAAAATCCACCCTTGAAAAGGGAAGAAAACTTGCTAGCTTTGGATGGAAACTTCGAGATAAATGTACAACCTAAAGTGCATATTCAATTAGAACCTTATGAAGATGAAATGAAATATGAGTTGAGCACTAATCAAGTTTCTTGTCTTGGTTTTGTAGAAAGCTCTAATGGTCTACAAGATGGCGAAGCCAAGATCACATCCATCCAGAAGTGGTCACCCCCTGCAACAATCGGCCTCGAGAGGAGTTTCCATTGGCATGAGGTATTCGATCCAGGAGCTCGTGTGGATGCATTTGCGGAATCTTATGCGACCTTGGATTCGAGGTCGAATCCTTTTCAAGAAAGGGGGAATGATGCGGGACCATCCAAGACACCTTCGGACACACCTATACTTGGAGATGGACCTATGATTCGAGCTCATGAGAATGATGTCATTCTCAAGAGAAAGAAGAAGGCTCCCCCATGGGAGAAGGTCCAAAGGTGCAAGCTTGATGGTCGTTCGTGTTTAGATTCGTTCAGCCGTTTGACAGCTTTTCGACGTCTCAGTAAAATGAGTCGTACGGATTCAATATTAATCGTATTGGATCGTGCCATACCTTGTCGGAATGAGGACGAAGAGATCTACAACTTTGTTGTTGAAGGTTTTTCCAGATTCGACCTAGAGCTTGGCCGAAAATCACATTCTTTGCAAGCTGTCACTGTTTTGCGCGGGAGTGCAGGTAGGTGCGCGGGCGTGCGGCGTGGGCGCGCGGGCGTGCAACTCCGGGCTGTTGGATGCTGGCCACCGATCTCACATATGCCGAATTTGGGCTTTCTTAAGTTGTTATTTTAGAGACCTTAATTAATTATGTTATTTTAGTTATTTTAGGATTATTTAAATAATTTATTTTATTTATTATTTTATTTAGTAAATTAGCCTTTTAGGGTTATAAGAAAGCTAATCTCCATTGTAGAACTCAGACGTCTCTTTTATGAAAATTTCAGTTTGTGTGAAACACAATTGAGAGAAAGTCAATCGACTCGAAGCGTGGCTCGTCGATTGCAAATTGGTTATAGATCCTGCTTGGTTTGCTTTGAGTTTGTCAACCTCGCGAGAGCTTGGTGATCCAGGTAATCACAAGTCCCCTCCTTGTGCCTCCAAGTTGTCCGCTTGGTTGTGTAGGGTTGTAGAGGCGGGCTTTATAGTCGTTGGTGTTTGGTTCCTACCCTCTACGGAGGCCTGGGGTCTTCATCTCGTTCTATTTTAGTTCGAATCAGTCCTTATCGGTCGTGTCTTGTTTTCAATTTCGAGTCTTTATTCTTGTTCATCGAGTCTTTGCTTCCGTTCTTGCTATTTCTAGTTTGATTGTCGAAGATCGGGCCACCCTACGGATAACCCCGTATCACCTAGATCGCCTGGAATGGAGAGCTGACACCCAGAGCTTCGAGCGCCAGATCTCAGAGAACCTCCAGGGACACCGTCGGCCACCAACCTTCACTTCCTCCCTCGGTAAACCTCAGGCAATGAGATGGAACACCCTAAAAACCCTAAAAGATAGAGTTTGGAAGATGAAGGGGGGGGGGGAGGGAGAGAGAGAGAGAGAGAGAGAGAGCTAAACAATACGTCATCAGAGAAGCTCCTCAAGAGCTTATATAGCTAGGTCAACCCGGAGAGCTCCAATCAAAGTGCAAAACACAGTATTCCACCAAGTGACGAGCTAAAAAGAAATCCGGGCTCAGCTCTGGGCTCCTCAAGCTCCATCCGGCAATTATAGGCCTTTTCCTCTGTATGGGCCTAAAGCCCAATCCGAGGCTCAAAGTCTCTCTTTGTACATTTTATAAATATTAAGCATATAACATGATATATATAACCTATATATTATCACACCATATATTTATCTTATGAACTTGTTAGACGATCAAGCTCACATAGCTCAATACAACTCAGTCAACCATAAGATAATATATGCATCCATACATAGTATATATACATATTATGTGCAATATGTATGATCATCATATGCATACATGTTACAAGCATTCACACAATATTACATGTAACAAACAAGCATAAAAGACATAGGAAAGTATCACATAACATTACAGAATCCTTATTGAAAAATTATTTTGTAACTTATCTTGGCCCAAAATTAATCAACTGTGATGCAAAAAAAAAAAACCCCGCCACTCGAAAAAAAGGTTTGGAATCACGAAAGAATGCTTAGAACGATCAATGGAAAGGGACGATTGTGAAATGAGTTTAAGATGTCTCTTTACAAACTAGAAACGTCACTTTTTAAGGAGAAAAAAGATGATCCACCGGTTGAAAATGTGCGCGAGAAAACCGCTTAACAAACTAATGGAGAGAAAAATCAGGAAGAATTAAGTTAAAGTCGATGAAAGGATAAGTTATGGAATCCTTATTGAAAAATTGTTTCATAACTTATATATCTTGGCCCAAAATCAACTAAACGTGATGCAAAAAAGACCCTATCCCACTGCGCATGTGCCACGGACTAGATCGGTGATGTCGCGTTTGAGTCTCCTATTCCATCTCTCAGTCATAAAGGTAGAACAAGTACCCTTATTATAAACAAACCTCTCAAGTCACTAACAATCAATGCGGGACAAGCAAAACCTTTCACCTTCCATAGAACTGGAGTTCTCTAAAACCAAATTAGAAAACAATGTACTTAAATGATGGTATCTTATGATAAAACCAACAGATAGTGAAACTAAATAACCCTTAACTCAGAAAAGTGAGCGAGTCTTGAACTTTTTTATTCAAGAAATGATTTCAATAGCACCTCCTTCTTCCATATTCTTTAGTGATTCAGCGATAATACCTGCAAATATTGGCAGTCACCTCAGACCTTAGATGCTAAAGAATGCTCTAGAAAGAGCAACCGGGTATTATTCCATATAAGGAGATCGACCAACCCTTCTCACTCTGGTAGGTGATTCTATCATGTCTAACTCACATAGACCACCCTTATAGGGCAATGGAACCATACACTTAACCTCTACTATCTTCGGTGAATCCATTAAGTCTTTATCAATAGGACCACCCAACTCTAGGCTATGGACTAATTAAGAGTACATGACTCAACCTTCCTCAATACATCTGTCTTGGGAATGAGATGTGGTGTATCTCTTATCATATGCAGTCAAGAACGAATCTTCTTGTCATCCTTTTCATTAATGGATCAGTCAAGTTCCTCTCGAATTTTGCATACTCCAAATAGATCACACCAGTCACAATTAGTTGTCTCACAACTTTATGTCAAAACCGAATGTGTCTCTTCTTGTATTGTTGTTAGCTGCACAAATAGCAGATTGTGAGTCACAATTTATAGAAATAGATTGAGCTTTACACCCCCATAAAGGTAAGTCATCTAGTAAGCTTCTCAACCACTCAACCTCTTATTCAGCTAAATTTAAATCTATGAACTCATATTCCATAGTTGATCTAGCATTGCAAGATTGCTTTGATGATTTCCATAATGCAATACCACCACATAATGTAAAAATATAACCATTAATGGAGCTAACCTCATCATTATCAGTGACCCAGGTTGCATCACAATATCCCCTCAAAGCCTGAGGGTACACAGTGTACACAGTGACCCAGGTTGCATCACAATATCCCTTCAAATATAGGTTTCACTCAAGCTTGACTTGTTTCTAAATGAGCTAAATATAATCAAATAATACTAGACATGTTTGACTCGAATAACATATATATATATAACTTGTTGCACTCATAACATATAAATGTATAACCAAATATAAAAAATTTAAACTTGTGTAACTTCTTACTTATTTAATTGTCGAAATGATTAGTATAACATCTTATTTCAAAGCTCTTGAGATGAATTATAGTATGTAAAGTTTAATTTAAGTAAAATATAGAAGCATTTTAGTCTACTGAAACAAAATTAGAGTGATTAATATACCTTTAATTTTTAAACATTGATAATTTTTTACTCAGATGTCGGATTAAGGCGTATTATATGTCAAAAAGAAGCTAGAAACGAGTAAAATACTACTAGATACTTCATCAAACGAGAGGGGGGAAAGTGACCCCCTATGACCCTCTCAGCTCCGCCCCTGGGTACACTACATAATACAAACCTCAATCCATTGTGCCTTTCAAATATCTCAATAATCTTTTAAGTGCAATTCAATAATATCTCTACTAAGGTTCTAGGTATATTTATTAAGCCTAATTACAACATATGCAATATCAGGCCAAGTATATATAGTTCATCAAAAACATCAAACTCCCATTTATTTTAGCATACTAATTTTGTGAGACACTGCTTCCACAATTTTTTATGCAATTGCATGTTAGCATCATAGGAAGTTTTTACTGGGACAACATCAAAGTTATCAAACATTTTTAACATTTTCTCTAGATAATGTGGTTGAGATAAAATGAAGATATTTCCATTTCTAGTTACTTTAACACCCAGAATCATGTAACACCACCCATATCTTTCATTTCAAACTGATCGAGAGGATAAAAACTATTTGGTTGAATTTATAGCATTTATGTGTGATCCAAAAGGCAACACATCGTTCACATATAAGCATATAATCACACATCTAGCACCAAACAATTTTGAATAAACACATGCATCAAATCCATTTATCTCAAATCCAAAGCTAAGTATCGTTTCGAATCAATACAATGACTTCTTGAGTTGGCACACATTGTTCTCATGTCCTGGACCCACACAACCTGGAGGTCGTTTCACATATATTTCCTCATTAAGATCATCATTAAACAATGTTGTTTTAACATCTATTTGATGTACAAGCAATTTATAGCTAGAAGCTAAGGCAAACAATGCACGAACTGCAACAGTCTTTGTAACAGGAGAATATGTGTCAAAAAAAGTCAATGCTATATCTTTGAGTAAATCCTCTTATAACTAGTATTGTCTTATATCTATCAATTGAGTCATTCACTTTAAGCTTCTTCTTAAATATCCACTTACAAGTAATTGCTTTATTCCCTTTAGGCATATTAACTAGTTCTTATGTGTGATTAGACATAATGGGTTCAATCTTATTGTTAATTGCATCTTTTAAAAAGCTAGCATATATATATCTAATGAACTTATGGCCTTGTCATAAGTCTTAGGATAATCTTCTATCATATGAGAATGAACGTCTCTACTTCATTTATATGAATAAGTTCAATTAGGAAAGCAGTCACAAAATTAGGACCAAAGCTCGGTTCATTATCATAAGTATGAATGTCAAGCAAATTAAGTAGTAGTCGACGTAGATGTGGATGCAATAGGAGAGATGGAACCATTAACAGGTAATACATATTTCTTTACAAGAAACACATGTTCAAAGAAATTAAGTAGCATCACAATATTCATACAAAATACAATCACTCAAGGACATGAACTGATAAACATCACAATCTTGACCTCGCCATGGACTGGACCCCTTCCAAAGGATTGTGGAGTACGTTGAAAGACGAATCGACGCAGTAGGAAGCACGTAGCGGAAGGTAGCACAGAATGTCGGACCAACGCCGAACTGAGGGAATAGGATAACGAGGATTGAGGAGGACGACTCAAATCTGGATTGAGGAGGACGCCATTGAAGGAAGTGGAGAGGGATTCGACTTCCTCTCATATCTGGATTTTGGAGAGATAGACATTTTGCAAATTAAACCACGGTTATAGACATTGGGCTTATTTAGACGGACCGGATGACCTATAGGCAAATTCATTTTCTCTATTTTTAAAGAGAAGGATTATGTAAAACTTGATTATAAAATCATTAAAAAAAACTTGATTATAAAGTTAAGTTTTTGAAAGGACAAAAAGCTAGGTTAGTTAGATAGTTAGATGTAGACATGGACACGCTTTGGTACTATTTGTACCTCAGAGGCTAAGATGTTGACATCACACGCTTTCATACTATTTGAACTGTGTCGCTCATGTCCCACCTTAACCTACCCATCCATACTAATTCATCTTAGGCTAAATTAAACAAAGTTAAAATGTCTTTTGTAAATTCTACCAATGCATGTGCAATTGTGCATAGACATTCATCAAATCATTCAAGATTTCAAATGCAATGCATATGTTTGGATGGGGTACTCTGCCATTAAATTCAAGATAAGGTAACAACAGCTCATCCAATATGGCACCACACGGTATCGATCCTAACCACCAAAACTCCAATATATACATGACTCTCCGTACGATGTGTACCATCAATAACTTCAATAAAGTATTAAATATACTACTATCTACCGATCAGAAATTGGTTTGGAGGTTATGGAGCTACATTACATCCTATGTCAAGAAGTTTGAACTTCGAATCCCCTTAAAAAGGAAAATCCTAGGCGGTCAAGGCGAGCGCAGTGAGTGGGAGGGTCAACCCCTTAAATGGGCCACACAATACCCGATCCAGATGTAGAGCGACTGGGTCGATCGAACTGGACTAAGATAAAAAAAATACTAGTCTCTCCATCTCAAAGATCATTTTATTTTTTGGCATGCTTTTTAATGAGTTAAAAAATTTTAATTTTATTTTGAAAATTTCATTAAAAAAAACTTAATATTTTGTAGATTTTTTTAATTCATTAAAAAAAAGTATCAAAAAATAAAACGATCTATATATATTTTGAGACGGGGGAGTATTAATTATACTCGCATATATTACACTATTTTTTTTTAAAAAATTATAACTAACATTTCTACTAATCATGGCAAAGACATTTTCGTAAAGTAGAGATCAAAATACCTATAATGACATATTTTCTTGGACAAAATTAACACTCTAAAATGACATATTTTACCAACCGGATAGAGTACAAAATATTAACTTATTCTAAACAAATTATAAATAATTTCATTCTTATTACTAATAAATAAGAAATTGTTCAAACAATCAATTTGCTTACACTAATTGGATCTAATTAGATATTTTATCAATAAAAATATAGACTTATTTGAAAATTCCCAACAACGACTCTACACTTCGCAATTTCATCAGTTTGGATGCTCTTGACATATAGGGGCTACCCTATTGTCAAATTTTTTTCGGTTAAAAAATGATAGATTATATATATTTACATGTTGTATAGTGGGCATATTGGCCCAGGCCCAATCCGATTTGTAATCTATATATATGAACATTAATGAGGAATGAAACCCTAAGGAGGATTTTACATCAATTGATATATCTCTACATGGTATCAGAGCCATAAGCTTATCCTGTCACGCCATGTCAAATTTGATGAGTCCCGCTTTCCCTTCTCTTCTCCTCCTCCACCCTCTCCCACGCCTACTATCTCCTAGTCTTAGTCAGAGTCTCTCTTCCCGCCCTTCCTCCTTCACCAGTGCTCTCCCGGTGCTACTGTCTCTCCCCCTACACCGCCCCGACCACCTCCTCCCCCACCTACCACCAGACCTCACACCCGTATCATCTCCAGTGTGTTCAGACCGAGACAAATTGTATCTATGCACGCCTCCCATAGCCCCAACAACACCCCACCTCAGCCTCACCGCCACACCCTCCTACATCACCCGTTGTCGCGGTTGCAGCATGGTGTTGCACCCATGGCACACCTCCTTGCCTCCTCTGCTTTGCCGCGGCCGCAGCCCGGTGTCGCGCCCGCTGCACTAGTCCACGTCGCGCCCACTTTCGCCGAGGCACCCCGTGCCTCCACCCCGGCCTCGCTTTCCCCCATCCCCACCTCCCACAAAACAGCTCTCCTCGACCCGAATTGGTAGGCGGCTATGCTCGATGAATACAGGGCCCTGACAAGGAATAATACTTGGGTTCTTGTTCCTCGCCCTTCTGAGGCGAACGTCATTCGATGCATGTGGCTCTTCCGTCACAAGTTCCGCTCTGATGGTACGTTGGAACATTACAAAGCTCATCTTATGGTTAATGGTCAAGCTCAGCATGCCGGTATTGATTGTGATGAGACATTCAGCCTCGTGGTCAAGCCTGCCACTATCCGGGTGGTGCTGAGCTTAGCGTTATCGCAACATTGGGCCATTCACCAGTTGGATGTCAAGAACGTCTTTCTACATGGTCATCTGAATGAGACGGTTTATATGTTTCAACCGACAGGGTTCGTTGATACTGATCGTCCTAAACACGTCTATCTCCTGAAGTGCTCTCTGTATGGTCTGAAACAGGCTCCACGGGCGTGGTTCCAGCGTTTTGCATCTCATTTGCTCCGCTTGGGTTTCGTTGGAAGCCGCTCTGACTCCTCTTTCTTTATCTATCGCAAGGGCACATACATGACTTTTCTGTTACTTTGTGTCGACCACATCATTCTCATCACCTCCTCTGATCCACTTCGGACATCCATCATTGCCCAACTGAGCGTTGAGTCCGCTATGTCTGATCTTGGGCCGTTGACTTATTTCTTGGGGGTCTCCGTGCAGCGTCATACGTCTGGGTTGTTTCTCTCTCAGAGTAAGTATGCTGCAGAAATTGTTGCTAGGGCCAAGATGAGCAACTGCAAGCCTGTCGCCACCCTTGTTGATTCCTCCAACAAGCTTAGTGCCCACTCAGATCCTCTGTTTGATGATCCCACGTTGTATCGGAGTCTTTTCGGGGCATTACAGTATCTTACATTTACTCGGTCGGACATCAACTATGCCATTCAGCAGATCTGCCTATTTACGCATGCGCCTCGGGAGCCGCACTTTGAGGCCTTGAAGCGGATCATTCGATATATCAGTGGTACACTGGATATGGCCGCCACGATCTCCCCTTCCTCTCGGCAAGACCTCATCGCTTACACGGACGCGGATTTGGGTTGTTGTCCCGACACACGTCGTTCTACGTCTGGTTACTGTGTCTTCCTCAACGACACTCTTGTGTCCTGGTCGGCGAAGCGTCAGTCTGTGGTATCTCGATCTAGCACAGAGGCTGAGTAAAGGGGTGTCGTCAACGTTGTTTCCGAGTGCTCCTGGTTGCGCAATCTCCTACTTGAGCTCCGCTGCCCTCTTCAGAAGGCCACCCTGGTCTACACGGACAAAGTTTCTGTTGTTTATCTCGCCAGCAACCCGGTCCAGCATCAGCGAACGAAGCACGTTGAGCTCGATCTCTATTTTGTTCGGGACAAGGTTGCTCTTGGACATGTTTGTATTCTTCATGTCTCATCCTCCTATTAGTACGCTGATATCTTCACCAAGGGTTTACCTCATCAGTTGTTCCTCGATTTTCGGTCCAGTCTCACTGTTCGGGACCCTCTACTTTCGACTGCAGGGGTTTGATAGATTACGTATATTTACATGTATAGTTGGCCTATTGATCATGCCCAATCTGACTTGTAATATATATATATATGAACATTAATGAGGAATGAAAACCTGAGGAGGACCATTGTTGTTTAATTTTGCTAGCCCTGTATGATTTCTAAATTTAAGTCAATCTCTATCAATCGGCCTGTCAAATCTCTCACCATATCTGTGAGACTGTGATTGTATTGAACCTAATTCTGTCATTAAAAGAAAGGAGGCTAGGAGAGGAGACTACCAAAAAAAAAAAAAGAGGTCCCACCATAAAAAAAAAAAGAAAAGATAAAAGATGCAATTACAAAAGTGAAGGTAGGGCGGGGCCATGAAAGCTGCAGCTATCACGTACAAAGACTTGCATGGCTTCTTTTCAAAACAAAGACAGACATGCATGGCTACCTATAGGCTAAGGCTATAGCTACTACTACTCTCATTTCATTTTGGTCAATCTCAAACACAGTTACAATCATAGGAGAAAAATACATTAAAGATATGCTAAAGATATGCGAATGAGAATAAAAGAGTCTTATATTGAGAGTTGAGTTGAGTATAATACAATACTCCTTCCGTATCGCAATACTTGTTGTTTTAGAGTGTTAAAGTTGTATCAAAAAACTTGTTGTTTTAGCTATAATTATTGTCTTTATAGGTAATGATTGCTCTTTTTATAGGTAATAATTAGTCCTTTTAGGTATTTAAAGCTATAAAAGTAAAGTAAAGATAGATTTTATTAATAAGTGTGCATAGAGGTAAAACAACAAGTATTGCGATACGGAGGGAGTATATTTTAGTGTCTGTTTGGTTGGATGAAAATAGGTCCATCAAACAGAATGTCTGAGCCCGTCTCAATAAATTTTGTTTGGATAGCCTCCTCAAATGATTGATTGTGTTTTATAGGTTAAACGGATCGGCCAGTTTGTCTACTTGAGCAAAATAATGTCTAGAGGGGGCAATTCGGTTGTTCGGGTCAGGTTCGGGTATACCCATTCGGGTTCGGTCATATGTCGAGTCGGTTCATATATCAGGTATATTGTATGTTCGGTCGGGTTCGGGCCGGGTCGGTCGATCAGTTTTCGGGTCGGGTAAGTTTAGGTCAAATGGATCCCGGGTTCGGGTTGGGTCAAGTCGGGTCACATTAAGTTTTATTATAAAATGATTATTATTTTTTTGTTAATCTTAATTATTGACTATTAAACTTCATTTATTTAGTATATTAGGTCTCATTGTATATATGTAATTCACATTATTTGAGTATTTAAAAATAAGAAAACTAAAGTAATTATAAGGAAGAGTCAGGTTTTGTTCGGGTCGGGTCAAGGATAGGTCGGGTATGGGTCGGATCGGGTTTGTCTATGTTCGTGCCCATTCGGGTATCGGGTCAAAATGGGTTGGGCTCGGGTTCTGGTTCGGGTTCGGGTTGGGTCCCGGGTTCGGGTTGGGTCAAGTCGGGTCACATTAAGTTTTATTATAAAATGATTATTATTTTTTTGTTAATCTTAATTATTGACTATTAAACTTCATTTATTTAGTATATTAGGTCTCATTGTATATATGTAATTCACATTATTTGAGTATTTAAAAATAAGAAAACTAAAGTAATTATAAGGAAGAGTCGGGTTTTGTTCGGGTCGGGTCAAGGATAGGTCGGGTATGGGTCGGATCGGGTTTGTCTATGTTCGTGCCCATTCGGGTATCGGTTCAAAATGGGTCGGGCTCGGGTTCGGGTCGGGTCAAGGATAGGTCGGGTATGGGTCGGATCGGGTTTGTCTATGTTCGTGCCCATTCGGGTATCGGGTCAAAATGGGTCGGGCTCGGGTTCTGGTTCGGCTTGTGCTTGACACTAGATTTTCAGGTTTCGGTCGGGTCTGGATTCGGATGAGTCGGGTCAGATTTTTGGATTGGGCAGATTTTGCCAGCTCTAATAATGTCAATGATCACCTTCTACTACCCCTTTGCACCTCTCTCTCTTTTCTCACACCTCTCAATTTTCTATCGTCGACACCACTTCTTCCTCTTCTTTACCGAACCGACTAATCGCGACACTCCTCCGTCAGCGACAAGACGATTACACTCCTAGAGGCAATGAAGACAATGACCTACTTCATGGTGAATGGAGATCGTCTTCTAGTTCCTTGATCAATCAACGAGAGATACACGTACTTGATACCGAATCACCGATCTCTAATCAATTGTTGAGTAAATAATTCCTATCATTACCTCCATCACTAGTACAGATACAACTGCTCCTCCTTTGAGCTCCGCCCATGGCAGCTCTATGAAAGTTGATTTTTTTTATTAAGTAAGAATTCGAAATTAGATACCTGAATATAGATGGCCAACAAATCGATAGACGAAAGATAATCAAAACATATAAAAGAAAACATAATAGTTACAATACAACAAGCGTTATTGTTCTAAAATGACGTCATTCTTAGCTAAAACGTTATTGTTCTAAATTAACACATCATCAATTTGAACTTAAATTAAACACACTCATTTATTCATTTTAATCCTTTAAAAATTTTATTAAAAAAAATCAAAAAGAAAAATTAATTGAACAATACTACTATGATCAGAGTTGTGCACTGATATGGATAAATCAGGTAGCGGACAGGCTAGCGCACATCGAACTTGTGACGACTATGATGGATGAGTGTGTCCCAGCAGAGATCGATCATCTCGTCCGCCGGGACACTCTTGGGCGTTGATTCTATTTTCAATTCCCAAATCATTGTCTTGTAAAAAAAAAAAAACTGATATTGAGTTTAAATGCTAGGGGAGGACAGGTACGGACGGTTAAGGAGGCAGGAGGAGTGATGAAGCTTCCTAGAAAGGAATCATATAGGTAGAGGGGGGATGCAAATTGGCATCCATCCATCTTATTAGCTGGTTTCAACTACAGGTTTAATGGTGAAGAGTGAAGACATATATTTACACTTTCAATTGCTTGTTTGACCACCAAACACAGACACAGGGGTGTGGACGTGGACGTGGACGTGACTGCCTGAGGTAATCCACCATGCATTATTATAAATTTATAATCAGTATAATATTTGGATTCCGAGATTTAAGTGTTTTATAGAGCTTGATGTGAACATATATTGATTATATATATGCAAATATTGCCAAATAATAAGTTGACCCGAGTTATGTGTGAATAAATTTATGAAATATTAGGGGTTAATTATAAAGGTAATTGGTCATGATCAGTTGGGGATTGGTGGCCGGATAATCAAACACTTTTAATTACATTCTCTCTCATTCGATCTCCTCTAGTCCTTTCCCCAAAATTCAACACTTTAAAAAGAAATGGATTAAAGTAAAGATTTGGATGGTGTTAGTCTCTATTAATCCATTGTCTAATGACGTTCTTTCGGATGAGAGATAAGAACTCCGGATATGGAACGTGAGAGTGCTATAAGATCGATGAGTTGTCACTTAGTTGACCTCGCAGAATACGTGAAAACAAGTTGTCCGCTCAAAATATTGGAGATGAAACTGGATGTCCGTGATGATCATCTCAATGTCCCAAGGGCGTTGTTAGACACTAGAGATTGCATTAATGGCAGTGAAACTGTCACCCTCAATCTCAACATGCCACAAACATAAATCTCTAGCCGCAATAACATGAGTGGAGTGTCAAGCTAGGTTTCATCTATCACCAACGAGATGGAGTCGCACTACGAAGAGCCTGAAGATGTAACTAATCCCGAGTGGTCTTGAATCACAAAGGTATTGTAGCTAGCCTTGATGGTAGTTTGAAACCATCAAAATTGATTTTGAAGTGGTCTTCAACCGATTTCTTCCATTTGAGATTTTCCTACATTTGAGTGTATCTTGTCTTGTCACCTTGGTTACCATGTCTTCCTAGAACAGTGTTTTGGAGTCCGGCCTTTAGATGTTTTAGTTATTGTAATAAATATGCTTCTTGGTTCTTGTTATTTGTGAAGTTGTCGTTGTTAAGAACCAATTTGTTTCTGACAATCCATACTCCCTACAACAAACTGGATAATGTGGTTTTGTAGGGTTTCTTAAGTTGGGAGAATAGGTAGTTTGTGATTTGTTTTATAGTTTAACCTATTTGGTTACAAATTGTATGATTTGTCAAATTTTAGTATCAATTCCAGATCATCTGAGCTAGTGGCTACAACTAGTGAACAAGTGTTTAGAATATTCAATCGGGTTATTGTAGAAGATACATGGTAGGGGGAATACAATTCGTTTTTTTAGCTGATCTGCTTTTGGTTGGGGTTCCATTTATGACAAGTTTTCACATAAATTTCTTTACTTTAGATACTCCATTCCCCATATCCAAACTATATTGCTCTATTGGGGTTCTTTGATGATGTGTAATCTTATCTAGTGTTATCGATGTCGAGAACCACATGTGATGCATTGTCTTTAAATAAATGCAGCTAGCTTCAACCTCAGTCACATGGATTTTGATATTTTGAATCCTTTGATGACATGTAATTTTTCAGCGTTTACATGCTCTTATATATATCTTTACTTTGTCTTCCTCATTAATTGAACACTTTGATGCTTTTTTGTATACAAGTTTTCCATCGTCTATCCACTCATATCTTCCCAGTGTTTCCTACTTGTTAGAAAACCCTATCCAGGAACACGATTTTTATTTTCATAAGTTTGGTCCATTGCCAGGAAGTCTGTGTCACTTTTCTATAATCTCATAGGCTCAAACCCTTCATGTATTTTTGTTTTGATGTCTTTTGATATATGGAGTCCTATATTTCACATTGTTTCTTAGGGTTTTTTTTCCAACCCAACCAATGGTTTGTAAGTGTTCTCTTAATTTGTATCAGAAAAAGGATCAATTGATTTGATCTAGTTTCGTATGGATTTATGTTGGTATCATATATGAAGCTTTACCTCACACAGCTTGGCTTTGTAGCTAGGTTTGATTTTGGTAGAACCGATCATCCTTGTTGTGATACTGTGTTCCTGTTTACTTCTTCTATTAATAATGGGACATCAAATATTTTTCAAGAGAAAGATTGTTGCTAATGATGTGCATGGTACTTTGAATATGTTGTTTTTGTTAGTTGGAAACTTCTATTGCAACTTGGGATGTTGATTTGTTAAAGTTCACCTTTTATCCCAAAATGTTGCAGTAGTTATCAATTATTTATTTTACTTTGTTGTATGATTCAGTACTTGCTTTTGCAAAAATCATGATATAATCTACGAATGAGAGAAATAGAATTCTAGTTCTTGAACTAGTAATGTTAAAGTCTATTGTTTTCTTAGATTTTTTTTAGTTTCCTAGCAAGAATTCTAGGCTTAGTAATCTAATAAAACTTGACATTATCCAAATTATTGAAGCCTATCAAATAAATGAAAATAAAAACTAATCCTAAAATTGACTAGAGGAAAGAGTGGGCCGGCCTACCAATCAAATACATCTATTAGCAGGCCTGAATCTTTTAGAAAGAGTGGGCCGCACAGCAGGAAGGGTTATGAGGCCTACTTCCAAAAACAAGCCCAATAGGGAGGTTAAAATAAAATGTGTCCAATTTGATAGTTTCATGTGTATCGAATAAAATATGTCCATATCCACCTCAACTATTTTTTTTTGGTCGGACTAATTTCCGATGTTATAGATTTATGGGGTAATCGTTACAATTGCATTTGTAGTGTCAGTTTCGAGCAAGACTTGTAGAAATGATGGTACACTAGTAAAATTCCCGCGCCATGGTGCGGTTTTCTAAAACTAAAATATTAATAATATATATAAACATATTATAAAATACTAATAAAAGTTAAGATAAAAAAAACTTTACCATAAATGTATCTTATAATTCTGAAATAATTTTTTTTATATCTCGTCTAAAGTATAATACATAAGTGTAGATATTTTAAATCACCCACTAATAATAATATCAATATCATTGTAACTTTTTTAGAAATTTTGAAATCTGAATCATGCATTTAAATGTGATGTGTCGCAACTAATAATTATATTCAATGTTTTGAATTAAGCTCAGTAGTTAGTACATAAATGTGAGTTAAGCCTAATGGTTATATTAGATTGAATTCAATGTTTTGAATTAAGCCCAATCGTTAGTAAATATGTTAAGAATAAAAAGAGAATGGAGGATTAAAAAAATTAATGGAAAAAAAAGAGAAAAGGAGAAATAAAATAATCAAGGAAAAAAACATAATTGATCAATATTCCTAAAACTCCTCTAAGATTGACACGTACGCAAAGTCTTCTGAACTAAGTTTATATATAGATTAGGGAAAGACACAAAGTGTACTAGATTGGCACAATACCGTATCAGCTATACGGTTGGCCTGTCCGAATACAGCCTAGACAAGTACTCCTCGCACGCTCAAACGAGATACAATTAGTCAGGATGAGTGTGTGGAGTGGATGCAGTTAAGAGCGTAACTAACTACCACCGAAGAATCAGATTCGATGTGTATCCTGCCAAGTCCCACAGCATCAGCTTGAACCAGGGCGTGCCAAATGACCACACATGGGACAAATATATCTTTTTTATAAAGATAATATATCTCGTATCCTCTTCATTTTTTAAAGATAGAAATATAAAATAATAACTTTAAATAAATAAAGCTTAATATTCAACAATTAAAATATTATTTTAATAAAATTAAATATAACCCAAACTTGTCTTCGAATACACACATATATGAGAATGAGACGACGACGACAGAGGCTATTATCGATCTATATGTAGGAATGGGGGAGAGAAATTATTAGTCATGGGAATGGAAAAGTATGTATGTATGTATTAATTAATAACTTGGAACAATACAAAGGATGATGGATGGAGGTCATGCTGAAATTAATTAATATTGGTGGATCACGCAGTGTATGATGTGCCCTTTTAACACTACATCTCCATTCTACACCCCCACAAATTTTGAATCTAGGAGGGAATACTTTCAATTGTTTTTGTTCATCAACACATCATATATATCAAAAGTGTTTAAATGAATGTCATCTCATCCCATTCCATGATATATATTTATGTTACAGTACGTAGGTAGGTGGATTACTTCTCCTATCGCCATATCATTAGACTTATGTGATATGCTACGTATGTGCACATACCAAGAAAAGCAATTTCTTAATAAGGAGTAGAATTTATAGGGTGCGCCTCATAGATGGTCCAATCTAGTTGGAATACATTGGATTCGATCTACGCTTGCTGTTCAATCCATGTTTGAATGCTGGCTTCTACTCGCTAATTAATTAATGATTTCAATTACGCCTCTGTTGTCTGTTAATAACTAGGCACATGAGTGTGATGACCCATCTGACAAGAACCACGCACCTGCTAAATAGGTTTGTGTCGATCAGCTAGACCCAATTATAAAAACTTGGTCTTTCAATTGAGAGAAAGGACGGGGACAGAGATCGAACCTGATATCTCCCAAGCTTAGAGATATTAATTAATGATTTGAGGGGTGAAGTGGCACCGGTCAAGGCATAGAATTCAGCGTTGCGTTCAAACTAGGCCTGTATCCCGCCCGCCCTCCAAGGCTGCCCTTCTATTCCATCCGTTGTGACTGTCTGACACTCACCCCCATAAACTAACCTCCCAAATTCCAAATCCAAAAGCCACTCATCTCTCATGATCTCATCTGCTTCCTCCGTGCTTCGTCTTCCATCTCCGGCTTCCTCCATTTACAGCGATTGAGTGAGTTGCGGTTTCATTCTGTCTTCCGATTTCGATCTTCATGAATCGATTCAGTTATGTCACTGATCCACCGATTAATTCAGATTTTCCAAATTGATTGATTCAACAGTGAACAAAACACCATAAACGACTGTCTTTCTTTCTCGCTCTTTTGGGGATTGTTACATAATAAGCGATGCAGAAAGAGCGCCGCATTGTCACCTGGACTCCTCTGGTACCTCTTTCTCTGTTTAATCCCCTTTTTTTTTTAAGCTTCACAGATTAATTATACAGTGTTTTTGCAGGAAGATGATTTGCTTCGAGAACAAATCAGCATCCATGGATCTGACAAGTAACTCAAACTTCCTCTACTCTTCCGATTGAGTATTAACTGATTCCGATTTTACCAGATTCTAGAATTTTCTGTGCAGTTGGACTCTGATTGCGTCTAAATTTAAAGATAAGACTACCAGACAGTGCAGAAGAAGGTCAGCCGTAAGATCTTGTTATACCGTCTTACACTTGATTTGCTCTCCCTTTTCCGACTTCCTGTTGATTTCGGTTGTGTATCTCACAGATGGTACACTTATCTCAACTCCGATTTCAAGAAGGGTGGCTGGTCTCCGGAGGAGGATATGTTGTTATGCGAGGTATACCTCTTAACAGATTGTAACACTCCATTCCACATTTGTTTGTTTATTCTGTGTTCTAAGGTATGGTTTTCTAATTATCAGGCTCAACGGATGTTTGGCAACCGATGGACTGAGATAGCGAAGGTGGTTTCAGGCAGGACCGACAATGCTGTGAAGAACCGATTCACCACTCTGTGCAAGAAGAGAGCCAAAACCCAAGAATTGGCTAAGGAGAACAGCACCACATTCATCAATGCAAACAACAAGAGATCCATTTTCAATGATGATGGCTTTCGGTTTGAGGGTCCGCTCAAGAAGCTGAGGTATCTTACTCGGTGAATTTGCTTAGCAATGATGATGATATGATGTTTAACTTGTTTTGTTGATGTAGAGCTTCTCATATTCCTCATCTCCCGGCAAGCTGCACACCGGCAATGCAGCAGCTGCGACATCCATTGGCAGTATTAGATCAAAATACCCCTAAAATTAACACTCAAAATTTGACTGATGGTAACAAATAGCATGACCATTTTAGTTTTAATCATGGTGCAAAATTTCATACTGCAACATGAGCTAAGAAAACATTGCTGCTTGCAGGTAATAGAAAGATCGAAGGAACATTTCTGAACAAGGATGATCCGAAGGTACTTGCTTTAATGCAGCAAGCTGAGCTTCTTAGTTCTCTTGCAATGAAAGTAAATTCAGATGATACAGGGCGAAGCTTGGATAATGCCTGGAAGGTATAAATCAGATTCTACACACAACATAGGAAGTGTTAAAGCTTCTTTTTGGATTAATGGTTATCCGATCTTTTTTTCAGGTTCTTGAGAGATATCTCAGCGAAAGCAAGGATAATGAAAAGGTAAAAGATTTGGTGGAGAGCTTGAGATGTGGCAATGGAGAAATTCAACCTTCTCAAAGGTAACAAACTGAGCTCATGGCATATTTGGATTGTTTATTGGACGAATAGCTAACAACGCAATGTAATGAACTAGGCAACCTGACATGTATGATTCGCCAAGCAGTTCAGAGTACAGTAATGGATCAACTAATGCAAGTGAGCAAATGGAACAAACTCAACCAGAGGTGTACACATTACATGACAATGCTGAAGGAGGGTTGCAAGCAATCGAGGCAGACGATGAAAATAAACTCTGTACTTCAGACAGCAAGATTCTTGACAGGGAAACCACAGATCAAGGTATTTAAACTTCATCTTATTGAATCCACTAAGTGATGACCTTTCTTGTTCCCAAAATCGCTTTTATAATTTCTGAAAGTGAAAGGAATCAATTCAGGATGTGTTGAAGGAGAGATGGATGAAGGTGTTTCAGCCTTGTTAATGACAGAGTTTAGCTCTCCTCTTCAAATAACTCCACTATTCAGATCCTTCGCGGATACAGTCCCCAGTCCACGATTTTCAGAAAGCGTAAGATAGCTCTACATATCATTCAAAGCACCACAGATAATATGTATTTGTGAATCACATAATTTCATCTCCTTATGATCACTGTTTTTACCATTTCAGGAGAGGCATTTCCTACTGAAAACGCTTGGGATCGAGTCTTCAGCTCCTAGCAAAAGCGCAAGCCCTTCACATCCGCCACCTTGTAGAAGGGCCCTTATCCATAGCCTATGAACAATCCTCTCTATAATGAAAACTCTACATAAAAATATCCGATCCCACCCTTTCTATCCGTTCTTGCTCTCAACGGGCAAAACAAGGATAGTTTCGAAAATGCAATGTTGCATTTCACCAGCAATCTAGTGCTCCTCTACGGATCAACTATGCTGTCTGCATTTCTCACCTTGTTTCATTCTTTTGTTTCTTAGGTGTTTGAAATCGAATTAGGATATTCGATTTCACATATCCATCATTCTTATTTTCTTGTGCATTTTGTTTTATGCCTGTACAGCACCAGCAACAAAAGATCTAGTTTGATCTCTTGTAAGTTCATTTTTTCTTTTTCCTGTATAAGAGTCTAAACTATACATGGGCACATCGCCCGTCTCAATAGACAAGATGTCGAATGTAAAAGATTGTTGGGATTGGATTAACCAATGGAATGGATATCTATTTGTTCTTAGTCTGGCTTTGTTGTTGTTTCCTAAATATGAAGAGAAATATGCAGAATGATGAACAATCAACTCTAAATGGAAGGGAAAGAAATAAACAATCATCAAGCAGAAGCACGCAGATAACCGAAAGTGTAGAGATGTACTCAAGAATGGTGGTACTTACAGAAACTTGTGCAACTTTTGATTGTGTTTTCTGCCTGAAATTTGAGCCATTGTTGCAGAAAGCTGCATTGTAGGGACGATGATTTAGAGTTGGAGCTCAGAGTGGTTTTGTAATGGTGGAGGAAAGTGTGCTGTAATGGATTCATCATCATCATCAATCATAATTCATCAAACAAAAAAGGGTAAAAAAGAGTGCTTTTTTTCTTGGGAACACTTGTATCAAAATCAAGTGCATATATTTGCTTCAGTTTATCACCAAAAGTAGATAAATTGTGAAGGACCACAAGGGAAACTAAAGTCAACTCCTCACTGATTGAGTTGCCTTCGAAGGGCCTTATCCATTCCAACAATAACAATCCCGCTCACGACTAAGTAGGGTATTGGGTCGAGATGTGCGCCCCTTTTCACGACTGGTAGAGTTGGCAAAATCTGACCCGATCCCAAAACCCGACTCACCCGAACCTAGACCCGATCGAAACCCGGAAATCTAGTGTCATGCACAACCCAAACTCGAGCCCGACCCATTTTGACCCGATATCCGAATGGACATGAATATAGACAAACCCGACCCGACCCGTCCTTGACCCGAGCAAGATGACTCTTTCTTATAATTACTTTAATTTTCTTATTTTTAAATACTCAAATAATGTGAATTACCTATAATGAGACCTAATATAATAAATAAATAAAGTGTAATAGTCCATAATTAAGATAAACAAAAAAAATAATCATCATTTTATAACCCGAACTTGATCCAACCAGAATCCATTTGACTCAAACTTACCAGACCCAAAAACTGAGCTGGCCCGATCCGAACATATAGTATACCCGACATATGACCCGACCCAACCCGACATATGTCCGAATCCGAATGAGCATACCCAAACCCGATCCGAACAATCAAATTGCCACCTCTACTTGTCAGCAAAGCCATAAAATTTTGAGAGAACACAATTATATATGTGCGATGTTGTTTGGTATTGTTAAAACGGCATAAAGAACAACATATAATGTATTTTTGAATAAGACATATAAAATGATGTATTGCAGGAAAAGAGTGAACCTTTGGACGATACACATACATTCACTCCTGGATGTCTACCATGGTGAAAAGAGTGAACCTTGAAATTGTCAAAAGTTAACCCTAAAAACTATCCATGCTTTTAAATTGGAGAAATTCAAACCTAAAAAATCTCAATTACCCCTTAACTATACCCAAAATTGTGAATGATGACCTAGGACAAAAATTCGAAAAATAAAATAAAATAAAATAAAAATCACCTTACCAGCACAGTTTGTGATAAAAACCCGAGAAAAGGGGACATTGTCCACGGCACTCATCCATGCACTGAAGGGCTACAAGCCTACAATTGTTTTTATACAATTCAAAACCACCAAAGCAGAACCAAAAGGACAATAACCTGGAATCTCATTCAAGAAACCAAAAAGGGGCAATTTTCAACTGCATTATTGTTCTTCACCCTCAAGTGAGGCAGCAGCGGAGCTCAGTTGTGCAACCGCGAGATTGATCAAGGCTTCAAAGCCAAGGCCAGTCCAATCTTAGCACTTTTCTCTATGGCCCGTGTATCAACCTCCCCAGAGATGGTGAACAGAGACTTTGGACGCCACTCGTGCTGGATGAGTGCATTCGCCTTCCCATTGTTGTCCACGCGGGCCTTGATCAGCGTCAATGGATCCAACGCATGCTGAGTTCCAATTGTCAGCTTGTTCTCGTTGCTGGAGAAGACGTGACTTAGTTCGGCTCCAACAGCAGTGTTGCTCAGTGGGCTAACAATGTGGTAGTATGCGGCCTTTAGAGTATCACCCTTGTCGTTCCTGCAACACATAAACCAAAATCAGCATAAAAAACTCAAAACAAGTTAGAATCAAGTTGGCATATTTTGAGTCCAAAACTGACACCAACTCCAGCATGAAAATGACTCCGACGCTTCTATTTCACCTTGTAAGATATGTAATCCAGATTTCATAATGAAAAAACTTACACTGTCAATGATGCAATGAGATCGGAGCCGGTAAAGGACAACCCAGCATTACACTTTGTGAGTTTCCCAGAAGCAGTATCAAAAGACAAATCAGTTCCCAAGGCAAGAGCGTTAGTCCCCGCAACACCAGAGAAGTTAACAATAGGGTTGGCAGTTAAACCAATGCTGGTGCTAATGCCGGCATATTCATGCAAGTACTGGAGCTCAACCTGATATAGCAAATGCAAGGAACAAAATTAATGAAAGGGGCTTAAGGAGCATCTGTCAACAATAGAACTATGTTATGCAAGAAACTTCTTTTACCTTGCCTGACCTCTGATCAGGGACAACGAAGTTAAAAATGGCCTTCAACCCTGGAGCAGGTTCATCAATTGTGACTGTGGTGAAAACCTAAAAATTTGCCAAAACAACATAAATGAACAGAAATGAGTAATTCAGAGTAACACAGCAAAATGATATATTAAGCATTTCACAGAAGCAATCAAGATATATAACCGATTGTCCGATTCAGGTAAGCTTAAGGCCAAGAAAGTGTTTTAATTTCATTACAATCAATTCCCGTGATAAACTCCAAAACACATGTATTTCATCAAACAACAAGGTTTTCAACAACAGGCAAAAACAATGAATCTTGCTCCTAAAGTCCAAAGCAATTACAACATGCTCTGCTAGGAACCAAAGAGGTGACGATGTTTGCTTTGATTCTAATCCTTCTCTAGCAAATATCTATATATAGCCCCTCGAACATAAGAGACACAACACCTAGGTACATTATTATCCCAATAACCCCTTTTTGTTCACCACTTGCGAGAGTGTGATTGAAATATGCAGCAACTATTTTAAGAGCAAGGTATCAAGCAGTATCATATAGCCCTTACATTGGAGTTTGTGTCTACTTTGACATCTGTGGTGATGTTCTTATTAATCAGCTTCGTGCTGACATCCGCAAATAACAGATCTCCCTTTTTGACACCAGAAGAAGTAATAGCCTACACATGAAGAAAATTGGCAGAGAACATTTATTAGGCAATCGCATCAGCAACATAGTTGTATAAACCTCACATAGTCTAGTATTATAAGTCAGATGAACATATGACAGCGCCCGAATAAAGTTCAATGTTAAAAAATGACAAAATCAGGATACAGTTTATCAAGTACTAAACTCAGCATTAATAAGATGAAACGTAAGTAGTAAACATGTTCAATAATATATACAGTAGATTCAAACAGTATGACAAGGAAATCAGCAAAGTTTGCAATTTAAAGAAACAGGTTCATGATTGTAAATGAAATGATATAGCAGAGCAAATACAACCAGTTTCTTGTCATCAAAGATATACCATGCATGATTTCATTCAATCAAATGTCATTCCACCAAATCAAGAAGCCAGAATCCAAATACTTCCATTGCCTAAGTCAATCCATCGTTTTCCGGCAAAGATCTCTGAAAACCAATTAATGCCTCAACAGACATCCCTATCCCTATAAGTGTATAAGGGTGTGTTTGGTACGTAGGCACGAGGTATTGGGTTAGCAATGTACTTGTTTTTTTTGGCATGGGGATCAGTTTGATGCCCTGAAATGAGCTTGAAACTTCACAGTTCAAGGAATTATGACCAATTCCTGTCCTGCTCCCCGCTCATCTCCGGATGAGGCTTATCAGCTCCCATCATGTTCCTTGCCTCTCTGTCTGAGGACTACTGGTCTATTGGTGTTGGCTTCGAACCTGCTAGCTGGTCAGAGGTGGTTGTGGCGCTAAAAACTAGGTGGCTCTGATTATTCATATGATTCCAATTTTGGGCAAACAAGACTACAGCTAGAGATTCCAAACCATAACAACCCGATACTGCTTCAAATCGATTGCCTATTCCAACCCCATACCTACGTCTATACCAATTTTGCCATAGAAATGCAGTAATGAGGTCCTAAATCAATCATTTCCATTTCCATTTCCATGTACGCCCAAAATGAACAGACAAAAGTTGACCTGTTAGGTCAAAATGGATAGAAGCGAGGAGAAATAGGGAGAAAGAGCGCGTACAACTCCGGAAGAAGTGTAGGTAGTGAGTGTGAATTTTTGGTCGCTTTGGTAATCCTTGTACAGAAGATCTGAAAATCAATGGAACAACAAATCCAATTAATCCAAATAAAAAATGGCTGAAAAAGGAAAAGCAAACAAAAGAAGAAGACAAATCTGGTTCTTTTTAAAAGTGTATAGTCACCTCTGGCCTTCTTGCCAATGTCGGAGTAGAGTCCAGGTCCCTTCACCATTGTAGAGCTCGAAGGAAAAAAAGGGGATGTTGCTTGGAGAGGACAAAGAGAATCGGCGAGAGGAGAGGAGAGGAGAGGGGGTGAGGGGTTTGATTTTGTACCGATTCTGCACAACGTGTCTAGATGAAATGAAGGAAAGGAACCCTAGAAGCCTCCGTTGCCGTTGGATCTTCCCCTCTTTGTGTTAACTGCTCTCTTTACCGTCGATTTCTTCCACCAAGTCTTCCCACCTGTCCACCCGATCTCTTTTTTTTTTTTTTTTTTTTTATCGGTTCTCCTTTCCAATTCAAAATTTTGAATAAATACTGATCTACGGCCTACAGGAAATGGTTCAGGTTTGGTACTATTCCATTTATTTTAGAGAAAACTAATTAAAATACCCCACCTTTGGGTATGGTAAAAATATATTCTCAACTTTCAAATGTAATAAAAATATCCCGACCTTTGAGGGTAATGGTAATATATTACCCTGTATTTTCTCACAGATAAAAAATGCTGACAAGACAGCCAACATGAATTTTTTTTTGACAAGACAACATACGTGAAGCCTTTTTTTACAAATTAATTAGCACTAAAATTGGGTTTTCTTAATCGGTTTCCTTAAGAAAAAAAATAAAACGATAACAAATTAAACCCGAAAAACGAAATTGATTCAACCAAACAACTAATCTGGTAAAAATTGCCTCAAATTAACACAACACGACTATTCCTAACACCAAACCGACAACAAAACTAAACCAACAACAACAACAACGAAGAGGGGAAAAAAAACTTACCCACCCAAATCTATGAACGAATCAAAGGGGAAGAAGATGTGAGAGAGACAACTCAAGATAGTCGACCACGAGGGAGGAAGACTGACATTGAAGAGGAACTATGAGCTACCTATAAGACCTGGAAGACAATTCAAGAGGCGACCACGGTCCACGGAAAAAGATATGAGGGAGGAAAAGGTGTTGGGTATGAACCCGGTCCAGCTCTTTATTTTTTTTTCTAAGGACACTATTCAAGAAAACCCTTGTAAAAAATCCGCGTAGGGTGTCTTGTTAGCATTTTTTACCCGTGAGAACAGACAGGGTAATATATTACCACCACCCTCAAAGGTCAGGGTATTTTTATTACATTTGAAAGTTGATGATTTATTTTTACCATACCCCCAAAGGTGGGGGTATTTTAATTAGTTTTCCCTTTATTTTATGAATGTATAGTTTCATCTCATGGATATGTAAGACTCTTTTTACATGTTCTGTCAAGTTTGTCTGGATTTGTGGACTTCAAGTAAAGCGTGATGATTAATCAACAAGCAACCTGAGCTCTGCAGCTATAGAGATACAGAAAACCATAGAAGAGGGAAATGAGGAATGTGTAGCTTCATTGATCATCATCATCGTGTGTTGTTACAAAGCACAGTGCTCTTTTTATAGAGAAGGAAAATCAGTTACACAAGTCTTGATCACCTATACACAAGTCTATGGGCATATCATGGGCTCTAGCTTGATCATGATCATCATGAGTGATCAAATTGACAGTGAACCGGAGGTGTAAACCTCAACACCCCCCCTCCCCCCTCAAACTTGGGATGGGGAAGACATACCAAGTTTGGCAAGTAACTCATTTTGTTGATGAGAGGGTAGGATCTTAGTGAGCACATCTGCAAGCTGAGAAGTTGTAGGAACATGGCAAAGATCCAATAAACCCTCCATTACCTTGTCCCTAGTGAAATGACAATCAATTTCTATACGTTTAGTGCGCTCGTGGAAGATGGGATTTTTGGCAATTTGTAGCGCAGACTGATTATCACAGAACATGGATACCGGCTTGAGAGGAGAAACATCTAGTTCTTCCAATAGACGAATCAACCAAGTAACCTCAGCTGCAGTTTGTGCCATTGCATGATACTCAGCCTCTGAAGAGCTTCGGGAAACTACTCCCTACTTATTTGATTTCCAACTAACCGGAGACTGACCCAGCAAAACCACAAAGCCAGGAACAGATTTCCTGGAAAAAGAACATGAGGCCCAGTCTGAATCTGTGTATGCTACTACTTGAGGTTTGTCAAAACCATTAAGAACAATCCCTTGGTCCAAAGTCCCAGCAATGTAACGAATGGTATGATGTAGAGCAGTGAGATGTGAAGTTCTGGGTGCTTGCACAAACTGACTTAGAGATTGCCCAGTAAAGGAGAGGTCTGGTCTAGTATTTGTAAGAAAATTAAGCTTGCCAACCATTCGTCTATAATACAAAGGATCAGGGATCAACTCACCATCAAGAGGATGAAGCTTGATGTTTTATGGCAGAGGAGTGCACACAGGCTTGATATCTACAAGCTGAGACTCGGATACAAGCTCTTGACTGAACTTATGCCGAGAGAGATGAACACCATCACTGTTGTAGGAGACCTCGATGACAAGGAAAAAATGAAGCAACCCAAGATCCTTGATGCTAAAAGTGAGATCAAGATAAGACTTCAGCTTTTCTATTTCAGTGGTATCTGAACCAGTCACAAGAAGATCATCAACATAAATGACAATGATGGTTATATGATCATTTGACCTCTTGGTGAACAGAGAATAATCCAATTTTGATTGAACAAAAGTGAGAGAAACCAAGGCTGAAGTAAGTTTCTGAAACCATTGACGGCTTGCTTGCTTAAGACCATAGAGGGATTTTTGAAGGTTGCAAACCATGTTAGGACTAGCAGAGAACCCTTTAGGAAGGTTCATATAAACTTCTTCATGGAGATCACCATGCAAGAAAGCATTGTTAACATCCATTTGATGAAGAGACCAATTTTGTGCAGCAGCTATAGCAATTACAGTTCTGATTGTGGTCATTTTGACCACTGGTGAGAATGTCTCATGGTAATTTATGCCTGCAGTTTGAGTGAAATGCTTTGCTACCAATCTGGCTTTGTGCCTCTCCAAGCTGCCATCAGCCTTCAACTTCACCTTAAATACCCATTTGCAACCAATTGGATACTTTCCTGCAAGTAAGGGAACTAGGATCCAAGTGTTGTTAGCAGTTAAAGCACTAATCTCTTTTTTCATTGCTGAAATCCAGTTGGAATCAAAGGATAGCTTCTTTATATGTAGTGGGCTCAACATAGGAGGTGGTCTGTGAAAGGAAAGCAAAACTGTTTTTGGGTATGACAGAAGCAAAGAAGGCTCTGGGATATTGGTGTAATGAGTAGGAAGAGGAGCAAACATTGCAAATGAAATCTGATAGATGAGCTGGAGGACGGTGGGTTCTCATAGACCTCCTGGGAGATGGAGGATTAGGCACAACAACTTCACTAGATTTCACTGGTGGTGGTTGAGATACATGAGAATCAAATGACCGAGACACTGAAGAAGAAGGGGAATCAGAGTCAGGATGTGTTTCTTGTGGTAAGAAGATTTAAGAGGGAAATGAATCAATGGGAGATGGTAAAGTGACATTGTCAACCACATGAGAGGAAAAGTGAAAAGGAAAGTGACGTTCATAGTACACCACATCCCTGGTATGAGTAATGATACTCGTTTTGAGGTCAAGAACAGTGTATGCACCTCCTCAAGGCATGGGCTACCTTGAGGAGGTGTTTGTGTTTTCGCTCAACCACTCCATTTTGTTGGGGTGAATCAACAGTCAACAATGTAGTTTGATGAGCAATTCCTTTCTCAGCAAAGAAAGCAAGTAATGAAGAGTCATAAAACTCGACTGCATTGTCGGATCTCATAGTTTTAATGGTGGTGTTGAACTGATTAGCTATGAGAGAAACAAATGATCTGATGACAGAAAGAATGTTAGATTTGGAACCCATGAGAAATGTCCAGGTAGATTTGGTGAAATCATCAACGATTGTAATGAAGAATCTGAACCCATTATGAGTTGAGTGTTTGTAAGGCCCCAAAGTATCAAAATAAACAAGTTGAAATGGAACTGTGTATACGTGAATGAAAAGGTTTTATGTGCATACGAGCCTGAGGGCAAATTTGACAGATAGAAGACTCTTTCAACATAGGCAAAGAAGAATCAACAAACTTCAATTGAGAAAATGGGACATGTCCCAACCGACAATGTAACAATTCAGAAGTACAACTGGCAAAAAAGCCATTATTACAACCAACATCTATAACAGATTGAGACAAACCACCAGTGTTTCTAGAAAAAGAATGTTGTAAGACTTCTATCAAGGGAGGGAATGAATCCAACTCAAAGGATTTGTGAGCAATGTAAAGGCCATTTGCTTCACTTCCAATCACCAAAGGAATCTTCATCAAAGGGCCCTGAATGATGCAAGAATTGGTAGTAAAAAGGATTTTAGATTGTATGTCTTGGGTTAACTTCCGAATGGAGAGAAGATTATAGTGGAAATCAGGAACATGTAAGACATCATGTAGGATAATATGTGGTGAAACTTTGACAGTTCCAGTATAGGTAATGGTTGCTTTCTTATTATTAGGCATAGTAATGTAGGATGGTTTAGGTAAAGGTTTGTAACTGTGAAAGAGAGATAGGTCAGGGGTCATGTGGTCAGTGGCACCACCATCCAAGATCCAAATGGAATTCAACATAGAAGAAAAGAGACAAGTTGATTTACCTACTAGCATGGCCTTGGGATCCTGTAGTTCTTGGTTCTGGAGCAAGGACATCGGTTTCTGGTACTGCTCTTAAGAGATAGGAGATGAAGTAGCATTGGCAGCTACCTTCTTGCCTTTCTCAGAACCAGCACCATCAGTTGGATAACTGTGTAACTTCCAAGATCTCTAAATAACATGGCCGAGACTCTTGCAGTGAGTGCAAAACGGTCGTGATCCAGTGCTATTGTCAGGTCCATTTCCATTGCTTAAGCCTCCTCCATTGTTAACATTGGGATACCTGTGAAGCTTCCAACACTTCTCCATGGTATGACCTCCCATTTTGCAGCTATCACAATAAGATCATGTGGATGAATTGCTTGGAAAGCCATGAATCTTCCCGCACTTATCAATTGCATGACCTGCAACCTTACAATGGTCATATTACAATGACCTCTTGGGACCTTGATTACCAGATCTTGAATTCTGAGAAGCAAAGGCAACACCATCGCCTTCAACATTTGAACCTTTATTCATGCCTCTTTGTTCCTCTTCTTGAATTAAGAATCGATAAACCTCATCAATATTAGGAGGAGGTTTCATGATCAAGATATTCCCTCTAACGACACTATAAGCCTCATTCAATCCCATTAGAAACTGAGTAATTTGTTGATCTTGAATCAACCTCATCACAGAGCGATTAGATCCATAATCGCATATCTGATTTTCAATCAAATTGACATACTCATCCCACAATCTCTTAAACTTTGTGAAATAATCTAAGATTCCTAGATTTCCTTGATCCATAGTAGAAATCTCTTTCTGAATTTGATAAAATCTCGAGCGATTAGGAGTACCAAAACTGTTTGTCAGTTCCTGCCAAATCTGAGATGCATTTCGAGAGTACAGGACGGACTCTGCAATATGCTTTTTGACTGAGTGAACAATCCAGCAAGCTACCATGTTGTTGCGGCGATCCCAGTGCAGCCACACAGTGGTGAAGCTTCCGGAGGTCTCCGACAAGCGCCGGTGACAAATCCGAGCTTGTTCTTGGCTGTGAGTGACATCTCTACCGATCGCTTCCAATGTTCGAAATTACGGCCTTCGAGGAGCCGAGTTGACAGCACGTAATTCGGACGGTCTGAGTGGTGAAGATAAAGTTGATCCATTAGATCAACAATGGCGAAATTGTTCTGCTGGTTGTCGTTGACGTCTCCCATGGAAATTGATGAGAATCAGAGAGCTCGTGGCTCTGATACCATGTCGAGTTTGCGTGGATTTGTGGACTTCAAGTAAAGCGTGATGATTGATCAACAAGCAACCCAAGCTCTGCAGCTTCATGGAGATACAGAAAACCATAGAAGAGAGAAATGAGGAATGTGTAGCTTCATTGATCATCATCATGTGTTGTTACAAAGCCCAGTGCTCTATTTATAGAGAAGGAAAATAAGTTACACAAGTCTTGATCGCCTATACACAAGTCTATGGGCATATCATGGGCTCTAGCTTGATCATGATCATCATGAGTGATCAAATTGACGGTGAACCGGAGGTGTATACCTCAACATGTTCAAAGGGTTTGTCTATAATTATTCATATGTGATATATCTATGTATATGTTGTATGCAAATATAGTCACGATGTTTATCTATAAACTAGTGATGACTTGAGCGATTTACACCTCATATTATATATGGAAAAAAAGAAGTTCATGTGTTTATATGTTCTTGAATTAAAAATTATCTCTTAATTATCAATGAGATCATGCTAGAAATATATTAGTGATTCAATACTTAGGAATCTATAACCAATGACCCCTTGCCCTAGTGGTAAGGGAGAGGTGGCCCTTGCAAGAGGTTAAGGGTTCAAATCCCACTTCTTACACAATTTGTGTATTAGTGGGTGCTCAAGCCTTCATTGGCTTGGGTGAGCCTGCCTGGTGGCTTGCCACCTGGCTTAACCGGTTCGCGTCCTTTGCAAGCTAGGGCCCGGACCCGTGGGGAGATTAGTCGATAACCTCGGAACCCCTCACGTCCAAAAAAAAATACTTAGGAATCTATGTTTTATATTTAATTATTTGCTTTCATTTCCATGAAATTGTGAAGTTATTATGAGCTAATTCCTTCTATTCGATCATTTTCCTATACTTAAAACTATGTGTTTGAAGGGTGTGATGCAAAAAATTTGCACTTTCATCCTTCACGTCGATCGATCTTCCTGCATAGATTAGAAAGAGAGGAAGAGGCGGGGCTCCCCCAGCCTCCAACGCTCAGGTCAGAATTTGTCGGCTGAAGAGAAAAAACCCTCATAAACCCTAGCTAATCCTCCCTTATAAAAGACGATTGTACCCCCAAGTTCTTGACGGGCTTACTTTAGCTATATCAACCCCTCGGGTTTCCTCTTCACGATCTAGTGATGAGGGAAGACGGATAATTCGATGCTCTTCATCTGTCATATATGATCGAAGACCACTAGTAATGCTTGCCCCTTGTTTTCGTTGTATCCGGCAAGCTTTATGATTCTCAACCGAATAACACAATATAATGTAACTAGCTCATTGTTAACTAACCAACTGAAAGTTACGCTCAAAATGATTAGATAAATTTTTTGCCATAAGTGAGAAACATTGTTAGCTGATGACATTCTTACTTAACTTTTATTTATGATTGACGATTTTGGTGGTTTTCATATAGGGTTGAACATTTCATCTTATTGCTTGATTTTGACTTTCGTTGGCCCTTAATGGGGTTATTATGGTCTAAAAATTGGCTTTTATTGGCCATAAGTGGCGATCTTTTGGCCTTAAGTGACGTACTCGATCGTGGCCTGAAATTGGCTTTTCTTTTGGCCTTAAGTGGCGTACTCGTTGTCTGAAATCAGTGTTCTTTTAGCCTTAAGTGGCGTACTCGTGGCCTAAAATTGACGTTCTTTTTGCCCTAAGTGGCATACTTGTGGCCTGAAATTGGCTTTCTTTTGGCCTTAAATGGCGTACTCGTGGCCTGAAATTAGCGTTCTTTTTACCTTAATTGACGATAATTTGGCCGTAATTGGTGATATTCCTACCATGAGTAGCAGTTGCTTGGCCGTAAGTGGCGATTCATTTAGGTGGACCTACACTTGCAGAGTTGATGGACACACGGGGTATACCCTCGGTTTTGCTTGCATGTTTGACATATGGGGATCATGGTGCCCCGAATTATTTTGGTTGCCTCATTGCATTTTGATGGCAGCAAATAGTGCCCAAGCATTATTCGTAGGACTAGGACTCGGTCATATAGTGGTGATATCTGTAATGTCTACCTTGGTGCTTTGTTTGAAAGCATATGTCATGCTCCGCGGTAGCACCTACTCAACACCATACAAGGAGCGCGCAACAAAGGACAACAAAATAGCAAGGCATGCACCCACTATCCACATGATTAATAAGAACATTTATGCAGCTTAATCACGCATTTATGCAAGTCAATAATGACCAATTTTAAGAAATAAAATGACGTGAGAATTAAGATCCATAGACACGGAAAAATTGCAGACCTGCAAATGTGAGGTTGCAAGCGCTCGTTGATGTAACATTTGTAGCCTCTGAAGCTTAGAGAGGAAGTGATATGAATCACTTCGACCTGATCTCTTGAGGAACAAAGCAGCTCAGAGTCAGACAAGGGAAAGGGAAGGAGGGGGGCTTTCGCAACACCTGGTTAACAACAACGTCGGGAGGCATCAAACCAATCTAATCACAAGTGATCACCTTCTCACTCGTAGACCCTATCAAATTGAACTCTTTATTATCCTAGATCATCGCCTACTTCCATTCAAGACCCAAATTGGGGTTTGCTACCCCCTGCTTTCATGCGGCTTTGTGCAATTCTATATAGCCAAGCAAACTACAAATGCAAAAGATTGTACAATTGAACGACAACAAAATGAAATTAAGAAGGAGAAAGGCTTATCCATTTGCGAATCTGATTCAATCTTTTCGATGTGGAGATTATGACCATGACCCTCGTTGCGTCGATGTGATTGACCTCGGTGGTTTCAGCCGATATGAGTCAATGCCCCTCGTTTAATGATGACATGTAAAAGGTGAAAGCACTAGTTTAAGTATCATGTAAATGGTCAATTCCTCAATTGTTTATGTACACTTGAAAGCAATGCAGTTATAACAAAAGTTAGTAAACCTAACATTAATAGAGGATGATACATGCCAAATTTATGAAGTAAATAAATGAACAATCAAGCCATATATATATTAAAAACCATATTTGTCAAGAGAAGGACAAGGATTTTGAGCACTTTCTGATTTTGAATCATCCGACTCTAATGTTCTAAGAGCTCGACCCTTGTCATCCTCTTTCTCTGCGAACCCTGAAATATACAACTTTGAGAGTTTGGATCACTTATCGTAATTACTTAGAAATGTCGGGCCAATTTTGCAATTCGTGAGAGCTCCTAGGCCGGCTTTGTAATTAAAACAAATCTTCATCAAATTTTCTTCTTTGTTACGGTTTGTAGAGGGCGGCGGCGCATGAACTCGAAGCGGCAACCGTGTCCTGCCTTCGACCTCGACCTCAACAGCGACGAAGGATCCTTAACGGTGAATTCGGGTGAACCCAGCCTCGTCCATCGATGCTGGTGTGTTCTCGGGTTTAGATTTACTAAGCGCAGCCCGCCTTTCGAACCCACCGGGGTCAATCTGCAATGGCATTGAGGCTGGGCCGGAGGTGCGACACCGGCGAAAATCGTCACCACCTTGTCGTCGACGAACCGACATGGATGATTGGAGGCAACACCAACAGGTGGAGGCTGCGAGTCGCGTATGCGGGATGGCGATGAAGATTGCAGGTGCTTGCGGCGGCGAGCGAGATGACACGCAATGCCCCTGGCCCCAGTGACGGTAGGGCTCTTCGATTTCGTTGATTAGGGCTCCGGAGTCCACGAGGAAGAGGGAAGATGCGACCTTGGAAGGTGGCACAAAGCTTTTATCGAGGGACGGTTCCACTGCTTCATGGAGGGTCAACGGAGATTGGTAAGGGATGGGCTGACGCCAGGAATCCCTGGACCCAAATTGACCGTCGATCAATTGTTCCGCCGCCGAGATCCAACCTCTCCTTTCGATCGGGTTCTATAGCCTTAATAGTCGATTTCACCTTGTTTGGTTCATTGGGAATTTCGACGATGGTGTGCTTTTCGATCGAATTCCCACATACAGCGCCAAATGTGATGCATAAAATATGTACTTTCATCTTCATAGATTAGAAGGAGAGGCATAAAATCTATACTTTCATCTGCATAAATTAGAATGAGAGGAAGAGGTGGGGCTCGCTCCTCTGGAGAAGCCTTCGACGCTCAATTCAGAATTTGTCTGCAGAAGAGAAAAGGTCTCCATAAACCCTGTCCTTAGTTAATCTTCCCTTATACTCTAACGAAAATTAAGGTTTAAAATAAATGTACCTGATAAAAGACGATGGTGCTCCCAAGTTCTTGACGGGCTTACTGATGAGCGGTTTTTAGTCGCCTAAACCGTATCAAAATATATTCGAACCTACCTAACTAATGTAGTGTGGTAAGCACGAGTCGATCCCACAGAGAATCAAGTTATTCCTAAGTTAAGTTTATTTACCAATTAGTATTAAACGGGGGGTTTTTGGGTGGTGAAAATAAGAAAGAAAAGAAACTAAACTATAAACAAATTGACAGAGATAACAATTAATAAAATAGTTTCATCTACAAATATCCACTTTATTTGGTTGAAACGATCCTTGTAACTCCTTCTCCTCCTTTTAAGTTTCCTATGAATGCCCTTGTCCCGACCTAATATAGTTACTAGTCCAACCAGTCCTAGCAACCCTTATCAATCGAACAGTCCCTAAAGAAGGATTTAACCCAATTGATAGCTTTAAGTTCAGAGATTAGCCAAGGTATTTGCAGTCCCTAAAGAGGGATTTAACAACACGTCCAACTTCCTACTCATTCAATTAGTTCAACCAGCCCTAAAGGAACAAGTTTGCCACTTGGGTTAAGGTTCACAACCAGGAATCTACAAAACCCTAGCAATTGAATTGATTCTAACTAGTTGCGCGGTCTAGATAGAATAAAACAATAGACAATCAAGCACAAAGAAGTCGAAACATTCAAATATAGGAATTAAGGAACAAGAATTAGAAACTCACCACCAATCCAAATAAATCTTCAAATTATAAACGAAACGGGAGAGTTTAGGTTTCCATAAAGATAAGACAAAGACAATTAGGGTATACGGTGAAAGTTAGTCGGCCGGTTAAGTTCTCCGTATACACGGCTTCACCTTCGGCCTCTACCGTATGAATGTATCTAAATATATATAAAACCTAATCTATCTAATCTACTCCGTAATATAAATATATAATAATAATAAATCTAATTCCAAACTAAACTACAGTAATGAAGTCACGGAAAAAGTAACATGGAGCTGCGTGCTATCAAATGTGCTTGCACATTGCACCAATCTTGGTTTGTTACGATGAGCATCGACCTCCGGTCCTCCCAATTTCATATTGGTTGATTGTGAGTCTCTTGCGTAGCTGCGTGCTATCAAATGTATCTTCATGCTACCTTCTTTTGACATTAACCATGCACCATTACTTATCTTTTATACCAAATCTCATTTAAATATTGTTTTATTATGAATATAACAACATGGAATTGTCGTGGGTTACGTCGTCGAAATCGGTGGACAGCTGTGGAGACATTTTGTAAAACAAATTACATCAATGCTATAGCGCTACTAGAAACTAAGTCAAATGTTTGCCCTGCAGACCATCTATGGAAAAAGAATGGCTTTTGTAATATAGCTTTTGCACCCGCTTCTGGTTTCGCAGGTGGTCTTTGCTTTATTTGGAAAGACATTGCCCCTGCGGAAGGGAATATTGAACTAATTCATATTGATGAGCGTTTTATTCATATAAATTACTACGATACTATCAAATCAACCACAATTGAAATTCTTATTACTTATGCTCCTCCTGACAACAGGGATAAAGAGGCGTTCTGGCACCTACTTATTGGTTACACCGCCTCGATTTCTATTCCCATTTGTATCATGGGAGACCTCAACGATATTACGTCTCCTTCTGAGAAGTTTGGTGGTGTAGTACCGAATCCCTCACGATTTCGTCGTCTTTGTTCGATTATTACCGACCTATCTCTTTGTGAGCTACCAACTTTTGGGGGCAACTTTACTTGGCGTAAAAATCCCTCTGGGGATTTTATGTCTAGGATTGACCGATGTCTTGTACAAAATGATATTTTAATACAGTTTGACAAACTTTTTATCAAGAACCATGCTTTCACATCATCTGATCACTGTCCGATTTCAGTTGACTTCAGAAACACAGTTACAGTCATAAATAGGCCCTTTAAGTTCGAACTTGCTTGGACTAAACGCAGAGATTTTCAAAATATTGTCAAGCAGGCTTGGAGATTGGATCTCCCAGGCTCGTATATGTTCAAACTTGTCCAAAAGACAAAACTCCTTAAGGGATTGGCCAAAAAATGGCATAAGAAAACATTTGGTAATATTCTAACTCAGATTAGGGATTCCAATGATCAATTAATAAGTCTTCAGCAAAGATTGTTATGTGACTGCTCATTCTCAACTCTTCAACTCCAGAAGCGTTTGTTGAACAAACATGAACGACTTCTCGATTTCCAGCGTTCTTACTGGAGTCAACGAGCTAAGGTTAAACATGTTAAACTAGCAGATATCAATTCTGGCTACTACCATCGCGTTGCTTCTGTTAAGAGGAATAAGAAGGTTATAAAAACTCTAACTACCTCGGATGGGTTACATCTCTCGGATTGCAGCCTAATCAAACAAGAATTTGAACGAAATTTCAAGTCGAGATTTCAGTCATCGGTACCCACCTCTCTCAGTTTCGATTCTGATCTACATGTCATTCAATCTGAAGTTTCTCATGCAGCTAATGTCGCTCTCGTTGCTCCTGTGTCAAATGCCGAGATTAAAACTGCAGTTTTCTCTTTAGCGCCAGATAAGGCTCCTGGCCCTGATGAAATGCCTGTAGGGTTTTACCAAAAGTACTGGCACATTGTCGGACCGTCCGTCGTCAAAGCTGTTAAGAGTTTCTTTGTTACAGGTAAGCTTTTAAAACAGGTTAATCACACATTCATTACGCTTATTCCTAAGACGGATGATCCGACTACTGTTAACCAGTATAGGCCGATCAGCCTGTGTTCAACAGTTTATAAGATTATTGCGAAAATTATTGTCTTACGGCTAGCTCCAATTGTGGATAGTCTTGTTCACCCATTACAGGGTGCCTTTGCAAAAGGCCGTTCTATTCAGGATAACATCCTAATTGCACACGAAGCATTCCATTCCTTCCGCAAAAAGAAGGGTAAGAGTGGACTAATGGCTATTAAGTTAGACATGGAACAAGCTTATGACAGAATTGAATGGTCCTTTTTATACAGAATTTTACAGAAGTTTGGATTTCATCCAAAATTTGTGGCGTGGATTAAGGAATGCGTTTCTACGGTTTCTTTCTCCGTACTTGTTAACGATGGTCCCACAAATCAATTTTTCCCACAAAAGGGCCTCAGACAGGGAGATCCGCTCTCTCCATTTCTGTTTATTCTTGCCTCTGAACTTCTTGCACGTTCGCTTCATACAGCGTCTACCATCGATAAGGATTTGGGATTGCGTTTCTCAAAAAATGGCACTACAATCCCTTTCTTAGCTTTTGCGGATGATATCATTATCTTCGCTAAGGCTACAGACTCAGCTGCTCTCAAAGTTGCAACGATGGTTCAACGATATTGCTTGATATCGGGCCAGAAAGTAAACTTTCACAAATCAAGTTTCCAGGTATCCCCTAATATTGGACGAGCGACTATTTCGTCGATCTCTTCGAGATTAGGAACTCTACCCTCCACGACAATTGAAAAATATCTTGGATGCCCTATTATTAATGGACGGGCTAATAAAGAAACTTTCAATCAAGTCGTTCTAAAAACTAGGGCACAACTTTCCAAATGGAAAGCTTCTTCGCTATCATCAGAAGGCCGCAAGGTCCTAATCAAATCTAACCTTAGTGCACAACCGACTTTTCTGATGCAATCTTTTATGCTTCCTGTTTCTATCCTTGATGAACTGGATAAGGTCTACCGACAGTTTTTCTGGAATAAACAGCAGTCACCGACTCCTCTTATTAGTTGGGATAAAATCTGTTCCGACACCTTGGCGGGCGGTTTAGGGATCTACAAAGCCGAAACTATGAACACTGCATTGCAAATGAAACTCCTCTGGAAAATCATTGCAGAACCGACTAATGTTTGGGTTCAGGTAATCAAAGAAAAATATCTTAAAGGTACTGACTTACTTTCTTATCAACAAAAGGGTGGAACCTCTTGGCAGTGGTCAAAACTGATGCCTATCCGGAAATTGTTTGTGAAAGGACTTCGATGGGTTGTTGGCGATGGTCATACGATTAACTTTTGGTCAGACTCTTGGGCCTCAAAAGGTTTGCTACTTGATCAGCTGGTGCTTCCTGTTTCGGCTGATCAATTGTCTTGGAAGGTAAGCCGGTTTATTACGAATTCAAATTGCTGGGATGTTTTTGCATTGAGAAGGGATCTTATGGATGTTCTTCCTCAACGTGTTATCGATGAGATTCTGATGGTTCAACTACCAGTTCTCCATATCACTGATAGACTATATTGGGGTCCTAGCCCGTCTGGGTGGTTTACGACCAAGTCGGCTTCGACAATGATCCCGAATGGCTCCCAGTTGCTTAACTTTCAATGTCCGTGGATTTGGAAGCGTGATATCCCACCCAAGATTAAGCACTTCCTTTGGAAGATTGCTCGAGATGGATTACCATCTAAGGAACGACTACAACGTTCGCATATCTCAGTCCCTATGGCATGTATGTTCGGGGACTGCACTTTGGAAACGACCAATCATATTCTACTAGACTGCACGATGACAAAACAGGTTCTAGCTATTCTTAATATTTACTTACCAGTTCATTTGAGTTACAACTTTAATAACCAAAGGAATCATATAGCTCTACAAAGCATTTATGACCATATTGGTCCTAAGCTAATGTCGAACCTGGCTTTCTGCTGGTGGGCTCTTTGGACTCACAGGAACCACCTCGTTTTTAACCCTACAGAAACTTCAAATCTGAACCGTATCAAGGCTTTACTCCTAACGACACAACAAACTTGGATTCAAGCATCCTATTTCAATTTAAAATTGGATGATTGGGATGATAACCCTACCAAGAGCCCTCCGTTTCATAAACGTTCTAATCATTATAAATCTAAACACCAGAAAAGACAGGTGATATGGGATAAACCCCCCCTTAATTATGTGAAACTAAATTTCGATGGTTCTAGTCTGCAGTGTGGAAAGGCATCCTTTGGTTTTGTTATCCGCAACCCGGATGCTTCTGTCATTTCCCTTAGTGGGGGTTTATCTGGTGGTATGCCTCCTATCTATGCAGAAGCTCTTGGCCTCCGTAATGGCTTGCTAAGGGCTGACTCTTTGCGTTTGGATAATATCTGATAACTCCCTCCCTTGATGAAAATCGGAAAAGATGTTCCAAAGGCTTTGACAGGATGTTTGTGTCAAAGGCCTTGGAGCGTTAACAGTTGATGAAATACAAAACCTATCTTATTATTCGTATATTATTTTATCTTATTATATACTTCCTTTATATTATATATATATTCGTTGGACTAACTGTTTCAGGAAGTATTTTCGAGATTATAACCTTCCTTTATAGAGTTATTGAGGAGATCTATTTCAAAATGGATCATGGCTTCCAAGTGTCCATATATAGAAGATTGAAGAATCAAGCCTGATTCATGGAGCGTTGGTGAAGATCCTCAGGCGGCATTCCACTCCTATATAAAGGAAAGATAGAAGAAGACAGAGATAACAAGAACGTACAAGTGCTACACACGAGCTTCATTCATTCAAGCGATCTGTCTTCCAAGTGTCTCTCTGCAAAGCGCTCAAATAGTTTGTTGTTTATTTCAAAGCCTTTGAGAGTCACTGTGAGCTTATAGGATATATTTATTTCAAGTGTTACTCGAGAGTTTATAACTCGGGAAGTTGCACTAGGCTATTGATTTGCGAGAGTTAGAGGATTGTACTAGATAGCTGAGAGAGGTGGGGCTCTTCTAGATTGGTCTAGGACTCCAAGGGAACGTGAGTTGACTAGATTGCAATTTTATAGGAGAGAGGCTTCTCGGTGAGCTATTAGGATCCTAAGCTAAGCGATCAATAAAGCCTTTGAATCCTAGGGTTGTGGAAGAACCCTAGGTGGGGACGTAGGCCAGTTGTGGTGAACCTCGTAAACAATTACTCGTGTCCTTTACTTATTTGCTTTACCTTATTTCCGCACTTGGTTCGATTGTCTAACTTTGTGATTCAGGTTCAATCTCAAGAGTTTTGATTCAAGCTTCAAAAGTCTTGAGACTTTCTGCGAAAAACGGGCATACTCTATTCAACCCCCCTTCTAGAGTATTTTTTATTACATTGTTTTTACATTTTCGAACCTTCAATTGGTATCAGAGCCTTACTCACTGTTTTTGATCTAACAATCTTGTGAGTTTTCGATCATGTCTGGTGAAGCAAGCGGAGGATTTGCACAGGGAAGGTCCACAAGCAGACCGCCACTCTTTGTAGGAAACAACTTTGTCCACTGGAGATCTTTGATGAAGATGTTCATCATTGACCAAGATCTAGAGCTTTGGAACATTATAGAGAATGGTCCGAAGATTCCAGAGAAGGAAGGACCAAACGATACCAAAGTGGCAAAGAAGGAGTCTGATTACAACCAAGCAGATCTTGAAACCATCTCCAAAAACTACAGGGCTATCAACTTACTTTATTGTGGTCTTAGCACTGATGAGTTTAACCGTATTTCCTCTTGTAGGTCAGCTAAAGAGATTTGGGACAAGTTGGTCATCACCTATGAAGGAACGAGCCAAGTAAAAGACACCAAGATCAGCATCTTCCTTCGAAAGTATGAGCTCTTCAAGATGAAGTCCGATGAGTCAATCAAAGCCATGTTCACATGATTCACAGAAATCACCAACAACCTTGACTCCCTCGGCAAGAGCTTTACCAACGTTGAGAAAGTGAGGAAGATACTGAGGTGCCTTCCAAAGGAGAAATGGGGTCCAAAAGTAACAGCTATAGAGGAAGCCCAGGACCTCACCACTTTACCCCTTGATGACCTTCTTGGAAAGCTGATCACGCATGAGATGATCCTTGATGAAGACGATGGAGAACTTCCAGCTAGCACCAAGAACTTGGCACTCAAGTCTAAGAAGGATGAGTCCAAGGATGGATCTGATTCTGAAGATGAGGATGACGATGAGGATGATCCTTTTGCTCTTATCACAAGAGGCCTTGCTCGAATTCTCAAAATGAAGAAGCAATTCAACAACAAGGATGGATCAGAGTCTTCAAAATTTCGAGGTAAGCCTCAATACAACAAATATGAAAAGAAGACTAAACCGTTGTCTTGTTTTGAATGTGGTGAAACAGATCATCTTGTGAAGGACTGCCCTCAAAAGACTAAGAGCCAGCCCAAGAAAGGTGACAAATGGAAGAAGAAAGCTATGGTGGCTACTTGGAGTGATTCCGACTCTGACTCAGACGATGAGAAGGCCAACATCTGTCTTATGGCCTCAGAAAATGAATCCCACGATGAAAAGCTTGAAACTACTGTAAGAGAACTAATGGAAAGTCCAAAAGAGGTATTATCGGAATTCCTTTCAAATATGATTGCCAATGAAGAGAAGCTTATTGCCCAAACTAACATTCTTATTAAGAGAACTGTGGATCAGGAGAAAACTATTGAGGATCTGTCTATGAGAGTCAAAGGTCTTGAAGCTTCTTATTCAGGTCTTAACATTAAAGTCAAGACGCTTGACTCGGAGAAATCTGAACTCAAGCAAGATCTCTCCTCTCTAAGAAATGTGCATCATGACTTAGAGAACGAGAAGATCTCCCTGAATAATAAGATTCTAGACCAACAGACAGCCCTCATAAGTTTTACCAAGTCCAAAGGCACTCTCGATAAGATGTTGGGTGAGCAACAAAGCTCTCTAAACAAAAGTGGTATTGGTTACAATCCAAAGTTTTTAAAGAAGCAACACATTACCACTTTTGTAAAGGCTAAAGGAAGCAGAACCTCTCCTATATGTCACCATTGTGCTAGAAAGGGACATGTAAAAGAGACCTGCCCCTATAGAAGAAAGGATCCTTATATTATTTGCAATACATTTCCTGTTCATTTGAGAAAAGAACGGATAACACAAGTTTGGGTCCCAAAAGGCACTATTTTACCTAATATGGTTTATCCCAACAATGGATCCAAATTTGCTTATTGGTCTAGCCACAAAGGTTGATGTTTGTTTTGCAGGAGATCACCAAGGTGAAAGAACACAAATGGATTATTGATAGTGGTTGCTCGAGGCATATGAGTGGGAAGAGTTCTCTCTTTCATGATCTAAAGGAGCAATCCATGGGAACAATCACTCTTGGTGACAAAGGGAAATGCGACATTGTTGGTATTGGTAGTGTTGGAAGTGATTCCAGCCATAGTATTAAAAATGACTATCTTGTCAATGGTTTAAAGTATAATTTGCTTAGTGTTTCTCAATTATGTGATAGTGGTAACAATGTCAGATTTAACAAGAAAAGATGTATAGTGTGCAGAGATGATACAGGTGAAGTTATTCTAACTGCATATCGCTACAACAACATATACGCTGTAAATGCTGATCAAGTGGCACAAGGAAGCTTAACCTGTTTAAAGGCCTTGACGGACGATCCAAAACTTTGGCACAGGAGACTCGGTCATGTGAGTCCACATACACTACAGAAGCTCGTATCCAAAGGGCTTGTAAGAGGGCTACCTGAGATGGACTTCAAAGGTATTGACATGTGCAATGCTTGCACACGAGGTAAACAAACACGTAGCTCCTTCAAACCCAAAAAGGTTGTAAGTTCTTCTAGACCCCTTGAACTTTTACATATGGATTTATGTGGTCCTATGCGAGTCAAATCTCCCAATGGTAAAAAGTACATGCTAGTTGTTGTCGATGATTTTTCAAGATATACTTGGGTTGCATTTTTGAAAGAAAAATCAGAGGCCTTGTTTGAGTTTTCAAAACTTTGTAAGGAGTTGCAAACTTTAAGAAATGAGCCCATAGTGTCTATTCGGAGTGATCATGGTAGGGAGTTTGATCAACTTCAATTTGATTTGTTCTGTGCTAAATATGGCATCTCCCATAACTTTTCTGCTCCTAGGACACCTCAACAAAACGGAGTTGTGGAACGTAAGAACCGCACCTTAGAGGATATGGCCAGGACTATGCTTTTAGAAAATGCATTACCTAAAACCTATTGGGCTGAAGCTGTTAACACAGCTAACTACATTTTAAATCGTTGTCTTATTCGTTCCATCTTAAAGAAAACTCCTTATGAACTTTTCAAAGGCCGCAAACCACTTATATCTTATTTTAAACCCTTTGGCTGTACTTGTTTTGTTCATAACAATGGAAAAGATAACCTTGAGAAATTTGATGCGCGTAGTGATGAAGGTATATTTCTTGGCTATTCCACGAGTAGCAAAGCTTATAGAATCTTCAATAAAAGGACCCAGGTAGTTGAAGAAAGTATACATGTTATTTTTGATGAATGCAATGATGGTGCTTTGAGTGAAAGTGTTGCAGATATAGATCTTAATATCCATGAAGAGAACGAGGAAGGTGATGTTACCAAGAACACAGAGAAGAAGAACATGCAGGAACCGTTTTTTTAACACTGAAGAATTGGCCCAAGGTGTTGAAGATGCGTCCAAAGCCCTTGGTGTCCAATCCAACAGTGTTGAGACGTCAGAAACTGCTGTATCTGAACCTAACAGGACCACGGAGTCAGATGTACCACAAATCAATCCTGATGGTGTGACGAATCAAGGAGCTGAGACTAGCAAAAGGAAATTCAAATACTCCTCATCACACTCATTAAAGGACATCATTTCTGACCCTACTTCTAGTGTTCAAACTCGTTCTAAACTTAAAGATCTTTGTGCTTTTAACGCGTTTGTTTCTCTTATTGAGCCAAAGAAGGTAAATGAGGCACTTCAGGAGCCAGACTGGATTATAGCTATGCAAAGTGAACTCAATGAATTCGAGAGGAACAAAGTCTGGACTTTGAAGCCTAGACCAAAGCATCAATCAGTCATTGGCACTCGATGGGTGTTTCGAAACAAGCTAGATGAGAATGGCAAGATTGTGAGGAACAAGGCACAGCTTGTTGCTCAAGGCTACAATCAAGAGGAAGGTATTGACTACGAGGAGACCTTTGCTCCCGTAGCCAGGCTTGAAGCCATTCGCATTTTATTAGCATTTGCATCTTTTATGAGCATAAAGTTACATCAAATGGATGTCAAGTGTGCTTTTCTTAATGGTTTCTTAGAAGAAGAAGTTTATGTGGCTCAACCCCCAGGTTTTGAAAGTTCAGAATTTCCCAATCATGTTTATAAACTTGACAAGGCGCTTTATGGTTTGAAACAAGCCCCAAGAGCTTGGTACGAGCGCTTGTCAAAATATCTTTTAGAAAATGATTTTAAAAGAGGGTTGATCGACAAGACTCTTTTTATCAAGACCAAAGGAAAGGACATTCTGGTTATTCAAATTTATGTTGATGATATATTATTTGGTGCTACTAACACATCTTTGTGCAAGGAATTTTCTGACATTATGTACAGTGAATTTGAGATGAGCTTAATGGGTGAACTAAACTTCTTTTTGGGGTTACAAGTTCATCAATCCAAGAAAGGAATCTTCGTCAACCAAAGCAAGTACACTAAGGATCTCTTGAAAAAGTTCAAGATGGATCAATCCAAAGCAGCCAAGACTCCCATGAGCTCAACATTGTCTCTAGATCAAGACAAGACTGGAACTAGTGTCAATCAAAAGGAGTATCGAGGAATGATTGGATCTTTATTATATCTCACGGCTAGTAGACCTGACATTATGTTTAGTGTTTGCATGTGTGCTAGGTTTCAAGCTGATCCCAAAGAATCTCACCTCGTGGCTGTGAAGAGGATCTTTCGATATCTCAATGGCACTAAGGAACTTGGACTATGGTACCCAAAGCAAAAGGATTTCACTTTAATTGGATATTCTGATGCAGATTTTGCAGGCTACAAGGTGGATAGAAAGAGCACATCAGGGTGTTGCCAATTCTTAGGAGCATCCTTGATCAGTTGGCACTCAAAGAAGCAAAATTCAGTCGCTCTATCCACTGCAGAAGCCGAATACATTGCAGCTGGAGCTTGTTGCTCCCAAATCCTTTGGATAGCTCAACAAATGCGAGATCTTGGCATCAACCTCAAGGGTATCCCAATTAAGTGTGACAATACAAGTGCCATATCCATCACTAAGAATCCTGTTCAACATTCAAGGACCAAGCATATTGATGTAAGACATCATTTCATTAGAGATCATGTTGAAAAAGGTGATGTGTCCATATCTTTTATTTCTACTGATTATCAATGGGCTGACATTTTTACTAAGCCTTTGGCAGAGGACAGGTTCACCTTCATTAGACGAGAGATTGGGATGCTTGACAAGGATGCACTTTCGTAGGGGGAGCTTTCCCTTAACGAAAGATAAACTCCACTCAGTGTCAAGACCTTTGAGAGTTATGTCAAGGTCTGCTAACTGAATAGTGGAGTACATATATCGGATCATATATTTTTGGTTAATATCTTTTTAGATATTCAATCAATTATATTTGTTTTAATCGGATTTCAAAAATTGCCTATTTCTATGATTTCCTTAACCGTTAAGATTTGTTATTTTTGGAACTAAATTGGTTTGTGTTTAGTCCGAATTTTATGGTAATTTGAATTCAAATTTGAATCTGAAAATCCTTCAACTTGGCAAGGTAATGATCTCTTTCCTTGGAACCCTAAACCCATCCCATCAATCTGTCACCCTCTCTCTCTACTTAAACCCATTCTGTAACCGATTACAACCCACACTCAGATTTTTCCAAAACCTTTCCACTCCTTCACCTTCAACCTCTCAAAGAAACCCTAACCAATTACCTCCATGGCACCCAGAACAAAGAAAGCCGTCACTCCCAAAAGACTTGGCGCCACCCCCAAGGGACGCCAGGCCACTGCTACTTCTCCCACACCAGAACCGGCTACTCAAGCCATAATCCCAACCACTGTCCAGAGCACCATTGCTGAGAGCTCGGCCATTGTTCCCAAAGGCTCTCAAAAGCGCTCTGCGAAGAAGCCGATCAGTGCTAAACAAAAGGGGAAGAGAAAGATCCTGGCTGAGGAAGAGGATGAGGAAGAGGAGGAAGACGACCTTGATGCTGCCCTGGAAAGAGACGCTGCCAGGGAAGCCAAGGAGGAGGCTCTAAGGAAGAAAAAGGTCGATGAAGAGGCCGAGCTTGCTAAGAAACAGGAAGAGGAAGAGGCTGAGCGGATTCGGAAGGAAGCCGAAGCCGAGGAGGCCCAGTCCGAGGAGGATCCTGAAGAAGAAGAGGAAGAGGAAGAGCACGAGGATTCTGAAGGGGGCGAGGAACCAGAAGGTGACGAAGCGGGGTCCGGTGAGGACTCGGGGTCTGAGGAAGAGGAGGAAGAAACTCCCTGTCCTTCTCCTCCTCCTCCCCCGTCTCCGAAGAAGCGGAAAGCCCCTGCTCCCGTCAAGCCTCCCTCCCCTAAGCGTACCAGGAAAGGCCCTGTCAAGAGTCTTGTAGCGCCTGCCAAGAAAGCTACTCCAACTGTTGCACGCAGGAAGAACGCTGAACCCCCGGCCTATATCCAGGTAAATCAATCCTTGCCCTCCTCTTGGTTTTTAGATGCTGAGACTGCTGGTAAGTGGGTAGACGAGTTTCGTACTCGTAAGCTTAGCTGTTCAGATTTTTTAGATATCGAGTTCTTTGAAGCTTTGAAGTTACCTTGCATTGAGCTCCTCAAAAAATCCCCTGCCTGGAACCTTATTAATCTTGAGACTATTTACTACCCCGAGCTTACCCGACTTTTCTACATAAACATAAAAGCCAAAAGTGATCCTGATGGTTGGTCTTTGGAGTCGGTCGTCAAAGGGGTTAGAATCTCTCTCAACTCCAATGACTTTGCAGACTCTCTAGGCTTACCTACCCCTGTTCCACCTGCTCAAGTAAACCCCTCAAAAGAAAACTGCATCATCCTAGCCCGAGCCAAATATCTCCTACCCGAAGTGTCCAACAGCACCTCAAAACAACTCACCCACTCCCTAACCCTTGAGGCAAAAATTATCTTTAACATCATTGTTAGATGCCTCTTACCCCGTCTCAACTCTGGCTCACTCCTAACCGACAATGCCATGGTTCTGCTCTACCGCATTCTAAATGGCCTTGATCCTGATCTGGCCAACACTATCCTTGGAACCATGGCCCATGCCAGAAAAGCTCGAAAAGGCTCTCCCCTCCCCTTTGCTACCCTTTTGACCCCTATCTTCAAAGCTTCTGGAATTGATGTCAAAAATGAAGAGCAGTTGCGTCATACGGGTATGTTCGACTCTAAAGGCCTTGAAAAGATTGGCATCACTCGGTCTCCCCAAGGGACCTTGAGTCTTGCCACTCCTTCAAAAGCCTTTCCCACTGCTCCAGCTTTCGATGAACGCATGGACAACCTAGAGTTGGGCTTGGAGGAAGTTCGCCTGGATATTAAGGAGCTGCAGACGGAGGTGATGACGAAGATGAGTGAGATTTCAACGTTGCTAGAAGGACTATGGACGAGGCTCACTCATGATGCTCTGGATTAACCAAGCCTAAACCTTAACCCACCCTATCCCACCCTGGAACTTGTTACTTTGCTGGTTTTTGGAAACATTTTCAAACCTTTTGGTGACTGTTTTCCTCCGCCCTTTGTTGAAAGACAAAAAGGGGGAGATGATCGTTAGACCTTGAAAACCTCTGTTTAAAGGTCTTGGAAGACCTTGCTTTTTGATTTCTGGTTTTCGGTTGGATGTTTTCTTACTTATAAAATTATTTGATCCAACATTGGTCTAACCCTTGCAGGTACTTAGTCTGTTTTTTTATTATGATTTATTTGTTTGACTAAGCTGCAGGGATGCACAGGTTTTGTCTTTCATCAAGGGGGAGATTGATAACTCTCTCCCTTGATGAAAATCGGAAAAGATGTTCCAAAGGCTTTGACAGGATGTTTGTGTCAAAGGCCTTGGAGCGTTAACAGTTGATGAAATACAAAACCTATCTTATTATTCGTATATTATTTTATCTTATTATATACTTCCTTTATATTATATATATATATTCGTTGGACTAACTGTTTCAGGAAGTATTTTCGAGATTATAACCTTCCTTTATAGAGTTATTGAGGAGATCTATTTCAAAATGGATCATGGCTTCCAAGTGTCCATATATAGAAGATTGAAGAATCAAGCCTGATTCATGGAGCGTTGGTGAAGATCCTCAGGCGGCATTCCACTCCTATATAAAGGTAAGATAGAAGAAGACAGAGATAACAAGAACGTACAAGTGCTACACACGAGCTTCATTCATTCAAGCGATCTGTCTTCCAAGTGTCTCTCTGCAAAGCGCTCAAATAGTTTGTTGTTTATTTCAAAGCCTTTGAGAGTCACTGTGAGCTTATAGGATATATTTATTTCAAGTGTTACTCGAGAGTTTATAACTCGGGAAGTTGCACTAGGCTATTGATTTGCGAGAGTTAGAGGATTGTACTAGATAGCTGAGAGAGGTGGGGCTCTTCTAGATTGGTCTAGGACTCCAAGGGAACGTGAGTTGACTAGATTGCAATTGTATAGGAGAGAGGCTTCTCGGTGAGCTATTAAGATCCTAAGCTAAGCGATCAATAAAGCCTTTGAATCCTAGGGTTGTGGAAGAACCCTAGGGTTGAGACTTTCTGCGAAAAACGGGCATACTCTATTCAACCCCCCTTCTAGAGTATTTTTTATTACATTGTTTTTACATTTTCGAACCTTCAATATCCTTATAGAGGGGGATAACCTCACAATAGTTAAAGTTCTTTTGGGTGAATGGAGTTGCCCTTGGATTATCGAGATCCTGGTAACGGAGATTAGGCTACTATTGTGTAATTTTAATTCTATTTCAATTCGTCATATTTTCAGGGAAGCTAATACGGTTGCAGATTGGATTGCGCATCTGGCTTACTGTATCCCTGCCGACGAAGTTATGGAGGCCAATGAAGAACTGCGTGTTCTCGTCCGTAAGGACGCTCTAGGATTGGGTTAGACCGTCTGTGGTCTCTCATTCTAAATCTTTCCTTGTATTAAAAAAAAAAACACGGAGCTCCTCTCGCGTGAAATCATCAGCCCAGTCCATCATCTAGTCGATCTATAATTTGAGTAGTATGCAACTCGTCCCAATCTCGTATAATGCAATAGTATTCGGTATTTGCTCCAAAATACCTGAAATCAATAAAACACGGGTGTAGACTCCGAAAACCAAATAATATAAATTAACTATAAAACATGTAAAATATGCTCTAAATTAATATGTAAATCTATACTAAAAACATGACTAAAATATACTCTATCACTTACTCTGGCTATATCAAAGGGAATCGAATAAATTTAATGTTGATACTTGTTTTAAGTTTTGCAACTAGTTAATTCAATCATCAACAACAATTACAATGTTGATAAAAGACGATTGAAATTAGACATCGAAGTCCAAGTCTTGTCCAAACGACATTTAACCGACCTAATATTAATTCAATCATCAACAACAATTACAACTAATAGATTACTTAGATGTTATATTGTATAGTGGGCCAAAAGGTCCAATATCTTGTAATATATATATATATATATGATTGTCTAATGAATGAAACCCTAAAGGGAAAACTTTACATCAATTCTATCATTCTACATGGTATCACATCCTTTTCTTCCTCACGGAACCCTAATTTGATCCTCCCGCCTCCCGTCATCTCTTACCGCCACCGGCCTCCCTCGCGCAACAACCGGCCTAGCTCCCTCCTCCGATTGCTCCCCCGTTACCGACTTCCTCATTCACTCCTCCCGATTTGCCGCCGTCTCCGCCGGATCCTCTCAATCCACCATTGTCGTGTCCGATTCGGACCTCCCGCCCTTCTCTCTCTTCGCTTGGCACCATGGCCGCCTACTCGCCCCCTGCCGCTCACGAGTTCTCTCCACCGCAAGGCTGCCTGCGCAGCATAAGCGGTGGTCGCAGCATCTGCAGCTGCCGCATCTCTCGACCACGCACGCAGCTCATGTGGACTAGTGGCTCTCGATGGTCCCCATTGACTGACTTCAACCCTCATTGGATGCAATCCAGTTTTTCTGCCCCTCGACATGCCGGTCGTCAGGCCTATCTGACATCATCTAATCAAGGCTATGTTCCACCGGATGGGGATCACGCTTTATCCTCTATGCAGCCGACATCTCCCGACTCTTCTTGGTACATGGACACTAGTTCCACCTCCCACATGACGAACTCCTCAGGTAATCTCTCTTCTATTTCCCTTAAAGGCCCTGCACACTCTATTATCGTCGACAATGGTGGTCGTCTTGCTACTTCGGGGATTGGCAACGCCAAATTACAGACCCCAACCCACCCACTACACCTTAACAATGTCCTCATTGCCCCAAAGATTGTTAAAAACCTTATCTCTGTCCGTCGGTTCACTACTGACAATAACGTTTCTCTTGCGTTTGATCCCTTTGGTTTCTCTGTGAACGATCTTACTACGGGGGTTACTCGCATGAGATGTAACAACACCGGGGAGCTCTACCCCGTCACACCACCTCCTGCGTCCAGCCAGTCGTGCCCGGTCGCCCTCTCGGCATCGTCGTCCAGTCTGTGGCATGCACGCATGGGCCATCCCAGTGCTGCCATTCTAGATGTCCTCCGTTCTCAGAGTCTTGTCACCTGTAATAAAGAGCTACGCTCTAGTTTATGCTCTTCCTGTCAGTTAGGCAAACATGCAAGACTGCCGTTCCAACGGTCTTTGAACTCCACCCTTGCACCTTTTGATATCATTCATAGTGACATTTGGACCTCTCATGTGCCTAGCAAGGAGGGTCACAAGTACTACCTCTTGTTTCTTGATGATTACAGTCATTTCTTATGGTTCTTCCCGTTGCATTTCAAGTCTCAAGTGTTTCCTATCTTTGTCAAATTTCATGCTTACATCAAAACACAATTTCAAACATCCATCAAATGCTTCCAATGTGACAATGGCCGTGAATTTGACAACAAAGACTTTCACACTTTCTTCGCCACAAATGGGATCTCCTATCGGTTGTCTTGCCCCTATACTTCCCAACGGAATGGCAAGGCTGGATGAATCATTAGAACCATAACCAACATGATGCGCTCTCTCCTCTTTCACGCATCTATTCCCCTTACCTATTGGCCTCACGCCTTATCAACCACATGTTATCTCCTCAACATTCTCCCATCTACTACCCTAAACCATCGCTCACCCACTCAGGCACTATATTGCACCTTGCCTAGGTATGATCACCTTCGTACCTTCGGGTGCTTGTGCTTCCCAAACCAGTCATCCACCGCCCCACACAAGCTCCACCCACGCTCCACTCCATGTGTCTTCTTAGGCTATCCGTCTGATCATCGCGGTTACCTTTGCCTCGATGTGCAGAGCCATAAGCTTATCACCTCACGTCATGTCACGTTTGATGAGTCTCGCTTTTCCTTTTCTTCTCCTCTTCTCAGATCTACCACACCTACTATGTCCCAGTCTGAGTCAGAGTCTCCCTTCCCACACTTTCTCCTTCCCCAGAGCTCTACCGGTGCTCCTGCCTCACCCCCTTACACCGCCCCCACCGCCACCTCCTCCTCCTACCACCAGACCGCACACCCGTGGCATCTCCGATGTATTCAGACCTCGTCAGATTGTCTCTATCCACGCCTCCGATCACCCCACCAACACCTGCCCCGAGCCCTCCCGAACCCACGTCCCATCACGCCAATTGCCGCGGTCACAGTATCGTGTTGCGCCCGCGGCACACCCCCCTGCTGCGGCTCCCTTGCCGCGGCCGCAACCTTGTGTCGCGCCCGCCATACAGACCAAAGCCGCCCCCACCGTTTCCCATGTCCCTCCTGCCTCAAACCCGACCTCGCTCTCCCCCATCCCCACCTCCCACAAAACATCCCTCCTCGACCCGAAGTGGCAGGCAGCAATGCTCGATGAATACAGGACCCTTACAAGGAATGGTGCATGGGTTCTAGTTCCTCGCCCTCTTGAGGCAAACGTCATTCGCTACATGTGGCTCTTCCGCCACAAGTTCCGCTCTAATGGGTCATTGGAACGCTATAAAGCTTGACTTGTGGTTAATGGTCGATCTCAACAGGCAGGTATTGATTGTGATGAGACATTCAGCCCCGTAGTCAAGCCTGCCACTATCCGAGTGGTGCTGAGCTTAGCGTTATCGCGACATTGGGATATTCATCAGTTGGATGTCAAAAAGGCCTTTCTGCCCCGTGGTCAAGCCTGCCACTATCCGAGTGGTGCTGAGCTTAGCGTTATCGCGACATTGGGCTATTCATCAGTTGGATGTCAAGAACGCCTTTCTGCATGGCCTTCTGAATGAGGAAGTTTACATGTTTCAGCCGCCGGGGTTCGTTGATACTGATCGTCCCAAGCGTGTTTGCCTCCTGAAGCGCTCTCTGTATGGTCTGAAACAGGCTCCGCGAGCATGGTTCCAGCGCTTTGCTTCTCATCTGCTCCGCTTGGGCTTCGTTGGCAGCCGCTCGGATATGTCTCTATTTATCTATCGCAGAGGCACAAACATGGCCTTTCTGTTACTATATGTCGACGACATCATCCTAACTGCATCTTCTGATGCTCTTCGGACGTCCATTATTGCCCAGTTGAGTGTCGAGTTCGTCATGTCAGATCTGGGTCCATTGTCTTACTTCTTGGGCGTCGCTGTGCAGCGTCATACGTTTGGGTTGTTTATATCTGAGAGTAAGTATGTTGCCGAAATTGTTGCTCGGGCCAAGATGAGCAACTGCAAGTCAGTCGTCACCCCTGTGGATACCTCCAACAAGCTCAGTGCTCACCCTGGTCCTCTATTTGATGATCCGAAGTTGTACCGGAGTCTCGCTGGTGCGTTGTAGTATCTTACGTTTACTCGGTCGGACATCAGTTACAATGTTCAGCAGATCTACCTTTTTATGCATGCGCCTAGGGAACCGCACTTTCAGGCCTTGAAGCGGATCATCCGGTACATCAACGGTACCCTCGAGCTCGGCACCACGATCACCCCTTCCTCTCGGCATGACCTCGTCGCTTACACTGATGCGGATTGGGGTGGTTGTCCCGACACACGTCGCTCCACGTCTGGCTATTGTGTCTTCCTCAACGACACTCTTGTGTCGTGGTCAGCAAAGCGTCAGTCTGTGATTTCTCGCTCTAGCGCCGAGGCTGAGTACAAGGGCGTCGCCAACGTTGTCTCCGAGTGCTCATGGTTGCGCAATCTCCTTCTTGAGCTCCGCTACCCTCTTTAGAAGGCCACCCTGGTCTACACAGACAACGTCTACACACCCTCTTTGAGCTCGATTTCCACTTCGTTCGGGACAAGGTTGCTCTTGGACATGTTCGTGTTCTTCATGTCCCGTCCTCCTATCAGTACGCTGATATCTTCACCAAGGGTTTACCTCGACAGTCGTTCCTCGATTTTAGGTCCAGTCTCACTGTACGGGAACCTCCACTTTCGATTGCAGGGGTTTGATAGATTACATAGATATTATATTATATAATGGGCCAAAAGGCCCAATATATTGTAACCTATATATATAATTGTCTAAGGGCAAGTTTATCGGTACACTTTTACTGGGATCTTGAGGTTTTTAATAATAAAAAATGGTAAGTTGTTCAAGTATCCGGACATTTCGATACTACCTCTAGTATTCGAGCAAGTATCTCCCTTAATTAATGTTGTGTCAGTTGTCCTTTATTTTTTCGAAAAATTGGAATTAAAACGACGTCGTTTAGATTGAAAAACAAAGCAAAACATGGTGTTTCACTGGAGCTGCGTCAGAGTTGCTGCATAGGTGGACAAGTGTCACTTTGTGAGTGGCTGGAAGCGGACGGCTATGATCTGATGTTGTGGACGGTTGTGATTAAATCAGTGGGCTATTTTTTTACAATTATAAAATACAATTTTCGACAATGAAAATACAAAAAAAAATAAAAATAAAAAATACCACAATATTAGATTCATTTTTCTCTACGCATAGACATCAATTTCAAATATATTAGACCATAATTTAAAAAAATTTATTTTTATTTGAAAACAATTATATAAAAGAACATCGAAAAAATAATTTTAATTATTTTTAAACAGTAAGAATAAATAATGTACGAATTTATTTTAATTTTTTGAGTAAAATATGAATTTAATAATAATATTTTAATAATAAAAAATGAATATAATAATATAATCGATAATGAAAATAATTATTAAAGAAGATATATTTGTAAATTGAATTGGTAGAAAGTAATGGGTTTTGAGATACTAAGGATACTATTGATAAAGTGGAAAAAGTGAGAATGGAATACTAGGATGATGTGGCGGAAAGAGAATAATAAAATATTAGTATTTCTAGTATCCCTAGTATCCATTGATAAACATGGCCTAATGAATGAAACCCTCAAAGGATTACTTTACATCAATTCTATCATTCTACAACAACGTCCATATCAAGTCCATCTTGATTATTGGATAACATTCATAAAAATCATTTTTGCTAAATATATGTAGGGAATTAATGATTTTAAATTTCAAGGCGTAATTTGCGCTTCATACGTTGTTTCCCCCCTCGATTTACGGCTTCTTCAACCTTGGATTTTCAGGATTACAACGAATCAGAGGCTAAATCATTGTCTATATATTAAAACTCGTATCAATCTTGTATTGATCCCTGTAATCAATTGAAAGGGGGGGGATTTTCACATTTATTTTGTTCATTTCTTCATCCTTTTGGCTCAAGGTCCCTTTGGGGGTCTAGTGGAAGGCCTTTGGCAAAATCCCCAGCTAACGATCGATTCCACTTACCCCTAAAACAAAGTTACAAAACATTAATTAGCTTTGATATCATATGGGAACTTGACCACAAAAGGAGAGGAAAAGGCTTTTTATTAATTATATATTAAAATATAGAGAAATAATAGGTATGAACAAGAGTCTTTCAACTATCATCTTCCTGTTGCTGGTGGTTGTGATCCTCCCTACCTCAATTGCCCGCATTGCTAAGGAGCACGATAAGTATTGGACCCGAAAGAGGAATGCATCAAGGAGTGCTTTCGAGCTCGCTTATCACCCTCACCCTCTCAATGTCACCAACCATTTTAACCATCGCGTCCATCTGTATGTGATCGATCGTCATTTACTTTATACCATATAGGTCTATTAGATAGCTGATGAGATATGAGAAAATGAATAGGAAGATTGGGTAAGTAACTGTTGAAAATCCAATTTTAAAAGCTAATTAAACTAAAATCTTATATTTAACTTATTTAAAACTATAAAATATTAAAATCAAAAGCTCTGAAAAACTACTTGCATTGCCAAACAGAGCCTATACACAAATTACACAATTTACTTGATTAATTTCTCCCAAAGCCCGATTTCGATCTATTCAAAATGAATGGATGTAGCTTATATGTGTGTGTTGGTGTTTAATACTCCTAATGAAGGGCTATGAAGGAGCACATAAGCAACCATATGAACATAACAAGGAGAGAGTTATATGCGAGGGGAGAAACAGGACCCTGCGAAGCCACCAATCCCATTGACCGGTGCTGGAGGTGCAAGACCGACTGGGCCGAAAACAGACAGCGCCTCGCTGACTGTGTCATTGGCTTCGGTCGTGGCACCACAGGGGGTAAGGGTGGTGCCTTCTATGTTGTCAATGACTCCTCCGATAGTGACATGGTCCATCCCAAGCCCGGGACTCTTCGCCATGCCGTTATCCAGGCAGAGCCACTCTGGATCACCTTTGCATTTCCCATGGTTATTAGACTCAATCAGGTATGTAGATGTGTTTAACTATATGTACATAACCCTTATATATGATGTATCATGTTAACGAATCTAGGTCATTGAATAATTACATTGTTATAGAAGAACAATCATGTGAAAACAGACGAATAATCATATGAGAAAACAAACGAATAATTTATGTGTACATGATAAGGCTTATGTACACCATAAGACATGTGTACACTGGAATCGACTTAATTATCTCTCTATATATGTTTCAATATGACAATCTACACATATCTATGTATAGGAGCTAATGGTGTCGAGTAACAAGACGATAGACGCGAGAGGGGCGAATGTGCACATCGCCCACGGGGCTGGACTCACCATCCAGTATGTGCAGAACGTGATCATCCACGGCCTCCACATCCATGACATCGTGCCCGGAAGCGGTGGTTTGGTCAGGGACTCCATCGACCACTATGGTATCAGGACCCGTAGCGATGGGGATGGCATCTCTATCTTCGGTTCAAGCAACATCTGGGTCGATCACGTGTCGCTTTCTAGGTGCTCCGATGGCCTCATCGACGTCATCCAGGGCTCTACCGCCATCACCATCTCCAATGTCCACATGACCAACCACAACGAGGTGTTCTTGTTTGGAGCACAAGACAAGTACTCAGAGGACCAGAAGATGCAGATAACGGTGGCGTTCAATCATTTCGGGAAGGGGTTGATGCAGAGGATGCCGAGGTGCAGGTGGGGATTCTTCCACGTCGTCAACAACGACTATACCCACTGGAAGATGTATGCCATCGGAGGCAGCGCCCACCCGACCATTATCAGCCAGGGAAACCGCTACATTGCCCCTCCAGACAACCCCAATGCAAAGGAGGTGACAAAGAGAGATATTGTGCCAGGGATTGACTCTGAGAGCTGGACATGGCGGTCAGAGAATGACGTTTTCATGAATGGAGCCTTCTTTAGGCAGTCAGGTTCGCCTTTGAAGGCGAACCCGTATCCGAACCAAATGATTGAGGCACTTCATGGGAAGTATGTGAGCCTTCTAACTCGCTACTCTGGACCAAGAAAATGCCTCCCTGGAAAAGAATGCTAGAGCATCACTGCAATTAACTTTTGTTTATTTCAATTTCCTTTTCCTTGTTAGGGATCAAAAGGTAGCTCGTAAGGTTTATTCGTTAAATGGGCTTACTTTTGCCTTAAAACTAGGTCACGTATTCGTCTGATATATGGGTTAAGGGATCTAATATTTCCTCTGTTAATCAAAACTTGTCATTTTAAAGTTTTGAACTCTTTTTAAGAAATAAATAAAATTACACTTATACCCCTAATTATTAATATAATTTTTTTACTTTCTTAAAAACTACAAATAACATCTATCTAATCATTGTAAGGACAATTTTGTAAAGTGGCTGACAAAATACCTAAAAGGTCATATTTTACTTACAAGATTTATTTTCTAAAACGACATGTTTTGATTAACGGATGGATGAGACAACTGCAAGAATACAAGATGCCATCCTTCAAACCTTCATTGAGTATGGTTGATTTAAATCTTTTGAATTTTTGATATAATTGATTGACTTGCGATCTTATTTTGGCTGTTGATTCTCTTAATTATCTTCATTAATTCATAGTGTACAAAATTTGAAATAGAATGATAATACACTAAAAATTCATTAAATGATATCATTGCAATGTTGATTTAGATGTTGTAAAACCCAACTGACTCTTCTATTTAAGGACCATCACATTCAACATGTGATACAACCCACCATTTACAATGAAAACAAATTAAGGATCAATACTATCCGTCAGCCAATTACCCGCACGTCATTCAGACCTGTATGATCTCGAATTCTTGCTTAATTAAATAATAATAATAATAATAATAATAATAATAATAATAATTTACCTGCACGTCAACTTTACGATTATCCACATGAAATTTTCTATTGTCATGGTAGACATCGAGAGTACAATGATGAGCATCCGTGCACGGGAGAGAGATCAGGAGGTGGAGGAGGATTAGGTGAGATAGATGGGAGTAGACATGGCCACGGGTCACGGGTCGGGCGGGTCGACCCGTGACCCGTCGGGTCAGGGTCCACGGGTCCAAGGGTCGGCTCGGGTTGAGGGTCAGAGTTAGGGTCGGGGAAAAGATAACCCGTGACCCGGCGGGCCCGACCCGGTTCGACCCGTCGGGTCAACCCGCCATTTTAAAATATATTTTTTTTTGAAAAAAATTATTTTTAATAAAATAAATTTATAATTATTATGTAAATTATATAAATTATTCTTAGAATAATTCATAATATTACATAATGTAATATGTAATAGCAATGTGAGACTTAACACTTTCATGCTTCTCCTTTTATAGACTTAGCACCCCCTTTCCTCTAGTTTTCAATGTGGGACAAGAATAAGGGTAGAAACTAGAAACTACACCATGTCTTCAATCTCTACCATTCGGTTTTTAATGTCAATCCATACTTATAAATCATTCTATATGATACTAAGTTATGAGTCTTTATGATATAATTTCAAATAATACAAATGGTTGACCCGGCGGGTCGACCCGCAAAACTCGTCGGGTACCCGATTTGGTGCCACGTGGCCGACCCGGCAGTCCGACCCGCTGACCCGCCGACCCACCGGGTCACCCAACTCGCCGACCCGTCCCAACCTCGGGTCAGGGTTAGGGTCACCCTCCCCGGGTTGTCAACCCGGCGGGTCGGACCCGTGGCCGTGTCTAGATGGGAGGCGATCTGTAGAGTGCGCCGGAATTGAAGCGGAAGTAGGTGAGGATGGGGAGAGAGTGGGGTTAGGGAAAGAATTAGTTATGGAATTGGAGGAATTAGTAGATGGCAAATCAGAAGATTGTGGAGCGGAATTAACGGACCCATGAGACGCCAAATTGGGTAGGAAGAAGAGTGGGGTTGCTGAGGTGTAATCTTCAACAAGTGAGGGTGGGTTGAAAATGATTTAATGGGGATTGACTTTTGAAAGGGGAATTCAGATTCCACAAATGTGACATGTCTAGAGGTGTAAATACGATTGGTTTGTGGATCAAGGCAAAAATAGCACTTTGAGTGAGGGGATAACCGATAAACACACAAGCAATGTATTTTGGATCCATTTTATTGGTAGTGTAAGGTTTTAACCATGGAAAACATAAACAACCAAAACTTTTTAATTTTTGATAATTCGGTAAGGTGAAGGTAAGTTTGAAAAACGGTGAATGATTGTGAAAAGTAGGTGTGGGCATTCTATTAATCAAATATACTTCCGTTTGAAAAGCAAATGGCCAAAATTTGTGTGGCAAAGAAGAATGGGACATCAAGGTTAAACCCGTTTCTACAACATGATGATGACGTCTCTCCGCAAAACCATTATGTTGTGGTGTCTGAGGAGGTGATGTGAAATGGGAGATACCGTTAGACGCCAAAAAGGATCGTAAGGCAATAAATTCCCCGCCATTGTCCGAGTAGAATATTTTAATTTTCGTTTTGAAGTGATTTTCAACAAGGCCTTTGAAAGTGACGAAAGTAGTTTGTGTGTCTGATTTTTGTTTGAGAGCATACAACCAAATGTACTTAGTGAAATGATCAACAAAAATCACATAGTATTTGAACCCATCAAAAGATGTAATAGGAGAGGTCCACACATCCGAAAATATAACCTTCAAAGGAGTTGATGAATGAATAGATGACTTAGCAAATGGAAGCTTGTGAGCTTTATTAACCAAACAAGATGAACAAAATTCAGAATTGGAATGCAGACGGCCTGGTTGAAAAATAGATTGAAGAAGTCTGAATATTTGCGGAGACGGATGACCCAATTTATGATGCCACAACGAGCCAAGAGATAGGCGGGCTGAGGAGACGGACGGGGATGACGAAACTGGCCAGGAGTAAACACCATCTTGTAGGGGACCTTAAAGCAGGGTTTTGCCCGAGCGCAGATCCTTAACCCGAAACCAAGTTGGTAAGAACTCAACAGAAACATTATTTTCGGCAGTAAATATGGAAACAGAGATAATGTTTTTGGAAATTTCATGCACACAAAGAACATTATCAAAGTAAAAAGTTTTGGTTGTAGTCTCAAAATGAAGTTTTCCAATGTGTGAGATGTGTAACCCCTTACCATTACCAACCACAAGCTCATCTGGGCCCTCGTACGAATAGTGCAAGTTGAGATTTTGAAGGTCATTAGTCACGTGGTGCGAGGCTCCACTGTCGACTAACCAAGGCTAGGTGGGGTGAGGAACGCTGGAGTGATGGGCCTGAGGTGGCTGAGTGTAAGGAGTTTGAGGTCTGTAGGGTGGTAGAGTGAACCACCCTTTGATTAATATGATAAAGGCCTATATATAGGCGTACAAGATAATCCTAAACAGATAAGAACAAATCAAACCTATCTAACTAATCTCCTAATTATCTAATAATATCTTAATCAATAATTTATTCTAATATATCCTAATATGCCCCCGCAGTTGAAGCAAGAGATATCACAATATCGAAAGGTGAAAACTGGATAAACATATAATTTTTTTTTAACTTGCCAAAGGAAATCTCAATTGGCTGGTCATATGAAAAATTGAACGAGATGGCAATGGTGGCAATGAGATGGCCTGATGCAGTGATGCTCCCAGTGATGTTGGTGTGAGAGTGAGCGGTGATCACGCATATCAGGCCGTCGAAGCTATAGTTGCTGCGGTGGTGATGGATCCTCGTCGGCAACAGAGCGAAGGCTACGGCTCGCGTCTCCGGGCAAGGGCTGCAATGGGGTGGTTAGGCAGCGGCTAGAGGCGAGTGCGATGGCCCGACGATGTTGGCTCGTGGCTCAGGTCCCCGGGGGTGGTTGGGCGATGAGCAGTGGTGATCAGGGGCAATTGTAGTGAGAAGATGGGGGCGGTGATGGCGTGTGTTTTGTTGAATTGATTTTTTTTGTTTAAATGAAAAAAATGCCAATTTGGTTTTGACCATAAAAAAGAGGTTGGCAAAGCCTCGGACAATGCCGATGGTTTGGGTAAAGCCTGAATTTTGTTTGGCGAAGGCATTTTGTGGTGGCCGAAGCCATGTTAGGATGGCCCGAAGGCGCGTTTATGGTGCTCGTAGGCGGTTTTGTGGTGGTTGTGATGTTAGGATAGCCTGAAGGCGGGTTTAGGGTGCCCGTAGGCGGTTTTGTGGTGGTTGTGGTGGCCTAAGCCATGTTTGAGTTGGCGGAAGCATTTTGTGAGGATCGAAGCCGCTAGGCTAAGAGCTCTGATATCATGTAGAGATTGGTGGGATGAACCACCCTTTGATTAATATGATAAAGGCCTATATATAGGCGTACAAGAGAATCCTAAACAGATAAGAACAAATCAAACCTATCTAACTAATCTCCTAATTATCTAATAATATCTTAATTAATAATTTATTCTAATATATCCTAATACTCTCTTTCAAGTCTAATATTGCAAGGACGCCCACATTTTCAAAACCATCAAGTTTAAATGTATCCACTGCACCAACTATTGAGAGTACAATGATGAGCATCGTGTTGAATGTGATGGTTGCCATCACGCATCCATCACATTCAACACGCTCCAAATCGAATCCAAGCTAATGAAGAATCCTCTATTAGGAGTTCGAAGCGATGCGTGATTAATTGAAATCTACTACTATCTAAGTATTCAGTTATTGTAAGTCATTTAACCATTAATCATATTTCAAATCTATTACCACTAATTGTTCATCTACCACTTATGTTTATTGTAAGTCATTTAACCATTAATCATATTTCAAATCTTTCCTAAGTATTCAGTTAGACCTTGTTATAGAAGATAGGAGATAAGGGTATTTTCGTAATCTGGCTTATGTCTTTAGGGGTATTTTGGTCATCACGGATGCAATGTAAATTGGGCTATATAAAGCCCAATCTGTAAACCCGAACCATTATGAAATTCAGTTGAGAATCAGTTGGAACTGATTCCTCTTCCTCTCACCTTCTTCCTTGTGCTTCCATGGTGTTCTAACTTAGAGATTCTCGATCGATCGGGTTTCTTTACATGGTATCAGAGCTCACGGTGTGAGATCCGACAATTGGAAGCATTTCTGTAAGGATCTAGGTAACGAATTCCATGACGGAAGAACAGATGATGCATAACCAGGTGATCGGCGAAGTCGGACCGGGAAATGGCAACATGACTGATCCACTTTTCCTCTCCAATTCCGATCATCCTGGAGCACAGCTGGTGGCTGCTCCGTTCACTGGACTCAATTTCTTGAGTTGGAGCCGAGGAATCAAAATGTCACTCGGAGCGAAATACAAATTCGGCTTCATTGACAGAAGTACAGATCTGGATTCTGCGTCGCCAGCGGATGTTCAGAGATGGAAGCGTTGCGATTATATGGTAAGATGCTGGATTGTGAATTCAATGAATGCTAGTGTTGCTGAGGGATTCATTTATTCTGATTCGGCAAAGGAATTATGGGACGAGATCGTTGAAAGATATGCACAAACAAATGGACCTCTTCTTTATCAATTAAAGAAGAGTTTGTGCAATCAGGCTCAAGGATCATTGAGTGTCGCTGAGTATTTCAACAAAGTGAAGAAGCTTTGGGATGAGATTCTTGCTCTTGAAGGAGTACTTAAATGTTCTTGTGCAGCAAGAGCGATATGCACTTGTGATCTATCCAGGAAGACGGAGGAAGCCGATAACAGGAACAAGATGCTTTAGTTCTTGATGGGATTGAATGACGCGTATGATAGCATGAGAAACCAGATCCTATCCACTGAGCCTCTACCAACTTTTAACCGTGCTTATTACCTGGTGAAGCAAGTTGAGGTTATAGGAGGAAGCAACAACAATGACACTATCCAAGATGGAAGTGCCTTTGCTACAGGGAAATCCAATGAAAACAAAAAGTCCTTCAAGAAGGACAAGGCAGACAAATTGTGTAGCCACTATGGTATGAAGGGGCACACAATGGAAGGTTGTTTCAAAATCATTGGCTACCCCGGCTGGTTCAAGGATCCAAAGGGAAAGAAAGCAGCAAATGTTGTAGGTGTCTTTGATTCTCCCCTGGATAATGTGGATGAAGGCAGACAAATTGTGTAGCCACTGTGGTATGAAGGGGCATACAATGTTGCAGGGGTCTTTGATTCTCCCCTGTTGAGAAGAAAACGTGTGTTAACCACACCTATAAGAGTATGTTTGCCTGATGATTCTATTAGAAGAGTCACAGTTATTGGGGACATCAGGTTGTCATGTGGAATTTTGTTGAAGAATGTTTTTCACATCCCTGATTTCAAAACATATCTGCTATCAGTAGGAAGAATTGTTGATGATGCTGATCTGGATGTGATTTTTAAAAGGACAAAGTGTGTTTTTCAGGACCCTAAAAGTGGTCAAGAAGTCCTTAATACAACAAGGCTATCTGGAAGGCTATTCAAGGCTACCTTGAAGACTGTTGTTGACAAGCATCCATTTGCTACTCATTCTGTAAATAGCAAAAATAAAGGTTGTTTTGATTCAAATAAAGGGATCCCTAGTCATGTTTGGCATGCTAGGTTAGGTCACATTTCCCTTTCCAAGTTAAAGCATGTTCAGGGATGTGTTTCTGTTGATAGAGACAGTTCTTTTTGTGAAGCTTGTATCATGGCTAAACATCACCCCATCCCTTTCAGTGTAAGCAAGTCTATAGCTAATGAAAATTTTGATTGGATTCATATTGACCTATGGGGTCCCTACAAAGTTCAGAGTAAGACTGGTGCCAAGTACTTTGTCACCATTCTTGATGAATACAACAGGGTTGTTTGGACTTATCTGGTTACTAATAAGGTGCAGGTTTTCAAAACTGTATGCTCATTTATTGTTCTTGTGGAAACACAGTTTGGGACCAGGGTTAAAGCAGTTAGAACTGATCATGGGTCTGAATTCTTCAAGTGTTCAAAGTTCTTTGAGAGCAAACATAAGCACTTGGTGGAGACTGCTAGAACCATCAGACTAGCTGCTAACCTGCCTTTACAGTTTTGGGGAGACTGCATTTTAGCTGCTACTCATTTGATAAACCTCATGCCTTCTTCTACTATTCAGTGGCAATCTCCATATGAAATATTGATGAATAAGGTTCCTGATTACAACAGACTAAGAGTGATAGGTTGCTTAGCCTTTGCTCTTGTTAAGGGAGCTGTCAAGGACAAATTTGCTTCTAAAGCCAGAAAATGTATCCTCTTGGGATATCCCAGTGATCACAGGGTCTACATGCTATATGATCTTGAATCCAAGACAACATTGGTGAGTAGAGATGTGTTGTTTTTTGAGGAGACATTTCCATATAAACCTGATAAACCCATTGTTTTACCACATACCCAACCTTTACCTTTGGTTAATCCTGCTCATGATCTTGATGATCAGGCACCTTCGACTTCTAATCTCAATCCCACTCCAAATATTTCTATGAACTCCAACCCCATACCCAATGTTACTGATTCACCTGAATCCACCAACCACATTCCCAATGTTGTTGATTCCCTTGAATCTCCAACATCATCTGACCTGTCTTGCTCTAATCAAAATCAAAACATTGAACCTGTTCTCAAAAGATCCATAAGACCATCCCACCTCCATGCCTACCTTAAGGACTTTATTTGTCCTACTAATTACAGTTCCATCTCCACATCCTTCTTGGCCACATCTGTTGATGATCCAGACTATTATCCTTTAGATTATGTTGCTTCTCTTACAAATGTATTGTCCCTCAAAGAACCTCTTACACATGCTCAGACAAAGGTGATGTTTTGTGGGTTGAGGCAATGTAGAAAGAACTCACTGCTCTAGATGAAAATGATACTTGGTCACTTACATCCTTACCTCCAGGCAAGTATGCAATTGGTTGTAAATGGGTGTTCAAGATCAAGTTTCGTCCTGATGGGAGTGTTGAGAGATACAAAGCAAGATTGTTGCTAAAGGATATAATCAGATCAAAGGAAAAGATTATAAACACACATTCAGTCTAGTTGCTAAGTTCACAACAGTAAGATTGTTGATTGCTCTTGCAACTCAGAAGCAGTGGCCTATTAAGCAACTATACGTCAATAATGCCTTTCTTCATGGCTTTATTGATGAAGAAGTGTACATGCGCCTTCCTGAAGGGTATTCCAAAGGGGCTCCTCCTCAGGTTTGCAAGCTTAAAAGATCACTCTATGACCTAAAGCAGGCTTCAAGACAATGGAATGTCGAGTTGTCTAAGTTTCTCACCAGCAAGAGCTACTGTCAGTCTCCAATTGATCACTCATTATTCCTAAAATCAGTTCCAGAAGGTCTAGTTGATATCCTTGTCTATGTAGATGATTTGCTGCTCACAGGTGATAGTGCGACTGAAATCTCTGACATCAAGGAAGCTTTGCATCATATGTTCACCATCAAAGATCTTGGAGATATGAGGTATTTCCTTGGATTGGAAATATCAAGGACATCTCAAGGTACACTATTAAACCAGAGGAAATATGTCTTGGACATATTACAGGATACCCATATGGAAGATTGTAAGATCTTTCCATTTCCTATGTCTCGGGGCCTCAAACTCACCATTGATGTTGGTGAAGAGCTCACAGATCCTGAGACCTATAGATGCCTTGTGGGTCGGTTGCTGTATTTGAACATGACACGTCCCGATATCTCCTACGCAGTCCAACACTTGAGCCAGTTCATGAACTCTCCTCGCATTCCCCATTGGCAGGCAACCCTCCAGGTTATTCGATATCTTAAGGGGACTGTGAATTTGGGGTTGTTGTATCCAGTTCAAAATTGTGTGGCTCTTACGGCTTATTGTGACTCTGACTGGGGAAATTGTTTGTTCAGTGGTAGATCATTAACTGGGTTTTGTATATTCATGGGAACGGCTTTAGTTTCATGGAAAACTAAAAAGCAGACCACCGTCTCCAAATCCTCTGCTGAAGCCGAATACAGGAGCCTCTCCAAGACATCAAGTGAGCTTGTTTTGCTTGATTCACTTCTCTCTGGTTTCAATTGCTCGGTGCCCAAGCCAATTCCATTGTTCTGTGATAGCAAGTCCGCAATTACAATTGTGGAGAATCCAGTTCTACATGAACGGACAAAGCACATCCGCCTAGATTGTCATTACATCCGAGAGCGTTTTCAAGAAGGGTTTCTGGTCCCGACCTTTATTCAATCTCAATTTCATTTGGCGAATCTCTTCACGAAGCCCCTAGGCCATGATCAGCATAGATTCCTAACCTGCAAGCTCGGTCTCGTTTCTTCGACTCCTCCCGCTTGAGAGGGGGATATAGAAGATATGAGATAAGGGTATTTTCGTAATCTGGCTTATGTCTTTAGTGATATTTTGGTCATCACGGATATGCAATGTAAATTGGGCTATATAAAGCCCAATATGTAAACTCGAACAATTATGAAATTCAGTTGAGAATCAGTTGGAACTGGTTCCTCTTCTTCTCACCTTCTTCCTTGTGCTTCCATGGTGTTCTAGCTTAGAGATTCTCGATCGATCGGGTTTCTTTACACATGTCACATTATATTTCTCATCCCCTTTGGATATTGATCAACGTACTTTTTAATTACACGTTTTTATTCTAAAATTTCAAACTCCATCAGGTCTGATCCTAACACACGATTCGTTCCATCATTGCTTACCAACGAACGTCGACTTCAATTTCAACATTTATTTTCCTTTAAAAAGGTGAATTTGTTGCAGAATGACCTGAGTATGGACGGGTTTGAGCTGGGCCTACGGTTATTTTTCAGCCCATTACACCGGCCCGGGCTTGGGCTAGGCCCGGTGATTGGACCAGTTACCTCGCCCAAGCCCGTCCTCATTGGCGGGCCGTGCTGCCCACCGGGCCAAATGGGCCAAAATATTTAAAAATTGCACCTGATGGATAGTTCTTGTTCCACAAATCTCGTCTCATCCCGCATATATATATATATATATATATATATATATATATATATATATATATATATATATATATATATATATATATATATATATATATATATATATTTATATATTTATATTTATATCTATAATTAAAATTAATAAAAACATTTAAAATATATTTATATTATATATTAATATGTATTTTATCCCAACATTAAATAGTGTAATATACACACGGTAATGGTGTACATGAATGTAGTACTGTTCGGCAGTGCACTAAGGAGACTTAACAAATATGGTTGTAGTTCTATTACGATGATGAGAATAAAACACTTGGATGTGTTGCAAAGGCAGTGGACATGGCTGCTTGATGTGGTCATGCCGTGAGCCTATTAAAAAAAAATATGTAGTATTGCATGTGTGGGTATACATACTGTAATGGTGTAATATAAAAATAGTATGTATATATACACACTCGGTATATTATTTATTTATATATATAAACATTATATATATTTATATATAATCGGACGGGCCTGGCGGCCCGCTTGGGCTAAACCCCAGCCCAAGCCCAGCCCTTTGGGCCTACCGGCCCGCTTGGGCCACCTACTCTACCCAAGTCAGCCCATTTTACCGGGCGGGTCGAGCGGGTTGGCCCAGGTCTTCGAATATTAGAAACAGGAGATGGTTTGTACACCGCGCGCCTGTAGACTTCATCTTGATTCTTGAATTGGGAGATAGATATTCTTGGATAGTAGCCATCAAAATCATTTTTCTGCTAAATGTAGGGAATGAGATTAAATTTAGATCCCCCCTTAATTTACGGCTTCTTCAACCTTGATTTTTTGGGATCTCAGCTAAATCATCCTCTATAAAAACCCATATCGATCTTCTATTCATCTCCTTGTATATGTACTCAAAGGGGGGGATTTTTCAAATTTAATTTGTTCATTTTTTTTTGTTCATCCTTTGGCTCAAGATCCCTTTGGGGGTCTAGTGGAAAACGTTTTCCCTAATCCTCCATTAACGATTCCACTTACCCCTAAAACAAAATTAATTAGTTTTGATATCAAATGGGAACTTGACCGTTGGACAAGGCTTAAGAAAATAAAATTATTTATTTATTAATTAACTAATTTATAGAGAAATGGTAGGTATGAACAACAAGGCTCTTTCAACTGCCATCTTCCTCCTAGTACTGGTTGTGATCCTCCCTTTCTTGACTGCTCGCAACGCTCAAGAACACGATGAATATTGGGCCCGAAAGAGGAATGCAGCAAGGAGTGCTTCCAAGCTCGCTTGTCACCCTCACCCTCTCAATGTCACCAACCATTTTAACAATCGCGTCCACCTGTATGTGATCGATAACCTGTTCGATTTCAATCCATCTAAAATGAATGGATCTATCATCTAGATTATGTGTGTGTGTGTGTGTGTTGGTGTTTAATGTTGATGAAGGGCTATGAAGGAGCATTTAAATAGCAATGTAGATCGAACAAGGCGAGAATTGTATGCAAGGGGAGAGACAGGACCCTGCGAAGCCACCAACCCCATCGACCGGTGCTGGAGGTGTAGGCCCGATTGGGCCGAAAACAGGCAGCGCCTAGCCGATTGTGTCATTGGCTTTGGTCGTGGCACCACCGGGGGTAAAGGCGGTCCCTTTTATGTCGTCCTTGACTCTTCTGACAATGACATGGTGAACCCTAAGCCCGGGACCCTCCGCCATGCCGTTATCCAGACAGGGCCACTCTGGATCACCTTTGCATTTCCCATGATTATCAGGCTCAACCAGGTTTGCATAACGTCCTACATGACGCTCTATGGTTGATTAATTGATTTTGAGAAAATGTTCTCCAAACAAAAGAAATTATTAAAATAATATGTTGTCATAATTTGTGGAAAGTCATCATAAGTCACATTCTATCTATATACATGTTAGTTGATTAAATATAATCTATATATATTAATTATTTAATTTGGCAATTGCTATCTAACTAAAAAAAAATCTTCAGAAAAATATATAATGTAGATTTAAATTTTATTCAAATAAAATCTTAGCAAGTAAGACATTTGAGTAATTTATTATATCATATTATATTAAATTAATATTATTCATTGATTTATCTATTAAAATATATGATGTAATTATTGATAAATCTTCCACAAATTAATTACTAGATGGAGTAATTAGCACTTTTTCTAAGACAAAATTCAACTATTAGATTATTTATATTTAATAGTTGCAATTTTATTTATATCTAGACTATTTATATTTTGATAGGAGCTAATTGTGTCGAGTAACAAGACGATAGATGCGAGAGGGGCGAACGTGCACATCGCCCACGGGGCTGGACTCACCATCCAATATGTGCAGAATGTGATCATCCACGGCCTTCACATCCACGACATCGTGCCCGGAAACGGTGGCTTGATCAGGGACTCCGTCGACCACTATGGTATCAGGACCCGTAGTGATGGGGATGGCATCTCGATCTTCGGTTCGAGCAACGTTTGGGTCGACCACGTGTCGATTTCCAAGTGCTCCGATGGCCTCATTGACGCAATCATGGGCTCTACCGCCATCACCATCTCCAACGTCCACATGATGACCCACAACAAGGTGTTCTTGTTTGGAGCAAACGACAAGAACACAGAGGATCAAAAGATGCAGATAACAGTGGCGTTCAACCATTTCCGAAAGGGATTGATGCAGAGGATGCCAAGGTGCAGGTGGGGGTTCTTCCACATCGTCAACAATGACTACACCCATTGGAAGATGTATGCCATCGGAGGCAGCGCCCACCCAACCATCATCAGCCAAGGAAACCGCTACATCGCCCCTCCCGACAACCCCAATGCAAAGGAGGTGACGAAGAAGGATATAGTGCCAGGGACCGACTCTGCAACCTGGATATGGCGATCACAGAATGACGTTTTCATGAATGGAGCCTACTTTAGACAGTCAGGATCACCATTGAAGGCAAATCCGTATCCAAACCAGATGATTGAGGCTCAACATGGGAAGTACGTGAGCCTTCTTACTCGCCACTCCGGACCGAGGAAATGCATCCCTGGAAAAGAATGCTAGAACATCACTGCAACCAACTTTTTGTTTACTGATCATCAAACCAGCTTTCAATTTCCCTAAAATTATTGCCATCAATTATTATTATTAACTAACTCCTGATCAATTGAGTGACTTCTAATTCCAAAGTTACCAATTCCAGAAAAACATCCACATGTATGAAGATACAGATACAATATACAATTTAGGATTCTGGTTTCAACAATGACATTCCCGCACACGAAAGTTGCTTTCAACATTGAACAAGAGAAAACACGAAACGCGTACGGAGATGCAAAGGAAACAACATTAGACTTGCCTGAAAAATCAATTCAGTTCACAGAAGTTGGGATTCTCCTTTCCCTGCAGCTTTCAGGATCCCTGTTGACCACCAACCTGTGAAACTTTGAGTGGGTTAACAGGAAAGATAGGACCCGAGTTTTGATTAGCGTTAACCTTATCTAAAACTAATGATATAGAACAAGTTGGGCGATAATGACCGCGCCGACCACACAAGGTGCAGCGGCGCTTGACCCGTGGACATGTCCTCTTGTTGTGGTCAGATTGGCCACATAACTTGCAGTGGTGGACCTGCCCAACTCTGCTTTTCTTGGTCACATGGTCTGCATTCTCTGTGCCACCAACACTGCCGCCTGTGTGGATCAGTTTCATCTTTTGAGGCTGAGGACAAGTCCTCTTGTTGTGGCCATATTTGCCACAAATGCCACATTTTCGACGACGCTGAACCTTTCTTTTTGAGCTTCTTGCTTTCAGTTTCCAGCAGCTTCTTTTATTATGCCCCTTTTCTCCACACAAGGAGCAAGTCCACTGTATGTCTTTACCCTTTAGTTCGGGACAGTAGAAACACCTGTGGCCTTCAGCTCCACAGCGACTGCAATGGTATTTCCTCCCTGGCATTGGACAATAAGATGTTTGACTCTTAGTGAATAAGTCCATCTGAGAGTTGAAATTTTCCATGTGATCCAATTCCAGACACCCATTTGGTAAATAAGCAAACCCACTAGCAAGAATCACTGTTAATATATGTAGAATGAGAATCAACTAAAAAAGGCAAGAGCGGCCAAGAATGTAAGTAATTCCAGGGAGGTATATGCCTAACAATGGAGAGCTAAAACTCTCTCAAGGGCTAAAGGCAAATGCCTAACAATACTCTGAAAATGGATAAGCCACCAATCTGCTATTAAGCTCTCCCTAACCGCCTATTTGAACAAGCCTAGATATTTCAGTCTTGAAAATCACAAATAACAACATGAAATAACCGTATCCATCAAGGTCTTTATCCAAGAGTTAAAATCTTGAGATTTCCCCTCCAAAAATATGTAGCTTACTGTATTTCATCTCCCTTGGGGAGCAAGCAGATAGTGTACCATCTCCTTGTACACTAATATTTGTACTTTTGAGAATATGCATCAATACAAACCCAAGTTTCTGATACATTTTTTCCCCCAATTTCTAGTTGGTTACTTCAATTTCCCATATTCCCACTTACTAGTTATAGGTACTTTCCCATTTGTCCATGTTCCGATTGTTCCCAAATATTTAGTTTAGTTGTTGATTTTAGGATCTCTTTAACTAATTTTAAGCTGTTAGTTAATTTTCTATTATAAAAGGAGGGTTAGCTGAAATCTTGTAATCATAGACATGAAATTGATTATGAATACAAATTAAGGATTCCTTAAAATTGCTGATCTGCAAGATGCTTGGATTCAGATTATCTTCATTCCTAGGTTCTAACAACCTGCTCCAGACTCGCACAACTTCAGTTGCAGACGTCAAACTATCCCTTCAGTGATGTATATATTTACCAGCTCAATTATTATATGAAGAACAGCTAGAGGGTCAAAGGTCATTAAGCATCATTTAAAGCAAGCACGTTGAAATATAAACGTCCAATGAAACAGAACATATATAGTTCACGTATGCTGGAAAGAACAAAAGGTACCTTGCATGAGGATGCTTCTTTTGCGACGGTTTTCAGGATCACTGAAGTATGCTTTCATGATCTCAGAAGCACGTTTCCTTGCAGCATCAGTCCCCTTGGTTTTCTGTGTCAAAAATATTTATCAGCATATTTCACCCACAAAAAAAAACATGGAATAAGTTATCACCCAGAAGTAACTAGGGATTTTGCACATGTAATGATGCATGCAACTTATAATGCATTTGAAGCCTAATTTTTGGACCTTGATTGCAGCCACTCTTTGGGCATGAAGTGCAGGATCACGATGAATAATCTTCATTCTCTTGCTGAACAGCCCAGTTTTTGCATTCAGACTCTGCAGTCATTCAACTAAAAAAGGAAGATCACATACATAATAGAACAATTACAGAATACTATGTAGTCAGTCCACACATATTAATACTGCAAGAATGCTTCAATTGGGAGGCATGATAGGATGATAAGCAGTTCAACTAATAAACAATAAAACTGCAGTAGAGTGAAGTCAGTTATTTGATTATGAAGCTTAAAAGGACTACATCTTTGGATCAAATGCTAAAGAAAATTCAATCAGGAAACTAACTTTCAAAGAGCGGCTAATCTTTAAGCCAACTTCAGGAGATGGAGACTGGTATACTCGCTTTGACTTCTTCCTCACCTCGAGCTGCAATTCTAGATTGTCAACTTCATCATCTTCTTTCACTTTCAGCGGAGAGCTGTAAATGGAAAAGAGTCAATGCAAATGTATTAGAAAAGGAAGAACATACAAACCGCCTTATTTATAACTAAAGCATTTCACTAAGTGAGAATGCAGATTGGAAGATGCAGAAAATCAAACCAAGGTTTCTTCAGATGCGATTGTTGATCTAATCTAACCAAAACGAATCTACAACTAGCTAAAGTATTAGAGGATTATGGGATTGAATTTCTTTCAGTATTACGTTGGAGGATTCCTTACTTCATTCGCCTTTGTTTTGGTCATGTATTAGTCTCATACAACACTTGACTCTTAGTATGGTAAGTCTTTCGCAAAACTCAATGGTTTGTCATTATTAAGTGGGAAAGAGGTCAAGTTTATTTTAGTGATCAAAACATCCCAAAAGGGAGAAAAAAAGCAGCCAATTAGCCAGTACACAAAGGAGAGCAAGGTTCCTTTTATATTATCTAGAGTCAAGGAAGGAACTATGACTAACTATACCATGATAATACATCAGAAGGAATGAAGTAAAAGTAAATGGAGGTACATATCCTCCCGTAATTCATAACTGTAATTCCTCAAATGCCAAATATATAGGAGGGTGTTGAAAATGATTGCATATGTATATTTCAGTATAAGTGGCATTACACAAATCATGCAGGCCTTGATCTTCTCTCTAGTCTCTACTCTCCCATCACTAACACAGTAACACCCATACATGTTGCAATATGAAGAATCTGGCTTCCCAAAATAGAACTTTTGGCAAGTTCTAGGTGAAACAGAATTCTAAAATACGATGTCCAGGAAGTGATATTATTCTATGTGTTCAAATTAAAGCAAGGGTAAAGCATCTAAACGAGTACCTAGAGCGAGCATTTTCCCACGGCTGTTCATCAATTGACTCCTGCCATATTACACAGTCACCAGAACACTCACAGCAGGTTACCATTCCCTGAAGTGAACAGATTAGATCAATCATGTATTAATAGTGAAAAGCATCTAATGCATACAAAAGGAATAAGATGTAGCAATAACAGGTTCAATAGGACATCATACAATGAATAATGATAATTTACTTCGGAATATGGAGCTTGGAAGGGCAGAAAACAGAATACCTTTCCATTGCATTCAGGACAGTCTAATCTTGATCTTTCTATTCCACACTGGCTACATGGAATATATCCCCTACCCCGGCAGCCAGGGCAAGGCAGCTCTCTGTTATATTGCCCGTTCGGCCCAAACCAAGACCGGGGCTCGCTTGCATTGGAAATAGAGGCCCTGGTAGCATCATTCAAATGCACACAGTTATACATCTCATTCACCGAAAAAGACCCGAAGATTCTACAGCAAGTGTTGATCACCACAAGAAAAACCCTCTCTAGATAGATTTAAGTTTGAAATCCAGCAGTTTAAACGCTACATCAATAGGAAAACCTTCACTGGAAAAACCGAAAAAGAACTAATTTAACAAGGAACACATAGACATACACATTCCGAGACAAAGCACAATAAAATCGCATAATCGGGAGGTGGAATGGGGGAAATAACCTTTGAGACAAGTCAGCCCCAAGTCCGAAGAGCTCCTCCGACGGATCGTAACTCAACTGCGAAAAAATGGTACAAAAAACGCAGAGAATTGACGAAATCAGAACGACGACGAAGACAGCAAGAAGACTAAATAAGAGCGAAAGAGAGATAGGGAGTGCCTGGTTAGGTTTGAGGACGGATGAAGAATCGTCCTTGAAAGAGGAAGATAAGCGGACGGAGAAGAAGGCGGGAGATCGCCGGGAATGGAGAAAGACGAAGCTACCACTCTGATTGGTCCATGGCTGCAGCCATAACCGAAGGCCGGAGCACATTGACGACATCTCACATCGGCGTCGAATGGATGGCTGTGGTGTGGGGATTAGTGTTTATCCATTGATCCATTGATGATGACGACGACGACGACGATGCGGTATGACTGAACAGGTTGGGCCTTAAAGCCCAATCTGACACACGTGGTCGGCCCAAACGTAGAATGGATTGGTTATACTATTTGCACGTGCGCGTCCAAAAGCTGGCCATCTGTCCTTTGCTAACACGTGGCACATTGGAACTTATCCTCCCCCGCCGACGTAAAACTGATTTCATCCTGAACGAACGAACGAATGAACAATCGAACGTGAAAGAAAGAGACAAGGCATAGAAAGCGCGAGAGAGAGGGGTACGCGCACACAGAGAGATTCAATTTCAAACCCCGTTCGTCGATTCATCCGTTCATCGAGCTTAGAATTCACGATCCGAAGGTAAATCTTTATTTTCTTCCTCTATTGACATTTGATTGTTTCGATCCTTGTCCGAATTTCTCTTCGTTTCATCTCGTGTGTTGATATTACCTTCCAATCGTTCAGCGATTTCTTTTTCTCTTCATAACTTGGTTGATTTTCAATTGCTGCAAGTTTACGCATATTCTCGGCGTGATTCCTTCACCACTGGCTTCTACGGGATTTTCTGTCAAATCTATAGAATGTAGATTTATGAATCTTGAATGCTCCTTAGGGATGCTGTGATTAGTTGAGATAAGAAATCAGTTTCGAATTTTGATCTGCTAGATTCTGGTTATGAGACAATTAGATGCGAAAGGGGCAAAGGGCTGCAATTTTGATCATTTAGTTTCAGATTTTCGATGAGATGCGTTTGCAATTATTGATGTTCATCATCTGAAATTCTTGATACAGATTGTTTTAAATAATTGCAGTTATGACAACACCGCTAGATGACAAAGGAAAAAACATAATCTCAAGCTGTGATGCTTACTTTGAGACCATACAAAGCAGGAAGAAGCTACCAATAGCTCTTCAAGAGTCGTTGACATACGCATTTGTAAAGATTCCAGTATCTTCCTTTCCCATCGTATCTCGTGGCAAAGGTGAAACCTAAATGCCTAATTTTAATCCATTCAGTTTTGTTACTGCCACTAGATAGATGAGCATGGAAGGGAATAAAAATTTGCTGATCCTGGACTACATGTTGTAGTAATTGAGATCAACGCAGATACCACAGTGGCTGATGCTGTAAAAATCCTATCAGAGAGCAACATAATGTCAGCTCCTGTGGTCAATCCAGATGCGGGAAGCAGCGCAGAATGGAGAGAGAGGTACCTTGGAATCATTGATTACTCTGCTGTCATACTGTGGGTTCTTGAAACTGCAGACATTGCTGCGGCTGCTTTATCAGCTACCTCTGCTACTGCTGCTGGTGTCGGAGCAGGTGCTGTTGGAGCTTTGGGAGCTGCAGCACTGGGCGCCACCGGCCCGGTTGCTGTGGCTGGGATGGCCGCTGCTGCAGTTGGTGCAGCTGTCGCTGGTGGTTTGGCTACAAATGTAGTAGCAGGGTCTGATTCTACCTCAGCTGCCAATCATTTAGGGGATGATTTCTACAAAGTTCTTCTCCAAGAAGAGCCCTTTAAATCAACTAAAGTAAAGTTCCATTCGGATGGATACAAGCATTAATTCAATGTTCAATGTACATTGGCTCATGATAATGTCAGCATGTTTGTTTAACCTCCTCTCTAATGCAGGTGAGGTCTATTGTGAAATCATTCAGGTCATCCCCATTTCTTCCGGTTGCAACAGACAGCTCAATGCTGACTGTGCTACTGCTGCTATCAAAATACAGGCTGAGAAACGTACCAGTGATAGAACCAGGTCAGCCTTCAATCAAGAATTTCATCACTCAATCCGCGGTTATTGAAGGACTGGAGGGATGTCGAGGGAGAGACTGGTTTGACCAGATCTCATCACACCCTCTTACGGATTTGGGGCTTCCTTTCATGTCAAATCATGAGGTGGGTGGTGATCTTATTTATGGTGCTACTGTAACGCCTTTTCTGAAGACTAATTCAGTTGGTATAAACTATAAAAGAGGCTGGTTCTTGCTCTGGTATTGAACAGGTTATAAACATAGAAAGCAATGAGTTGATCTTGGAAGCTTTTAAGCGAATGAAAGATCACGAAATAGGTGGGCTGCCAGTGGTTGAGGGACCAAAGAAGAAGATCATCGGAAGTATAAGCATGAGGGATATAAAATACCTGCTGTTGAAGCCTGATATCTTCTCCCATTTCAGGTAATAATCTAGATGATTGTACAAGTGAAGTGGCAGGGTGTGAAGCTTTTGAACACATAAACATAAATGATTTATTTCATATTGGCTTGTAGGAATCTCACGGTGAAGGAATTTGTGGAAACCATCGATTCATCTGCTCAAGAAGTAGAAAAAGTATCCCCGCCAATTACCTGCAACCTGGATTCAACCATTGGCAGTATCGTCCATACGCTAGCTTCGAAGATGGTTCACCGGATCTACGTGGTGGCAGGGAATGAGGATGAAGTGGTCGGCGTTATTACTCTTAGAGATGTCATCTCTTGCTTCATCTTCGAGCCACCAAACCATTTCGATAACTACTATGGCTTCTCTGTGAAGGAATTGTTCACCAACTGAGAATCTTCAATTGGTTTTCTACAGAGGTTAATAAACTTCCAAGCTACTATATGTTCATATACATACAGACATGATCAACTCAAGCACCAATCCCTATTGTCTCCTTGTTTTTCAGATGTAGTATGCACACAAAGAAACCCTGCGATGAAGCCCACCAAAACAATGTCCAAAGAGGTTCAAAATTGGTCTTGATGATTTAGAAAGAGATCAATTCGCAACAGTAAACCAATAAGGCATTTTCCGCGAATTTAGAATCTTTCTTTCTTTCTTTTTCAACATTTTGTATCTCACTGTTTGTAGGATATATTCTTCCACCATCTGTCGTATCTAGACTAGATTACCCCTTACTCTACTGTATACATATGAATAAAGCAGTATTCAATTTCATTTTTTTTAAAGGATAGGATTTGGTTGTCGTCGTGTACGACGACGCTAGTGTCTATAGTTATAGATGAGAATATATAGTTCTATGACTCGAGTGTCTATAATTATGGATGAGAATACATAGTCCTCCTGATGAATTCGGACGAAATCAATAGGGAATTGATGGTAAAGATAGAGGATTTCGGACGAAATCAATAAGGAATTGATTTTTTTTTTTTACGCAATATAAAAATTAGGAGGGGCTGTCCGGAGACGAATTCCTTCCTAGCGCATCTTTACGGATGAGAACCAGCAGTTCTGGATCCTCTTCCAAGCCTCCGTCGGCAGGATTACTGTAGGCAAGACGAGCAATACGGTTCGCTACAGCATTAGATTTCCTGAAAATATGACGAATAGCAACATTAGAAAAGGAGAAAAGATCTAACAGAATATTTGATTGTAAAAGCTCGGTGTTGATGGTAAAGATGATGGTAAAGAGAAGTAATCAAGTTAGCCATAGTATTTTATTTTATTTTATGAAATTTTAGCCGTTGTATTGATTTCGTGAAAAAGATGTGTTATTTGTTTAATCAAGTCAACTACAAGTCGATAGAAATTAAGATCAAGCAATCACAATATACAATACAACAACAAATGACCGGAGAATAGGATATTATCTGTTTGTAATCCTAAACAATACTAAAACAGAAGTTGTTTTTTATTTTTAAGCCTCAAAAAGAGAGTTTCTCTCTCCTATCAATTGGGGAAAAAATTTGGGGTAAATTCTCAATTGAGAAATTTTTTTTGGGGGTAAATTCTTCTCCTCAATCCCTCTTTCGATCCAAATCTATGTGAGTAATCCTTGGGCTTTCTTCTTATTTGTGCTCGATTCGATTTGTCCCTTCCAGATTTGGTTTGGTGATCTCTCGATTTCGCCGATTTTTGCGAGTTGTGTGAAATCGAAGAGCAAGTCCCTCTTGTCTCAATCGTCCGATTTGGGGCTTTTCGTTTGCCGGCCTGGTCTTGGCTTGGCTGGGTTCGGTTTCTCCTCCAATCGGTCCATCAGTGTCTTCTCCGGGGTAGTCGTTGATGGCACGGTTTTATTCCGATCGTCGTCACTGCCTACCTCTCGGCAGCCTACATCGTCTGGTATGTCGGCGAGGGGTTAGCCCCTTGCTGTTGAATCTCTCTGGCGGCCACGGTGTTGTCGGTGATGCCAGGAGCCTCCGTCTCGGGTCTTCGTCGTCGATGCTGGTTGCTGGTGGCCGCTTCTCTCGTTCACCCTTGTTCCTTTGGGCCCAAGCTTTGGGTCCTTAGGGCCCAATCTTTGGGTCCTTCGGGCCCAAGGATGTGAAAATATCAAAATTTTTTAAGTATCCCGAAAGGGCCTTGAGTAAACCCACCCGAAAGGGTCTAACGAAATCCCGCAAGGGCTTGTCGATACTTTTGCAGGTGAAAGCTTGTTGGCGTTTTGTTCGAGCAGTTTGCGGCTCCGCTTCCGATGTTTTTAGGAGATCTTCTTCTTGGTTGGGGGGCGTCGAGTCTGTAGTCGGGTCTGGATGGGGTCGTGGTGGTGCGCTCAGAGGCGACTCCGTATTCGGGATCGAGTTTCCTTGGAGTTCGTCTGCACTACCCACAGGAGTTAGTGTCCTGCTGTATTACTGGCCCGCGGTGCTACTGTTCAGTGGTGCTTGGCTGCGTTCTTCGGTGGCTTCCTCAGTTGTTCGGGTGTTTGATCTTCTTGGAACGTTTGTTGTAGTGTTTATTTCTGTTTGGTTCATTACGCCTGTTATTGTATTTATGTTTCTGTTTTTAGATTGCTCTGTTGGACGGTTTCGCCGTCTGCCGACTTCGGTCCGCCTATCGATGAGTCAGGCCTGTCTGACCTTCGAATTTTTACCTAATCAAAAAAAAAAACTAAAACAGAAGTTGTTTTGCCACGTGACAGCTTCTGATTAAAAGTTTTCCCGCCTAAAAATGTATCCAATCAGATTTTGCCACATATTTAACTTTTATTTCTTTATTTCAATATTTGTATATAGATGCATATCTTTTATAATTGGTAACTTTTTGACATAATTTTGAAATCAAGTCCGTCTTATAGCATTGTTGATCAATTTTAATTTGATTTTTTTAATCAAATTTTCAATATAAAAATATATTTCAAATATATAATTTTTTATTTTACAAAATTTCAATATTTTTTATCCATTGTAAATTATGTTATAAACATGTTGATGCTTTATTTGATTCAATTTACTAGATTTGTGAATGAATATACAATCAACATTAGAAGTTTAGTTTTTCTAATATTTTATACATATAGAGAGTACCAAAACAATCGAGAATAATTAATTTGAATCATCGTGGTACATTTGTTTACATAAGAACCAGTTTTACATTTTAATCATGAAAATATCATAATAAAATAGAGGTTTAGTTGAAATAGTTTTCTTGCCAAGACAAATTGCGATCTAGGTCGATTTGAGATTTTGAGTTGATACTTACTAAGTTCGTTATAGTAGGGTAGATAATTGGTTACATTATATTGTTACTAAGTGTGCAACATGGTTTGGACAACTTGGTATATGTTATTTGGTTGCTTCATAATTGTCATGTCTTCAAAGGGGTGAACCACGAGTCATAAGGGCCACATATCATACATTGTCATTGAATGAGAGAACGTGTTGACAAATGGCACAAACTAATGAAAAGATTCACAAAATTCAATTATTACGACTCAATTGACAAATATATATATAATGAGTGTGGTATTGAAATTATTATTTTAGAATAGGAGGGTCAAGGGTACATTAGTGATGACGGTTGTGAGAGCCATTTAAATGGGTTCAATCTTACATCAGAGGTGGTGGTAGAGGGGGAGGCAATCCTTCATGTTTTCCAATTAGTACGAGATGATGGTTTCATATATATCTTTGTGGATTCTGATTGATAAATGGTTAAATTCATTACATATAGAATAAAAACTCTTTTAAGGAATGTGTTGAGACTCATTTTGAATAATTTGGTGTCCCTTGCTAGAGATTTTTGAGCTTCCACAACTAAAATTTTTTAGAAGGGCGCACAATTCAATTGCATATTTTCCATATATATCGAATTAGATATATTTCTACTTTATACTCATTTATATTTTCATAGTTTTTCGTTACATATTAATTTTTTTTGGTTTTGTTTGAAATTGATGACTGTTAATTAATGATGGAGTTTCAATTTCATTTTAAAAAATAATCGAGTGATTTAAATAATTTTATTATTGATAAACTATATAAAAATTATCATAAGATTTAGATTATTATTTTTGTTTGTAGATGAATATACTTTATTTATCTTTTTATTATTATTATTTCTATACAATTTAATATGAAAACAGGTATTATAATTATATAATCCGTAACATTTTTACACTAAATCCGTACAAAGCACGGGGAATAGACTAGTTATATGTTCTAGCTGCCAGAGACGTCTCCAGCTGACCAACAACATCAACACAGCATCTCCAATGTGCAGCTACATGAGAAGGCCTTAGACCGAGTTGTATAGGATCAATTCCCGTGTAACTAACTAGAGCTGATCAGTTGTTGTTGATTGCTTGTATAAATAGATGGTACTCCATTTGTAAACTCATTCAATTCAATGGAACAGAAACAAATCAAAGCTTCTCCCATTTTCATGCTCATTCCAACTGTCTCTTCCTCCCTCCTCTGATGAAATTTGTGAGATCTCAAGTCAGTTAGGCGTCGATCAACATGGTATTAGAGCACAGTGAAGAATCAGATCCTCGGAATGTCGTGGTTGCTGGAATTGATCCAATGGATGAACTCATTCTCCATCACTCAGAGAATCCGAGCTCGATTCTCTCCACACGACTCCTTGATGGAAAGAACTATAGTCACTGGCGAAGGTCTGTGGAAGTGTCGTTGCTGGCGAAGAACAAAATCGGCTTTGTCACCGGAACTTGCAAGCGACCGACCGCCGATCAGCCCCTTCTCCAGCAACACTGGGACAGATGCAACAACATGGTACTCTCTTGGCTCTTACACTCTGTGAATAAGGACATTGCTGAATCTGTAGTCTATTGTCGAAATGCATCACAAATTTGGAAAAATCTGGAAAGCCGGTTTGGTGTGGCAAATCGGACTCGCTTGTATCAAATTCAGAAAGATGTAATTTCAGTTGAGCAAGGAAATCTTAGCATTCCAGATTATTTCACCAAATTCAAGAAATCTTGGGATGAATACATGAATTTTGTTGAATGTGAATCATACGAGTGTGGTTCAACCTTTGCAATGTCAAGGATGATCCAAGATCAGCAGGTGATCTTCTTCTTAATGGGACTAAATGAGTCTTACAGCAATGTTAGAGGCAATATCCTCATGATGAAACCACCTCCGGGCATTGACGATGCCTACATGTTCCTGATCCAAGATGAACAACAAAGAGGTGTCAGCAAAGGTGCTGCTTCAGGAGGTGATGCTTCTGCCTTTGCATCACAGTCCAAGGGAAACTTCAAGAAATATTTGTTTTGTGAACATTGCAAAATGACTCGACATGTCATGGAAAAGTGTTGGAAGATTCACGGGTATCCTTCCAATTCAGGGAGCTCAGGAGGATCTTTCTGTGACCATTGCAAGAGTGCAGGTCATACCATGGAAAAATGCTGGAAATTGCATGGGTATCCATCTAACTCATCAAGTGTGAGTAATGGAAACACACAGTCTTCCAATGGATCTCGCCCTTTCTGCACTCACTGCAAGACACTTGGCTATGTGGTTGATAGATGTTGGAAGCTCCATGGCTATCCCACTGATAGCTCATCTGCAGGAGCCTCAAAGAAGATAGCAGCAACTGCCTCTTCATCAGCTTCCATTACTCAAGAACAATACCAACAGATGTTGTCTCTTCTACAGCACCATGAAGTCAAGGAATCCTCAGCTATGTTGGCAGGTATGAAGTCCTGTCTCTTTTCTTCATTTCTTAACTCCTCTTGGATACTGGACAGTGGAGCCAGTGACCACATGAGCCCCAACCTTACTCTCTTTCACTCTTTTGAGCCATCTTCAAAGCCATCTTCCATTACCTTACCAAATAACATGAAAGCTAACATCACCAACATTGGAACTGTCAAAGTTAACAATGATATTTCTCTTCAAAATGTTCTCCATGTTCCAGATTTTCACTTCAATTTAATGCCATTCATAAACTCACAAAAGACATACAGTCCAATGTGTTTTTTACTCCATCTTCATGCATCATCCAAGGCCCTTTGATGAGGAATCCTCTGGTTATTGGAAGTGAAGACCGTGGAATATACATTGCACACAAGCCATATGACCTGTCAAATTCTCCTGAGTTGTCTCAAATTTTGCAATTTGATTTTTCCAAATGTAATAATGTGTCATCGAATTTCATGAACACTACTGCTACTGGTTTGTCTGCTATTTGTAAAGCTGAACTCTTACATTGTAGAATGGGGCATTTGCCTTTCTCTCAAATCAAATTCATAGATGACACTATACACATTACTTCCCCACCATCCATTTGTCAGATTTGTCCTCAAGCCAAGCTCCACAAACAACCATTTTTGCTGAGATCACACAGGTCTGCAGCCCCTTTTGATCTTGTTTACTTTGACACATGGGGACCATATCAGTCCAGTACTCACAATGGCTTCAGGTACTTTATAACCTTGGTCGATGACTTTTCCAAAAGCACATGGACCTACCTAATGGCATCCAAAACTAATACTTTCAACATTTTGTCCAATTTTGTGTCTCTCGTCAAAACTCAGTTCCATACCACTATCAAAGCAATGAGGTCAGACAATGCTGCTGAGTTCATTGACCAAACCTTGTCCAATTTCTTTGCCAAACATGGTATAATTCATCAAACCAGTTGTGTTGAGTCACCCCAACAAAATGGTGTTGTTGAAAGAAAACATAAACACTTACTTGAGGTAGCCAGGGCTTTGAGGTTTCAATCCAAAGTGCCTATACAGTACTGGGGTGAGTGTATAATGACTGCCACATACTTGATTAACCGTTGTCCTTTACCAGTGTTGCCCAATAAATCTCCTTATGAACTCCTTTTTCATAAACCTCCTACTTATGCTCACCTCAGAGTGTTTGGATGCCTATGCTTTGTGAGTACATTGAAGAGAGGAAGGGATAAATTCCAACCCCGTGCTAAACCATGTGTTTTCTTAGGCTACAACTATGGAAAAAGTGCATATACTGTCCTTGACATCACTTCTAAAGTTGTGTTTCATACCAGAGATGTTCAGTTCTTTGAGACACATTTCCCTTTCCATACCACCACACTCCCTGACATTACTCTCCCACCTCCTGCCACTGAGTTCCCTTCTCACATTTTTCTCCCTCTTACCACATCTCCACCAGCACCAACCACAGATGACTCTCCTTTCATTAGATTCAAAACCTGATTCCCCACCTTCAATTACTCCAGTTAGATTCAAAACCTGATTCAAAACCTGACTCTCCTTTCATTAGATTCAAAACCTGATTCCCCACCTTCAATTTCTCCCTCTTCTCCTCCACCTTCACAAAATAACAGCCCTTCACCCAATACTCCAGTTACTGTCACACCTTCACAAAGTGACAGCTCTTCATCTGATTCAAAACCTGATTCCCCACCTTCAATTACTCCACCTCCACCTCCTGTTGCTCCCACATTCAGGAGATCATCCAGAATCCATTATCCTCCCACTCGTCTTCATGATTTTGTATGCAGTGTATGTTCCACTTCTTCTATATCTCAATATCCTACAGCTTTCTTTGCCTCTTCTCTCCCATCCACATCTTTTTCCTTTTTGTCCAAACTTACCACTTACATTGAACCAACAACATATAAAGAAGTTGTCCAGGACCCCAATTGGATTTTAGCAATGAAAAAGGAGTTGGATGCTCTAACTGCCAACAACACTTGGGTACTTGTTCCTTTGCCTACAGGAAAGAGAGCTATAGGTTGCAAATGGGTCTTCAAAGTCAAGTTGAAAGCTGATGGTAGCCTTGAGCGTCACAAAGCTCGACTGGTTGCCAAAGGTTTCACTCAAACTGAAGGCTTAGACTATCATGAAACTTTTTCTCTAGTTGTCAAAACGACAACAATAAGGGCTGTCATTGTCATTGCTGCTGCCAACCATTGGTCTCTCCATCAAATGGACGTCAATAATGCCTTCCTCCATGGTGATCTATATGAGGAAGTCTACATGAAACCCCCTGAAGGGTATCCCACAGCTGGCAATCTTGTTTGCAAACTTCAGAAATCACTCTATGGTCTTAAACAAGCCAGTCGTCAGTGGTTCCACAAACTCACTTTTGCATTGTTGGCTCTTCAGTTTGTTCAATCAAAACTGGATTACTCTCTGTTCACCAAGAGAGCTAATGGCCACATCACCATTGTTGCTGTGTATGTGGATGACCTCTTGGTCACTGGTTCAGATCCTCTCTAGATTTCCAATCTCAAAGCATATCTTGATCACAAGTTCAGCATCAAAGACTTAAGCATTCTACACTATTTTCTTGGTCTTGAGGTGTCCTACAGCTCAAGTGGAATTCATTTGTCTCAACACAAGTTCAGTAAGGAAGTGATCAGTGATTCAAGCCTCACAAACATCCACCCTGTTTGCACTCCACTTCCTCAAAATCTGAAGTTAGACCCTCTCCAAGGTGATCTATTGCCAGATGCATCCTATTACAGAAGAATGGTTGGTAAGCTGAATTTTCTCTCCAACACTCGCCCTGATCTATGTTTTGCCACACAATCTTTAAGTCAGTTTCTTCAGTCTCCTCGTACCTCTCATCTAGAGGCTCTTCATCACACCATTAGATACCTTGCTGGAACCTTACACCATGGGATAGTTCTCAATGGTTTTGACAAACCCAGAATCGCAGTTTACACAGATTCTGACTGGGCTTCATGTGGCTATACTAGAAGATCTGTTACTGGATTTGTCATCCTCTTAGGCTCCTCGATCTCCTATTAGCTGGAAATCCAAAAAGCAGGGAGTGGTCTCTCGAAGCTCTACTGAGGCTGAGTATAGAGCCATGGCTCAAACTGCAACTGAGGTAACATGGTTGGTTCATCTTCTTGAAGAGTTAGTTGTTGCTCCAGTCAAACCAATCACCCTCTACTGTGACAACCAATCAACTATCCATCTTGCTCACAATCCTGTCTACCACGAGCGCACGAAACACATAGAGATTGACTGCCATTTTACCAAAGAAAAGGTTATCAAAGGCTTGATTGATTTGTGTCATGTTCCAACCTCTTCACAAATCGCTGATGTCCTCACTAAAATTCTCCCTTCTCACCAGCAAAATGAATTGCTTGGCAAACTTGGGCTTTCACCACCCCAAGTTTGAGAGGGGGGGGGGGGTGTTCAGCTATGTTCTAGCTGCCAGAGACGTCTCCAACTAAACAACAACATCAACACAACATCTCCAATGTGCAGCTACATGAGAAGGCCTTAGACCGAGTTGTATAGGATCAATTCCCGTGTAACTAACTAGAGCTGATCAGTTGTTGTTGATTGCTTGTATAAATAGATGGTACTCCATCTATAAACTCATTCAATTCAATGGAACAGAAACATATCAAAGCTTCTCCCATTTTCCCGCTCATTCCAACTGTCTCTTCCTCCCTCCTCTGATGAACTTTGTGAGATCTCTAGTCAGTTAGGCGTCGATCAACAGGTTAGAGTGAAGAAGTTATTCATCACTATAAACCGCTATTCAACAAGAGGATTTAATTTCATCTAAGTATTCGTTTGGATTAGATTAAAAAACGGAGGAATTGAAATAACTACTTTTCAATACACGTGTTTAGATTGTTTTTTTTTTAAAAAAAAAACAGAGAGGAATTGACATTACCATGTGGGGATGGGTAAGTTGAAATCTATTATTTTTATTTATTTTAAAAAATCTTTTCTTTTTCTTTTTAAATCGCAATTTACGTATTTATCCATAATTAAAATAAATAGTTTTATGAATAAAGGTTATGAAAGTAATTTTACACAAATTTTAATGAAAGTTCATATTTAACCAAACATAACGCAGGATTTTAATTTACATGAAGTTAAACTTATCCAATCATGTTTTCTTAAATTATAGGAACTTCATTTCCCATGAATTAAATTACTAGGAAGTGTACTTTTCAAGTTCATCCAAATGAACACTTAATACTCCGTATGTACGGAGAAAAATGGATACTTTCTTAAATTAAGAAAGTAAATAAAAGCAAACAAAAATATGCGCACCGACAAGAAAATAACTTAATTAGGCCGCTATTAACCTCTATGTAAGGCAATCAAATACTACCTCCGATCCAAAAAGGTTGTCGTTTGACTTTTTAAGACGTATTTTAAGGAGCTAAAAACTATATAATATATTGACTTTTTTATTATTATTGTTTTATAATCTAATACTTATTACCAACAAATATTAAGTTGTATAAAAATAATTTAAAAAAAGTTGATATTTTATATAGTTATTAGCTCCTTCAAATACGTGTTCAAAAGTCAAATGACATCATTTTTGGATCGGAGGAAGTATTGTAAACACACAAATTAAAGACAAAATGCATATTGTAATGTAAAAACAAAAAATACTTACGAAGAAATATAGTAACAGATCAAAATGTAACATTAATATATAGTGTACATCAATATCCCTAAATTAGTAAATCGAAGAAATAATTTCAAATATGACGAGAGAGGATCAAGAGGGTTCCCGAAGTCCTAAATGCTGGCAAATGGATCCCTTGGAGAAGCCAATAAGGGTCTATAAGGCTGTGTTTGGCGGTAGTTTTTCAAGCTTTTCGAGATTTTAAAAAAAAAACGAAAGCTCATGGTCTGGTGTTTGGCGGAAGATCTGGCGGAAGCTTTTCAAGCTTTTGGCGAGATTACGGTAGATTGCAAAACGCCCAAAATGAAATCTTGATACCCCAAGATTTTGGAGATTATGAGGAGGTTTCGGATTACTGAAGCCATTTTTGCCCCTCGTTTCGCCTCTCTCCTTCCAATTTCTCCACATCGTCGACTCCGCTCAGACTTCTCCTCCTCGTCGCGAAAGGTACGTCACCGCCCTCCTCTCCTGTTAAATGCGGTTCACCGGCGGATACGCTTTCGATTTCTAGGGTTTCGGTGAGAATGTTGGTGGATACGCTTTCGATTTGGGGGTTTATGTAGTTTGTAGGGTTTCGGTGGAAGAAATTTTAGGTTTTTTGTTCCAACCGATTTGGGGTTTTGCATTCTTTCGATTTGTAGGGTTTGGCTGGAAGAAATTTGGGGGTTTATCCTTATTGTTTCGATTTGGGGGTTTTTGTTTGTTAATTTGTGTTAATTCGCTTCCAATTTGTTCTCCCTTGGTTGATCATGCTCTCATCTGTGTATTCCATTATTGTGTTTGAGGGATTGAAATTGCTTATTCGTTCCATTTGGGGGTTTAGGGTTTGTTAATTTGTGTTAATTCGCTTACAATTTGTTCTCCCTTGATTGTTCATGCTCCCATCTGTGTATGCGATTAGTGTGTTGAAATTGGTTATTGTTTCGATTTGGGGGTTTTTTGTTTGTTAATCTGTGGGTTTGGTTCAACTTGAGGAAGAAAAATGAGGCGTTATACACTACTCGGCCATTGCTAATATCACAAGAACATACAAACAGATAGTGGTCAACATACCATGGTTTTCTTTATACATCCACACTGATGAATGGATCAAATGCTATCATGATTTTGTATAATGAATAATAACAATATATTGCACTGATCTGTCACAGATTTTACAATGCTATCCTGATTGAAAATGATATCATGATTTAAAACCGATCTGTGTTGTATTCTGTCATTCCTTGTGTGTGCATTGCTTATCCTGATTGTATAATGAATAATAACAATCGATTGCTTCTGTATTCTGTCATTCCTTGTGTGTGCATTGCTTATTTCCGATCTTATTTTTTCCCTCTGTTTCAAACATGTTGATTTGCATCCCCTGACAACCAGGATCTTCCTGGTGATTGTGAATGTTTTCGACAACAGAGGAATTAACATAATCTCATTGATGTGCTGATCACTGCTTGCAATTGTCCATCACATGTGCTGTTTGTTGTTGTTGATTGGGTGATGACTGCTGTGTGGATTTACAATGAAGTGATGATGGCTACTTTCATCCTTCATTTTGTTTGGGTGATCATGCCTGATTCTGAATTGACATTTGTTCATGGTCTTTTGCATTTGTTCATGGTCTTTGCATTTGTTAATGGTTGATCTTATTCTGATTTCGACAATATGCTTCCTATGTGTACGTAGGAAAAATGTGGCCTCACTCTGACACTGAGTCCGAAACTGACTCGGACAGTGACCGCAACTACGCTAGCGGTGACCCGCAGAAGTACCCATGGCTGAGGTCGACGTACGAGCAAGGCCAGGCCAGTCGTAGAAGGCGACGGCATGACGACGACTCTGACTCTGACTCCGAGACCCTTGACCCCGAGGACGTGAAGGAGGATAATGCACTTTGGGCCTACGCTAAAGACGAAATGAAGGAGCTGCGCGAAAAGATCCGGGGCCTCCTGGCACAAGACGCAGTCAGGGAGAACGCTCTCGACGTTGCCAACTACGAGTTGCAGGAGGCGAGGGACCACAACGCCGCCTTGACCACCAACCTCGACGCCTCTGAGGCGCGCAATGAACATCTCGTGAAGAGGGTGGCCGAGCTATGCTCCTTCATGTGTGGTCGTTGGGTGGACCACGCAAGCGACCAGCTCCGGGCTCAGAGGCTCTCCTGCCTGGTCAGGCTCCTGGCCTGGATTATACTTGTTTGTTTGGTCATTATGCTGCCTCTGGTCGCCCGCCCGTAGGACATCAAGCCTCTACATGCTGTTGTTTCCCTCTTTTTGTGAAGATTTCCAACTGTTGTACTAACGAAACTGTGGTTTAGGGCCCCCATTTTGTGCATTTCGGGGCCTCGGATGTAGGAAGAATGTTTGTGCAACCTCGGCATGATTACCCCTTTTTGTAAGCCGAGTGTTGTTGCACCCTTTTGCAATGGTGCATGTCCCCAACTGTTGTACCTAAAACAGTTTATCTAATTTAACGCAGCGTACGTTATATTCATCCACTACACTTGCAAGTGTTATACTTTCATGGTTTTCTTTTCATCATGTCGTAGACAACATCAGTGACCAATTTCCGCCTCTATCGGAGGACCGACGACCGGCAAATATGACCGAAAAGGTGGAGGTCTTTGGTCCCATTACACTCGAGCAGGAGAAGGGTGGGCAGGATAATCCCTCGGACTAGTGTCGGTTGCAAGGGCGGTTGTGTTCGTGTCTAAGGACAAGGGTAGTGGGAGGGTAGTTTGAAGGGCAATATGGACTTTTCCCTCACATAAACCCATAACAAATCTTACCCCCACCAAACACCTTTCTAGCTTTTAATGAGATTTTCGTTCCCCAAAAAACATAATCTTTGAAATCTCCATAATCTACAAAAAATACCCATAACCTACAAAATCTACATAATCTAGACAAAATCTACTTTTTACAACCTACTGCCAAACACAGCCTAAGTGATTCAAGCCATATTCATATTACAAAAGCTTTTTATTTCAATTATTGGGTAGGCTCTAGTACTTAATCAACATTGAGCTCGTTTGGTTAAACGTGGGAAGTATAGTTCCCGGGAAGTTAACTTCCTAGGAATTCAATTCCCGTAAATTGAAAACCATGGGAATTGAGAAATTGTGTTTGGTTTTGAATTTTGGATTATAGGAATTGAAATAAGAAAATAGAATTTTTCTATTAAAAAAGGTGAAATTAGAACTTACCTAGGGGAATTAGGCAAGTGCACTTCCTCCAAAATGGGGGAATTTAAATTCCCGAAAATTCAACTTCTTGGGTTTTTCAGTAAAAAAAAATCCAACCAAACGCATGTATTATCTTATCTCCAATTCCTGGGAATTTCTACTTCCTGGGTTTTTGGAAGGTCAACCAAACGAGCTCTGAGAATGTTAACTTAGATGAAAAAACTTGGCCTATAATCTGTTAACTTTCTCACAAATTTGTGAAAAATGCAAGGTGAAAAATAGGGCAACCAAGCACACAACTACACAATTTTAGAGAATTTCAAGCTCTTATTAAGCTCCTAGAGAAAAATCTAAAAGCGTCCTTGATGTTTCAAGTATTTTTGATGACGAGTTTCAAGCTCTTATATATATTAAAGTATTTTTTGTCTAACAGATTTCCAATCATAAGTAGAAAAATAAAGAAAATTTATTAAATATACAGTATCCTCGAAACAAAATAATTCTTCAAATCTCTGAAATAGAAAAACTGTTAGAGTTAAAACAAAATTTTGTATTTTATTTCTCCATTTTTATTACTCCCTCCGTTCGGCAAAACTTGTCGTTTTAGAGTTTTTTTTTTGTCCGGAAAAACTTGTCATTTTAGGTATTTTTGCTTTTACTTTACCAAAATGCCCTTGATTTAATTGATGTGTTGTGAGTTGTAGTTTTTGATAAAGTAAAAAGTAGAGTAATAATTGAGGGTAAATTAGTAAAAAAGAAGTGTAATTATTAGTTTTATTAAAAGTTGTATGGAGAGTTAAAATAACAAGTTTTGCCGAACGGATGGAGTAATATACTGATATTTAAGAATTGACAATTAAAAATGTTATTCTGGATAGAAAATATAGCAAATGAAATCTCGACCAGATTCACGGAGAGAGAATGAGAGTGGGGCCCGCCCGTGGGTTGTAGTGTTGTACAGTATATTTAACCAAAAAAGAAGAGGAGGGTGGAGGGTGGAGGGTGGGCCCGTTGGCTGAACTGCGTGTTCTCGCTCACTCATGACTCACCTCTTCGGAGTTCGGTCGGTCGATGCTCTGTTTGTTATGTTAATACCCCACTTGCACTTGTACTTTCTCTCTCCTCACAGTCTTCAAAATCTCCTCTCTGGCGTTCCGTCCAACCGATCTGTCGCCATGGAAGCGTTGCTCTAGACCTCAGCTTTCTCCTCCACCTTCTCACATCTGATTTCTCCTATTCTCGAGCGGCTTCTGTCTCCCAGCGTCCGAGTACGAGCCTTCGCTACTCCTCTCTCCCTCTCTCGCCTGATTATCGTTTCGTTCATCTGATTTCCTAGTCTTCGAACTTTTGGAATTCGGTGTTTTTTCTTCGGGTATGAAAAGGAAAACGAGTCTTTTATCCTGTTGCTGCTAATTGTTGTTTAGCTTCCAGATTCTGCGATTAGGTTTTAGTCATAACTCTGATGTGCTTGAGCTTTTTTAATTTTTTAATTTTTAACTTAGCTGATGTGTTTTGACTAATGGGAAAGCAGCAATTCGTACAGATCTACCTCCACCTTACACACAAACGCCCAAAAAACACGAGAGGGCAGTTTAATAGGGCTTAAATGATGCTTTCCTGTTGTAATGACCTGCATATTATTCTTTAATCTGCTAAAATGGGGTTAGTTGTGATCTATGAAGGTCCCAACTCTCTGTCCATGGTTAAATGGAAAAACATAGAGCTGGTATGGCTAGCTTTGAACTTAAAAGTGCATATATTTGCTTTCTTGATAAGCTTAATTTTAGGATTGTTCTTATTTAGAGTCTTAATAAGCATATGAAACATATTGATTGATTTTTACAACCTTGATTCTCTATTGTTTCCTTGTGTTATTTGGTCACATATTAATTTCTTTTATAGGGTTAGGAGGTCAGAATGTCGACCCCTGCAAGGAAAAGGTTGATGAGGGATTTCAAGAGGCTGCAACAAGACCCGCCTGCAGGCATTAGTGGTGCTCCTCAGGACAATAACATCATGCTTTGGAATGCTGTTATATTTGGGTAGGTCTGAACTATAAATTGATGAAGGGTCTGTTTTGTCCATTTTCTTTGGTTTGGCTCACTGATGTGAATATTGCACTTGGGCTTACTCTTTTCCCTTCTCTTCTTTTTTTTTTTCCTGTGGAATTGCAGTCCAGATGACACCCCATGGGATGGAGGTAAAGTTCTACCATAAAGCAATTATATATTTATATGAGGACTAATATTTATGCTGTAAGCTCAGCTAGCTTATTTCCTTCATCTACTTTATAATGATCCATATTTTTCCTTATTATGTTACCCATTTACTGCCATGCATTCCTCTCTACAAAGAAACTTCCATTGGTCTCGTGCACTATGTGATTTTTTTTCATCCCTTTTTCCTACTCCCATGTCTCGCAATACTTGTTGTTTTAGCTCTATACACACTTATTAACAAAACCTATATTTACTTTACTTTTATAGGTTAAAGTACTTAAAAGTAGCAATTATTACCTATCAAAAGAGCAATCATTACCTATAAAGATAATAATTATAGCTAAAACAACAAGTTTTTTGATACAACTTTACCACTCTAAAACTACAAGTATTGCGATACGGAGGGAGTATTATGTATGCTACCATGTTGGAATATATACACTCGATTCTCAAGTCTGTGATGTAGTACTAGCCTCAAAGGTTAAGGCAAGGGTTTCGTTGCCCATTAATCGAGGCACATAGTACATGCCTAGGCATCACTTATTGACAATCTGAAATTTTCGCTTTTAACAAGGAATGTGCTAATGGCATGGTTCTCTGGTAGTTGCTAGTTACCTGTTCTTCCAATTGTGTATTTGTGTGTCCATTGTCCAGTGTGCTCAGTGCTCACCATAGAAATATCCTCTTAATTCTTAAATAGCTCATTAGTTGTGGCCCACAGACCTCCGCTGTAGTACCATCCTCCTCTACAACTTCTCTAATTTCGTGTGAGCCTGCTGCTCACTCCAATAACTGACCCCTTTTTTTCTTGTCTCGAATGGTCATCTCTCTAACCAGTGGTTTCATATTTTGCTGTGACCTAACCTTTTTACCATTACATTTTGAAATTATTATTGTACTCATTTTATTTTAGTTCTGATGTCTCAATTCATAAAGTCAATCACCTTCTGATGTGTTGCAAGTAATTTTGCATAATTTTAAGCGAAGTCTGTCTGACAAGTCTAACAACTTTTTACGACAGTTGCCCCCTATAGTCTCAGTTCATCGCTGGTTTTACATAGTTTGTCTGTCTAGTTCTTTCTTTTATTCTTCATAAGTTCATATGATCAATAAGTTAGACAGCTTAATTGGTTCTCACGTGGATTGCAGAAAGAAAGAAAAAGATTATTACACTACTTTTTTGTGATCAGCATCAGTATGGCAATAGATGGTTGTCATTTCTTTACATCTTTTTTTTTATCAATTTCTATGTAGGAGAAGTTTTAGCTGGGTGTTATAAGCTTTGATGTATCATGCTTCAATTACCAATTTTTTTTATAATTCACTCTCTTTTTCAATGGGATAATTCATTCTTTTGTTTTAATCAAATGACACTTTTAATTGATGTCAATACAATTGTTATTTAGTCCTTGAATTGAATTCATATTTTGAAAATTTTACACAATCATTGGTTACATAGTGTGAGCCAACTTTGTTCTTAGTTATTTACTCCCTCTGATCCAAATAGATGATTTTTTAACAGATGCCATGAGTTTTAAGAAAATATTTCCCTCATCTAAAAACATCATCATTCTACTAACTTTTTCACAAGTTGTAGTATGTATTTTTCAAGACCCACTAGACTTTATTTCATCAAAAGATTTTAAAAAGTCAACAACACACAATTTATAGAAAAATCTAAAAGTTCATCTGCTGTTGATCAAAATTTAACATTTAAATAATCATCTATTTTAGATCAGAGGGAGTATTATGTATATAATGACGGGACAAAAGATTTAAAATCTTTATAAATATAATGTATAATCAATAGGGCCAAGATGCTACAATGGTATTTAAAAGTGGCATGTTGGGACAAAATTATGTAACAAAGCTGTCACACTTGAGCATATAAAAAATTCAAAACCGGTCATTTAAGGACTTTTTCAACTTGGAACCCAACTCATTTACCTATGAGTCTATGACCCAGGCACTTGAAATAAGCCTGTCTTTTTATGTTTGTAAACCAGTTCTTTAATTTATTTTTACTTCTCTCAAACAAAAACAACCCCTAGAGCTTTTCATTTTGAACCCAACACAACAATGGCGGTGCAAAAGCAAAACGATTTTACACAATAATGATTTTGGTAGTACCATGGGCTTTGTGCTCAAAGAGGGCAAAAAATGTGTTTATGATGGTGGACCAAAGCATGTACAACCCTTTTCCCACCGTCCTCGTACTTTCATACTTGACGGTGATAATGGAGGAGCATTAGGTGAATGAGTGGTGGCGATGAGCAGGCCACAAGTTACCGATTAGCCACCGGTTAACAAGTAGAGGGTTCATGTCAATCACTTTACCTTGCCTTTGTCCGTCTCTTAAAATGTCATCTTTTTTTTTTTATTGTTTAATTTCTAATCTAGTCTAAATGATCCAATTAAGAACCAATTAGTTGTTGATCTCCATTTCTTTGCTATGTTGAGAATTGCTGATCTACTTCTCCGAATTCCGTCTCATTTAGGTGTGTTTGGACTCCAAATTGCATTAATTATAATTCAATTATTTTATCTCTGTTTATGTGAGTGTTTGGTTGGACAACTAAAAAACTCGCAAAAACCGAGATTATATAGTAATGAAGCCAAACATTCACATAAACCGAGGTAAAATAATTGCATTATAATTGGAATCCAACCACACCCTGAGTCACATAATAATTTAGGATTTGTTGAAAGCATTTTAAAATCCCCAAAGAGGAATACAACAACTACCTAGTGCATCCTGCCCAAGTGGCTGTTGATCTCCATCCCTGATAGACATATTGAGTTTTGACATCTGCATCTAGTATGACTAAAAGAATTTTGGCTAGTCATTGCCTTGTTGATCAACAGCATCACATGATACTATGACAGGCAACAGCATTATTCATGTTTCAGTGATTTCTGTTAGTATTATACTTGTAAACTTAAATCTTCTCCCTTGCATCTATAGACATTTGTTTATTTTGCTTTTGTCAGGCACCTTTAAATTGACTCTGCAATTCAACGAGGACTACCCAAATAAGCCACCCACAGTTCGCTTTGTTTCTCGGATGTTCCATCCCAATAGTAAGTTTGAATAAAGGACTGCACTCTTCTTATAACTTATATCCTTTTGTCAGCTTTCAATTGCCATTCTCTAGTTTTCAAAATTTAATCACAGATGCGGATGAATAATTTATGTCTTGAATTCCGTTTCCCAGAAGCATAATTTGTAACGAGAAGCAAAGCTCTTGAATAAAAAGAATTATCTATCAGACATCCTTGGGACTTCTATTTTCCGATTCTCGTTGCTTTGGGCATTTGGTCTAATCAGTCTCTCTCCTGTGAGTTTTAGAAAGAATTATAAATATATAGAATTTTAGAATCATTATTAGCTAGAGTAGCTCTAATATCCTGGCTTATAATATTAATATATATGATTAACCATCTATCTATATTATATTAAGTGATTATGTGGATATATAGCTAATAAGTTTTGCCAAACATAGCCTCAGTTCCCTTTGGTTTAGTTGAGCTGTTTGCACTCTTTATTTCTAGAACCTTTCTTAGAAATGCTCTTATTTTTCCTCTGTAGAGTATGTTGGATTGAATTTTGATGGATTTTTTTTTCCCTATGTTAGTCTATGCTGATGGAAGCATTTGCTTGGACATCCTACAAAATCAGTGGAGCCCTATTTATGATGTGGCTGCTATACTTACCTCAATTCAGGTACTTAATTCCTACTGTCGCCTGCTTCTGCTATAGAAGCAGTGTACACTGTCATTTGCTAATTCTTTTGGTGGTACCTTAAACCGATTTCATTTTTGCAGTCACTTCTATGTGATCCAAACCCAAACTCTCCTGCCAACTCAGAAGCTGCTCGGTTGTTCAGTGAGAACAAGCGTGAATACAATAGAAGGGTGCGTGAGGTTGTTGAGCAGAGCTGGACTGCCGACTAAGATTCATCCATGGAAGAATATGCCTCGTCGCAGCAGTCGAGCAATGGCCTGAAATGACAATTCCTCTCGATCAGCAATAACATTATGGTGTACAAGGGCCTGTCAGTTTGGGGAGAAGAACTCTTTTATGTAAAAATAGCATATGAAACGGTCGATTTCGTGAGCAGAGATAGTATCCCATTGTCACATTCTCATCAACCCTGACTTTGCATTTAAGTTTGTTTAAATGTGCACTATGCCGTTTGTTTCTCGCTCTTTGCATTCTGAACAATTCTTAAATTTGTTAGATTGATTTTGAGCCAATATGCAGTCCAATGACATCAGATATGCCCCTGCACGTTTATAGTAGTCAAGCACGTTTATAGTAGTCAAGAAAAGGGAACCCCAAAATGTCTGACAATTTACCAACTCATTTCAGGAACTACTCTTGGTAGTTCTGGGCAAAGTTTAGCACACTTTTTTTTTTTGATTAGGTAAAAACTCGGATGGGAAAACCCTATCTGAAAGCATCCTGTCGGATGAGGTCAAGAAGACCTGTATCTAGGTATAGTTCTGGCCCCTGGTAGAGTAGCAAATGTGTGCAACCTTGTCCGCTACCCGGTTACCAATACGGGGAATATGTGATATACTAACATTATTTATTCCTTTGAGAAGGCTTTGAATATCTGACATGATCATTTCTATTTCCCAAGGACATCCAACTTGTGATCTTAGATAGTCCGTGATAATCTTAGAGTCTCCTTCTATTATTAGATCAGGTATCTTTAATTCTCTAGCCTTTTCAATTCCTAAACGTAGGGCTAATTCTTCCGCTATAAGGGGGGATTTACCCCCATTATTACTTCCACCTATATTGATTGGATCTCCATGCCAGTTTTTGATGATGTATCGAGTGGAACTGTTTGTGGTAGATTTAAATAATCCGTCAAAGTTTAGCTTATATTTGCCCGCCGGAGGTTTCTTCCAACGACAGGTTTTCCTATTATTCCTAGAGAGCCATTTTCCCTTACTTTGTTTTTGCAGACTGTCATCCTCCATTTCATTCCATCTGCAAGCTTTCCTCCAGTTATCAATATTGTTCGTGATCAATTTCATAATAGCCTCTGCAGATGGGATGGTTTCATTTCTAAAAATTGTTTGGTTCTTTATTAACCAAATAGTTCACCATCTTATTGCTATCTGATGTTTCTTCTCCATCGAAAGAGGGGAACCTAAAATTTGTAGAATTTGATCCATATCTCTGTTTTCTGCAATTAGGTTGTTAATGTTTTGAGCTATTTGTCCAGGGAATTGTTGTTGGAAGTTGTTGATTGGGCATTCTATGAATAGGTGAATATCATCTTCCGCGAACTGGTTGCACAAGCTACATGTGTTTGGTACCGCCACGGCGCCACCCCTTTAAGGGCCTGACGGGTAGCCATGGCGAGACCTTTTTGTTTTATTTTCCAAATAAAATTATTAACTTTTGGTGGGCCGTCGAGTTTCCAGATCCATGAAAATTCATCCGAAGGTCTTTGTGGTGCGGGTGAGATTAAGTCATAGGCACTTGTCGTCGTGAACCAGCCCTTTTTGGCTGACCACCAATACAGTCTGTCTGCAAGGGGGGTAATTGGCAAGGGGATTTTCATAATATCCTCTGCTATAGACTTAGGAAGCACTGATACAAGTTTCTCCTTCCACCATTGTCCTCCTATAATGTAGTTGCTTACGAAATCGTGTGGATTAATGTTATGTTGAGCGTCTATTTTGTCCTTTAGAGGTGTCGTTGCTACCCAGTTGTCTTCCCAAAACTTAATTGATTTTCCATCCCCCACTTTCCAGATGAGTCCCGTTTTGAATTTTGGAATTAGAGAACTCAGTTTCGACCATTGCCACGATGCATTGCCTTTTTTACAATAGGTAAGGATGTGGTTGTTTTTTAAATACTTATATTGTATGATTTTGACCCAGTTATTTTCCGGTTCAGCCAGAATTTTTCAGAGGAGTTTTAGTTGGAGAGCTTCGTTCATATCTTTGGGCTTTCTAATTCCTAGTCCTCCATCTATTTTTGATTTACATATTTTGTCCCAACTGATTAGTGGGCTATGTTGCGCATCTTTGTTCCAGAAGAAGGTTCGATTGATTTGATCTAGTTGTTTGTGGACCGCTGCCGGGAGCATGAAGCTCTGCATTGAGTATAAAGGTTTGGATGATAAATTTGACACTATTAGGTTTGCTCTACCCTGTTGTGAGAGAGCATTTGCACGCCATTTGCTCAGTCGATCTTTAGTTTTGCATATCATTTCTCCAAAGGTTTCCTTGGTAACCCTCCCATTTATGATGGGACAACCTAGGTATTTTTCCAAGTTTCGTTCTAGGAGTATGTTTAAAATTCCTTCAAGTTCTCGGGCTCTTGATCGAGGAATACCTGGGGTGGTTTGAAAGGACGATTTATGGTAGTTTACTTTTTGCCCTGAGAATTTACAGTAGTCTTCAATTATCTCTTTGACTTTTGTACATGCAGAATTACTTCCTTTCGAAAATATTATTATGTCGTCCGCAAAGGCCAAGAACGGAACGCAGGGGCCTGAATGGCCAAATGTAAATCCGATGTTGTTGTGTTTAGACTCTGCCTCCCACGAGAGTTTACGAGAAAGGATTTCTGCCCCGAGAAGGAAGAGAAAAGGAGAGAGAGGGTCCTCTTGCCTCAGACCCCTAGAAGGTCTGAAAAGATCTGTAGGGCCATTGTTTACTAAAATCGAGAAAGATACTGTAGTCACACACTCCATAACAATGTCCACAAATTTTTGGTTGAATCCAAATTTCTGGAGGACTACTTTCGTGAAATGCCAATCTACTCTGTCGTATGCTTTCTCCATATCGAGTTTTATTGCAGCCCATCCCTTAGTGCCTTTTCTAGTGCGAAAGGAGTGGAATATCTCGTGTGCTATTAGGATATTGTCTTGGATTGCTCTGTCGGAAACAAAGCCTCCTTGTAATGGGTGTATAAGTTTTCCTATTACCATTTTCAGTCGTTCTGTTATTATCTTTGATATGATTTTATATAAGGTAGAACATAGGCTAATTGGACGATAGTGTGTAGTCATGGAGGGGTTATCATTTTTTGGTATAAGAGATATAAAAGTGTGGTTAATTTGTTTTAATAGTTTGTCTGAGTGAAAGAAAGCTTTTGTAGCCCGGGTGATATCAGAGCCAACGATGTCCCAATATTTTTTGTAGAACTCTGCCGTCATTCCATCGGGGCCGGGGGATTTGTTGTTCCCCATTGAGAAGACTGCTTTTTTTATTTCACTGTTTGTTGGTTCCTGAATTAGTGATTTGTTTTCCTCTTCTGTAATGACTGGGTTGATTCCTGAGTGGTATTCTTCTAATTGAGGGGCCATATACATATGTTCTCGACTGAATCTTATCTCAAAGTCTCTTTGAATTTCCCTTTTAATATTTTCATCGCCAATTATGTTGGTTCCTTCTGCTGTGGTAATTGTTCTAATTATCTTCCGATTTCTTCTCCCTGTGGCTACTCTATGGGAATACGAGGAGTTGGTGTCTGCTAACTTTAGGTGTTTTGATTTAGCTCTTTGGTTCCAGTAAGTTTTATGGAAAAGGAGTAGCTTTTCTCTTTTACCCAAGAGATTCTGTTCTTTTGTGTATGATTCTAGGTTTTGGTTAGTTTGTTGTCTTGATTGTATTTCGATTAGGGCCTCGTCAACCTCTTGTAGTTGTCGGAAGACATTTCCAAATGTTTTCTTATTCCATATTTTTGCCTTTTGTTTGAGAATCTTTGATTTGTGTGTAATTCGGAACATAGCAGAGCCTGCACATGAAGCTCTCCACGCTTGTTTAACAATATTTCGGAAATCTCTTCTTTGTAGCCAAATGTTTTCGAATTTAAAAGGTGGGGGGGGGGGGTTAAAGCTAGTGTTTTTGGATCAGATCGGGGAACATGTCGATTATTTCATGATGGACTAGCACCCTGTCAAGTTTTTCCAAAATGTTATCTGGGCCAAATTGCTTCTTTCTCCAAGTAAATGGTTTACCGTACGAGGGAATCTCCATCAAGGAGCATTCGTTTTTGAATTCCATTATTCTCAGGAATCTTCCCGGATGGATTTCAGCCCCTCCGCTCTTATCCGATGGTTGACTTATTTCATTTAAGTCTCCCATAACTAGGCATGGAGTGTCGCTTTGGTTAATCAGCTCGTATAGGTGTCTCCAAAAGTCTTCTTTTTCTGAGGGGTTGGGGGGGGGGGGGGGGGGGGGGCGTATACAAAAAGCATTAGACACTCAAAATTCTCCTTTAGAGCATCCGCATTCGTGAAACCCACTCGGGTTCCCTAACTCCACTTTTTATATTTCTCTCTCCTTAAAAAACTCAATACAATTTTTTTACCCACATCCCTAAAACCCTCTAAAATCCCATTTTATTTTTTTATCGGGACCCACCTCTTTTTTTTTCCTTTCACTCTCTCTCCTTTTTCTTTCTCTCTCTCGGTTTTTAAAGGTTTCTTAGTAACAAACATGTCAAATCGTTCCTAAACCCCTCCCCCATCTTTTTCAATTTTTTATTAATTAGTTCCTTGTTTTGGGCTTAAGACACCCCCATTGTGGGTGCTCTTATGTTCTTATATTTTACGCCAATAATTCTTGGGAGATGGATAGTCACCGATATGGTTTCGTCTATGAAAGAGTGTTCATTCCAGAATAGAGCAATACCCCCGGCACGTCCAGAGGCAGGGGACCAGCAACTGTTTGTGAATCCCACATTTTCCAAAGAGATTCTTTTGGTTCTGATTCTGTTTTTGTTTCTGCTAGAATTAGCATTTGTACATGATCTAGTGAACGCCGTTCATTCATGTTGGTCCAGAAGGTCCTTTTTCCAATTCCCCTACAGTTCCAATATCGTATGATTATGACCACTTTGTTTTTGTTTTTGCACAGGTGAGCAAAATGTAGGCCCACCCATACCCATATCTTTATCTTTTTGCAGTGTTCCTTATTTTTTCTAGATAAGTTTTCCCTTTGAGTTTCTTTTGTGAATTTTTTGTTTTTGAGGAAATTTCTCTTATTTTTTCCATAATAGTTTTTTTGTTATGTTTCTTTTGTGAGTTACTAGTCTCCGAAGACATTTCTCTTGTTGTTTTATTCGGCCTACAATTATCGCTATGAATATAGTGGGTAGCCTTCTTATAATTTTCCTTAATGAATTTGCCGCTCATAAGCTTAGGTTTCATCTTTTCAATTTCAGGGAGATGAGAGATGGTAGAATGCAAATTTGATTGCTCCCTGAACTTATATTTAGGTTTCTTCATTGAGTAGCATTTATTTGTGGAGTTATTTTTGTTCTTCGTCACCCAGCCAAGGAGTAGAGGGCAAGGATCTTTGTATTGGTTGTGGTAGATGATTGCTATGATCCTCTTAGGTGAATGGTCACCTCGGAATAGATAGTGTTTGGCAATAGGCGGGTCCTTAGATCCACACTTTGACTCCACCATGTAGGGGTTGGTATTTTGACTTCTCCTCTTTGTGCTTTGTCCTAGCTTACAAAGATCGTATTCTTGCTTGGGTTTGTTATGGATATTTCTAGAACACTTGTATCTTTCAACCAATAATACATTATGGGTATAATTTTCACTTAGGGCGCATCGGTTAGCCTCTTTGTGGTTAGTTTTATGTGGCCTCCTGAGGGGATGTCCTATGTTGTTTGATTCCAAGCTTGTATTATTACAGATATACTTATCTTGGATTAAGCTTTTAGATCGAGATTTTGAAACGAAACATTTGTGGACCAGAAAAGACCCCTCAAAATGCATATCAGTTCTAACGTATCGGGTAAAGTAAGTGATAATAAGGTTAGATCTATGCTTTCGATTGTCCTTTAGAAAACGATCGTTTGGAAGAGGAGGGTTGTTAAGGATTATTTCCCCTATGTTTTTATAATTCCTAGTAAGCTTGTACCCCCATTGTGGTGGGAAGAAGCTTTTCATCCCCAAGCAAGAGCTCTTGTGGTGAATCCAATCCCATGGAGTATTAGCCAAGTTCAGTAAGTAAACAATAATGATTTGATGACTTTCTAGATTCACCCAGCAGAAGTTTGTATAAAAGTGATTATGGGGTTTCATTTTGATGAAAGTTGTTCGATAGGTTGTTGTAGTAGCAATTTGATGAGGAGCAATTGAGGGGGACCTCCCTTGCCATTTGATTTCTTGATAAGCTCCCACTTGAGTTTTTAAAGACCAGTATTCAGTGGAGGGGGGTTTAAATGGATTTTTTACACCAGCAGACCAATCTTCATGACAGAAAGAGTAGTGAAGATCACACTTTTTCCTAAGAACAGCTACTTGATTTACCATAATGCACCCATTCATCCTTGTAATTAATACATACTCAAAAGCATATTTTAGGATTAAACATACCATAAACGCTTCAATACATTCCACCAGTACATGATAGCTTGTTTTCCCATGAAACACAAAATACATTCCTACTAGGATCATCAAGTTACTACGAAGATAGGTTGCAAAGTAAGCTAAGCCGATAAGCTAGTTCATGAGATAACTCCCTCTAATGAGGTTATCAACAAAAGGGGCAATCCAAAATGAGAGTGTTTGCCCTACTGATTGAAATAAAGGTAGTTTCTTCATCAATCTCTTATTGCTTGCAATCCAACTACCAGAGAAGCAAGCAAGAGGAAATACAGTTTGGTCACTTACCATTCTTCCCACGCTTGCCACCGCCACCCATCAGTTTTGAGCAGGCGGAGTCGTCTTCGTCTTTCCCAAGCTTGCGTTTACCTGACTCAGTTTTGGAGGAGCTCTCAATCAGCTGCTGCTCCGACTCCCTGACCACCAAGGCAGTCATAGGAGGAGCAGCAGCAGAGACGGGAGGGGCTGTCACCTTCCGGGATGGGTTGCTCAGAGCAGAGATATCAAACTCCTCAGAAGCAGGAATATTGGCCAGCATGATGTCGAACTCTGCCTGGGTCATGTCGGCAGGTATCCCGCCCAAGCCGTCCTCAAACCCGGACTCCACTTCAAATTCCATGGCTACATCATCGTCGGTAACATACAACTCAGGGTCAAGGAAGACAGACTCAGTAGTGGGAGAGTTCACATCATTTGGGTGGATTGCAGCAACTGTGGGAACTGGAGCCTACACAACTGGGAGCTGCGATTCCCCTTCTTTCTCTATCTCAGTGGACTCAATGGGGGGATCAGGCTCCTCGGCGGACATAACAGAGAATTCTGAGGAGGAAGATTCAGAGGAGGAGCTTACATTTTTCCCAAGACAGCTCCATATGACAGCTTTTGAATGCCCGAATGAAGGGGGAGCTAGGGCCGGAGCACGCTTAGCCGCCACTCGGACCCAATCCCCCCCATCAGAGGGAAGGGAAGGCCCTTCATCCCCGTTCGCTGCTCCAGGCTCTTTCCCCAGGATGCCTCCGGCAAAGGGGTTGCATAGCTTTCTCAGTGGACAGTCCTCAAAGAGGTGATCTAGAAGCCCACAACTCCCGCACCCTTCCGGGAAGTCTTCAAACCAGACCGGATAGTGCTCGATTTCTCCCCGCTCATTCATCAGAGTAACCTTCCTTGCCCGAATACGAGCAAGGTCAGTGGAGATACAAATTCGCGGGTAGCGGAGTCTAGCACCCTTGGCACTAAACGCCGCTACACGGAGTACCGACCCGATCTTGTTTTCCTCAATGAGGGATTTGAGAATCACATCACTGATATACTTGGTTGGCAGCCCAGGGATCCTGACCCAAAGATCCATCTTGGTCACTGATTCCGACCAAGGATCAAAGGTCAGGCTCCACGAGCGAAGGATGAGTAGTTGCCCAGCAATATGGAAAGGGCACCGATCCCAGACATTCTCGCGGTCCTCCAGGAGGTCGAACCTGAGTTCGAACCATTTGTTGGCCATCGGGCTAAGTTGAAATCCTCTAGTCAGAAACTTCCACTCGAGCCTGATTCTCCTCCGGACATCCTTAGCCTCCACCGGGTCGCCGACTATGGTGGCGAAGAGGGAGGAAGTGTTCAGATTGGTGATGTTCTCCTGAATACTGCTCTGGATTGCCTTCAGCTTGTCGAGGTTCACCTTGGGAGCTTTTGATTTCTTTTCCTTCTTTGTGCTCTGTCCTTCGACCGCCTTGGTCTCAGCTCTTTTCTCCACCGTGGGATGCTCATCACTAATAATCAGATTTTTGCCCTTTCGGGAGGATTTTTGGTTGGGGGTGAGATTCTCAGCCCCCATGGGTTTTTTCCCTTTCTCCAAAGCGGATGAGGAAGCCATGGTGAAAACAAAAGTTTGGAGATTAGAAACTGACAGTAGGTAGCAAGTGAAATTGAAAGAGAAGGGAGAAGTGTGGATGGGTGCTGATAGCAGTCCACCACAATTGCTCTTATAGACGTGTAGAGGAGAGAATATGTGTGAGAGAAAAGGAATCATACCCGCTTGGAACCGACCAGAAGTGAAGTTCGATCGGTGAGGGGGCAGAGCCGACCAAAGCTGAACACTCCGGGCAACGATGTTGTACAGACAAGTAGGAGAGCGCCGATTCAGATTTTTTAAATCTGGCCATGGGGGAGGACGACAACGCTCGCCAGGGATTTGACCCCTTTGATTTGATCCTCTTCTAGAAAAACAAACCAGACAGCAGTCGGCAAAGGATGCAGTGACACACCGATCCCTCCACAGAAAGCTGGACTTCGGCAAAAGGAAGATTGCCCAGGTAAGAGAAGCCTCTTGATTTTTGATTGTACCCCGTTCAGAAAGTGTCTGGACTTGTTGATCGATGAAATTGATCCTCTGAGAAGCATGTTTGGAGAGGATTAGACAGAAAGAATAATTTTTGGGGGTGGCGTTATCAGAGCTAGGGTTTTTCGGTGTGGATTTTTTGTTGGGAACTTTTTGGGCCACCGGTGGATTTTGGCGAGGCGCTGATCATGCACATTTAGGTAGTGTTAATATAGGCATTTAGATGAGTTTAGGTAGGGTAAAATGCATGAGTTTAGAGTAGTTTTCGTGTTTTCATTATGTTTAAATTAGAGTCGGAATCTACAAGTTTTGTGCATGATTTCAGGTGATTGTGGAAAGGTGGAGCTGAGCTCGTATAAATGATAGAAGATGAGACGGAAATCGGAGCCTGGAGTAAGAGAGCTGAAGAGTCGAAGAGAGGAGCTGAACATATGTGCAAAAGAGTGGAACTGTCAAGAACTCGGGCCGAAATGCTAGGGAACTCGGCCGAGTTTTGTGAAGGAAACCGAGCTTGTGGATTCAGAGAAACTCGGGTGGGAAAAGAAGAAACTCGGCCGAGTTTTATTGTGCACCCGAGTTTTATTCCGTTTTTCCAGAAACAGCTGTTTATTTTTATTCTGAATTTTTAATTAGTGGAAACATGAAACGTTAGAGAGTCTTGTACTGGGTGTTTGGGTTTTGTTTTCAATCGAACAGAGAAACCACGAACAGATTGGTACGTAGGTTTTGATTTTCTTATGCTTTTGCTAATTTATCGATTATGAACAACTAATCCTCTTTGCTCGGGGAAATTAATCGAAGCTTCAGGTTTTCTATTTCATTGTGAGATTTCCGTTCTTAATACTCTTCTTTGAATATTATCAATTCTTTGCTTAGATTGTTTAGGGTTCTCGTGAATTTCCGTTAGTCTGATCAACTGGTGCTTTTTCATGATAATCTATAGCTAGATATAGGTAATTTCTGGTTGAGTTATCTATGTTCTTGAGTAGCAAAGTATAAATCTCTTAAACTGGTTGATTTAGGGATTTGTATAGATAATTGATTTGCAATTGATGCAATAACTGGTTGTGCGTATCGATTGTCTTTGTTGATTTCCTTTAAGCTTAATCAATTATTGAATTGAATCTTGATAGTTTCAAGATTGTTTGATAATTAGGGTTTTCATGGTCTGGTTGTCCTATTAACTAGATTCGATAAGGAATTGGACTCAAAAGACCTAGTCTTTCCACAACAAAGTATTCGAGAGGAAGTTATCTATTTGATTTCGATGATCAATGAACAAACCTGATTGCTGAGTTTGATTGACCTGAGCTATTCTCTCATATTTGTTCACTTAATCTGTTTTACTTCATTGTTTTGCTTACTATAGTTTCTTAGCTAGTTAGTTCAAACCATCAAAAATCCCCCCCTTTATTTCTTGTTCTTGTTGACGCACTCTGATTTGCATACGAATCATAGACTCTCTGTGGGATCGACCCGTGCTTGCCAAACTACATTAGTTAGGCCAGTCGGTTATATTTGATAGGATTTAAGGCGACTGAAAATCCTCTGTCAGGCGCGTACAGCGCGTTCCTATTCCACATTTTGGGTTTTGCTTAGCTAACCTGTTAGTAGATAGCAAGTAACGGAGGCAAGTTTAGCACACATTTTAGGACTATGCATGCGGTTTGATTGCTGACGACTTGATCCGGGCATGATCCGAATGTTGGTAGGGTTTAGAGCATGGGTATTAGGTCTTTCGTCTAGAGGTGTTATTCGAGCCAAACGAGCCGAGTTTAATATGTTTAAGCTTGATTCGTTTATTAAATGAGCTCAAGCTGAGGCGAGCCCAATTTTTAAACGAGTTTATTATTTATTTTTTAGGAAAAATGACTCCAAATAATACCAATTATCAAGTTTGAATAAAAAATAATACGAACAAAAAAAATCTTGAAATAATACAAACTTTTGAAGTTAAATTAGGGTAAGATTCAAAATAAGATTTTGTTTATCAAAATTATTAAAAAATCTATAATTACTCATATTTTGCATAAATCCACCTTTTATATCAAACCCACTATTTGGTTGTCCGACTTTGTGCAATACAACCCCGATTTTTAAAAATTACACAAAATTACATGAATTCTAGGCTATGATTCTTTCTTTTAAAAAAATAATTATGGATAAAGTGGATGTGATTTTATTTAATTTCAAAATAAAAAGTGGTTTTTTGTAACAATAAAATTAGACATTTTTGTAATAAAGTAAAAAACAAGGCATATTTGCAAATCGCCTTTGGATTTTAGGTATTTTTTGCTATTCTTCCTTTTTTTCGAGCTTCAAGCAGTTCTACTTGGTCATAACATATTAACTTACAGAAAATTTTAGAAATTCCATAAAATTCGAGCTAGTCAAGCTTAAATCGAACGAGCCGAGCTTTCAACCAAGCTAAAAATTTTGTTCAGGGTCGGTTTGTTTGGATAAGTGAACGAGCTCGAGTCGAGCTTTTTTTAAGCTGATTCCTAACTAAGCTCGAGTTGTTCAGTTCATATAACAACCCTACTTTAGCCTCTAGCTCTTTTCTTTTTTTTAGAAAACCCACCCGACACTAAGTCCGGGTTTGGGCACGCAAACCCAAGAATCATGCCATAAAAACACAAAACGAGTCATGTTCCAAGGGGACGCATCCCCAATCGGACACATGAGCTCAAAAATCAAACCCAGGGAGGGTTGTTCCCGAGAGCACGCAGGCTCCTGAGGCACGCAGACCCTAGGACACAACCCTGAAATCAAAACCAGCACATTGTTTATCAAGTCGAACTTAGGCCAACATGTTCTCAGCATCAAGGATGGGGAAGGAGTCATAGGCAAGACGGTAGACATGGGTGAGGATGAGCTTCACAATGGAATCTTCATGTATCCGATTACCCTCCATGGCAAGGGCATTCTGAGGATCCCAAAGGAGGTAGACGGTGGTGGAAAGGGCGTATCTTCGGCTACGGTTAAGGCAAGTCTTGACTTTGGCGTATCTCCGGAGCCATCTCAAAGCCCTATGAATGAAGTCAACCTCATATGGGATTTTGAACTTGCTCCTCACTCTCTCCCAAATGCCCTTAGTGAATGGGCATTAGAAGAAGAGGTGCTCGTGGGTCTCAAGGGTGTCATTGCTACAGAACTTGCAAGCAAAGTCAATGTCAAGGTAAAAGAGTCTATCATTTGTCGAGAGCTTACCGAGGGTTGCAAGTCATAGGATGAAAGCGTGCTTTGGGGTGTTGTTAGCAACCCAAACCTCCCTATGCCACCTAACCTTCGGCTCCTTCCTTCTAATAGCCTCATATGCCTTCGACACTTTGAATTTGTGACTCAAGCACCACTCGCTCAACCTATCCTCCAAGTCATCGCCCATGGAGTAGACCATGTTCTTGGCCTTGATTATGCCCTTGATGAGAGGGGAATCCCTCCTATGTGCCTCCTAATCCTGCACATTAGTTATGCTGAGATATTTATGATGTAACCATCTTACCCATATGCTCTCATTTCTCTCCACAATTCTCCACAAGTGTTTGCACATGAAGGCCAAGTTCCAACTCTTGAGGTCCAAGAAGCCGAGACCCCCTTCCTCCTTTGGTGCACACACCTCGCTCCATCGGCGAACCTTGGGATTTTTTTCCAAAGAAAACCACGCCAAATTCTCTCCACCGATCTCAACACGGCCTCTGGAATGGAAAGAATGGAGAGCCAAAAGCCCTCGATCCCTTAGAGAACCGAGGAAATCAGCTCTTTCCTTCCTGCATAAGAGAAGCATTTACTAGACCAAGCATTCAATCTTTTTTCAATTTGATCACTGAGAGGTTGGTAGTGAGTCACCCGGAGTCCGTGCGGAGCGATATGGATGCCAAGGTATCGGAAAGGAAAGACACCACATTTGAATCCCGTGGCATTGATGATCTCCTCCGCCTCGCTTGGAGGAACCGAGGCTAGAAAGACACTCGATTTCTCCAAGTTCACCGCCAACCCCGACACTTCTTTGAAATTTTGAAGACAACCCATAAGAACCCTCACCGAGGCCACATCTCCTCGGCAAAACATCACCACATCATCGACAAAAGCAAGGTGGGCGATTCTCACTTGCTCGAAATTTTGGTGGAAGTGAAAGCTTGGTTTCCTAGTCTCCAATTTTACAAGTCTAGAGAAAAACTCCATGGTTAGTACAAACAATAAAGGAGAGATAGGATCACCTTGGCAAAGGCCTCTTTTTCCCGGGAATAAGCCATGGATCTCATTATTTATTTTGAATGGAGTAAGATGTGGTAGTGACACACTCCATAGTCCAAGCAATGAACCTCTCCGGGATGCCAACCGCGTGAAGAGCAAAACTCAAGAAGTCCCAAGAGATTGTATCGTAGGCCTTGGCTATATCCACATTGAGGAAACACTACCGGGTGTCCCTCTTCACATTGTACCTACGCAACGACTCTTGGACAAGAAAGATGTTATCACTCATAAGGCGACCCAACACAAAAGCACCTTGGGCCGAGCCAACAATATAACCTATACATCTCTCAAGCCTAGTGGTAAGAATCTTTGAAATGATTTTATAAATGACATTGCAATAAGAAATGGGCCTAAACTTCTCAACTTGATTTGCTTCATCGGCTTTAGGAATGAGACTCACAATGGTATGGTTCAATTGCACATACCTCACCTCCGGTAATGTCCCCTGTGCTCTTGAAGAACTTTGTCGTATATCCATCCGCTCCCGGGTCTTTTTCATCCCCCATCGACCACAAGGCTTGCTTGATCTCCTCATTAGAGATCGGGGCAACAAGCATAGGCTTATCCTCCTCCTTCACCGAATCACCATGGGTGAAAATGGAGGGGATAGCCGGTGTGGTAGCTACAAAGGTGCCAAATAAGCCTTAAAAGAAAGAGAGAAATTCAGAAGCTACCTCATTTGAAGATGTGGTGGGCTCCCCATCCCTCCGATTGATAGCACCAATGTGAGCTTTTTTGCAATTGCTTCTCATGAGACTATGAAAGAATTTGTTGCACTTGTCGCTCATCTTCGAGTAATGCGCTTTGGTGTGTTGTTGAAGGTACAAGTGTTCGGCTTTGTTGAGGAAATCAACCCTCTTCTTGGCATGATTTAGTGCTGCAAAAGACTCATCCGAGGGAGCAACTCGGGCATTTTCCATAGCATTTTCAAGAATAGTGTTAGCCTCCAAGGTCTTACTAGAAATATGCAAGAAATGCTTACCATGGAATCTTTTAAAGGTTCCCCTAGCTTGAAGGTTCCAACCGCCCCTAACCACATCTTTGAAGCTCTCGTGCTCACACCACATGTTTTGAAACTCGAAGCGTTTTTTCTTCCTATTATCGTCACACACAAAGAGACTATGGCCGATTTGTGGTCCAAAAGGTGCCACATATCCGGATAATGTGTATGACAATAAAGGTTACCATGAATCCACTCGCTATTAAGCAAAACCCTATCAATCTTACTCCAAACAACTTTGTTAGACCGAGTGAAGAGATTTTTACTTATATAAGGGGAGTCGGTCAACCCTATATTTTTGCAAGCCTCGATCATTTCTCGGCATTCATACATTTTGACCGGAGCTCCATTTATCCTCTCATCAAAGCTCTTGACGTTGTTGAAGTCACCAAGGACAAGCCATGGAAGAGCATGGCTTTCAAGGATATCCGTCAAAGCTTCCCAAATGCCTCTACGATGAACAACCGTGTGCAATCCATAGATGAAACAAACACATATCTTGACATTGATCTCTTTGTTAGTCATAATGCAAGCAATATGTTGGACTCCCACACTTACAACTTCCATGTCAACACAAGAGGGATCCCAAACCACAAGGATTCTACCTCTTGGGTCAAGATGGAAATTGGAAGTGTGGTTCCAACCACGAAGATAATTGGCAATAACGCATCATGAGCTTTAGTTTCGAGAATACCGCAAACCTTAGCATCATTCAAACGAATAAGCTTACCTAGACCCTTTTGTTTCCGGGGTAGGCCTAACCCCTTGATATTCCATGCGATGACCTTCATGAAGACCCTTTGAAGGTCTTATTTGTCTCATTTCTCCCTTGATCAGCGGCTGAATGCTTATGATTCATCTTCTTAGGTAGCCATTTCTTCTCGGCATCATGGACGCACAACACTTGTCGATTGCCTTGTTCTTGCTTAGCCTTTTGGCGCTCCCTTTTCTTTGTCATAACCGTGACGTAGGCCGAAGGATCCCACATGCACCTCATCCTCGTCCTTGCTACCCCAAGAATGGACGGAAACGTCATCCTCATCACAAGAGCTGGGGGCTTCATCCGAGGATGACTCGTCCAGCCCAAGGGTAGCATCAAGCTCATCATCTTTGTTACCATCCTTTACACTCAACCTACCAAGAAGAGGAAGGGATTTAGATCTCCAAACAAGCTTTTTCGAAGGGTTACTTACCTTGTCTCCCATGGATTTTTCTTTGTTTCCTTCGTTGGGATTGTTAGAAGTCATTGTTGTAGTCATTGTTAAGGGATTTGGCTCTTTTTCTAGTTGTAGTCATTGTTGAGTTCTTCCATTGCAGTAGAGTACTTTGACAAATGTGATAGCTCCCACAAGTCACGACCATCTCAGCTGACAAATCAAAGCCTCTCATGGTCAATGGAGGCGTCACCGGTTGGCATGGACCATGGGCTCCTATAGGGCAATGGGTCAGCTGAGCCTGCATTTGTCAAGGCCTAGTTTTGGTTCAAGTGTTGTGTTGCAAGTCAATAATATCCAGATTGAGCTACACTGTGAAACTTACCTCCTAAAAGAGGTTGAGAGATGGAGAGGTATACCAAATGCAATAAGAAGAAACAATACATTACCCATACACACAACTCAAACACTTCAATACCCATAACAAGCCCTATGTATCAACTAATTTACAGGACGCTTTTCCGGGCGTCAAAGCAACCAAGAGTTCCCCCAAACACTTCAAGACGACAATCGGAAAAATGCCCTTTGAAGTGCTGGAAGGAACTCCAGGGGGCACTGACACTTTGGTTTCCCCTTTCTCACTGCTTCTTGTTGTGATCTGATCTGATACTTCATTTGAACCAAGCAACTGGCATTTATAGGCTCAAGTTTTGTTTTATTTTATATTTATGTCAACTGTCCAGACAAGATATGATCAGAATACAATGCAGATTCTAGTCCCCCCACAGCTTGAACCTAGCTTGATTTCCGGACTAGATGAATCACAAGGAAGAAATAATGTGGCTGGCACACTATCCCTTTTTCGGCTTTTGAGATTGCAGCGAGACACAGCTTGTTCTCGGTTCACGGACGTCATTGCGTCGGTTTTACGATACGAATAAGGTATGTTTTGAAGAGATCTTTCCAATATGTAAATGCTTATGCAAGGGAAAGGCACATGATAAAGATGTTTCCTCAAGCTTGGTGTTAACCTTGCCCAGAGACAAGGCTAGATTCACTCCCTTTTTTTTTTTTGAATTTACATGGGTATCCGGGCGACCCCATGGGCTTGAAGTTAACGATCAGGTAAACCCTCCAGTGACCGCTCGGAGCGAGATTCGAACCGGGAACCTTTCAGTACTACCCGCATATCCTTTCTGGCATAACCAGCCCGGAATGGTTGATTCACTCCCAATTAGATGCTCAAGGATAAGGGTTTTTTAATCAAATAAGAACATGGCTTGTGTTAAACTGATTGTTTTTAGCCAGAGATTTAATGCATAGAAACAAGATGTTTCCTCCAATTAGATATTGATTTAACTAAAACCATGAATCTGATCTCAAAAGGTGACACCAGTTCCAAACATACACATTCTCCTATATTACACCATACTGATTGGGATTGATAACACACTCATGTACAAAGGGACTTCTACATATCAATTTACCAAGGACAGGCTCGGAAGCTCAGCTCAGTGCACGCGTGGAGATTGCCGGCGTGCTGGCAAGGGAGATCCCATCGGTGTCGCGTGCAAGGGAGAACGGTTTTGTTTCGAAGGGGACATCCGAGCAGGGCTAGGAGTGCTCTTGTTATACCCTGATGACGAGTGTGAATACTTGGCTGTGGTTTTGTTGAGGTCCTGGAGCTTCTGCAGCTCTGCCAGAGCCATAGACATCTTTGGCCTTGCTTTGGGATCCGAGTGGAGACACTGGAGAGCGAGTGAGGCGACTGTTAAGGCTGCCTTTTGAGGGTATTGTCCTCCCAGTTTGGTGTCCATTATTCGGAAGATCTTTCGCTTGTCTCCCAAGTGGGGTTTCGCCCAGTCTACCAGAGACTGTTCGATGCCGGACCTTGATTTGTCAATGGCTGGCCTCCCGGTTAAGAGCTCGAGCAGGACAACTCCAAAGCTGTAGACATCGCTTCTTGCTGAGAGCCGACCTGATGAAAAACACACAAGCTACTTAGGCCTCTGGTACCGCATAATCCTAACTCGTGGACACAAAATCATCATATCAATTTAAGATTAATCAGCAGTTATCAACTTATCATACCTGTCGCCACATACTCCGGTGCAGCATAACCTTGAGTACCCATCACTCGAGTTGAAACATGAGTTCTATCTCCGGTAGGGCCTGCCTTTGCTAACCCAAAGTCAGAAAGCTTCGAGTTAAATTCCTGCCTCAGTCACAAGTTTCAGTTCGTTAGGAGAAAAACATGCCTAAACAGTTTCTAATGACACTTCTGGGATGGATACACACCGCATCCAGTAGAATGTTAGAAGCCTTGAAATCCCGAAATATGACTCGAGCATCATGCAGGAAAGAGAGTCCTCTTGCAGCACCTACAGCCACTTTGATCCTTATTGCCCACGACAGTGGATGCGGCCCTCCTAAATAACAGTGCAGAATGCTACGTATAAGTTAGCCCATTAATTGAGGTTCAAATTGAGCAAGCTAGCAACTTCATTAACCGAATCTGATCTTGAACATCACATTATCTGACTTACTTCTGAACAGATGATTCTCTAAGCTTCCCTTGGGCATGAATTCGTAGACCAATAGCTTGTTCTCCCCTTCGAGGCAATACCCAATAAGCTTCACGAGATTCGGATGGTGAAGTTGGCCAAGATAATTCACTTCCGTCTGCTCGCATCAGGGAAGCTATGAGCAAAGATTGCCAACAAACACTACATGTATAATGAAGGTCCAAGGGAATGGACATACCAACCACTCCTTGTGGCCCTGAAAGCCTTCGGGTTTGAGCTTCTTGACAGCAACAACCATTCCAGACCCAGATTTGGCAGGAGTAAGTGTCAGTTGATCAATCCAACCTTTATAAACATAGCCGAATCCTCCCTCTCCAAGGAGGCTATCAGGTCGGAAGTTCTTCGAGCAGTTCTTAAGTTCCGTAAAGGTGAATGCCTTCAAACTCGGGGAGGAGAGTATTTCTCCTTCAGTTCTTGGGGTGGGAAGGATCTGGTGGGTACTGTTGGAATCATCTTTCGTTGCAGAAGAAGGACTAGGGAGTTTCGAAGAACGGGTGGTGGTATTACCATTGTTAAATGAGCTCCTTGACATTCCTGAACTCGGCAAATACATGACAAATTCAAGTGGTCACATTCTCCTCAAAACAGGTACATAAAGCAGGGTTATGTATACTATCATCCCCATCATCTATACAAGAAGAAATCAACTTAAAATTCTGTAGCATGAATGGAAGTTACATAGACAGGCTCATGAGAGGTTATCAACTAGACGGACACACTCACCCAATCCCACACTCAGAAATTGCAAGAAGAGGGAAAGTCAGTTACAGATAACCCTAAAAGGCACTTTTTTTTAAAAAAAAAAAAAGGAGGGGAAACTCATGGTAATCAGAAAACAGATAACCCTAAAAATTCAAGCTTTGCTACAATCAGAAGCTACAAAAGTGAGTTGCTAAGTCACTAATTAGGGCTGAGTCAGTAAATTAGTTAAGAATCAGCAAGCTATAGCTACAATTGATAACAAAATTTAGTACAAAAACTTAAAAAAACAAAGAGATTGCAGTTGAATATATTACCAGGAGTAGATGTGGGATGAGAGTGGAAGGAGGCATCCACTCTGGCAGAAGAACCCAAGCAGTTACCCATCTCTCAAAGATGCATTCAATCAAACAAAATTAAAAAGAAAAATAGGAGGCGAGAGTAGTTCAGATCAGATGTAAGGAAATTGAAAGAGAATCAATGTCTAGTAAGGAGTGAGAGAGAACAATGAGATGAATTAATGGCTAGGGTTTGGTAGGAAGGTGAGAGGAAGCACAGCTAATTGATTTGATTTTCTTGCAAAGAGCAAATTGAGGACGAAATCGAAACCCACATAACTACAGAAGTCATCCCATCAGAGAAAAAGTCGTGGGTGAATTGTACGTTCGGCACCTGCCATTGCCATTTGTTTGACAATGCCAATTCAAATGAAATACACACCGGAGTCGGAGTGTACAAATCTGAACCGGTGTGACGCAGATAGACGTGAGCGCCACTTTCGGGATACCCACGTCACGTTACCTGTTGACCCTTCAACGCTCAACACACCCCCGAAATTAACCAATCATTGCCATTTGCCAATTCCATTTCAAATGAAATACACATTTGGTTGCTTGTTTAAATTGGATTAGGTCATTCTTCGTTGTTTTGGACTCTTGATTTATCTAATACTAGTGTATTGAGTATTTTAAATATTTACCTCGATAAAAAAAAAAGTTACGTTTGGTTCAATGTGAGAATTGAAATTCCCGGGAAGTTATTTCATGAGAATTGAATTTACAGGAAATCTAATTCACGAGAGTTGTGAAAATATGTTTGGTTAACTTTTTAGCTTAGAGGATTAAACAGGGGAATTGAGAATTTTTAAATAGAAAATGAGGGAATTGCAACTTACCTAGAGAGGAATAGGTAAGTTAAATTCCTATAAAATGGAGGAATTGAACTTCCTGGGTTTTTCTGCGGAAAAAAATTCAACCAAACACATATATTTTAGCTACTTCATGGGTTTTTGTACTTCCTGTGTTTTTCCATTGCCAACCAAACGAACCCTTATTCTAACTTACTTAGAACATGTTTTCGACTATTTCTCTAATTTATTTTTCAAAATATAGAATTATTAATCGAAATACATCACGGTCAAAATATGTGCTAAAATGTCATAGGAGTAATTAGCAATTGAATTTTTGATGCATGCCAATATCCTTTCTTTATTTAATTAAATTCATAATGAAAATATGTAGTCTACGATTTTTGAGATTTAATGAACATAAACTCATTGAAAGGGATCATTAATTTTTAAAATTCAGATAGTAGTCTACGATTTTTGAGATTTAAGATACTACAATATCTCCCACCCTTAACCCTTTTAATTAATTTTTAAAATTCAGATAGTAAGGTACAAAAGCCCATTCTTTCCACGGGGTTGCAAATAGGAACTGCCAGAAAATGTTAGGTGAGAGTGTGAGACAGATTTATAGTAGTACAAATTAAAATCGATCAACCAAGGCCTTGTTTGGCTGGTTTAACTTAAGAGTATGATATAGATTAATTTTTTTAATGAAAATCTAAAGTATATATTAAATTTAGGTGATTATATTGAGTATTTTTTAAACGATCTTTCTATCCTAATTGGGAAAGATACCCTACCAAAAATAAGCAACTCTGGAAATCTAATTTAAAATTTGGCTAACACAATTTAATTAAAATATATTTTTACTAAAATGAAAATCTTATCCTATGCCTAGAAAAACCAGATAATGATGACTATTTTTTTTTTGGTGGGCATGATGACTAATTTTCTTGAGAATGGAAATTCATTATACACAAAAATTATCAAATGGGGATGGATCCCTGAATTTGGTTAGGGTGAATTTAGATGAAAGTGGACAATTTTTTTTGTGTGTGATACAGGTAAGAAATTCAAAATATCAGACAATGGTCTGTCTAATAAATCGAGAGGGTGAAAGATTGTCAGACGGACTGACCGTCATATTACTCATATATAACAAAAACCAAATAAATAACTAAATGAAAAACCTCGCATCCCATAGAAAGCAACACCATGCTCGATGTGGAAGTCCCTAAAATGATAAGCACCACCCTGCTCGATGAAAGCGGACAATTGATATGCATAAAGATGATGAAAAACTCAAAAAATAAAAAGAGAAATTATGCATTTGAATGATATTAGAAATTTAGAACCTCAGTCGAACCTTACTACTAAGATACATATACTTGTGTATGTTAAAAAAAGATGGAAATAAGCTATAGTTGTGAACTACATATATATGTGTATGTTAAAAAGATGGAAACTAACCAGCTATTCGTGTGAACTACATTCATTTCGTTTCCCTTTGTCGCACGAGCACTAAAAATCAAAGCCTTGTTTTCGGAATTTGAGTTCCCTATGCCAAGTAGCAGGATGTATGACTTGTATGTTGTTGGCCTTGTTATCGCACCAAAACATCCTCCCGTCATGGCATACATACAACACTGCTCTTCTGCCATCTCCGCGTTCATGAAGGACAACGGGCATCGCCAATTTCCAGTTGATGACCAGCCCACGCTGGGTTCTCAGGTCTATGCTTACCAACTTTTCCAAACAAGTGGTGTGGGTGTCGTTCTTCATCAGCCACAGATCAAACTTATACCTGTCCTGCAGCTGCTTGTCATCATCAACGTCCTCAAACTCAAACATGGTATCGCAAGCAAAACACAGGTGTCCGTTCAATTCGACTAGATGTGCAGCAAGGAATGTTTGCTGTGTCCAACCAGCCTGTTCAGGATGATAAGCCGGAGCAGCCAATAGTTGGCCGAAGCTACCAGTATGCAGATCATAGGCAACTATCATCACCTCATTCGATCTTGATCTCGATCTCTTCTTAATGACGGCCCAATGAAGGACGTCGTTGAAGCAGCAACCTTGAGAGGATGGCCAGCAGTCCGACGACCCATCCTGATAGTCCTCCGGAAAGCCTTGGAGGGGCTTCCATCCCATATTTCTCAAGCTGTGAATCCAGCCGCCCTCCTTAGCGACGACTATGATCTTGTAATCATCAGCGCCAGGATCATAACCGAATCCATAACAGAGCCAGGAATCGGAGCCTTGTGGCTGCATCGGGGGATCTTCCACTTGGAATGGAACTCCTCCGGAGAACAGGCATTATATTTTGCAACGGAGGTAGTATTATTTCTATATATAAATAGTGTATGATTGTTGATATTATTTCCATAAATTTTGATTATTTATTGATATTGATATAGAATAGTACTCCCTTCAAAAAAATTATCCAATTAGATTTTGTCATCTTTTTAAATGATGCCAAGTTTTGATACAGTGCATACCAAAAAAAAAAAAAAAAAGATTCTCAATTTGTAAATGTGACGAGGTCTATAGATTACATGTCATATCATCACATTTGATATTAAGAAAATTCATGATTTAATCAATCATATGGATCAACAGGCGAGCAACACAGTATATGACAGTAATTCTCACTTTGATATTAACTGTAAACACCCAATCTCCAGCCTTTTTACGTGAAACCAAACAAAAAATACTAGCAATACCATTCGGGAAAGAAAGAACAAGACATATACGAATCGTTAGCAAACAACCCAAATCAAAGCTGTAGTCGGTAAATTCAAAGCCATATACAGAGAGGAGTACTTACTATATTTATATAGCAAAGCAAGGAATCGATACGGAAGAGCCCCAACATCGTTGACCGGACTAGTGCTGAGCAGCGTTACCCTGAAGAAGACCCTCCCTGATCTGAGAAGCAACGTCCCTCACAGCACCTGGTCCATGGGGAATGAACACCGAGTTCGACTTGGAGGAAGCCCCTATCTCCCTCATCGTGTCGAAGTACTGAGTGACGAGGACCATGTCCATCACGTCCTTGGCTGTTGTCCCTGGCACGTTGGTCGAGAAGTTGAGCACACTGTCTCTCAGTCCGTCCACTATTGCCTGCCGCTGTCTCGCTATACCCAACCCTGACAGGTACTTGGATTCAGCCTCTCCCTCCGCTTTCTTGATCTGCAGGATTTTCTCAGCTTCTGCCTTCTCGTTTGCAGCCACTCTCATCCTAGCAGCTGTTAAGACCAACAATAATAATATTATTATTATGTTCATTAAATAAGCTTCCAAAATAGCTATCGGTTATCACACAGAAAGAAGTTAACCTGCGTTGATCTCATTCATTGCTCTCTTCACATGTACATCAGGCTCAATATCCACTATAAGGGTCTGGACTATCTCATAACCATAATTTGACATGGCCTGCATAACCCGATAGAGTTTGTGAAAAAATGTTCAATTCGCAAGTGCATGCTTATTTTGGGGAACTATAAGAGCAACTTCAGGGCAGTACAAATATTCTATGGGGTTGGGAGAGATGCCAGACAGAAGAAAAAGGCATTTACCTTTTCAAGCTCATCTTCTACCGCTCTGGCTACTTCATTCTTCTGTTCAAATGCATCATCCAGGTTCATCTTTGGTACGCAAGCACGAATAACTATGATGAAAATGCCAATCAGTATGAGAGACCAATAAGTTAACACCAACTGGAAGACAAAATGTAAGCTTATCTACCACAGCTGATCTACAGGGTAACAGGATATCTTTCTAGGCCTCTAAAGCACAAGTATATGGAGTATCAATAACAGAATAACCTTTTCTTTATAGGTCCACTTTCCGTTGATACTGATAAGAGTGATTATCTTTACATCAATTCTTCTAGTCATATAGGAAAACTTCAATGCAAAGATCATCCACAAAAATCCATTGAATAAAGTATGCTTCTAGCTTGTGAGTTGTGACTCTTAATTCAAAATTACAGAAAACAATTTTGACGTGGACTTTAATTACTTGAAAACAAGCACACACAAAATTAACTGAAATATCAAGAGAAAAGAGATCTGGATCGAAATTATTATCACGTTAGAATCTGCCATGCTAAACACCCAATAAACCAAGATCAGACAGTACTGTCCATTCAATAATACAGTACTAGTGAGTTTTAGCATTTGACATAATATTCAACAAAACTAAGTAGATGGACTAAAACACTAGAGTAATTAACTCTCCCTTTCTCTTTTCAATGCTACTAATAAGACCTCTTCAGTTTCACTCCACTTATTGAAGATGCCTACAAATCTTAAAATAAAAAAATATTGTTTTAACAACACCTAAAACGGGGGGGGGGGGGGGGGGGAATAGCCAGATTACAGGAATACAGATGGAAATATACTTAATTTAAGTTCCTTGAAAGGGAATAGCCAGATTACAAGAATACATATTAAAATATACTTAATTTAAGTCCCTTGAAAAGCAATGTTTGTTTAATTCATGAATTTTACTGTCATCTCTTGAACTTGCAGCCATTTTTGCAGAAAAGCAATAAATCAGCCTTGATATAAAATGCAAAGATTACAAGTGGAACATAGGGTATATATTCCACATACCATCAAAGACATAAGCTTGGATTTGCTCCCTGGTGTTACTCAGTTTATAGAAGGAATCTGCTGCCTTTTCAGCCATTGCTCGGTACTGAACAGATGCAACCACAGTGACAAACACATTATCCTGAAAAGGGAAAAGCAACTGTCATCTCCAAGTATCATTAGTTTAGCAGAAAAAGAGATTGCATAGAGGATTAACTTTAGAGTCTGCTACACTCTGCAATCTGCATCAGGTGAAGGATGAAAAGTAAGTTTAAATATAGTGCTTGTTTGGTTGGTGAGTAAATTTCCCAAGAAGTAGAATCGAAATGAATGTGTTTGGTTAAACTATTTTTGATAAAAAAAAAAAAAAAAAAAAGCCAGGGGTAGATCTTCCTGGAAATTTTTATTCATCCATAGGAATTACGATTACAATTACCTATGGGAGGCTAGATACCATTTCTTCCCCTATTTTCAACTATCAGATTTCTTTTTTACTTCCTACAATATAAAATCTCCTATTTACTTTTTTTTTTGTAGCCAAACATATTTTCTTTATTTTCAGGAAGTGCAATTGTTAGGAAAATATTTCCTGAGAACTAACTTCCCGGGAAATGCACTTCCTACATTCAACCAAACAGATCCATAAATAAATTTCTTTCAGTTTTCATACAAAAAATATAAATAAACAGCAACTGCCATTTTAAGAACTGTGCAAGTCAAATCAGCCTCTTCTTCAAGGGAACATTGTTTGCAGATTGTAGTTGCACTGCCTAAAAGAGAATAACCAATAGAACAGGGAGTGTGTTTTAACTTGTTATTTTCTGTGATGAACAGTTGCAAAAACTAACACTTATATTTCAGTATAAACCTACAATTTCTCATTATTTTCAGTCATAAACACAATCTCTTGTTCCAGGCTCATCACATAGTTTCAAGTGTATAATGAAATTCAACAATTTCTTGTTAAATTTCAATATAAACTTGGTAGTTCCAGGATAAACATACAATATCTTGTTCCAGGCTCATCATAGAGTTTAAATTGTATGACATGTATTTACTTTTGCTTATATATTTTATCAGATTAAATTATGAAACAAACCTTAGTCTTGGTTTCACAACGAACATCGAGTTGCTGCACACGTAAGGTTAGAAGGCCAGCTATCTGGCTCCCAAGACACCATGGTACACAATGGCATCCAGGATCAAGCACCTCCTCAAACTTCCCAAATTTTTCTTTGATAGCAACAGTTGATTGATCCACTTGAAGAAGTCCTAAAGTTTGCCCCATGTCTTATCTTCTTTCAGCTGGAAATATAATAAACCCTATTATAAACTTCAAAGAAAGTGCAAGATTATAGACAACTTTGTACTTGACCGACTCCCCAAAAGGATAATAGATTACCGCTCATTCAATCCAATCAAGAATGACAAAACTAGTAAAGTTGCACAGTAGATGCACAATATATCATATGTATGAAAATTAGTACAAAGAATGGTGAATGCTTTGTGGCAGAACTATAAAAGTGGTAGACGAACAGAACAATTTAATGACAATAGTATGCAGACCTACTTGCCATTCATTCACTCCATTAAAGCACGGTAAATCTAGTAAAGTTGTAGTTTAGATATGCACTATAGCCTCTAGATGATAAGAAATAATTACACAGAATGGAAAATCTTTGCATGTTTAGTATCAAAAGAGTATAAAAGATGCAGACAAACAGCGTCATGCATAATTTGTGCAGTATAAAAGAGGCAGACAATTTTAGATAATATTACCCAAGGAATTTACAGGAGAGCCACATGCACAATTAAGAAGTTGACAATGACATTTTCCGAGGAATTCTAACAAGCAAACTTACATCCTGGGAATAGCAAATACTCCCCAGTACAGCAAGTCACACTCACAGCTACACCCACCCAAACCAAATATCTCATTCCATTAAGATAATACTACTTAAGTTATTTATGGGACCAGCCACTTGCACTATTAAAAAGATGATAATGACATTTCCCAAGGTATTCTAATAAGTAATCTTGCCTCCTAGGAATAGCAATTACTCCCCAGTACTGCAACCCACAGCCACACCCATACAAAACCAAATATCTCACCATTTTAACGCAATATATCAACCAAAGGATGGGATATTTACAGAGGAGCGGAGTCTAGGTCAACAAGTACACACATGAGAGGGTGAAATATTGAATTAAACAATGACAAATAAAATACAACGGAGTAATTACAAAAGATTGGGATATTCCATCAATGCTAGGCAGGTGCAGTTCTCAATTTGTGGACCTGGAACTCATAATTATTATTTTTAATTAGCAGGAAGCTAAGGCGAAAAGAGAAACACGTCCCTAAAATCAAACAACAAAAACAAAGAATTTTCAATGCTACTGGTCAATGAATTATAATCTAACCTAGTCATCTACCAAATACCAAGTTGGCTTGAGATGGACAAAAACAGGCTGTTTCATTGTAGTAGCAGTAGACAACAGGCCGAAAGACCCTCTATTATCCACCTTGCAACCATGGATCTCGCTGTCAAAGCTTCCCCTCACAGCGGCGAGGATAACAAGAACAAGAAATTCGAACCTAATTCCGGTAAATTGATTTGAGAACAAGAGCTCACTAACGCTGTAGAAGCACGAATCGCAAAAAGTGGACGGAAAATCAAGAAAGACGACACCGAATTGGGAGCTATTGATGGCGGTGAAGGACAGTTTTAGATGAAATTACACCGAGAGATTCGTTCAGAAATCGCAGAAAGCATAGGAAACAGGAAATTCAAAGGAATATAAGAGAGTAAAGGGAGAGGGGAGGGTTGACCTCTTGAAGAACGCCGGAGAGAGAGAGCTCTACAAATCAGTTACTGTATCAGGGAAAGTAAGAGCTCAATCGCGTTGGTGATATGGGGGGGTTTTATAGGGTGAGGAAACTGCGGCGCACGAAGTGCAACGGCATTTGAAGATTACGTTCTTCTTTACCCTTCACCAGCTGAGCCTGAGCCCCGTCCCGTGAATACAATGCAAATTTACAGAAAATCACCCCTTAAATGAGAAATTACAAAAAACCACCCCTAATACACCTTGAATTGGTAAATAAAGAGCGGTCATTCCGGGGTTCGAACCGGGGACCTATGGATACTACACCCCTAATACACCGGTTGTCAACAAAAAGCCACCTCCATCCATCTCGTTTCGGTCTAATGGTTAAAACATGAGAGAAAAAATATAATTTGCCCATTTGTCCTTAATCAGTAATCACATTCACACCACTTGCAAAATAAATGGGAGGCTTCCTTGCGAGTCTACAGCTTCTTCTCACTCAGTCACTCAAGTATGTCGACCATAGACCTGTCAAACGGGTCATTCGGGTCGAGTTCGGGTCGGGTCACTTCGGGTTTCGGGTAAAACGGGTCTCGGGTAAAACGGGTTTCGGGTTTTTCGGGTTGACTCGAACTCGGGTTTGATCGGGTTTCGGGTCGGGTTCGGGTCGATTTCGGGTTTGTCAATTTTTTCTTTTTTAAATTAAAAAATCATTATTTGATAATTTTGTGATAAATTTTAATTATATATAAAAAAATTAATCTATATACATATACTAAAACCGATGCATTGAAGCCTGCGTGGCGGCATGTGAGTGAATCTGCCTACGTGGCGGCGCGTGAGTGCGTCTCGCAAAACTTTCTCCCTTAAAAAAGGAAAGCTAATAAAAATAATAAGATAGTTACTAAAACCGATGCATTGAAGCCTGCGTGGCGGCATGTGAGTGAATCTGCCTACGTGGCGGCGCGTGAGTGCGTCTCGCAAAAGTTTCTCCCTTAAAAAAGGAAAGCTAATAAAAATAATAAGATAGTTCTAATCTATATAATTAAAAATAATTATTTTATTTTACCATTAATTCATATAATTGAATAGATGGAATATATTATACAAGAGTAAATATTATATAAGGAAATAATTATATCAATATAATTAAACACAATAATAGTAATAAATTTGACATATACAGATATACAAATTGCCATATAAGTGTATCTTCATCTGGATTATAAATAATCTTTCCAATGGACGGTATATATATAAATTTGGCATATGGACAGTTTATATATTGATTATTTAGTGTGGAAAGAATTATTTATATCAAAATTAATTATTTCATAGTTATTTTATTTATATCTATATTATTTTTTAGGAGAATGAGTTATTTAGATCTAGATTAATTTTAATCTTATATTTCCACTTATTAGTTTAATTATCATAATGTAATTCATATTTATTTATTTATTTATTTTTATATTTATAATAGGATTTTTTTTATAGATAATAAGTGAAGTTTTATAATATTGTGTTAATATATTCCCGTGCAGGGAACGGGGCATCCACTAGTTATATATAATTATAAATCAACCGGGTCACCGGGTCAATCGGGTAAATCGGGTCAAAATTACCGGGTCAATCGGGTCACCGGGTCGAAACCCAGATTACCCGAAAAATTTCGGGTTTTTCGGGTTCGGGTCGAAAAAAAATTCGGGTCAAAATTTTCGGGTTCGGGTCGGAAATTTTTCGGGTCGGTCGGGTCGGGTCATCGGGTCGGGTTGTGTTTTGACAGGTCTAGTCGACCATATATGCTCCAAATTAGGAGAAGTATCCGCTTGACTTCTCACCAAGCTTTCCTCCATTTTGTCCACAAATTTTTTATTTTTTTTTTTGAAACGGAAAAAATTTGGCCATAGAGCTAAGTTCTATCAGTCAAGATCATCCTTGCGGATGAGAATACGTAACAGAGAGTCATCAGGCATCAAAGGTCCGTGTGAAGCATAGCTAATACATTAATATGTGATAGGCGATCAGCCACAGAATTTGCTTCTCGGAAGACATGACGAATCTCGACATAACCAAAGAAACCCAGCGAAACTAGACTGTCCGAGACAATCATTTCAGAGTCTCCAGTAGGCTTCCCCAAACCTTCAAGGCTTTTTATAATTGTTAAGTTATCTCTTTCAATAATCAGGTTTCTGATGTTTAGATCATTGGCGGCCAGAAGACCCCGCCAAAGCCCTAGACTCTCACAACCACAAACAGAGCTAAAGGGCGAGACCCCCGAACCACTGAAAATAGGGGTACCTTTGTGGTCTCTTAAAATAAATCCAAAAGAGCCCAACCCAGAAGAGGGTAAAGAACCGTCGAAATCTAGTTTATATGTGCCAATAGGAGGAGGTTCCCATTTGGTTCTTTTCCTTTTCGATATTGTTTTAGTTTGTCCATAATATGATTCCTATTTATATAAAAGGTTTGTCAAGTAATTACAATTTTCTCTTATTATTATTTTTTTTCTTTTTCTCTTCATTTCTTTTATAAATTTATATTTTTTCCCTTTTATTTTTTACCCATTTAATAACCATTGGATTTAATTCAAAACATTGAATTAAATCTAATGTCTACTATTAAAAATATATATATATATTATAATAATAATAATAATTATCTATATCTACATAATATCTATACTTAAAAACCTTTTTGATGAAACCTAACTTTATGGTAAACAATTTTACCATTGTCTTATAGATTTCAAGTCTAACTTCATTATTTTATCCTAATTTTTATTAATATTTTATAATATTAATTTATTATGTTATTAAAAATTTATTTATTAAAAATCGCGTCATGGCGCGAGAATTATACTAGTTTTTACACATTATATTCACCTTGACTTACTTATTCACATTCATAATTCATTATATCAAAACGCCAAATCCGCTAATCAACAAAAGAGTAGAAAGCTAGTGTTCAACAATCATAAATATCCTACTCGGAGACAATCAAACACGGAGATGAAGCACCAATATAATACACCTTAAATCTAGAAATGATTCCTCTCCAAATTGATCGGTTAAACACTTGTAACTAATATTAAAATTTTAAAGAGAGAAATACCTATCGACAAACTCTAGTTCTTGACTTGTCAAATAAGAAAGATGGATTATCAAAACAAGATACACGACACCAAATCAAATTTCTTACCTCTTTTCTCCCTCTCCCTCCTCTCTTTCTTTTTCCTAGCTTGTTGTCGCTCTTGAAGCTAGCTAATGCATCTCAATCCCTTTAGCTAATATACCATCAAAAGAACTAATCACTCGTCTTGGATTGGGGTAAGATTGGAGCTCTTATCCAATAATTTTCACCTCTAACCTAAGGAAAAGACATTCATGTTTGTCTTGACCTCGTCTGCATCCTAGTCCAATCTCATCACATATATGCATAACCAATGCTAGCCATATGTCACCATACTCTCTAGCTCCCCCTCATTTGTAGCTCTTTGGCACTGTGAGGTAGAACTCTTGGTGAATGCGTGACCTTCTCTCTCATCCTCTATTCTATGTGTGGTGGCTTTCTCAATCCCAACTCAAGCAAATAGGTATTTGCAATAGATAAGTTCTCCAATATTGTTGTCTTTCAGATGGAAAACCTCCAAACCAAAGGATAAAAATGCACTATTCGCCCACACGAGAGCACCAAAAACCATTAATCACCATACTGATTCAAGGCCCAACATACAAGCTCTCATTGAAAAAATGGAGATATCAAATCCTACTCTAAATACGCCCTAGCTTGAAGCAACTCATCTACAACTAGTTAAACACTATCAAATGGAATTAGGGTTTCAAAGAGAAAATATACATAGTAAGAAACATCCATTGTCAACTTCTCGAAGTCTAGAGACGAATCCCCCCTCATGATCTCCCCCTTTCCCTCTCTCTCCTCCTTCCTTTCCTCTCTTTCGTTTTTGTGCTTCATTCATACTCATACTTCCAAGGAAAGCCGCCCTCTTTTCACTTGTGAAAGGAAACAAATAGGGCTGCATCAATGGGCCTCTTAGCCCAACAACAATCTCCATAGCTTTCTCACAACAAACCATAGTTAATGGCTTGAAGTTAAGGGTGTGTTTGGATTCCAAAATGCATTAATTATAATGCATTATTTTTACCTCGGTTTATGTGCAGATTTGGTTACATTACATATTTTACCTCGATTTTTATGACTTTTTTTTAATTATGCAACCAAAATGCAAATAAACCGAGGTAAAAAAATGCATTATAATTAATGCATTTTGGAATCCAAACACACCCTAAGTTTCCTAGTTTAAACTTTAAATAAATTAAGTGGATGCAAGGGAATTCTTTTTTTTTATTAGATAAAAATTCGAGTTCAAACAAGCTTGAAACTCGACAGGTCGACGAATAGGCAGACGGACTATTCGTCAACATGCGACATAGTAAGCAACACAAATCAACAAAGATGAAAGAAAAACTCAATAACCCATAAAAGCTATCATCCAAAATAGGAGTCGATGAAGATCTAAGACAAATCACGAATGTCGAGAACACGGGAGAGTGCGGCGACTCACACGGTGTCTCATCGACGTTGCTCCCACCTATACGAGGAATCTTCGAAGACCGCGTGTAAACGTTTAAGAATCCTAACAAGGGAATATACAAGATACTGTAAAGATTTGGGTCTATCATTTTACACACCAAATCATATAAGAATCCTAACAAGGGAATATACAAGATACTGTAAATATGTACTCTAACAGGCCCCCGCAAGCTCATGGGCGAGGGCGGACATGTAGCTTGAGACAAAGGGAATGAAAATGGTGATTGCCGACTGCCTTGGTAAAGATGTCAGCGATCTGATCTTGCGAACGAACATGTCGAACAATGAGATCACCAGAAGCGACCTGTTCCCGAACGAAGTGATAATCGATTTTAATGTGCTTGGATCGCTGATGAAACACCGGGTTCGCTGTGAGGAAAGTGGCGCTGAGGTTGTCACAAAGGAGAATAGGAGGCTGAGCAACTGGGACAGCCATCTCCTCTAGCAGCTGCAGTAGCCACATGAGCTCAGCCGAGGCAAAGGCAATGGCCCTATATTCGGCCTCAGTGCTGGACCGAGCAACGACGTTCTGCTTGCGAGAAGACTAGCTGATGAGGTTCCCACCGAAGTAAATTGCAAACCCATGTTGGGAGCGACAGTCATCAGGATCAGAGGCCCACCCAGCATCAGAATAAGCAACGAGGCGAGAGTCAGAGGCCTTGTGCAGTGAGAGGCCGGCAGAAATGGAGCCTTTTAGATAACGGAGGATCCGCTTGACCGCTGCCTAATGAAGGTCCGACGGATCATGCATAAATTGGCAGACACGGTTGACGGCATAGGAGATCTCAGGACGGGTGATAGTCACATATTGAAGTGCCCCGACAATATTGCGATAGAGATGTGGATCCAAGCAAGGATCACCAGAACGAACCAACCGAGAGCCTGGTTCAGCTGGAGTTGCAATCGGTTTAGCCCCAGTCATACCACAACGATCCAGAATATCAATAATGTACTTCTGCTGACTGAGGTGAATGTGAGAGGGTGTGCGAGTGACATCGATGCCCAAGAAGTATCCCAAGGAACCAAGATCCTTTAGAGAGAAGGCCCGATTCAGGCTGAGAACAAACTCATCAATGAAAGCAGCATGAGAGCCCGTGATAATCAAGTCGTCAACATAGACAAGAACATAGACAACGTCACGACCATGGGTTTTGATGAAGAGGGATGAGTCGGATACACAACCTCTGAAGCCTTGCCGAACAAGGGCATCCTTGAGCTTCTGAAACCAAGCTCTGGGGGCCTGCTTGAGGCCATACAGGGCTTTGCGGAGCCGACATACATGAGTGGGCCGATCAGAGGAGACAAATCCTTGCGGCTGAGTCATAAAGACGGTTTCAGCAAGATCCCCATTGAGGAAAGCGTTGTTGACATCAACTTGACGAAGAGGCCACGATCGAGAGAGCGCCAGACTCAGCACAAGACGAATCGTAGTGGGTTTGATGACCGGACTGAAGGTGTCGAAGAAGTCAACACCCGCTTCCTGATTGAAACCTTTGGCAACCAGGCGAGCCTTGTATCGATCAATAGAGCCGTCAGACTTCTGTTTAACCCTGTAAACCCACTTACAACCAACAACGTTAGCACCAGGAGGCCGAGGAACTAAGTCCCAGGTCCCATTTTTCATTAAAGCGTCATATTCTAACTGCATAGCATGTTGCCAAGGAGGGCTTTTAGCGGCTTGATGATAAAACTTGGGTTCTATGGTAGCCGTGAGGGCAGTGGGGAGAGGGTGTTTAGTGGAGTAGAAGGACTTGGGTTTGAGGGAATTTGTGGCAGCTCGAGTGGCCATTGGATGAACCGAGACTTCAGATTTCCGGAACCAAGACGAAGCCGGCGGCCCAGGGGACGGGGCAGGGGAGGGGAAGGGTGATGACGGGATGCTGTCACTGTTGTCTGATGCTGCAGAGCTTGGGACCTCCGAGTGCGGTGAAGGAACCGGAGAAGGAGACGCAGGAGAAGGCGGCGGAGAGGCGTGAGGGGTGACAGGTTGGGAGGGAGCTGGAGACGGAGACACGGTGGAGGGAGGGGGCTGAGAAGGCGTCGAATCTGATGGGGCGACAGAGGAGGCCTGCTGCAGTAACTGAAGAGGAATGGAAGGTGATGGGGGATCGGACACTGCAGGGGAAGAGTCCGAGATGTAAGGGAAAAGGGTCTCATCAAAGACAACCGAACGGGAGATGTAACATCGTTGTGTGGGGACATGATAGCACAAATATCCCTTGTGTTTCGAACTATACCCCAAGAAGAGACAAGGTAAAGACCGGAACTCCAGTTTAGACCGATTGTATGGTCGCAAAAAGGGGTAGCAACGACACCCAAATGACTTCAGGAAGGTGTAGTCAGGAGTTTTATTATACATGAGTTGAAAGGGGGACTTGTGATCCAGGTTTGGTGTGATTGTTCGGTTGGAGAGATACACAGAGGTGTGAAAGGCTTGCTCCCAAAACTGCTGAGGGAGACACGCATGGGCTAGAAGAGCTAGGCCTTTTTCGACGATTACCCGATTCTGACGTTCAGAAGAACCATTTTGTTGGGGTGTGTATGGGCAGGAGACGAGATGATTGATGCCAAGGGTGCGGAGCAAGGTGGAGACATTCCGGTACTCACCACCTCCATCTGTTTGGAAGGCTTTGACAGTGGTAGAAAATTGTGTTTGAATAAGTTTCAGAAATAACTCAAAAATGGAGTAAACCTGAGACTTGGCAGAGATGAAATAGATCCAAACAAATTTCGAATAATCATCAATAAAACTTATATAATATGTGTTTACATTGGTAGACAAGATAGGGGAGGGACCCCATACATCAGAATGGACAAGATCAAAGGGTTTGGATGCTGTAACCGTACGAGCAGGGAGGTGAACACGATGACTCTTGCCAAGCTGACAGGCACCACAGACGGTGCTTAGTTTATTCGATGACATTGAAAGGCGATGGCCGGAAAGGAGACGACGCAAGACGGACTCATGAGGGTGGGCAAGACGGTGATGCCAACAATCAAGGGAAGCACGCTCACCCACAAAGGCAACTGATGGACTCTGACATGACTGACCGGACTGGATGGAGCGGGGAAGACGGTAGAGGCCACCTTCAACGATTCCTCTTAGAAGCACTCGGCCCTGCAGAGTTTTAACAAAACAAGCATCTTTGTGAAATTCTAGATAAACAGGGTTATCTTTTGTCAATTGAGACACACTGAGCAAGTTTTTGGATATAGCAGGCACACATAAAATATTGGGGAGGTGTAAAGGGGAAGAGGCATCACACTTAGTAGATAGAATAGAGCTACCAAAATGAGAAATGGGGAGAGACATACCATTCCCGACAACTAAGTTATCGGTACCACCATAGGGTGTGTGAGATTGCAGGCCGGAGAGATCACCGGTGACATGGGCATTGGCGCCAGTGTCAACCACCCAAGGGTCTGCAAGTTCCGATTGGCAGCTGACTGAATAGGCCGACCGATTGGAGGATGGAGCCGAATCAGGACGATTGAGAGCCGCCGCAACATGACGATTGGTGACCGGGTATTCGGTGAGATTGAGACGACCAAAGCAATTGAAAGCCTCATGCCCAGTTTTGCCGCAAATCTGGCAAGTAGGGCGAGAGGACCGATCAACATCAGAAGAGTCGGAGCCAGCAGCGGGGCTCTGTTGACGATCAGAGGAGGATCTGCCGCGACCACGACCACGACCCCTTCCAGACGCAGCAAAGTTGGCTGACAGTTGATTGCCATCGGAGAGAAGCTTTGAGTCTTCAGCGAGACTCTGCTCCTCCTGCAGAAGATAGCCGAGAAGTTGCTCAGAGGAGACGGCTTCAGATTTGAGGGCAAGGGCTGAGCGGAAAGACGCAAACTAAGACCCTAAGCCGAACAAAATATAAGAGATGAGATCTGTGTCGGAAACAATGCACATGCACTCCGCAAGTTCATCAGCGATGGCTCGTTTCTTCTCGACGTACTCGAGAATGGACATGGAGCCTTTGGTGAGGGTTTGGAGTTGATGGCGGAGGTGCATCTGGCGAGCGCTCGATTGGGCATGGAACATCTGAGCCAAGATCCGCCATGCTTCAGCAGCAGTGGTGGCCCTAGCAACGTGACCAAGAAGGGGTGTAGTGAGAGTCGATCGGATCCAGAGCAGAACGAGCCTATCCTTGCGAACCCAGGCATGGTAAGCCGGATTGGGAACGGTGGCAGGAGCAGTAGGGACAGACTCTCCGATGAAGGCATCAAGAGCCGATTCCGGCGTCAGCGGGGTAGCGGGAGGCGTGGTGGCAGGGGCGGTGATGGTGGCTGGAGGAGGCGCCGTTGGTGTAAGGAATGAGTCCAGATCGAAGGCTTCGAGAGCCGACCGGACAGTGTTGCGCCATAAGGAGTAGTTACTCCGATCAAGGCGGATGGCAAAGTTGGGAAGATGAAACGCAGGGGTGGTTCCATCGGATGAGGCAGAGAAGAGGGGTTGGGTAGGAGAGGTAGGGTTGGAAGCCATTGATGATCGGGATGATCGTGTTTAGGCTGATACCATGTAAACGCTTAAGACTGATGTTTGAAGCTTGTGTCTTTCTTCTCATTAGGAATTGATATAAATAATACAAGGAGAGTAAAGATTTGGGTCTATCCTTTTACACATCAAATCATATAAGAATCCTAACAAGGGAATATACAAGATACTGTAAATATGTATTCTAACACCGTGTACATAGTCACGATCCTTTTAACCATACAGAACATCCGATACTGCAACCCAACGCCAAAGCAATTGTGTCTGCGTATGATGAATGAAACGGTCAATAATACGAGATAAAATTGGTATTTTGTGGTGGGTATTTTAAAATTGCCCAAATTAACACTTTCCAGCTTCCATGTCAGCGTAATAAAATTGGTAAGGATGATCGATTCGATTTCGAGGTTATCTTCCCACATCAGCAGGTAGCAGCGATCAAACTCGTCACGCAAAAGCTGCGTATTCAAACTCCAATCTGACACTTGTCACCTGTGTTAGTGCAGCAAAGCAATCATCAAAATTGAATCGGTTTATGAACTAATCATCATCCAGCAAAAAGCTTTGTCCTTTACTGAATTGGGGATTTGGGATCTCTTCCAGGTGATGCGATCGGCTTTAAGAATCCAGAGTGCAGCCATGATGATCTCCTCATCCGCCATCACCAAATCATCCACCCGCCTCTTCACTGTTTCTCCTTCCTCCGATCCTCTTCGCTTCCGATCGATCGATTTCGTTTCCTGCAGACCGAATCATCGCAAACGCCTCTCTTGCCACGCTCCTCTTTCCATGGCTGAGAATCGCTTCCAACAATCTCCCTCCTCTTCTTTCCAGGTCTGTTTTCTTCTTCTTCTTCCTTTTATCTATCATTTCCTTTCTTATCTCATCTCATCTCGTAGTCTCCTGTTTTCGATGTGTTGCCATTAGGGAACAGAGTCTTCGTTCTTCAGAAACGCGTTGAAGAGCATGGAGACTGTGTATCTGAATAGGAATCCAACTGCTAAGGCTATCCTTGATCTAGTTCGCTCAGCTGGAAATCACCAAATTTGCTACGATCATTTTGCCTTCCGGACTTTTGATGTAACGCTTTCCCCTCTTCTCTTGAGATCGACCTAGAGGCCTAGGGCTAGAGCAATTCAAATCATTTTCTTGAGATTGAATTCGATATTGCAGGTGAATGGCCACGGCATTGATTCCATGGCCGAATTCTTCCTTGATTTTGGTTACACTCAGAAGGATGAGTTGAGTTTCCCGGCCAAGAAACTCAAAGCCTTCTGGTTTGCACCACCAGACGCTCCACATTCCCAAGGGGATGGTGTCGATGGACCTCTCCCGAGGGTGTTTATTTCTCAGCTTCTTGTTGATCAGATGAGTGCTGAAGCTCAGGTGTGTGTTACTGACTACTTATTTGCTGCCTCCATTGTCACAATTTAGGGTTGCAATTGTGTGTTCTGAACTGCTGAAAGCTATAACTACTGCATCATCATCATCCAGGAAATCATCAGGAAGTACACTAAGATGTCAGGTGGAGGGTACAAGCACGCAGCCCTTGCCAGTGCCCTTGGATCTTTGACATGGGAGACACCGTCCTATTCTGAGTTTCAACGATTGGCTAAGTAGGATATCCCTTCCAAAGACAGCGTCTGCCCATTCGTCTTCTGCGCCATTGTTTAACCATTGTGTTTCTTACCAGGGAAAGCGAGTATGCTGCGTGGACACTCGTCAATGGATATGCATTGAATCACGCTACTATTTCCGTCCACCGGCTTGAATCTCGTTTGAAGCACATCAATGACCTTAATCAGTTTCTTGAAGATAATGGTTACAGATTGAATTCCGAAGGAGGGATCCTAAAGGGTTGGTTTTATTGCTGCTGCTAATAAAACTTGATATCCTTCCACAGTTTTGTATGCCCTAAAAATGCTATTGTTTCTCTGCTAAACAGCAAGCCCAGATGGACTACTGCTTCAAAGCTCTACAGTTGCAGATTCAGTCTCTTTCGCGTTCTCAGATGGCGTCACAGAATCAGTTCCATGCTGTTACATCGAGTTTGCTGAGCGTCTAGTCCTCCCTCAACATGCAAACTTACCTGAAGAAGAGGTATCCATTATCAGATTACCATTCTTAGTTTGACATCATGAAATGATTTGTGACAGGTTATCACATTTTGCCAATTTCTGTCTGATACACACAGGTAAAGGAGTTCCATCGAAGAGATGGGTTTGAGGTTGGAAATGCAGATAAGATCTTCGAGAGCACGTCCAAAGAGCAGATAACAAGAAGGGCTGCTTAAGAAGGCTATGGATCAAAATGTCGATAAGGTCACCAAGCGGGTCTTGTGTTGATTACTAATATGTCAGCATAACTGCAAGCCTACTAGATTGTTCTTCTCCTAAGGGACACAATTGTCAGCTTAACTGCAGTCTTGTGTTAACCAGCATGGAATAAAAACTAGCTTTCACTTATCTGCAATTTGCTTCCTCTTTTTTCCCTCAGTTTGTAGCTTAGTTTTAAGGTACAAACACAAATAAGTGATAGCCATTGAAGAGTTCCAACGTCAAAGGCGAAAAATATGCCCCAACCTGTGGGTGACAATCATAAACTTGTCATATTTACAAGGAGTAAAAGTGATAGATCAACAAAAAACTTTCATTTCATATCATCTCTTCATAAAAAGCAAGTCCTTTACAAGGAAAGCTCTGGCTGAAAGAGGAGTTGCAGAACGCATTACAGGGTCTTCTAACCTGCTGTTCCATTTTCAACAAGCGAGACAAAGGCCTCCAACAGCAAATATATTCATACCGGCAACGAAGGCAAGAAAGAATGAGATGTGATCCAACAGATTTACCATTTTACGGTGCTGATTTTCCGCTCGGTTTTGGGGATTGGTGGTATGGAGAAGCGTGGGAGCCATTTGGGATTGAAAGGCTCCTCAACCCTTGTTGCTGCCCATTCCTCACGAAAAAGGCCCCGGCCTGTGGCTGACCATTTCTGGCACTGGGACTTGCCCTTATTCGTTCCGCTTGCATGGTCTGGAAGTAGTATGATGAGCTTGCCATGTCTTTCATCACCGGTAAAGGCTTCAAAGCTTCCATTACTTCCGTCATTGCAGGCCTGGCTTTTGGGTCACGTCTAAGGCAGTGAGCAGCCAATTGAGCAGCCTTTTGGGAGCCTTTTATGGAGAAGTTGCCTTCAAGCCGAGGGTCTATGAGACGATAAAATCTCCTCCGCTCGCCCAAATACGGCCTCGCCCATTCTACCAGATTGTGTTCACCATTAGGTCGGTTTTTATCCATTGATCTTCTACCGGTGATCATTTCAAGCAAGACAACACCAAAGCTGTAAACATCACTCTTTGATGTGAGATGTCCTGTAACATGGAAAAAAATATTTAAGTGTAGCTCAATGGATGCAACCCAACACCCTAGTTAGGGATGATGAAACATAGTGACATACAGAAGGAAAGACATTCAAATTCTGCAGTTTTAGCATCAAATTTTTATTTCTTTTTAAAAAAAACTCGTATATGCAGACATCAGTTTGTTAATAAACTGAAACATTCTCTATTAACTCGAGCAAGATCAATCAGTCACGTAGCAAATACTTCCCAAAGTCGAATATCTTACCTCTCACTATAACCAAAGTAAGAAAAAGGGGGAAAACCTAAACTACAATTTTAGGAAAGGGAAAAAAAAAGTTGACTCTGGATTATGAAGTTATAGTCCCGACTCCAGATCATCTATTGTTTCTTTTATACCATGGAAAAGGACAAGCACTAAGAAAAACCTCTTGATAACAGAAGCTCACATTAAAATGAAGTACCTGTCATGACATATTCAGGAGCCGCATAACCATACGTTCCCATCACACGAGTGGATACATGAGTTTTATCCCCCTCTGGGCCATCTTTGGCAAGCCCAAAATCAGAGAGTTTGGCATTGTAATCCTGATCAAGGAAATTGTAAGAATGAAAAGCCTAATGGTGTAAAGAAGACGAGATTGAAAAGCATGTTATCACGTACTGCATCTAATAAGATATTGGAGGTTTTGAAATCACGGTATATAACAGGCCTCTCAGCTTCCTCGTGAAGAAAAGCAAGACCCTTGGCAGCACCCAAAGCAATCTTCATCCTGGTGGACCAGGGAAGAGGTAAGGACCCTGAAAATGAAAAGTTCACCATAAGGGCATTAAATCAATGAAAATGTAAGTGTTGACAGAATAAAAAATTCTACACGGATGATATGCAAAGGCCCGGAACACCACAATCATATCCAGTGACCAGCTTGCATCCCAAAAAAAAAATATCCTAAAGCCTGCCTAGGATAACAACCATAACAACAACATCTAGCATAGCAAGAAACCAACAATATCAACCGCAAAGCAGCCACGTGTAAAGTTGTAATGACCCTCATGTTTTAAAACATACTCATAAAAGTAAAATATATTTTGCTGAACTTCAGCTTAAGGTCAAATGATATATGAGAGTTCAGTGATTCAATTGACTTTAAACTAAGACAGGCACATGTCATTGTAAAAGAAGCAAAGGATCACTAACCCAATGTAGCTGACTAAAGCGTAAAAGTTCCCAACTAGCAACTCATCTAAATATATAAAAAATGACTATCCACCCTCATAATAAAATGTTCAGTAGTACATACATACACTGCAGCCCCGCCCCACAACACACATGGGGAAAAAAAGGGGGGTGGGGGGGTAATTGGAGAGGTTTACACAACTGAATGCTCTGATAAATGGAAAGGTGGGCTGTCCGTTTTCATCAAGAAAAAAGATTGAAACTTCTTCGTAAAAAGAGGCAACTAATCATGACTCATGCCATGGCAACATCTATCCCACCCATCTAATGAAGCAATAGATAAAAAAGCTCTGAATGATATAATTTACATGTTTTATTCCCTTTATATTTCGACAGATCCTCAATATTATGGAAATAATGGCTACAAAACCTCATATAGCATTTTGGTTAAATGGTAAAGCAGTTACGTACTCCTGAACAAATGGTTCTCCAAGCTTCCCCGGGGCATGAATTCATACACAAGCAACCTTTGATCATCTTCAATACAATATCCTATGAGCTTCACCAAATTTGGATGAACAAGTTCACCTAGATAATCTACTTCTGCCTGCCAGTGCAATGACAATTAAATGACAGGAATCACATAAAACAGCAAAAGGAAGAGGTTAATATAGGTGCTAGATTGAACAAGAAAGTGATGTACCAGCCATTCTTTATGGCCCTGAAGTCCATCATGGTTCAGGGTTTTGACTGCAACAGTAAGTCCGGTTCCTGGTTTTGCAGGAGCAGTTCCATTTTCTTCAATCCATCCTTTGAATACACATCCAAACCCCCCCTCGCCTAGTAGACTTTCCGGTCTGAAGTTTCTTGTTGCTACTTTCAGGTCATTAAATGTAAATTTCAGTAGACGAGAAGACACCTTAAGTTCTTCTACATACTTGGATGTGGATGTACTGCTTTCAGCATTGCTTGTGGTGGTGGATGAGACAACAACCGTCGCTGGTTGATCTATGCTTGCATTGTTTACAAGTTTGTTTTCAACTGACGATATACACAGAAACAAATGTAAGAATCATCATTGAAGGAACAGGTTGACATTTTGAAAAATTACCATCAACACATCTACTGTGGCTTCCACAAAGGATTAAAACATACACAATACTATTCTTGTCTGACCGTCTCCTATAGTAACTTCAAGGACCAGATCAACATTCCAAATCCTTTGACAATTTAAAATCATGCTTAACTGCTTTTACAGCTTCAAGAGATTAACTTTAGAATATGACATTTTGATTATAAATTATAATAGAACTCCAGGAGCAAACAAAACTATCAATCATCAAACCAAATTGAACATACATATGAAAAAAATCTCCAGATAACTCTTCACTGCTTTCCCTCCAAATAATGCTGTTAGTTATGATTTTATAATTCTTGATATATATGTTTCCTTGGAAGAAGGGACTCTGGGAAAGAAGGGGGGAAAATACACATGTGCATGGTCATCTACTAAGCTACTTAGTACAAGTACATGGCCTTCGTCAAACGCAAGTCCATAAAGATCTCCCATCTGCATTTAGCGACTAAAATGTAGTATCTACATGTGAAGGAGGAATAAAATACCAAATATAATGCTCCTGAATTTCTGATTGGCAATGTAATCGTCATTGACCCCTTGAGATCGTTATGCCAAAACTGACATCATCAGCATGAGTGTCTCAATGACTGAATGTTAATTTATGACCTTTAGGGTTTGTTTCTCGAAACCAATTATACCTTATATGTTTCGACCAAAAAAAAAGGTATACCTTATATGCTTCTATTAGTACCTAATCGACAAAATTATCTTATAATTACACATACGCACCTTCTCGCCCCCTTACCTCCTTAAAAGCAATAATCACATTGCTTCAAACAATCCCTTAAAAAGGAAAGTTAATGTACATTAACATTTAACTGAATTTCAAATAAGGATACCAGACACTGAAATGAAGATGTTTAAGACACCACATATAGAACTGCCCTAAATGAAAAGAATATTGCAGCTGTTCCTGATGTAATGTAAGGCACTTGTGACACCATTACAGGAGAATAGGAGTTAGGAACTCAATGAAAGCTAGCATAATATCAGGCTTACATAATCAGAAGATTGTCTAATATTAAAATGTTACTATTCCATCTATTGTAACTAAGATACTTTCTGTTTATGACAGTTAATATGCTACTTCTATATTCCGACCTTAAAAAAACTTGCTTGTATAGTGCGATGAATATATAAAATGTTGGCACCTAAAATTAGGGAAAATTATCAGCATCGGAGAAAGAAAATGTAGAATAGGTGAAAGAAATGGGCCCCCACATCTTTGTCAAGCTCATCTGAAACACACATCAATTCCAATTTCCCATCAACAAATTTGACTTCTATAACTAGTAAAATGTGATACTCAACCACATCCCAAAGAATCATGTCCAACTACTAGATTTAGGATAAATTTCCCCTTGAGGATTGTGTCTAACTTCTTGATGCCTAAATACCAAATTACAAGTTTATGGCAGCAAAACTCAACCACAGCCCTAAAATAACTAGACAAGTACAAAGCACCATTTTCACATTTTTGGTGGAACGGAAAAGGTAACAACTTCACCCCCAAAAAAAACACTTGAGGAAGTCGTCAATGCCAGCACAACACAATCACATGAACCACAAAACAAACTAGCAAAATTGATTGAAAGCTACGGCGAAATTTGACAACCGCAAGGTAAACACCAAGTGCTGAAAATCACATCAAATAAACCCTGGATAGTTTTGCGAATCCGACAAAGCAAGCTGAGAGATGAAAATCAGCAACACAATCCAGCAATTTCTGGAGAGAGAGCAAATTACCATCGTTAGTGCTTGTTCCGGTAATAGAAGTGTCAACCTTGGATCTCGAGCTAATGCAGCTGCCAATAAACCTCAGCTTAATCCAACATCCAGTGGGCGTTGATTCTTCTTCTTCTTCTTCTTCGGCGTCCCCTTTCATCTTCTTCTCCGCCAGTGATTTCTCATCAACCCATCCATCCACCTTGTCTTCGCCGCTTCTCATGCCCATATCTCCTCCGAAACCCTAAAAATTACAAATTCAAACAGCATCCGGTAACTTTTCACATTCCCACTCCGGAGATGAATCTCTCAAATCCGAGACAGCCCAACGCAACCCTAGATGAGGTTCTGCACAAATTCGATCAAGTACCGCCCTAAGAAGTCGAGGAAGTTGAGATCGGGGGCCGATTCGGGGATTTTCGAGGGCAGATATTTCCCAAACGATACCAATCAAGATTTTATCTCCAAGTTGAAACATTTACGGTGCTCCCCCATTAACACAAAGCTTTCACTGCTCCTCATTCCGAAGCTGACCAGTTCAAAAACAGACACCCAACCCCCAAAGGGAAAAAACAAAAACCAACACAAAAGAGAAAACCTAAAATCTGAAATTAAAATTCCAAAAAGAACATGCTCTCTGAGCTATCAGTCTCTCTTTCCCTCTCTCTCCACCAATCCCTTTTTCTCACTGCATTCACCTTCTCTCTCCCATTTTGTGTTAAAAATGGAATCGAAGACTTGAAACTTTAAACGCAGATCAAGCTGCCCGCGGGTTTGGCTGCCCGAGTTGCCCGTGCCCTAAGCAGGCCCACATGAAGGTGTTATTTTCTTTGTTGTGGAAATTAACTAAAAGTAAACCATTCCGTGATTTAACTGGAAAGGACTTGCGGGTAGTATCTAAAGATTCTCGGTTCGAACTCGGATGGATGGTTGCTCCTTATTTACCAATTCAAAGAAATTAACTAAAAGTAACCATATGAAATTAACTAAAAGTAACCATTCCGGAACAGTTCAGTCAGATCCGCCCTTTATTTACAAATTCAAAGAAATTAACTAAAAGTAACCATATGAAATTAACTAAAAGTAACCATTCCGAAACAGTTCAGTCGGAAAGGACTTGCAGATAGTAATCAAAATCTCTAGTTCGAACCTCAGATGACCGCTCTCTATTTACTAAAAATAAATCAAGAAAATTAACTAGTTTGGTTAACTTGTGCTCCAATTTTTTTATTTTTTTACACGTATTTTAAATAGTTAAAAATTATACTCCGTATAAAATACTCATATTCAAATTTATATGACACTTTTTGTTTTAATCCTTTACGGCACTTTCTATATTACACATCTGTCACATCATATTCACCTCTCAAATTGATCTAAAGTATTTGAGAAAAAAATATCGTAGGTTTAAATGTATAAACTTGATGGAGCTAAAGTATTAAAATTTTGAATGAAGTTGATGGAAGATTAACCCTGAGCAATATTCGAATGGGTTGTGGAGGAAGATTTTTTATTATTATTAGGTAAGAATTCGAGTTTAGACATAATTGAAACTCGAAGCCCACTGGATCGCATGAACCAAGCCCTCGCTGCTGCACACTGGAAGATGTTGAAGGAAAGCAGTCGGCTTTAGCTTTAGTACTTTGTTGTGTTTGTTTTAGGTCTAAAATGTTTCCTCTCTTTTTGATGGTTGATCCCTTGTGTTCTGGATTTATGTATGGATAGTTTTATAGTTGGTTGTTCTGAATGTTGTTCTGACTGCTTTAGTTTGTGCTTAATATTGTCTATCCTGCTACTGGGAAGTTTCTGAGATTGACACAAGATCTGACATGGATTAGTCTTATATTGGCTAAGATGAGATCCGGCAGGGGTACGTTACTTCTACATTGGCTAAGACATCGTTTTCACTGGCTAGATAATACTATTTACTGGCTAGTAATTTACATCGCAAATATTCGGGTTTTGCATCTTAGGCAAACAAAATAGACAACCACATACTTTACCTTGAGTTCATGCAAAATATTCGGGTTTTGCATCTTAGGTTTTAATTGTTTAATCATTTCCACCTTTTGGATGACTTGTATTTGATTACTGATAAGGTATGTTGTGGTCTTGTGGTCACTTGTTTATGTGTGTTATGGATGGTTATTGTGAATTCTGAGTTATGACGCATTTCATTTGAATTTAATGGTCGATATACTTAGGATGAGAAGTTTATGAGATAAATAAGATATGTCATGGGTTATTATCTTATTGGCACAGACTTTGATTTTATTGGGTAGGGAAAATCATATATTGGCTAGTAAACAAAAAATCGCATACATTTGTCTTTTGCATCGTCGACAAACTAAACGGCCAGTTATGTACATTGAGTTACAAGCAAACTAACAAAATACTATATTCGACTACGCAAAAGAAGAGTTACCCAACTAGACATCAATTTCTTCACCTTGCCACGCCACGCTTGCTTATGTCCTCCAACGCTTCCAGCGAAGGAACTCTCTCCAAGACGGGTACCTGATTGTCTCCATTATCTTGCTCCTGACGGACCCAAACGGCATGCTCTCCTCTATGAGCATTGCCCCCTCCTCCATATCCACGTCAGGAGCTTTACCTTTCATCTCCGGAGCAACGATTGTCGGTTCTACCTATTATGTTGTTTTGTACTTAACTTGTTATGTATTGGTTAGGAAATTTAGTACTTTGTAGTTTTTGGTTTAAGTCATAATTGTTTAATCGTTTCCACGTCGGGAGTTTTACCTTTCATATCCGGAGCAACGATTGTCGGTTCTGCCCAGGTTTTCTGGTTTATCTTGCCAGTTGTGTGAATTTCTTTGCCAGCTGAATTGTTGTATTTGCCATCCAAATGGTTATCCATGTTATACTCCAAATTGAGATCAAGATGCGATATAAACCAAACTTTACTTCGAATTTTTTTTTCCCATAAACATATACAAAGTGGGTGTCTATAGATAGTTAAATTAAATTAAGTTCAAAAATAAATTTATTTTTTAATTTTAACAAATAAAAATGGCTGAAATTTAGTTTAAAACAATTAAATGGGTATCTTTCTCTCCTCCCTCTCTCTCTCCCCCCTATAGCCTTTATCTTCCACCGGCTGTGAAGGTACCCAATTTAATTGCAAAAATGACACTATGTCATTCATTTGCCAATTTTTTGGGTCTTGGTCATTTTTGCAAAGTGGTCTATGAATTGATATATCCATGCCAAACATCCTATATATTGCAATTAAAAATAACTTTTATAACAACGGTTTTTTAATAAACGTCGGTTTGATATATTCCCGAAAGGGTTGAATAAATCCCAGGTGGGGTTGAAAAATAACCTTAATTGTAATATTAATATTATTTTCTCCCCGAACATTTAACTTGTTATCGGAGGTTTGTACACAAATTGTCGTCTCATGTTTGGTCTTCTTTGTCTTGACCCGTATTTGGTCCTCTTTTGGCGTTGGATCGTTGTTTTGGCTTGGTTGCGTCTAATTCCGAGTTGGGTTGCAGTATCGGACGTCCTGTATGATCAAGAGGATCGTGGGTGTTTTCATGATCTCTGGAAATTTGGGGATTTTTTGTTGTTGTTGGTTGCCTAAAATTTTCGGACCCCTGCAACCCGCAAGGCCGCAACCAAAAAAATCTTGTTATGCCTCGAAGGTCAATTAGGCGGAAGCTTGGCTTCCATGGATTATTGAGAGTCTGAGGTGAGGAAGAAAGTAGGAAGAAGGTAGGATGGGATATATATATATATATATATATATATATATATATATATATATATATATATATATATATATATATAGAGAGAGAGAGAGAGAGAGAGAGAGAGAGAGAGGAGATTAGGGTAAACATTTCATTATTTGAATACTTTCAATTAATAATGCTATGTGTATTTATACCCTAAGGCCTAACCCTTAATATTCAATATCTACTAAAGACATAGGGTCATAACAATACTTCCCCCCTATGAAAGCTTTGTCACACAGCTTAAATGAAAATTTTACTAACTAAAACCAAAATGCAAGTAAAAGTCAAAGATTAGATACATGCAACTTGTTGGAGCCCCATTTGTTTTTTTTTTATTTTATGACAGCACAAGTAGCACACGGTAGAAAGTGATCTCCATTTGACCTCGTTATGGTACATGGCCCACGGAGCGTTATCCTCCTATACGTATTGGGGGTCACGGCGATCCGGCTATGCCTCGCCATGTTCGTCTCGATTGCGACGACTGGACTGGCCTTGCTCATAGTCAGTATGGAGCCAATAGTACGCTATGGGGTCCCCACTAGCGTAGCTGCGGTCGCTGTCCGAGTCGGTGTTTGAGTTGGTGTCCGAGTATGGGTACATGCTTCCTCTGGTCGACAATTGGAAATAACAAATGTTAGGACTTAGATAACACCGGACAAGGAAGATAGCAAGTGTCAGCCAAATTTTGTATACATGATATGAAGGGTAATAAATTTAAACTATCCAACTTGAAAGCAATAACATTTTGTTCATTCGGAGTCAACCAGATTCAAAGTGTCAGTCCAACTATGTGGCATACGTATAAAAAAAATGTATGAAAAAATGGTTAACATAATGTACAAGGCCTTGATTTCACAGTTTAAAAAAAAGTTGATAAGAGAACCAACAAAACCAAGAAAACAATGGATAAGGTACTCAAAACCGAAAGTGCAAAGTGTTATCCTATTGAGTTGACAATATCCCTAGCCTGTATATGACAACATTTCAGAAGCACCAACTGGACGAAGGAGTTACAAACAACATTTAAGAAGCACCAAGTAACTAATAAGGAGTTCGAAGGACATAATCTCAAAGTAATTGAAAGAAGCAAACTTCAAAGAAGCATTCAATGTCTCCAACTTGAAAGAGGAAAGAAACCAACTTGAAAGAAGCATTCAACAGATATTGGTTTAGGAAACAACATAAGCAGTTCAGGAAAGAAGTTTTCATCATATATTGGTTTAGGCAATGTCATGAACTTCAGTATCAATTGTTTAAAACTTATATCTGAAATAAATGAATTCAATATGATGGATTCCTTGTCTAAACAAGCATGTGCAGCTTCTATTTTATATCTCAAAGAAAACTGATGTGTGGGATATCAAGTGATATAGCAAAAGTAATTCAACAAAAGATCCAGGGGCATAATCGTCATTTATATGGTAAACCCTAATCGCAAACCCTAACTCTCATTATATATGATCGATTACTAGGGTTAGAGGAGGCTTCGATCAGCCGACACATTCTGACTTGAGCGTCGGAGGCTGCTCTGGGGAGACAAGCCCCGCCCCGACCTCGTTCTTGGTTGATCTTGCAGGATTGTATCTCGCCGATCCTCCTCAAGATCTATGGTGCAGATTTTACCCATTACATTTTGGCGCCGTCTGTGGGAATTCGATCAAAAGGTCAAGATCGGATCTCTCAATGAAAGAAGCAACAAAGATCAATCATTGGTGAGGCCGTGTGTGTGGTGGCGGATCTGCACGAGTAGCCACCGCCATCGTCGCCTCTGCTTCCAACGTTGAATCTGAAGCCACCGTGGTGTCCTCCTCCACTCTCGGAAAGATTTCCGCCTCTGCGGTTGGCGGAATTAGCGCCTCCATCAATGGAGATGACACCGATCATATCGCCCTGGTTTTGTCGTCATCGCCGACCGGGACACTGGACTCGATGGGATCTCCCTTCTTCAAGGTTTGCAACCCGCCAGATCCGACCGAGGGCTGGGGCGCGATGAAACCGTAGCCCTTCTGGTCATTGAACCGCCGCACTACGCCGGTTGATCGAGCCTCGCTGCACCACAGCCTCGCAACGGAAGCAGGTTTGAACCCCAATCGAATTTTGCTCCTCTTCTGGTGCTCATGGTCAGGTCCAGCACAACCCCTCGTCTTGGATCTCTCTCCTGGTGCGGATCCGAACCAGTGCCCCATCATCGACGCCTGCCAACAAGCGATTTCGGGATGCCCCTTGAAGCCTCTGATTCCGACCTCCTCAGCCTTCGTCCCACCCGAGCACCGCCTTGTCCACCAAAGGTCGAAAGAGGCCTCGCACCCATCGCTCGACATTGCAGGGACCCCTCGTCGGGTTCGGTTCGTCGCCGAGGACCCCGCGTTGAAGTCTCGCGCCGCCGCCCCCTGCTACAACCCTACGAGGAAGACGATACGAAGAAGACGTTATGCAAGTTGTAATTAATTACATTGTAATTAATTCGAAGGCGTTACACTTCAAATTGGGACTAATTAAAAAATTAGCCCAGAGTTCTTAGAAATTGCAGTTCAGCCCATGCATTTAAGATGATTTCGGAAAAAGGCCCAACTTCCATAAGGCAACGTATCGGGCCCGACCACTCCAACATATGAGACCTAAAAGCTAAGTTCTCTATGTCCTATTTTGATGAAAAGTTTACTTTTTAGTCGATCGTATTGCATGGTTAATTGCATCTTGACTCCTAGCTTTAATCAGTGACATATCAATTCTTGAAATGCTTATATGCGCATCTATATATATAGAACACCATTATTTCAAAGTCATAAAAAACAATTAAAGATCGCCACTTAAGGCTAAATGATCGCCACTCATGGCCAACAGAATCGCCACTTAAGGCCAAAAGATCGCTCATTTCAGGCCAATAGAGCGCCACTCAAGGCCAAATGATCGCCACTCATGGCCAATGGATCGCCAATCAAGGCCAACAGATCGCCAATCAAGGCCAATAGAATGCCACTCATGGCCAATGAATCGCCACTCATGGCCAACAACATCGCCACTTAAGGCCAAATGATCGCCACTCATGGCCAACGGATCGCCAATCAAGGCCAACAGATCGCCAATCAAGGCCAATAGAACGCCACTCATGGCCAACGAATCGCCACTCATGGCCAACGAATCGCCACTCATGGCCAACGAAAACGTCACTTAAGGCCAACAGAAAGCCGATTTCAGGCCACGAGAACGCCACTTAAGGCCAATAAAAAGCCGATTTCAGGCCACGAGAACGCCACTTAAGGCCAACAGAAAGCCGATTTCAGGCCACGAGAACGCCACTTAAGGCCAAAAGATCGCCAATTTCAGGCCAATAGAGCGCCACTCAAGGCCAAAGAAACGTCACTTAAGACCACCTAAAGCTAATTCTAAGCCATAACAACGCCGTTAAGGGCCAGCAAAACTCGAAATCAAGCAATAAGAATTTCATTTAAAGCGAAATGCTCAACCTCAATGAAAACAATCAGCTTGTCAATCATAAATAAAATTTAAGCAAGAATGTCATCAACTACATTATATCGTGTTGTTCGGTTGAGAATGCTAAAGCTTGCAGGATACAACGAAGACAAGGGGCAAGCATTACTCGTGTTATTCGTCTTCCCTCATCACTAGATTGTGATAAGGAAACCCGAGGGGCAATTGATATAGCAAAAGTAATTCAACAAAAGATCCAGGGGCATAATCGTCATTTATATGGTAAACCCTAATCGCAAACCCTAACTCTCATTATATATATGATCGATTACTAGGGTTAGAGGAGGCTTCGATCAGCCGACACATTCTGACTTGAGCGTCGGAGGCTGCTCTGGGGAGACAAGCCCCGCCCCGACCTCGTTCTTGGTTGATCTTGCAGGATTGTATCTCGCCGATCCTCCTCAAGATCTATGGTGCAGATTTTACCCATTACATCAAGCATGCAACAATTTCTATTTCATTTCCAGTTAGTGAAGTTCACATAATTGGGGTATGAACTCATTTTGCTGTCATGGAATTTCTACAATTTCTTCCCACTCATCTTTGCAACCATAGGCTTTCGTTGGCACTCAAAACCGAAAGTGCAAAGTGTTTATGAGGTTTTGTACAAAGTAAATCCTACATTTGCATTAACCCCTAAACATGGAAACCAAAATCGATGCTTTTAACAATTTGGGAATAAAACCCTAAACTCCTAAACCCCTATCCATGGAAGCCAAAATCCTTTCCGACAATCGAAACCGTAAATTGACGACTTTGAACAAAACCCTAGATTTTAATCGAATTGGGGAAAAGTGAGTAATAATCCTAAACATCGAATTCATTTGAACGAAACCCTATCTTTCAATCGAATTGGGGAAAAATGAGTAAAAACCCTCAACATCTTTCCCATTTGAACAAAACCCTAGCTTTAAATCAAATTGGGGAAAAGATAATGAAAAACCCTAAACATCGAATCCAAACCACAACACCACCGGCTTACCTGAAGGTGCAGACCGGGTGAAGATCGACAACAATGGAGGCTCTCGAATATCGTCTTCTCCTCCGCTCGGGTTCGAAGCGTGCCTGGGAAGAGAGAGGAATGAAGAAATGAGAATCGAAAAGTTTCAATTATAAATGAGGAGAGAGGGGCAGAAATGGGACGGTTCACCTTCCCATCCATTGAACCCTCATTCGATTAGGGGGCTTCCGCATCCCTTCCAATCCCCCACACCCCCTGCTTCTCATCCTCCTCCATCCCCTCGCACCCCTTGCCAAACACGCCGGCGAGCGCCCCGAAAACCCATCCCCACCCGCGGCATCCCCTCCCACCCCGTACCAAACACGCCCTAAAACATCACTAAGAAGCCCCACACCTCTTCAAGCCCACTTATAGTTGAATGTAGTTCAACTGGATTGGCAATGGGACACTCATATAGCACCCAGTGTACCCCCTCTACAGGCCTTGACTTGCTGCACACAATACATCATGACATGGTCTTGTTCTGCTCAACTAAACACATGTGCCGACTTGTCATCCCGTAAGATGTTCCCTTTGAAATTGTCTTCCCTTAGCCTTCAGTCACTTGTAGACAACACATAATGCCTTTACACTAGTAGATGTTCTATTTGCACTCATTAGTAGCAACCACCCCAAAGCTTCTCAATTCCTCAAAGCTTAAGCAAATCAACAAGGGTTAGAATCAGCCATGACGGCCCTAATTTGAATATGAATTCCCTATCCAAGAATAATCTGTACAAGCCTCTAGTCTGTCTGATCACTAGTGAGCTAATATTCCGACTCACCAAACAGAACTTCACCAAACAAAACTTCACCAAACAGTACTTCAATATCGATGACTCTAGCAATCTAACCTCGCTATCTAGGCTATCCAAACCACCATTTGAGTTGTCCCCATGACATGTTGACATCTCCTCCTCTCTGTCATATGACATTGCAATTCGACTTCCTTGTCGATGAACAAATAAGCCACTAATTTCATTACAAAATGCAGCAGCAGCCGACAATGATTCAAGCCCAAAACATTCACCTCCTGGATCAAAAACAAGAATCAAACACCTGCCTATGTGCGAGATTACACTCGGTCCCCCTAGATCAATATGAATCGCAGTGGGTCTGCCCTTATCAAAGGGCATGGACTTAAGGTGATATTTGAAGAAATGGACACTTAGCAAAGCACCAATGACTAAGTTGTTACCATGTAAGCTACCACCAGGGTCGATTACTCTCCCTTTACCAATCTCACCAACCAGAACATGTAAACTACAGGCCACCAGGGTCGAAAATGGTTGTGCCTACTGACCTAGACACTTCCTCAAACACCTTGGGTGCAATCGATGCAACCACAAATTCAGCCATACCCATTCCAATAACAAAACTAGAAATTCCTAGATCGAAAACCAAATCCCTCTTACTCTTGATCTGTCCAGTCAAGTCATTAACCATTGCACCCAATTCCTTCAATTTTACTTCAACAGTTTCAGTTGAAGGATTAGGTATTTCCTTGGGAAGCCTGAGTTGAATATGCATGTCTTTTGGACATTCAATGAAGCTCTCGTCAATTTGATGCTCGCAAGAACCAATTTCTCGGCTTGCCTCTGTAACCAGAACTTCGTTTCGATTCTCGTCGACACTTTCATCTGCAATCTCTTGGCTCCATTCATTGTTCGGACTTGTAATTTTTTCGACCTGGATAAGATCTGCTGGTCCATCGGCTGTGAAATCTTCCGTCGGAGATCGCTCTTCCAAATTCGAGTTGCCCTCAACCGAGATGGCGTCTATAGTCTTCTGCAAACTGGCCATCATCTTTTGATAATCATCTTTCATTGATTTATAGGAATCTTGCAACACCTTGTATGATCAGCCCTTGGATGGCTTTGAAGCTTCTAAAGATTCCAAATCTTCTTCGCTTCCCTGACTCGGTTCTGCAATTTCTTGATTCAGTGGTGAAGGCGTCCGCGTCTCCATCCAACTGGCCTCATGAAATAGCTCCAATTGACAAAACCCATCGTAGACGTCCCTATGATTGATGCACTCCAATCCTTCAATGGCGGATTCGTGGCTCTTGAAACGGATCTTCGAATGAAACTCCTCTTCGGGACAAAATACTTATATGTATTCAATCACCCCAAACGACGCAAATACTTGTTCTAGTACATCCCAGGAGATCGAGTAGAGCTCCATGTGGATCTTGACGAGAATCGTTCAATCGGCCACCATAGCTACCATCGTCGTCGATCGATTTCGAGGTTCAAAATCAAAATTGCGAAACTAAGAATTGAAAGGCTCTGATACCACTGTTATGACCCCGAAGGTCAATAGGCGGAAGCTTGGCTTCCATGGATTATTGAGAGTCTAAGGTGAGAAAGAAAGTAGGAAAGGAGATAGAGCAAGATAGAACGAGAGAGAGGATAGAGATAGAGAGGAGATTAGGGTAAACATTTCATTATTTGGATATCTTCAATTAACAATGCTATGGGTATTTATACCCTAACCCCTAATATTCAATATATACTAAGGACATAGAGTCATAACAAATCCCCAAACTTTCGGATCCTTTAACCTTAAAATTCATAATCCCAAAATTTTAGAGTTTGAAATTAAAATTGAAATTGATGAAATTGGTTGTTGTTTGTGTGTTTTGTATGATTGTTGTTGAATTGGATGTTGTTTGAGTTGAATTATGAGCAGTAATTGTAACAAAAACGAAAGAAATTGCTTGTTTGGTTGCTATTGAGGTTGGTTATAATTTACTTTGACGTTTTTTTTCATGGTTTATTGTTTGGCATAGGGCTTGTGTAGATTTAGCGAGGTGATGATTTATGCTCGGCTACTGTCTCCGAGCCTCATATGTACACTTGACACTTTTTATCGAGGTTCCTTGGTACCCTCAACAATTTTTGCCGAGTCTCAGTTGTACCCCCGACAACTTTTGCCGAGGTCCCCTATTTAACTCGTCAGATTTTCAAATGGCGACCACAAATAATCGTTGAATGTCATTTGATAATCATCCAAATTGATAGTCATACGAAAGTGAATGTCGATCAATTCATTCCTCGATAAATTTCACCGATTTTAACCAGTTTGGAGCACAACAATTTGTTCGACATATTTATGTTTTTTTTTCATTCGCTATAATTCGTAGATAAGAGTTTTGAACATTTTTATAATTTGTTTTAGAAAATTACTTAAAATTGTCTTGATAATAACCGTATTGATTTTTTTATTTTTTTTTTAATTTGGGTAAAGACCGTTTTGAATCTTTAGAAGTATTATAGTTTTGCCAACCGCACCAAAAGTTGGGAGTAATTGTTAATTGGAAAAAGGGGGAGTTTCTCTCTTTGTGAGTTCCCTTTGTGAAATCCGTCTGAATGGCGATTTGGGAATCCTTGCTTGTGCAGTCCTTATTTGCTCAATCTCTTTGTGTCAACCCTAATTTGTCTCAATCCCCTTGTTCAATCCTAATTTTTCAATCCTGATTTGTGAATTCCGTCTTCAACGAGGCCTTCAGCGCTGGTGGTTCTGCTGTCGGTGGTGGTACTGGGGTGGGCGTTTGGTGGCGTGGCCGGGGTGTGGTGTCTTCAGCGCTGCCCTCGCTCCCTCCTCCTCCTTTGCCTTCTCCCTCCGCCGCCGCAGCCCCCGCCTCTTGTCCCTCCTCTCCTACGGCGATGACGATTCTGTCATCAATTTCTTCTCCCTCCCCGGAGTCGGGCTATGCTCCCCTCCTCCGCTTTTTCTACTCTGGTTCAGCAATTTCTGCTGGCTTCCGTGCCCCTTTGGTTGTGCACTTGTGTTGCTGGTTTCGTCGCCGATCTCCTTGCTGGCGGTCGTGTCTTCCTTGGTGGGCAAGGGTTTTGGATGGCCTTGCACGCCACGGCTCTGTACTCTGTACGGCCTGGCCTGATTGATGGTTTTCTCCTTGGCGTGCAAGGCTAATTTGGCCTTGTACGCCAAGGCTTCTTTCAAAAAAAAAAAAAAAAAAGAAAGAAAAAAAGGAAAAAAATTTCGGACTTTTAAAATCCCGAAAGGGTCATTATTATATGTCAAAAGTAAGGGCTTGGGGTTGAAAGGATTTGTTGACAAAATGGCCGAAAGGGCTTGAGTAAATCCACCCGAAAGGGTTTTAACTATATCCCGAAAGGGTTCGTTGTCATTCTTGTAGGTGTAAACTTTGTGGTGTTTTGTTTGAGCAGTTTGCGGCTCTGCTTCTGATGGTTCGAGGAGATCTTCTGCTTGGTTGGGGGGCGTGGAGTCTGTAGTCGGGTCTGGCTGGAGTCGAGGTGGTGCGCTCAAGGCGACTCCGTAGTCGGGATAGAGGTTCCTTGGAGTTCGTCTGCACTACCCACAGGAGTTAGAGTCCTGCTGTACTACTGGCCCGCGGTGCTACTCTTCGGTGGTGCTTGGCTGTGTTCTTCGGTGACTTCCAGCTTTTCGGGTGTTTGGTCTTCTTGGAGCGTTTGTAGTAGAGTTTATTACTGTTTCGTTCACTGCGCTTGTTATTTGTATTTCTGTTTTTATGTTGCTCTGATAGACGGTTCGCCGTCTGCCGATTTCGGTCGGCCTCTCGATGAGTCAGGCCTATCTTACCTTCGAATTCTTACCTAATCAAAAAAAAAAAAAAAAAAAAAAACCGCACCAAAAGTGAAGTAAAAAAGAAAACAAAAATCCCAATACTACCATAATACGTTTATTTTTCGATCAGCAACACGTCCATCCCCTGCAATCAAACCCTAAACTCTCAGATCTACCGTGGAAGCTCGATCTCGACATTTGTTTGTTTTCATTCTCAATCTTAATCTTGCAAGCTGCCTGTTGAATGACCTCCAATAGATTTCCCTAACCCAGCAGCTGAAATTCGAGAGGTAAGCCCCAATTTCTGCCCATCATTTTTCCAATTTATTTTCTAAGATCACCGGCTTCTTCGATTCGCTCGGGTTCAATTCAATTGTGCTTTAATTGTGCTAGAGTTTCACTTGGATCCGGGGGGGCGTTGTGTTCGATTTGACATTTTTTTTACAATTACAATTTCGCATTCGCAGCTGAGAGACAGGATAAAAAATGGCTTCTGTTTTTTTTGAAGAATTTCTGCTATTGAATTGTATTTTTAGGGTTTTAGTTCGGTGGGAAGATGAATTTTCTGCTGCGTGCTTCTCCTGCCCCACCACCTTCAGTGGATCACGCACCACAGCCGGTACCGGCACCACCTTCCCCAACTCCGGTGGATTTGAGCGACCAATCCAAACAGGCAACGACTTTGGAGGGGTTAATCAGCGATGAAAAGCTCACGGACTTGTATGCAAATGAAGATCGAATGAGTCGTGATAATGGGAGCTCGGGGGCTACTTATCCCAAGGACCACACTCCTATTCCTAACAGGCATGTCGACGTTGCCGAGGATGAGGGGTGGATCACTATTCCCTACAGTATGTTGCCTTTCTCCCTTCTTTATTCCAGCCTTCTTGTTTCAGAAGCATTGCGTTCTTGAATTCATATCTTCAGGTTTATCTAGTAGAATTTGAGACCCGTGTTTCAACTGTCTCCTAGTATGATGCTGTGATGATATTGAGTGAAATTACTAGTGGTTGTTGCCTACACATGCTGGCTGCCACTCGATCTTTGATATTGTTCGTCTACAATAATACATTACCTTGAGAACGTAAGTTGATATCATTTAGAATCTCTAATGCTTGCTGACCATTTGCAGGGGAACTTCCTGATAACTGGAATGACGTAAAGGATATCCACTCATTTCGTTCTCTGGACCGATCCTTCGTTTTCCCTGGTAACTTCCTGTGAAATTGTTTTTCCCAATTGTTGCATTTTGGATCATCTGATAGTGTTATTGTTAATTATATATATTATATATATATTCATGCTAATTGGTCTAGCATTTGATATCCTTGCTCACCCTTTCAGGTGAACAGGTTCACATCTTAGCATGTCTATCTGTTTCCCAACAGAGTACTGAAATTATAACTCCATTTAAACTTGCTGCTGTGATGTGTAAGAATGGCACGGGACAAAATGGCAAGCACCAAAATGGGAATGCCAGCAATGAAGATAAAAAATTATCCATTTCTGGAGAAATGGAGGTTAATAGACATATTGATTCAAAAGATGGTATAGTCCCTACACATATAAATGATACTCCAACAACAGCTGTTGGGGAATCAATTATTAGGATGGAAGATAATAGAAGACACACACAAACATTGCTTCAGAGATTTAACGAGTCCCATTTTTTCGTCCGAATTGCGGAGTCAGATGAACTTCTTTGGTCAAAAAGAGGTACTGCAGATGTGGAAACAACAGCTACTTACGACACATATGCTGCAGAAAATGAGGAGAGCACTGCCTCACTGGCTTCCATTAATGCATTTATTGATAAAGGGAGGTTTGATGCAAGGGTTTCTGGTGGCGTGGCAAGAAATTCCGTGAAGTGTTTCTCTCTCCCCAGTGGAGACATAGTGGTATATTTCAAGAAGTTTATGATCTTTCACTCATTTTCCATCAAACGAAGTACTTTGATCATTTACACAATAGGAAGCAGTGGGCTTGCAAGTGTCGTTCAGTTGATGATTTTACTCTCGCATTAAACATAGAGGGTTCAGAATCTCATAGTCATAGCCTATAAAGCATGATTATAATGACGTTTGATGATTCTATTCTGCATTCTAGAGATAATTGAGTTAGGATTGAAGAGAAGAAGGTCGAAGCAGTATTTAATGCTTATAAACTGGCTAGAATGCACAACTATTTATTTTCTAAATATATTTTCATTTGTCCATATTAGTTCCAATTGGGTTCTCTGGTTGCTAGATTGGAAATTGAATATTTAAACACATCCATGAATAAAAATTCCGTGTCAATCTGATTTCCGATAGGAGCAGTTGCTCTTCTTGAGAAAAGTCTTTTTTCCTCTTATACTAATGATAGCAAGTTATATTCGTTTGGAAGGGTGCAGGTTCTTTTACAAGTGAATGTGGGTGTTGATTCCTTAAAAGATCCAACTTTAGAGATTCTTCAATTTGAGAAATATAGGGTTGAAGGGTTATCTTCAGAAAAGGGGCCTATATCAACACACCTTGGACATGACCACGTTGATAAAAGTACTGCTGCAGAAGTTGATCCATGTGGGGAACTACTGAAGTGGTTGCTACCTTTAGATAACTCTATAAGTTCTCCCACACGGCCTCTGTCTCCTCCACTAAACAGTACAACCCACAAAGCCAGCTTCTCTGGGGCATCCGGCACTCAACTTTTTTCTTTTAGTCACTTTAGAAGTTATTCCATGTCTTCCATTAGTCAAGTTCAACCAAATGCTCCAACGACCACACCATCACAAGCTCCTTCTACTTCGTCGAAACCTAGCTTTGAGTTAGAAGATTGGGATCGTTTTGCATCCCAGAAGTTTGTGAAAAGTCAGAAGACTGGGAGCGAGGGTATACTATCGTTCCGTGGTGTTCCTCTGGAACCAGAGAGGTTTTCCGTTCGTTGTGGATTGGAAGGAATATATGTACCAGGAAGACGGTGGAGGAAGCATCTGGAGATTGTTCAGCCCATTGAAATCCATACTTTTGCTGCTGACTGTAACACAGATGATCTTCTCTGTGTGCAAATTAAGGTATATGCGTTGTTTCTGAGCATATGTTTATTGACACTTCTAGACAAATGCATATGATCAATGGGTTGTTAATGAGGTTCTCATATTGTGTCAAATACGTAAAGATGGTTTATATTTTCTTGCAGAATGTTTCTCCTGCTCACATTCAAGATATCATTGTATATATAGATGCTGTAACTATCACCTTTGAAGAGACATCAAGAGGTGGCATACCTTCATCAATTCCTGTTACGTGTATCGAATCTGGAGATGGCTATAGCTTGCCAAATTTAGCCCTCAGGTTATTCTTCTTCTTGTTATCTTCTACCTTTAATATATGCCATTAGCTACATTATCATTTTCAGTTCAGATTTTGGGGTAATAGTGAGGGGAGCTTGACTGCTACATGTTTTTAGAATATTCAGCATATCATTATGCAGATCCTCTAGATTTTAGTCTTTCCATTTGCATTTCTGTGCTTCTTTTGTATTTTTCTATATGAAATGACTAAATATACTCGAGTAGTTAGTTGCATTGAAGAAATGAGCAACACTTAGGATACTCTTCTGCAAGTGATGATTTTACTATTCTGGACAGCATTGGGATAATATATGGTCTAAACCATTAAACCGACGGTATTTAGATTCCTTTCCTAGCTTATCGTTTCCTTTACTCTGCCCTTTCACTGGGGAATGGATGAACTGTGATAAGATGGGGCTCCTGTGATAAGGTGGGGCTCCTCACCAGACCTGCCTCAGATTCCAAAGTTAGTTTCACTATGAATGAAGAATACAAAATTAACTAGGGTTGATGAGGCATCTTAATCAGTTTTATTTAACCTTCAAATCTCCTTTTTGATAGAATTTATCTGATTGGCTAATGCCTTCATATGATAATTTATCTATATCTTAATCAATAAGAACCATATACTCTCCATAATAAATATACTGCTATATTTTATGCACCTTCACTAAAATTTTAAAAATTCTGTCTGCTGTAGGAGAGGTGAAGAGCACTCATTCATTCTCAAGCCAGCAACTTCAATGCTGAAATTCCCTAAGATTCCAGGTAATAATAGGATTTCTCAGTCGCCACATTCCAAGACGGGAAAGCTTCAAGCAAGTATGCAAATTCCTCCGAAGCCTGAGGATAAAAAGACCCTGTCAACTCCGGATAAGTATGCAGTCTTAGTATCATGCAGGTGCAACTATACAGGTAAGCCAGTTACACTCAACATATTATTGGCTCTCTTTTTTCTATTTATAAAATAAATTCCTCCTATTTATGGTTATATTATCCTTGAACTGAATGCAGAATCAAGGTTATTCTTCAAAAAATCTACGAACTGGAAACCACGTATCTCAAGGGACCTGATGATATCTGTTGCATCTGAAATCTCACAACAAAATATTGAACATGATGGAAGGGTTTCTCAGCTTCCAGTTCAGGTGTGTCACATGATATGAGGAATTAAAATACTTTCTACAAAGTTTTTCACTCTCTAACTAGTTCATTTTACCAGGTATTGACGCTTCAGGCGTCAAATTTGACGCTGGATGACCTTACCCTGACAGTTCTTGCTCCAGCATCTATCACCTCACCTCGTTCAGTTGTGACACTGAACTCCAGACCTTCATCTCCTAGCAGTCCTTTTGTTGGCTTTTCAACAACAGAGAGGCTTAGCTCATTGCCATTTCTGGCTGATAATAAAAAAGAGGATGACAATTCTGGGTTCAAATCACTGTCGTTTGATGACCAGAAGGTTCCCATCTCTGATGTCATCCCAACCACTGCTTTGGCGTGTAACCATTTATGGTTGCAGAGCAGAGTTCCATTAGGGTAACTCTTTCTATCCTTTTGCTTTTATACATGTGGTGTCGTTTCCTGTGCTGGCAACTTACCAAACAATGTTGTTTCATCAGATGTGTTCCATCTCAGTCCACTGCAACTGTCAAGCTCGAGCTACTTCCATTGACTGATGGCATAATCACACTCGATACTTTGCAGATCAATGTCAAGGAGAAAGGTAGTATTCTATCAAGTATTGAAATTATGAAATTTTGACCTATGTTTGGCCAAATTGTGATTTAACTCCGGCCATTTATAACAGCCATATTATTAACCTTTTCTTGTCTCACATGCTCACATGCCTATTTGTTCTGCGGTTTGTCAATGCTTTCCTTGTTAGACTAGTGTGGTAAAAAAATGTGACTATGACATTTATAGGTAAATAAAGAGATAATCTTTAGATTGTATTGCAGTGGGAGAACCCAACATAAATAAAGGAGAAGAAGGTAGTCTAAGGTTTACAATCATGAAGTGCTACTAGGAGTAATGGCATCGAATATCTAGAACAAAATAGTTGTCTAAAGTAGAACAGGGAAGCTAGGTCTCGCCTAATACAACTTACAAGGAGAAGTACAACTAAGAGATTTCTAACACCCCCCCTCAAGCTAGGTTTGAAAAGATCTTACAAATCCAGCTTTGAATAAGCTCTTGAAATCGACTATAATGAAGAGTTTAGAGTTTGCAAGTTGTTGCATTGGTATGTGAGTTATCTTGAAGATCTAGCTTGAATATTCATCAGCTTGATTGAGTTTCCATATACCACTAGAAAGTATTACAACAATTTTGAAAGGAGACTCATGAGACTTGAAAGTGTTGCATCTTACAAGATAAATTTGAAAGCGCAGCAATACTGAAATTTGGAAACCAGATGTGTTGGGAACTGGTCCTTGGTATCCAATCAAGCTTGAGGAAGATGATACTTTTGAGTTGGAAGAAGACATCCTCCTCAGTGATGAAGGTTGAAAGCAAAAGGGTTTAAAGTCTCTGCAATGTAGGCTAGAGAACAACAAAAAAAAAATTGACATTGAAAGCTGAAAACAGATTCAGCTATAAAGACTGAAGAAAAAGGTATTGGATTCTCATCAATGAAGGCTTGAGAACACACATCTGCATGGGCAAGTTCAGCAATGAAACTGAAAAAAAGGTTAAAAGTCTCAACTGGGAAAGCACTTCTGAGAAACTGAAACCATAGATGAAATTTGGAGATGAAGGTTTGAAGATGTCAGCAATGAAGGCTGAAATATGGAGAGGAAAGGTTGAAGGTTTTCAGCAATGAATGTTGTAAAACAGACGTGTATGGATGAGGTAGAAGACAATCATGTTTGGACGTATCTTTCCAATGAAGGCTGGCAAAAGGTTTACTTTCCCAGTCATGAAAGCTGAAGAAAGAAACATACATAACTGAAAGGGGGATTCAGCATCAGCAATGATCTGAAAGGGGGAAAAAGGCTTAGGAAATACCTAAAGGCTAAAGTGATGTTACCATGTGAGTATGCCAAGAGAGATAATTTATGGATTGTATTGCAATGGGAGTACCCAACATAAATAAAGGAGAGGAAGGGAATCTAATGGTTGGATTCAGAAAATACCAGGGAGTAATTGTATCTAATACATAAAACAAAATAATTATGTCTAAAAGTAGAGTAGGAATGCTTAGTAGTCTGTCTAAAACTTAAAAATTACAAATTACAGATTTCCAGTAGCATTCAACATACCTAAAAAATGTTTTTTTTTTTTTTTAATTTTAAAAAGTAAGAATTTGTATGTCTTCCTAATATAAGACCATCATAAATCATCCTTGTATATATCAGATGATGTGGATATCTCTATGACTAGGGTTACACATAATTGTACAATGATAGTAAACATCACTAGCAACATAGTCGGCTTCTTGATTTCCTTCAGCATCCCTAAAGCAGTGGTAGGAGTAGCTCAATCTCTTTGATGATAATCTCAATGACTCACTCTACCAAGGGATGCTCCATTTCTTGTTAAAGAGCATTTATGGCCTCTTTAAATTTTCACCTTCAATAACCAAGTTTTTGATCCTAAGCTCTTTTGACCCTGTGCGAATCCATCATCTGAACATTCTCATTCCTAATCACTTAACCAGTGAAAGCTTCACCATTAGGATTTACGGACCCATCAGAATTCAACTTACAGAAACCACATGGAGGTCTCCTCGAATGAATATAGAGGGTCAGTTTTCCTGGTGGTGATAGCTCTTTGGACCCTTTATCCCACCATTCAAGGTTAATAATGGACTAATTTGAAGTCTTAGTATAAAGGCGGGAGTGCTTGTGAAAGTTGTTCTCGTTCTTAAAACAATAACGTGTATGCATTATCCATAATATATAGTATGAAAGGTTACCACAATTCTTTCCATTGAAAAGTAGAATCTTTATCTAATTTTGTTCTTCTTTGCTTCTTTGGGGACGAACTTCATGTCTTTCTATCCCTTTTCCTTGGAAACAGGTGCAACTTACATTCCCGAGCACTCGCTTATGATTAATGCCACTTCAAGCGTTGCCACTGGAATCTTCTAGGATGGAGTATTATCAGTTTATGCTTTTATCAACTGTGAGTAAGAGTGGGGGATGCTGTTAAGGGAGCTTTTCATTAGGGTTTGCAGCATTGATCCCCCATGTCGATTGCGAAAATGGTATAGAAATCCCACATTGTTGTTTTATTTTTATGTTCTTTAATTTTCATTTTTACTTGCCTAAGGATTTTGCAGCTCACAGATTCAGAATGCTTCATCTTTCTTGTACCTTGGATGGAACAGAGATTTGAGTGTTGTTCCATCATCTGAATGCTGTTATTACTGTTGAATTTTTTATAGTCATTATTTGGGGCAACAGCTTCTGAATAGTTAATTTGCTCCTTTACCGTTGGGTGTTTGGTTTAGGTTCAATGTCTGCAAAAGTCTTTTAGGGTGCTCTTCATTCATATACGTGCAAGAGTAAAAGGGAGTCGAACTTGTAATGGTAATCTTACCACACAGAGCTATCAGCTATGGTTGTATATTAAGGGTCCTGTGTTTGGTGGAATACACTGTGAATTTTCCCGATTCCATATCTGCACATAATCACCACTTGTTTTTTTTAATACCAAAAATGAGGAGGAAATTGCGACAGATAACAACCTTTTAGTTAGCTGCACTTGTATAAATGGAGGTGGTCTATTAGCAACATTTAATTTTGTCTATTGGTAAAATGGATGACAACAAATTGCATCCCTAATACGCTAAATGCGACGAGAAGGTCCAAGAGTATATAGCAGTATGTTGAAGGAAGAGAACACTTCATGGTGGAGATGCTACCAACTTCTTGGCGTCAATAATGTAATTTTATGATGAATCAAACACATAAAAGGGTAAATCAAAGAACATGAGGAAGTAGAAGAAGAAAGAGAGCTCACTAGGAAGAGGGAAATTGAGAACTACGGTACGAAGGTCGCTCTCATCCTCACACCTTTGCTCGCCCCTAACCCATGTCGTCTGTAGACCTATGAAGACCTTATGGTGCCATTCGACCTTTGCACCGTGTGGCCTGACCTTGAGCGACCTAACTCTAAACCTCTTTTTGATCTCTTTGCTCTTGAAAACCTTATTCTCATTGCCATCTTTCTTTTGATGTAGCTTCCAATAGCAAAACAACACTAGCTTCCAATACTGTATATTCTTATATGAAAAAAGACAAAATAAGACAAATAACTATGAAAAAAGACAAAAAAAAAAAGTTACAAGTAGGCACTATGCTTTAATGAGAGAAAAAACAAATAACTCATTTGTTTGAGCAAACTCAATTTGAATTGATAATTGCATGGCGAAAATCTTGCCAAAGGGACGAACATGGGCACACTTTTGAAATTAATGATGAATTTGACAGTTTTGAAAGCTGTGATCATGAAAGGAAATAACGGCTTGAGAAGCTTTGACCGACTTATTCTTACCCCATCTTCCACTCTAGCCAGCATACACCCTAATCTTGCAAGATTCTCTGTGAATCAAATAGGCCATTTGACAACTCCATAGCTCATAATCACTTAGATTATCCCTTTTATGGCCAGAGAAGTTGTGATTACAAAATCTCTTCACATCTTCAGAAGTTGTGACCATCTTTAAAATATCATAACTTTTTTTTTGTCAATAAAATATCACAACTTTAAAAACCATGATCATGTATAGTAGCTCCACTTGTGGGTCATTAAATAACCTTGGTATATACTTCATCCGTTCTATAATAAAAGTCACTTTCCTTTCGGGACACATTTTAAGGCGATAAAAACTCTATAAAATATTTTTTCATGAATTTGTTTTTATAAGTTCATAACTTATGACTAACAAGTAGTATGAAATTATTAAAAAAATTGATTAAAAAATAATATTTTATAGTGTTTTTACCTTCTTAAAAAACGTGCATAAAATGACAAAATACATTTATTTTGGAATGGAGGGTGTATATACTCGTATAACATTATAAAGCCAGACCACCCCTCGCTTGCTATTAGAGGTGACAATTCGGTTGTTCGGGTAGGGTTCGGGTATACCCATTCGAGTTCGATCATATGTCGGATCGGGTCATATGTCAGTATACTGTATGTTCGGTCGGGTTCGGGCCAGGTCGGGTCAATTTTCAGGTCGGGCAAGTTTGAGTCAAATGGATTTCGAGTTGAGTCGGGTTCAGGTTTGGTCAAGTCGGGTCACATTAAGTTTTATTATAAAATGATTATTATTATTTGTTAATCTTAATGATTGACTATTAAACTTCATTATATGTAATTCAAGTTATTTGAGTATTTCAAAATTAGAAAATTAAAGTAATTAAAGTAATTATAAGGAAGAGTCGGGTCAAGGACGGGTCGGGTATGAGTCGGATTGAGTTTATCTATGTTCGACTGTTCGTGTCCATTCGATTATCGGATCAAAATGAATCGGACTCGGGTTTAGATTGTGCATGACACTAAATTTTCGGTTTCGATCGAGTCTCTGTTTGAGTTGGTCGGGTCGAGTTAGATTTTGTAAGCTCCACTTGCTATATAGCAAAACTCAGCAATAGCATGTGTTGTGGGACGGGCAACTTGGGCAGCCAAACCATCACTTACCCGCGGTCGCCGGGCAGCCTGATCATCTGCTTTTTAAGTCTTCGATTCCACTTTTAACACAAAAAGATGGAGGGAGAGAGAGAAAGGGATAGGTGGAGGGAGAGAGAAAAGATAAGCTGATAGCTCAGAGAGCATGTTCTTTTTGGAATTTTAATTTCGATTTTAGGTTTTGTCTGTCAAATACGCCGGAGTATTATTTTTGGGGTTTAACGCCATTAACGGTGTGTGTGTTTTTGAAGCTTCACAAATCACAATGAGCGCAGTGTGAAACCTTGTGTTAATGTTTTTGATAGGTAAATTAAATCTCCTTCCGAATTGGCCCCTGATCTCACTTCGCTCGACCTCTCAGGGTGGTACTTTGTGCAGAGCCTCATCTAGGGTTACCGGTCAACTTTCTGGATGTTGTTTGTATTTGTAAATTTTAGGGTTTCGGAGGAGATGTGGGCATGAGAAGTGGTGAAGACAAGGTTGATGAGAAATCACTGGCGGGGATGAAGATGAAAGGAGCCGCCGAACAAGAAGAATCAACGCCCACTGGATGTTGGATTAGGCTGAGGTTTATTGGCAGCTGCATTAGTTCGAAATCCAAGGTTGACACTTCTATTACCGGAACAAGCACTATCGATGGTAATTTGCTCTCTCTCTCCAGAAGTTGCTGGATTTTGTTGCTGATTTTACTCTCTCAAAACTATTCAGGGTTTATTTGATCTGATTTTCAGTACTTGTGTGTTTTACTTTGCGGTTGGCAAATGTCACCGTGGTGTCCTACTTGTGCCATTAGATTTGCTGCTTCTCAGGTGTAGCTTTCAATCATTCTTGCTGAGATTATCTCTCCTTTCTAGTTTGTTTTGTGGTTCGTCTGTTGTGGTAGCATTGATGACTTGCTCAAGCATAATTTTTTTTGGTTCATGTGTGGGCTCACGAAATGAAACAAAGCTCATAAATGAGTTTTTCGGTCATTGAGATACTGGTGCCGGTGTTGCCAGTTTTGGCCTAAACATCTCAAGGGGTCAAATTAACATTGTCCATCAGAAATTCAGGGACATTATTTTAGATCTTTTATTCATCTTTGATCCTTAATATGTGGAGTTAACGGAGCCACGTATTTGGATGATGACTGAAGGGGAAAGGCTACTTCCCGTCTAATTGTTGTGTAGCTGTTTTTCTCTTTAGCCATTTCGGGAGGTGGCCTCCCTTCTTTTACCAAAAAAAATAAAAAATCCTTAATATGTGGATGCCAGATTAACATTGTCCATGTTTGAACTAAGTATCTTTAGTAGATGACCATCCATATTTGTTTTTTCCTCCCTTCTTTCCCAAATTTCCTGCTCCCAAGGACATTTATGTATCATGTTGCAGGAAGATTTTTTGTAGGTTGGTGAAAAAAGTGACTGTTTGCTGCTTATTTTCATTTGAACGTCAATGAAATATGCCTTTATTGAAGCCTTGATTATTTATTATTGGTGCTTGTATATGTTTAACATATTAACAAGTTCTCAAGAATTATACTACAAATATGCTCAACTTGGTTTGATGATTGATGGCTTATTTGGAGACGGAGAGTGGTGGAGAATTATCTGGAGAAATTTACAAATATGCTCAATTTGGTTTGATGATTGATGTCTTTGTTTGCTTCTGGAGTTCTATTGTGAACAGAATGGCGATTTATAAAGTAAATCTCTGTTGTTATCAGAAGGGAATTTTCTAAAGAAAAGTCTCTATTGTAATCAGAATGGCAATTTCTGCTGGAAATCTCTATTGCAATCAGAATGGCAATTTCTAAAGTTAATGTCTTCAAGCTGTAAAAGCAGTTATTCCCAGTTAAGCATGGTTTGAAATTGTCAAATGATTCAGAAAACTGATCTGGTGCTTGAAGTAATTGTAGGAGACAGGAATAGCATGCATATTTTGAGTATTTGACACTTTCTGGAGGTCAGAGTAGTTGTGTTAATGGTACCTCGAGATGATTCTTACATTTGTTTTTATGTTTATCATCAGTTGAAAACAAACTTGTAAACAATGCAATCCGAGATCAGCCAGCTACTGTTGTTATCTCATCCACCACCACAAGCAATGCTGAAAGCAGTACATCAACATCCAAGTTTGAAGAAGAACTTAAAGTGTCTTCTCGTTTACGGAAATTTACATTTAATGACCTTAAGGTAGCAACAAGAAACTTCAGACCAGAAAGTCTACTAGGTGAGGGTGGGTTTGGGTGTGTATTCAAAGGGTGGATCGAAGAAAATGGGACTGCTCCTGCTAAACCAGGCACTGGGCTTACTGTTGCAGTCAAAACGCTGAATCATGATGGACTTCAGGGCCATAAAGAATGGCTGGTACAACACTGTCCTGGTTAATCTAGCACTTGTTTATAATTTCTTCTTGTCACAGTTGTATTTGATTCCTATCATTTAATTTTTACTTACTGTTGCATTGGCAGGCAGAAGTAGATTATCTAGGTGAACTTGTTCATCCAAATTTGGTGAAGCTCATAGGATATTGTATTGAAGATGATCAAAGATTGCTGGTTTATGAGTTCATGCCTAGAGGAAGTTTGGAGAACCATCTGTTCAGGAGTACGTATCCGCTTTTCTGTTTAACCAAATACATTTTTAGGGTTTTGTAACTATTGTTTCCATAATACTGAGTCTATTATAACAATCAAAGTCGTCTGCATATATGGAAGCAACGCATGTAAATTGAATCATGCATATCTTCCAATTTACATAATCTTTATATAGTATTTCAAAAGAAAGGAGGGATAGATGCTGCGAATCCTGTGATGGCCTGTGTTATGATTACGTACCTTTTTGTCGTTGAGGAAATTTCTATGATATCATGTCCCATCTTTTCTTTTCGTTTTTATGATAAAAAAAAATGGTCAACCCCCTTTTCCATTTTCGGAACATTCATTTATTGACTCCTCCCTCTCTTCTTTGCCTTTTCCTTTTTATTCGGGGGATGGGGAGAGAGTCAATACCTGTTTTATCTGAGAATGAGCTTGCAGTTATTCTTGAGCCATTTTTGTGAATGGATGTAGGCTGCAATTTATGTATTACAACTGAACATGTTTTAGGGTGGAGATTTTATTTCGATATATACAGAGGAGTCACTAGTTGGCAACTTTTACGCTTTAGTCAGCTGAATTGATTTTATCGATCCTTTGCTTCTGTTACAATGAACTGTCCCTTGGTTTTGAGTCAAATGAATCATTGAACTCTCATATACTTCTATTGGCCTGAATTTGAAGTTCAGAAAGTTTAATTTTATTTTATTTTTATCAGTATGTTTTAAAACAGAAGGGTCAATACAACTGGCTGCTTTGCAGTTGATGTTGTAGGGTTGTGGCTATGCCAGATGTTGTGATTGGTGTTATACTTGCAAATCCCAGGCAGAATTTAGGTGAAATTTTTTCAGGAATTCAAGCTGGTCACTGTTCCATTCTTAATTAGCATTCTCAGCTAAAATGTACGGTATATAGGATTATGGTGTTGTGGGGCTTTGTTTAATTTATCCGTGTAATTGGGATATTTGCATCAGCAGGGTAACAGGATTACCTGTCATTTCCATTTTTCAGGCTGGAAATTTCTTGTGTTAACTATTGCATTTTCATGTATTTAATGCTCTTATGGTGAAATTTTCATTTTCAGGGCCATTACCTCTTCCCTGGTCTGCCAGGATGAAAATTGCTCTGGGTGCTGCCAAGGGTCTTGCTTTTCTTCATGAGGAAGCTGAGAGGCCCGTTATATATCGTGATTTCAAAACTTCCAATATCTTACTAGATGCAGTACGTGATAATATTCTTGCAATATCGTATTCTGTTCATCTTTATGCCTTTCATTTTTCTTACTATTCACTTGATCAGGATTACAATGCTAAACTCTCTGATTTTGGGCTTGCCAAAGATGGCCCAGAGGGAGATAAAACTCATGTATCCACTCGTGTGATGGGAACGTACGGTTATGCAGCACCTGAATATGTCATGACAGGTACTCTATTTCATTGTTGTCTTCTGTCATCATGAAGCTTTAATTGGGGTTTTAGATCGTTAAATTTGGGAGAGTGTTACCACCTCTCACAGAAACACCCTTCCGACAAGAATGGATTCGTGAGCGGGATATACTGGGTTGATGCTGGTGTGTATTACCTGTTCGGTTAAAAGGATGATACTGTGGGTTATGGGGCTAGCTGACTTTCCCATGTCTTAAACTCTTAATAGACCAAATGAGCAATTACTGATCTGAAGTCAGGACAATAACTGCATACTGCACATTGAACTTTTTCTCTCTTTCTAAAATTGTAGTTTAGGTCTGCCCTCCTTTTGTTGTTTTTTGAGCCTTTTCTTCCTTTGTTTATGGTGGAAAGTAAGACATTCCACTTCGGGGATTATTTGATTCGCGAATGATTGATCAGCTCAATGATTAAGGTGGCATTTTTCTGTTCAATCTGGTTTGACTTAATAGTGGATGGTTCATCTTATCCGCACACAAACTTGAGGTAAAATTTGAAAGTTTGCTTACCCATGTGTAGGATTCCTTCGTAACTTTCTTGGTATTATGTTTAGCCCTAGGTTATATAGGGCAGGGGCTTGTTTGGTTTAGTTTTGATTGTTCAGTTTTTATTGAACCAAATTTTATTTTCCTATATTTATGAAATGATTACGTTAAAATCTGTATTATATTTATATTCATCACCTTAATTCTCAAAACTGGCAACTCCAAATTGAAAACCAAACAAAGATGTTTCCATAAATCTGGTTTTTTAGTTTTGAATAAAACTCAAAATTGGAAACTCAAAGAGTGTCGTTTGCCTTTCTGCCTGTATGTAAGGTACCCTAGGGTGCTGAGTTCTATTAACAGAGCTGCACTTCTCATCTAATGTTTTTGTTTCCATGTTACAGGGCATCTCACATCAAAGAGTGACGTTTACAGCTTTGGTGTTGTCCTGCTTGAAGTGATCACAGGTAGAAGATCAATGGATAAAAACCGGCCTAATGGTGAACACAATCTGGTAGAATGGGCCCGGCCATATTTGAGCGAACGGCGAAGATTTTATCGTCTCATAGACCCTCGGCTTGAAGGTAACTTCTCCATAAAAGGCTCCCAAAAGGCTGCTCAACTGGCTGCCCACTGCCTTGCCCGTGATCCAAAAGCGAGGCCTACAATGACGGAAGTGATGGAAGCTTTGAAGCCTTTGCCGGGGTTGAAAGACACGGCAAGCTCATCATACTACTTCCAGACCATGCAAGCGGAACGAACAAGGGCAAGTCCCAATGCCAGAAATGGTCAGCCACAGGGTGGGGCCTTTTTCCTGAGGAATGGTCAGCAACAAGGGTTGAGGAGCCTTTCAATACCCAATGGCTCCCGCGCCTCTCCATACCACCCATCCCCGAAACCAAGTGGAAAATCAGCACCATGAAATGGTAAAAATCTGTTAGATCACTTCTCATTCTTTCCTCACCTTCTTTCGCTATTACTCTCCTGTCGGTATGAATATATTTGCTGTTGAAGGCCTTCATCTCGCTTGTTTAAAATGGAACAGCAGGTTAATAGGAGACCCTGTAATGCGTTCTGCAACTCTAATCTTTCAGCCAGAGCTCTCCTTGTAAAGGACTTGCTTTTAATGAAGAGATGATCATGAAATGAAAGTTTTTGTTGATTTATAGATGTCTCTTTTACTCCCTCAACCGGCCTCGCGTTCAATTTGTAAATATGACAGATCTATGTATGACTCACTCACTGAGGTTTTTCGCCTTTGAAGTTGGGACTGTTCAATGCTTATTCGTGTTTAAAGGCCATCGGGAAGGAGGCATCAATGTCGATAGAGGTTTAGGGTTGCATTAAGCAGAGGGTGATGACAAGTAAGCCGTAGAGGAGGGTGATGATCGACATGGATCCGACTAGGCCGATGGGGATGTCTCGCCCTGGGTTCGTGGTCTCTTCAGCAAAGGTCACCACCGCGTCAAAGCCTACGTATGAGAAGAAAACGACGGTAGATGCATGTACCAATATTCAACTAAGTAATTAGAACTTTTATGTTTGAATTTAGTACAAGTAATTTAGAATTGCAATCAGTATACAAAATTAAGTACTGTATTTACTAGTAGTAGGGATGATAATGAGTCGGATGATGGATTGATGGTTCAGTTCTGTCACCCAATTCTCCCATCATTCATCGGTTAATCGAATGGATCGGGTGAATCACATCCTATACTTCTCATCTTCTTCAAATCTTGATCGATCGATGCAGTTCTCGCCTCCTATACTTCTCATCTTCTTCAAATCTTGATCGATCGATGCAGTTCTCGCCGTCTTCGATCATGGAAAAATCTTCAATCTCCATAACTGCCTTTACCTTCGGTCGGACTCTTCATTATCGAAGCCATCTTCTTCACAACAACTACGGATACAGGAGCATAATTTCAGGCAATTTCAATATATAGCTTATCTTTTTAGCCATCCTTAGCACACAAGTTAGAACTAAGGTTTTTCTTCTATAATTAAGCAATTGTAGGCATAAGCTATGACTATCTCTCATATTATTAATCAAATATTGGTTTAGAGAATTTTTTCTTTATCTCCTTGGTGGATTCCAAGTCCCTGGTGGATTCCAAACATATTTCCTAGGGGTTTGTATCACTAAAGGCTCGCGCTTGCGTGCCTTCCACGACTTCCAATTGCGTCAACTGGCCGGACTATCTTCTTGGAGCCCTTCAACTGCATTCTTGTCGGTGTTCTTCTTCTCCAGACTCTTCATCTCCGAACAACACTTCTACAAACACTTCAACTCCGGGTTCTTCATCTCTGGATTAATACTTGGCCTTCATCTTCGGCCCCTCTTTCCTGCCATGAAAAGATTCAACACTTCGGAGCACCGTCTCTTGACCTCTTCATCACGATTCCTTCACTCGTAACTGCCTTCAACAAACATGGAGCAACATCTCTCGACCTTCTTTTTCACGATTCCTTCACTTGAAATCGTCTTCAACACAAACACACGGTGTCTTCCTTCTCATGGAAAGACCTCTTTCATGGAGCACTTTCTCTCCATAATTTTTTTCCATAAGATCGATACCTAAAATAGGAAATATATCGAACATACGCTCTTGATACCCTGTTGGAAGAGAGGAGCGAGACATTTTCTCAATTCCCCTCTATTCAATAAATCTGATGATCCCAAATTACCTATTCATAGACTACGATTAAAACCTAAAAGAAACTACTCCTAAATCTGACAGGCAATTACAAGCCCATTAATTAAGCCACTATAACATCTCAATTAACCTAACCGGACACACGTTCACAATTTCATCCGGCCACTAATTGATCTAATTAACTTATTTTGAATCACTGATCTAACACATTCTATCAAAACATTAATCCCATCATAAAGTCTTAGAAATAACACATCCGTACAATATCAAAGCTTCAACCTAGAAGTCTTAGAAATAAAATAACATTGTACAACTAAAGACTTAAAAAACTTCGCAATATCATACAAAATAAATACATAAATTAGGACAATAATTTTCGAATAGGGAACAACCTCACAATATATATGTGAAATAGTTAAGTATTCCGGTCTAGTTTGATAGCTGATAAGGACCTTGGTCTGCAACGCAGCATCATCGAGGGAGACTGTTTGACGGTCATCAACTCCATCACTGGCAAGTGGAGATGCCCATGAGAGATTGAGATGACTATTACAGACATTCTTCAGCTGCTTCGTCATTTTGAATGGTCGTCCTGCTCACATGTCTTCCGACTTCCGTGAACTCAAACAGGTGGCAGATAAGGTGGCACATCTACGACATTCGATGGAGCACTAGGAAATCATGTCGCAGCCGGAGCTTTTTGCCCTCGTTAGGAGGGATGCTATTGGATGGTGGGTCAGCAGGGTCTGACGCATTCCAAATCCTTACCTTGTATCCAAAAAAAAAAAGAAGTTAAGTGTGAATAGTGCAAGTGCATTGAAGCCTGAATCAGTTAGAGCCCATTGAGCCTAACAACCTATAAATATATACATGTAAATGTCCATAACTGAAGATATGCGAAACCAGTTGCATTTTCATCTTTCCCTTTCGTTTCTCCAAACATTCCGTTCTCACATCGTCTTCTTCCTCACATTATGTTGTAACAGCAGAAAGGGACGTCAGACACACCCCTTTAACACACATGAATCAGGATGGACAAGAACTATAAACCAGAGAGCCAAACTCAAGCAACCCAAACCAACAATTAGACGCAAACAGAAGATAAAATAACCAAGCACAAAGAACACCAGATTTACGTAGAAAACCCCAAACGGGGAAAAAACCATGGGAGCCAGAAACTTCCACTATCAACAATAACAAGTGGGTACAATCTTCCCTAGACAAAGCTAGAGGCATACACCATCATCAAGCATCAACAAGCTTGGCCAAATCTCCAATTTTCATCACCTAATTGGTGGAAATCAACAAAACCCAAGAGAGGACACTAACAAAAGGGATATGAGATTGGAGGCTCAAAACGACGATCCAACCGTACAAAATGAAGTCTATGATGAGGTGAACAACATACCAGAAAATCGTCCCAATCGAAGGTCGTTTGGTCGTTGATCGGGACACTTAAAAAAAGGCTGAACAAGACATACGAAATTCTCTCCAACTCTCTCTTTTCTCCCTTTCTCACTCTTTGTTTTCTCTCTCTTACTTTCCCAAATGGAAAGGCATCCCCTTTTATAAGGAGGTAAAACTTCACATGGTAAAAATCATATGGTAAACTAGTTCATTGGACTCTTCCCCCATATAGGAGGGAACACAACACATTCAATCACCATGCATGTTAGGTTAGGTTTTGCATTTCGTTTATGAATGAATTTTCCCTATGGAAGCGTAGATCTCATATTCACATGGTATCAAAGCTCTGTTTTTTTTAGATCTATTAAGCATCTAAAATCAAGAAATCTTTGGAATCGCTGGAGATGAAGTTCAGTGGAAACATGATGAATCGCGGAAATCCTGAATATTTTATTGGTCAATTGAACAACATGAGCTAATACGATCCACTCGTGTTGTCCAATTCTGATCATCCAGGAGCTCAGTTGATGATGAATGTATTCAATGGCACCAATTTCCTCACCTAGAGTCGTAGCATGAGAACGATGATAGGAGTCAAACTTAAGCTTGGTTTCATCGATGGTATAACATAGATCATCAACAAACGGATAAGTTGTGACTATATGGTGCGTTGTTGGATTCTTATTTCAATGATGGAAAGTCTATCCAAGGGATTATATGTATTGTAACTCTGGCAAGCAACATTGGGAGGAAGAAATTTTTGAGAGATATCGTCAGATGAATAGAACGATGTTGTTTTAGTTAAAGAAGAGCCTTGGAAATCAGAGTGCACATATGGAAAGTGTACCTGCAATTTGAAGAAGATATGGGATGCGATACTAAGCTTGGAGCCGTTGCCAGAGTGCACATATGGAAAGTGTACCTGCAATTTGGCAAAGAGGATTGCAGACATGGAAAGCTAGAACAAGATGATATTGTAGTTCTTGCTTGGATTGAATGAAGGCTATAAAAGCGTCAAGAATCATGTCTAGCTTAATATAGCGGATCCAATGCCGAGTGTGAATAAAGCCTTCTACTTGGCACAATAGGTGAAAAGAAAGAATCAACTACCTAGAAGTCATGACAATACATAGGACTCAAGCATTCTTAATGTAGGAAAGACCAGATTTGGACCAGAGGGAAAGAAAGATTACAAAAAACTAAAAGCTGAGAAAACATGCTCTCATTGCAACTAGACATACCATTGACGAATGCTTCAAAATCATCGGTTATTCTGAATGGTTTAAGGCTAGAACAAGAAGAAAACAAGAAGCAAATCGATGGCCAACATGTCAGAAACTGCAAGTAACACCCCTTTAGATGATGATCCAGGAACTAAGCAGGAAGAAGTGGATTCTTCACTAGTTAATGGCGTTTGCAAAGAAATGTTTAAGCTCATGAAAGGGAAAGCGAATGCAGAGTCTTCAATTAACTCGTTTGTCCTAAAAAGACTAGACGGATCCTAGGCGGTGAGGGGCCACCTAACTCCTAAGTGGTCAAGGCGATTACCTAAACGTACCTAGGCGTCCGCCTAACTCTAGATGGAGGGGGTCGCCTAGCGCCTCCTTCCTTCCATTTCCTCATTTTCTCCCAACTTTTTATACAAAATTGGTTTTGTTTCATCCATTATCAATCACCAATTTTAAATTTTAAATAAGAATAACCATATCCTCTATACTCCTCGATTCATTACCTCTGTTATCTTATTTTTCATATAAAAAACTACCCCCTCTGTCTCAAAATACTTGTCATTTTACTTTTGACACGTTTTTTTAAGAACGATAAAAACTATATAAAATATCAATGATTTTATTAATTTTAAAAAATAATTTCATACTTCATACAATTGTCTATAAAATTATGAAAAAAATAAATATTTTATAGAGTTTTTAGATTCTTAAAAAACGTGTCAAAAAGTAAAACGACAAGTATTTTGAGACGGATGTAGTATCATTTTTCTATTATTTAGATATATTTTTAAATATAAAATTTATTTTTGTTTTATTTACCTTATATATGTATACCAAACGAGCCTATAGATTTTATTTAGACGGAGGTAGTATCATTTTTCTATCATTTCAGATTTGAAAGTGTTGCACCACTTGCAGGAGTTTTGAAAATTCGAGCTCAGAAATGTATGATTCAGAAAGGCCATGCAATAAAATAGGGTCAATGATTAAATGTAAATCATTCTGAAAAAAAACACACACACACAAAATAGAGGCACGTTTCCTACAAAAATTGGTTGAATAGACGAACCGCATAATTTAGTGGTGACATGTGGGTGCAGTGGAAAGTGCTCCCCGCTGATAGAAAACGAAATCGGAAAAGAGAGCGGAGGAGCAGTATCTAAAAGGAAGACGCACATGCACGTAACAGCATCTCCGAAAGTTTCTCTATTTTGGGATTTTGTAGTTTTTGGAGAATTTTAAGCTACTTTTTAATCTAATAGATTAGCAGTAGAAAAAATAGAGGAGATTCTCTTAATCTACAACATTTTTCAAACTAAATGATTCGCCAAATCTTCAAAATGGAGAAACGGTTGGAGTTAAAGCAAAAATAATTTAAAGAATGAGTATTTTGTTTCTTCATTCTGGGGAAATTTTAGGAAAGTTGTTGGAGATGGTCTAAGTGTGGAACTTAAGATGTTTGCTTGAATAACTAAAAATATACTTCGTATTTGTTTTTTTTTGGTTTGTTTATACTAAATATACAATATTTTAAAAATTATTGTTTAAAAAAGAAATCAGGGAAATTCAAACTCCTAACTTATTGATTAAATAGTCATTATTTTACCAACTAAACTAGATTAATTTAGTTATTCTTCTTTCTATTTTTAGTTTTCTTAAAAAGTGTGAAATTGGTCAATAGGTCAATCTCTTATCTATTACTGTACTAACTATTAAAACAAAAGTCTTACCGATGACGTGACACCCTCACCTTAATCCTAGACCTTTTAACCAATTACCTTAGCCTAAATTATAATTTTAGTAGTTTTAAAAAAACAATGGAATTAATTCAAAACATAAAATTAATAATAAGGAAACATAAAATTAATATTAGTAATCTATATATATATACACACACACTACTTTAATTGTTTTTTCAACCAATTGATTTAATTTAAAACATTTAATTATCTAAACTTTTACTATTATTTTATAATATTAATTTAATATATTATTAAGCTTTTATTTATAAAAAATCACGACTTGACGCGGAAATCCTACTAGTTATACTAATACGGAAGAAGAATTACATATGAGTTCCGCCACTAATGCACGCCACGTGTTCCATATGCAAACAAACACAAATAAATACGTATGTATGCTTGTATCAACATCTCACCAGATGGACACATTTTACCTATTGGGAGTACATATGAGTTTTACTAAGTACATGTTTAACATATGGTTAGAGAGTTTGTTACAATAGGTGGTTAGGTCTATTTCAATTTTGGTAATATAAGTATAGAAGGTTGTTATTTATTTTCATATACTGAAATAAGAAAATTCCTCCAAAACACTCTCTTTTCTCGGACTTCATTGATGGAGAAGTGAGGAAGCTACTGAGCTTCAGCTGGTGTTGCAAGGACCAGATCTAGGTTATGTTCCTTGTTATGGTATCAGAGCTAGGTTCGGCTAGATCCGACTTGGGTTCGTTGTCAAGTGCGAGTCGCACTTGAGAGGGGCGTGTTGAGAGGTTTGGTATGAGAGTGTCCCTCCCACATTGATTATAAAAAAGTAAAAAATGATGGGTTATAAGGAAGGGTGAAACTCTACACAATAGCTTAAGCTTTTGTGTTAAGTTGGTGGATCCCGACCTTATAACCGCAAAAATAATAATAATAAATCAATGTACCCCGACACGTGTTTGAAACTCTTCTATGTAAAATATTTTTTAAGGGGATGTTATATGCATGTTGATTTTCTCGTCATTTGCACGGTTCCGTCACCGATATCCAGAGTTAACAGTTCTGCAATGGTTGGCAGTAATTCGCTGAGTGAGAGATTACACATGGAATCACCAAAAGAGACCGGTCGATAGCTTCACCGACTCAGAAAGCCTAAGTCGGTAGATTCACCAATGCCGGACAACGAAGTCGACATCGTGTGGATGGTGAGATTCCGCCATGCCAATAGCAAGACTGTTTTTCTAATCGTAAGAAAAGTTTTCAACATAATCATTTTTTCTTAAAAAAAAATTGCAAAATAAAATACAAAATATTAAAAAAAAATCATAAGCAACAACAACCCAGTTTACCCCGCTATAAAGCAGGGTCTGGGGGGTCAGGATGTACGCACTCATACCCCGAATAGGCTGAGAGAGTGTTTCCGATAGACCTAAAACAATAGGACAATAGAACCACATAGTAATAGGACTCAGAGAAGGGAGCAGAGACAACAAGGAATAAGAAAAGGGAGGCGCAGGGAAGAAGCATGGAAGTAAGCAGGGAAGCAGCTCGAATGCTCCTCCTCCTGTGGTCTCTGTCCGAAGTCATATCCTCCGATAGGTTCAACAGATTGAGATCATGTCTGATAACCTCCAACCAGCTCCCCCCTACGGATTTCTCCCAAATTTAGGATTTCACACCTACGAACCGGAGCTGAAGCAGGTCTCCTACTGACGTGCCCAAACCAACGTAATCTGGACTCCCGCAATTTGTCCACAATACTCGCAACTTTAACCTCTCTCCTGATGTCAGTGTTTCAGATTCTATCGAGTCTCGTGTGCCCAGTCATCCATCTCAACATTCTCATCTCTGCAACTGACAACTTCTGTTCTTGCGCTTTAGTAATAGGCTAGCACTCAGAGTCGTACAACAAGGTCGGTCTAACAACCACCTTATAAAAATTTCCCTTCAGTTTAGCTGGGACTTTTTTGTCACAAAGCACCCCCGACGCTCTTCTCTATCTTTGCCACCCAGCTTGAACTCGATGCTCAATATCTCTATCAATACCCCCATTACTTTGATCGCAGGTACTTGAAATACTTCTTCTTGGGGACTGTAACCTCCCCCAATACAACTGTGGATCCCTGATCATACCCCTCTCTAAAACTAAACTGAACATACTCGGTCTTGGTTCTACTCAATCTGAGCCCCTTAGACTCTAGCACCACCCTCCAGTTTTCAAGCCTGTGTGCCAAACCTGCTCTTGAGTTGTCCACAAGCACAATGTCATCTACAAACAGAATACACCAAGGGATCTCTTCTTGGAGTGGGGCAGAAAGACAATCCATGACAAGAGTGAATAGAAATGGGCTGAGAGCCGAACCCTGATGAAGCCCCACCAGAACTTGGAAGTACTCCGAATCTCCACTAGGCGTTCTAACACCAGTCAAGGAACCCTCATACATATTCCTGATAGCTCTGATATACGTCCCATGCACTCCTTTCTCAACCAGGCAACTCCAAAGCAAATCCCTCGAAACTTTGTCATAAGCCTTTTCTATATCGATGAATGCCATCTGCAAATCCTTTTTCCTATCTTTGTGCATCTCGATCAAACGCCTCAACAAGTGGATAGCTTTTGTAGCAGATGTACCAGCCATGAAGCCAAATTGGTTCTCAAACACATGCACCAACTTCATAAGTCTTACCTCTATAACTCTTTCCCATAATTTCATCGCGTGAGTCAATAGCTTAATTCCTATGTAGTTGTTGCAGCACTGGACATCACCCTTGTTCTTGTAGACCGGAACCAATTTACTAAGTCTCCATTCCGCTGGCATTATACCTGAAGTTAGGATGGCATTGAAAAGCGAAGTTAGCCAAATCAAACCTTTAGCCCCTAACCATTTCCAAACTTCCCCCGGGATATCATCCGGACCAGAAGCTCTATTGTTCTTCGACCTGCCTACAGCTCCTTTAACCTCCTCTATAGTGATCCGACGGTGGAAGCCAAAGTCAATACGCTCAGCGAACTTGGGACTCTGCTCGGAGGGGAGGAAATCCTCGTTAAGTAATTCTGAGAAGTATCTCTGCCATCTCTCCTTGATCTTCTGACCTTCAACCAACACTTGAGCACTCTCATCGGTGATGCATCTGACGCTGCCTATATCTCTGCTCAATCTCTCTCTGACGAGCCAAACGGTAGAGAACATGCTCCCCTCCCTTCTGATCTAAGGGATTGTACAAACAATCAAATGACTTGTCTTTAGCCTTAGCTACTGCTCGCTTAGCCTCCCTCTTTGCCACATTGTACCTGAACCTAAGCTCTACACTGTCTTCTCCAAGACCCCTGTGTAGCCACCTGTGAAACGCTACCTGCTTCTTCTCCACCTTTGCCTTCACTTCCTCAATCCACCAATCTGCATCCTTTGATTATTTTTTATGATTTAGTAAATCATAAGAAATAATCAAAATTATAAATGTTTATAACCTAAAATAAAAACATAAATCGTGTATAATTGATTGTGTATACATGATTGCTAAATATTTCAATATAAATTATTGATTCAAAGGTTTCAGTTTAGTCTGATAAAAAAAAAAAGGTTTCAGTTTAGTTATAGTACGATTGTGTAAAGTTTATTAACAGATAAAAGTATATTGATTTAGTAAATGATTATGAATTGATTTATTTCTTTGTTAAATTAGAATTTATAATATATCAAATTAAAATTATTAATTATTAAAAAGTATATATATATATATATATATTAAATTTGATTTTCGATTGGAGGTGTGTATGGCCGTCTCTGACCCCTTCAAAGATATGCCTCTGGATTTTACGCACAGTCTTATGTCTTCTATTCCGTTCAAATCCAAAGATTTTCGATCAATTCGGTACAGATTTCCACAATGCACTTTGTGTGGCACTGAGTAACTGACTTCCATCCTCTTGTTTTTTTTTTAGATTTTACCCTTTGGGTTTTGAAAGTGATATATATCTCTATCGATCTATCGTACTAATCCTTTAGATTTTTGATCATGAACCCTCTTTAATTCACACAACATCCGTTTGAAAATATAAATCCATACATTTTGACACGTTTTTTAAGAAGTTAAAAACTATATAAAATAATATAATTTTTATTAATTTTTTACATAAGACTATGTAAAAAAATTAATAAAAAAATTAATATTTTATTTAGTTTTTAGCTCCTGAAAAAACGTGTTAAAATGTCAATGGACTTATATTTCCAAACGGTGATGCTATATATCAGGGTCATATCATTGTTAAAATAACTTATTTCGTCGTTTATCTGATATACTCCCTTTGTTAAGTTTTAACTTGTCGTTTTTTGTTCATACACGCTTTTTTAAAATGATAAAAACTATGTAAAATATTAACATTTTTTCATATTTGTTTTTATAAATTCATAAGTAATTATATTATGTATGAAATTATTTAAAAAATTTATTAAAAAGATTATTATTTTATATAGTTTTTAACACCTAAACAGGAATGCCTGAATAGTAAAACGTAAGTTTTAATTAACGGAGAGAGTATCGTATAATATTTGATAACTCTTTCTAACCTCAAGGTAAAACCCTTAATCATTAACAAAACCTTTGGTTAATGTTTGATAATTATTTTAATAGTTTTTTTTAAAGGTAATAATTCAAAATCTCGGACAACAACAATATCTGGGAGATCGAGAGGTCGAAGAGAATCGATCGATTGACATGCTAACCGTCATGATATAAATAGAAAATAAAGCAAATACAAAAAAGAATAATCCAAATACAAGATCTCAACAAATAAGTTAGACCACCATACAAGAGATCTTAATAAAGCAAAACCGGGACAAGGAGTCATGAAACTAAATTTCGACGGGTCCTCTTCAAATTTGGATGGAAGCACCACGAGGTACATTATTCGGGAATGGGAGGGGAAACACATTACATTGGGATACAAACATATAGGTAAACAATGTCCTCTTATGGCGGAAGTACTCGCCCTGATAGGAGTAATTAAAGCTAGAGAACTTCATATCATAAAACTTGTGTTAGAAGGAGATTCGCAGATCATCATCAACCATCTAGTACACAAAAATGTCATTGGGAGATTGAATTGACTATGGGAGATATCAAAACAATCCTTCAATACTTTCATGACGTATCCTTCTCGCATGTCCCTCGCATTGGGAACATAGTGGTTGATGAGGTTGCACACCTTAGCCGCTCTGTGCGGAGGCATGCACTTAAAACACATCCAGGTTTTTTAGACCTCATCTGTAAAGATGCAATCGGCTAGGTTTCGACCAACCAAAATTTTACCTTATAAAAAAACCCATAGAGATAATCGATGGAGACCAAGGGAAGAATGTGAATTTTTTTAATAGTTTAATATTATTAATTTTTATCATTATAAACATAGTAAATGGAAAAAAATGAGTATATGTCAATGACATATCAATGACATATATATAATCCTCTTTATGACAAAATAAGTCATTTAACTTTTTGATATTTTTTTGAAGGTGCTAAAAAAATATATAAAATATTAAAATTTTCATTATTATTTTTTAAAATTTCATAGTCATTTGTTATTACTAATAAATGCAAAATTATAAAAATAATCAATAAAAGTTGATATTTTATATAGTTTTTAATTTCTTAAAAAGCATGTTAGAAAGTTAAACGACATATTTTGGGACGGATGCGATAAAGAAACGAATATTTAAACAAAGAAGATCAACACACATATATTTATCGTGATTCATCAAACTTGGCCACATCCACACTGATAGATTTTTATTGAGAAGTTTATCAAAAAAGGTGACGAGGATTACGAGATACGTCATAAATAGGCTAGAACTAAGGAGTATTTATCGCAATTTATCAAACTTGGCCACATCCACACTCATAGATCGATTTTCTGTTATTAATTTCCTTAGAAACTTATTAGGGTTATATATTCCTCTATAACGCCTTGGAAGGTATGTCCTCAAAAGAGAGAGCTTAGTACGTGATTGTCGACGTGGGTTGCTTCGTTCCTACATTCATGTTAGGAATTAAGGTTGCACTCGATCAAAGATCCGATTAGGGTCGAAGTGGTCTTTTAGTCCTGTTTAAACATGAACAAAGAAATCGAAATGAAAGATAACAAGACACACGATATGTTTATAAGGCTTGGGCTAATCCCTACATCCTCGGCTCTAGATGTTATCCAATATGCTTTAATAGGCAAAATGAGAAGGCAATACAAAGATCCTAGGAGGAACTAAGAAACATTAAATTAGAGAAACTGATAAGCATAAACATGACATGGAAGGAGCACAAATCAATCACAATAAGGTAGGAACAAAACCCCCCTTTAAACTGTGGAGATGAACCCGGCGTGGCTGCGGGAGCAGATCGAGCAACTAGGTGTCTCCGTCTTCATTTACTTCTCTTCGTCGTCTCTTTGTTGTTGCTGCAAGAAAGTTGACAGAGCACGCCTTCTTCTTGCTTCCTCCGATCTCCTGCTCTCTTCTCTGCTCGTATTTGGTTCCAGGGAGATCACTCACCCATGAGCTCTCTCGGATTTGCTCTCTTCATCTTCTCTCGACTTTGCTCTCTTCATCTAAACCCCGACATCCTACCTTTCTCTTGTGTTTCATCCATAGGAGAGGAGCTCCCAAGCTCCTTTAGAGCGGCGCTATAGTGCCTTAGCTCAGAGGTTAGGGTTTGCTGCTAAAGACCTTATAAAAGGTCCGAAGGAGGCAACGGTTAGAAATTGGAATGTTGAAGCAAAGACATGGACTTGGGTTTACAAGCCCACTTGAAAGAACATGTTTAAGGGTATTAAACCTAAACCCAACATATATATGGTTTACTTCAAATGTAAAAACTCCTTAACGTGTAAAATTTGCTTATCGCGTAAAATTTGTTAATGGGCCTAATTTAATTACTAATGGGCCTAATCTAATTACTAATGGGCCTAATTTCATTAGTAGAATATCTGCCCCCCTTGCCCATGCGTGTGCCCCCCCTTCTCGGACCCGATTTTTTTTTAAAAAAATTTTTAATTTTTTTTTTTTGGCCCAGAATTTGTTTTTCGTGGTAACACTTTCTGCTGTGCAAGCATAACTTGCTTTTGTGCACATATAACATCTTATTGTGCAAATATAAGTTTATTTTGTGCAGACAAAATAATTCGTTATGGGGTAAATAGGTAAATGTGCCTATTTCAATTATAAAAATTTATAATTGAAATATGTTTAATTTATGGGTAAATTGGTAAATATGTCTAATTTTATGGGTAAATGCACTTTTTTCCCGTTTTCGATACCTTTTGTGCAACTGTGAAGTGCATTTGTGGAACTGTGAAGTGCATTTGTGCAACTGTGAAGTGCATTTGTGCAACTGTAAAGTGCATTTGTGCAACTTTAATTGTGTAATTATGCAAATTTAAAGTAGGATACAATTGTGCAAATTTAAACTACAATTGTGCAAAAGTAAGATAGAATTGTGCAGATTTAGAATACAATTGTGCAAATTAATGTAAGATCATAATGTGCATGAATAAGACAAAAGATGTGCTTTTGAAATCGATGTTTTAATTTTGTTTTTTTTTTACTTTTGAGAGTTTGGGTTCACCTCTCGGATAATTTAGGTTGATAGATGTGAGTTTGAAATCGATTTTTTTACGTATAAGCTTTTAAAATTAAAGTGCATAAATAAGATTAAAATGTGCATAATTAAGGTTAAAAAGTGCATAACTAAGATTATAATGTGCATGATTAACAATTTGCGATTGCTGCGCTCTTCTCTATTATGTAACATATGTGGGATTTGAACCCACATCTTTGTGCAAACGCACATTGCTATACCAATTGAGCTAATAGGCTAAATTATGATTTTCATGCTAAAATGGAAGAACTTAATCGACCTAAAGCATATCGAAATAAAATTCTAAAATCCAATTAGCTCATGATTCACAAACAAATTGACAATGCTATGAACATGAAATTAGCTCCAAATCAACCCAACATCACAACCATATCATCAATTTCAATCAATTTGGATGTTGGTAAAAAAAACCCAAATTCTAAAATATATCGCAATAAAATTCTAAAATCCAATTAGATCATGACCCATAAACAATTTGACAATGTTATTAACATGAAATTAGCTCCAAATCAACCCAAAAACACAACCATATCATCAATTTTAGTCAATTTGGCTTTTGGCAAAAAAACCCCAAATTCTAAAACATATTGCACTAAAGTTCTAAAATCCAATTAGCTCATTATCCATAAACAATTTGACAATGCTATGAACATGAAATTAGCTCAAAATCAACCCAACAACACAACCATATAATCAATTTCAATCAATTTGGCTTTTGGCAAAAAAAACCCAAATTCTGCTCCTAAATCAAACCCTAGGTTTTCAATCTCAATCTAAATCATTCAAACACTATTTTGTGCAAATATAATATTTTGTTGTGCGTTTATAAACAATGGAATAATTTTGTAATTTATTAAATTTAGATAAGGGCATATTTGGGAAGAAAGGGAAAATAATGGGTCAAAATTGTAATTTCATCATCATCTTCCTCACATCGCCTGTAACCCTCCGATTAGAAACGGTGGTTACACCGGTGGACTTCGGCAAGCTTCCGGTGCCAGGCTAGGGCACGACGGCGCAAGGGGAGGACAGATACGGGACCGTGGGGGCGTGACGAGTCCGTTGGTGGCAATCGTTGGTGGCTTCGGTGGCGGCAAGGCAGTGGTCGAAGGCGGCGAAGGGAGCTCCGGTGTTGTTGGGCAAGGAGGAAATTGTTGGCGATTCCGACGATTTCGATGAGGATTCCGGTGATTGCAAGGAGGAGAAGCCGGATCCACACCCGCCATGTCGAATTGACCAATGCTAAATGCTCGATTCCGGCGATTGCAATGATTCCGACGATTGCGACGGAGGAGTTCGATTCTGATGATTTCGAGGATTTCGACGAGGAATATTCCGGAGATTGACACCGCCCAGTCCGATGCTCAATGGCCTCCCTCCTGCCATGCTCGATGCTCGGCGATTGAGACTTCGCCCAGGCCATGGCGCCATGCCCGCTTCTGATTTTTTGCGCAGAGGGAGGAAGGAGAGGACGGTTCAATTTTTTTAAAACAAACCGGTTCGGTTTTTTTAAAAAGGGCACGGGTCCGGTTTTCTAAAATTTTACACGTTAAGCCAATTTTACACGTTAAGGACTTTTTACATTTTAAAGCTTCCCTATATATATATATATATATATATATATATAGTATGGATCATATGTACTCAACCCTTAACGTGTATCATGTACACAAATCTGGGCCATTGAATTAAGAAGATCAATAGATGAGATTAAAAGTAACTTCTGATTATTCGATGACATTGAGAGATTATTCGGTAGAATGAAATTATTCAGTGGTATTGGGCGATTATTCGGTAGAATAAAATTTATATTTTTTACATATGAATAATTACGTGAAAACAGATGAATAATCATAAACAAATAGATGAATAATTTTCTGAGTACATGATACACGTTAGGGGTTGAGTACACTGGAACCAACCCATATATATATATATAGAATGGGTAAGTTATGCACACCTCTTAGGGTGTATCTTGTGCACAATTGTGGGTCGTTGATCTAAATTGAATGGAGGGACGAGGAAGTGCCACGTAATGGATGAATTTTGTAAATAAATAAATAAAATAAATAAATAAAAAGCCCCAAAATCGGTAGGAGGTGCGTGATTATCTCTCGCACCTTCCTCTCCCCTCTCGCGTATTTCAATTTTCAGATCCCCAAATCATCCAAAACTTCAGAGAGAATCATTCGCTCCCGATCGATCCTGGTGCATCGGCGTTCCTGGGCGGAGGCGAAGAGCGTTCCCGATGGAGATCCGAAGGGCTCGAGTTGCTGGGCGGAGCGACGGTCGACGAGGATTGACGGCGGCGAATACTTCTGTGTGGTGGTATCGGCGGTGGTTACTAATCGCCAAGCAACCATGAACGCCGCCGACCCTGCCCTCCTCTCCTCTCTCCCCCGTCGACCTTGGCCTCCTCCGCCTCAATTCGAAGCCCCCTCTTTCGCAGCCATGGTGGAAGCACAAAACGAAGAGGAAGGCGTCTTCGGACGGGGATTCGTGGCGGCGATTGGGAAGATGGGTTGTCGGGTGATGGTGATGCCGGATCTGGGCAACAGAGCGTGGATCTGGCCGGGCAGGGCTGATGCCGGCGGTGGGTGTGGTGATCGGAGAAACGGAGGGAGGCAGCGGTGTGTGGATGTGCGAAGAGGGTGCGAGGGCCGATGGGGGTTCAACTGCGAGGACTGCAGAGGCGGATTGGGAGGGCGGCGATTCGTGGCGGCGATTGGGAGGGCGGCGATTCGTGGCAGCGATTGGGAGGGAGGCTATTCGGTGGCTATGGGTCTGACGGTGATGGTCCGATGGAGGAGTGCAAGAAATCGATGGTGGCGGCGAGATCCGATCTCCGGCCAATACCTGCTCTGTAGGTCCGGACCCGGGGGTTGGAGCTTGCCCTGTTCTTGCAAATACCTGCTCTGGTGGCGGCGTGTGGTATGATGGTGGAGGAGGTGTAAGCTGGGTTGTGTGGCCCTGGCGCCGGTGGTCGGCGGCGTGAGTCCGGATCCTCCAAGGATACATCGTCTTCAATATCGATGAGGAATCCCGACGACTCACCGTAGGTCGGATCCTCTGGCGAAGGCTACTCCCTTGCTACTGGTATTTCACAATTTTTGACATTATTGGGGGAAAACAATAAATTATTCAGACGAATGTATTGATTTTTAGTCGAATTAAGTCATAATTTGATTAATTATTTATCAATTGTTCAAACGAATATGTCGAATTTTTGTGATTAGTGTTAATGAGTTGGACAATTATTCGGTGAAATCCGAGTCATTATTCGTTGGTATATGAGTTGTCGGGTTGACGAACATCATAAAAAAACATTCATCGCACAAGTATAATTACACGGCTACATTATTCGGTGAAATATCAAACAATATTCGGTGAAATATGAAACATTATTCATATAAATTGTAAATTTTGTTTAGGGATTTCAGGTGTATTTTATTTGAAATGGATGGAAAAAAACATTATTCGGTAGAATGCGATAAGTTATTCAGTATAATTGATAAAATTTGATCTGAGCTGAATAGAAAAAGATAACATAACATTATTCGGTAGAATGTGAAACATTATTCGGTAGAATTGGCCAATTTTTTAAAACAGCGAATTCACATTCGGAAAAAAAAAACGTGTCAGTCTTTTGAAGTTGGGTCCCACCATTTTTTCATTAAAACACAAACAAAACTCTCCAAAAAAAAAATGAAAGGATGGAGTGGAGAGTGGATTACACACACAAAAGAAAGAAGGTGGTTTTTTTTTTGGCAAGTGGGTCCCACTACATTAAAAAGAAAAATACAAAAATTTCTTTTAATCCTTGCCTTTCATTTCATCTCCATCAATGGCCAGGATTTGTGCACTAGATACACTCCAAGGGGTGTGCACAAGGGAACCACTCCCTATATATATATATATAAAGAATACACATAAATTCTAGTAAACCAGAGTTACAATTCTCAACAACTGGTATGCTCATGATTTGTATGGTGACCATTATGAAGATTAGTGAGTAAGTTTACTTAATTGGTTTATTGTTAGAGTACGGGTCCGGTGTTCTAGTTTTGTCTTAGGCACTTTATTATGAAAGATGTACAAAATCCTCTTTAAGTTAAAAGGAGGCGGTGATTCTCATCCAACGTACCATGTATATTTGTTGTCAGAAAATTTATATCTTTAAATACTATGAAAATATAGTGAAATCAAACATTATATCTAAGTGGATGGAGTACTCTTCCTAATCCCTTATCTAAAAATTCCTCACACATAAATGAATAATTAATTTGGAAAAACTGAAATGTGGATCGAAGAGAGAGTTCAAACACTGAAATACAAGAGACAAACCTGCATTAAATGTTTCAAAGCAAGTTTACAACCGATTCAAAACACAAACAAGCAGAGAAATGAAAAGATCGGTTAGCCTCAACTAGGACACCAGTCACCAAAGATAGAACCAAAGGGCAATCGAGCTTCAAATCTCACTGGCTCACAAACTCAGAGTGTTTGGATGTGAAGGGAGCTCAAACTACGCTCAAGAGCACAAAGTAACAGAAACCCTAGCAGCTAGAGCTCAAGAGACAAGGGAAGAAGGCCATGGGCAACTCTAAGATTTCTCTCTCTCTCTTGTCGTCGTTTAGGGTTTGCAAACCCTCTTAAACCCGAGTCGAGTAGTAGGACGTAGTTGAAGGCTCAATGGTCGAAAATCCAAGTGCAAGTGAGCTGGGCTAGAGAAGCAGGCCGACTAAGATCACTTTTGGGCTCAAAGCCCAAAAGCAATACAATCAGCTATTCTCACCTTATAAAGTACAAATACAAACACACATAGAATTGCATAGGCTAAGTGTGATGACCCTAACAAGTGCTCTCCTAATTCTATGTTTACACATATCATAAATCTGCCTTGTTGAAAATATGAACTGGATTTACTCATTTTCTATCATTGGTTAGACATACTCCTTCTCAACATCAGTTGGGGTTGATCATGTGCACAAACTCCCTGCAAAAGATAAAGTTATCAGTGGTCACAATCTTAGTACCAAATCTACTTGGTTGATTTTTCCATCAATCTTTTTGACAAGAAGAAGATTGTTAGCTACCACAACACGAATGGAATGGTATCTAACATTAATGTGCTTAGTTCTCTGATGGTAGACATGATCTTTGCACAGGTAGAGTGTACTCTTAGAAGCTTCAATTGCAGCAATGTACATTGCCTCCGTGGAGGAAAGAGCTACAATTGACTGCAACTGTGCCTTCCAAGAGATGCAATTGCCATACCAGGTATACATAAAGGAGGTGGTGGATTTCCTGTTGTCTTTGTTACATGCATTGTCAGAGTCCACAAAACCAAATGGCTCAGAGGGAGAACTGTGCAAACCATAGACTAGACAAATGTCCAGTGTTCCTACAATATATCTCAAGAGAAACTTTATAGCAGTCCAATGTTTCTCTGAAGGGTTAGACATATACCCGCTGAGTACACTTACTGCAAAAGCAAGGTCAGGTCTAGTACAAATCAGTGCATATATAATAGATCGCACTGCAACACCATAGGGTACATTTCTCATATAGTCTTCCTCCTCCTTCCTTAGTGGCACATCTTTCCTTGTAAGATCAAGGTGCCCTCCTAAGGGTATAGGAGCAGGCTTGACTTTTAAGAAATTGAACCTCTCAAGGACTTTGATCAAATTAATAGTCCTTTTGTGGAAAAAATATATGATGTTTTGCTCTATCTCTAGAAATCCTTATGCCAAGAATTTTCTGAGCAGGACCCAAATCCTTCATGTCAAAAGATTTCCTAAGTGAAGCCTTAACATCAAATATCTTTGCCTTAGACTTGCATATAATGAGGATATCATCAACATAAAGCAAGACACACAAGGGAGACACGGATTTAGCACCAAGCGAGTATAAGCAAGGATCATAGCTGTTGATTTTAAAGGCAAGTTTGATCATGCAATTATCAAATTTTTGGTTCCACAACCTAGGGGATTATTTTAAACCATACAAAGATTTCTTAAGCAAGTAAACATGATCAGGTTTAGATTTGTCCTCAAATCCTTTAGGTTGTCTCATATAGATTTGTTAATCTAAATCACCATGAAAGAAGGCAGTTTTAACATCCATTTGTTCAATCTCATAATCATAAACAACAACAACAACGAGCAATAATCTCATACTTGACAACAGGGGCACAAATATCATTGTAATCAATTCCATGTTTCTGTGTGAAGCCCTTGGCTACCAACCTTGCTTTGTAGTTGGATTGGCCACCCGACTCCACACTATTTTTGAGCTTATAAACCCATTTACAACCAACTAACCTTGCCTTATTTGGTTTAGGAACAAGTGTCCAAGTCTTATTGGTCATCATGGAGTTTATTTCCTCTTCCATAGCAAGCAAACGATTTGTCAAAATTAGCACATTTCATAGCATGGTCAAACAATTCAAAAGTATAAGCATCGACATCCTCGACAACAACAAAAGCCAAGTCTACCTCATTATCAAAATATTTCTTGTTAGGGATTTTAACCCTAGGAGATCTATCTCTTGTTAATTGATAATTGGTCAATTTAGGAACTTCATCAAAATTATCATGCTCATGATCAGTTTCAATTGAAGCATTTGACAAAGCATCATCAACATCAGCAAAAGGATCAACAAATTCATCATCATCAGAAGAAGAATGGGTAGAAGCTAGACCTGTCAAAACACAGCCCGACCCTATCGACCCGAATCGAAGGCCCAAAAATTTTCCGACCCGAACCAGAAAATTTTGACCCGAATTTTTTCCGACCCGAAACCGAATGCTTGGAAATTATCCGGGTAATCTAGGTTTCGACTCGGTGACCTGATTGACCCGATAATTTTGACCCGATTTACCTGATTGACCTAGTGACCCGGTTGGTTTATAATTATATATGATTAATTTTTTATGGAGATTCCAATTTATTACATTTTATAATTAATTACAATCACTTGATCTTTACTTTTCAAATCAACTTTTACATTTATTCGTATGTGTAATACTCTGTCTGATCGATAGTATTTGATTTTTTATTTTTCAATACATTTTTTTAAGAAGATAAAAATTCTAAAAAATATTAAAATATTAAAACAATTCTATACTTATTACTAATTGCATGAAATTATTTTTAAAAAATTATTTAAAAATTTGATATTTTATATATTATTACATTTTATTAAAAATTACATTAAATAATAAAAATCAATATTTTTTTAATAAAATGCAATAATATATAAAATATAAATTTTTAATAAAATTATTTGAAAATTTGATATTTATATACTAGTACATTTTATTAAAAATTACAAGAAATAATAAAAATCAAATATTTTAGATCAGATATAGTATATAATTACAAGACTAGAACTTACGAACAACGTCTTTAATTTTAGAATTTTAAAATTATCGCAAAATTATCAAATCATGTTTTTTTTTTAAAAAGAAAAAATTGACAAACCTGAAATGACCCAAAAACCGGTCAAACCCGGGTTCAAGTCAGCCTGGATATAGACCCGAAGTGACCCGACCCGAACCCGATGCGAATGACCCGTTTGATAGGTCTATTAGAAGCAGAGGAATTTTGAATAGAGGTAGATGTAGATGATCTTACCCTCCCCCCCTACCTAATTGGCGAGGCACATCTTCAGTACTTGAGTTAGAGTCATGGTGCTCAAAATTCTGATCATTGCCATTACTGGAAGTGGAGTCAGATGACTCATGTGGGATACCAATATCAAATTCATTGTTAAAAGCCCCACCTTGAGAGGTGGGAACATAAAGCTTAGTTGAAGGGGTTAGATCATGATCAACTGTACTTGAATGCACATTTTTAAAATGGAACTCAATTTCAATGAATTTGATATCTCTGCTGCCAATTACTTTGTAACCTTCAGGTTGGATTACAAGTAATTTATAACCCTTCGCACCCTCAGAATAGCCTAACATTACACACTTTAGAAACCTTGGTTGCAACTTGCCTATGCTTTGGTGAGCATAGGCAGTGCATCCAAAAGGTCTTAAGTGTGAGATATTTGGCTTAGTTCCAGACCACATCTCATAAGGGGTCTTGAAACCAATTGTAGCTGAGGGTGATCGGTTGATCAAATACACAACAGGGGTTATAGATCCCCCCCCCCCAAACAGAGATGGCTTCATGCCAGAGCTAATGAGCATGCACGTTGTTTTTTCAAGCAGTATCCTATTCATTCTCTCGGCAGTTCCATTCTATTGGGGGGTGCCTGGAATAGTAAGATGCCTTATAATACCATGATCATTTCAGAAATCATCAAACAACTTGTTACAGAACTCAAGTCCATTATCTGTCCCAAGGCATCTCAATTTGAAAGCAGTTTGACCCTCTGTTTTTGTTTTCCAATTTTGAAAGTTTCAAAAGTGTCACTTTTAGCTTTTAGAAGGTGCACCCAAACTTCCTGTAAGTGATCTATTAGTGAAAGGAAGTACTTCCTTCCACCAATAGTATCACCTGGGAAGGTCCCCATAGGTCTGCATGCACATAATCTAAAGGCATCTTAGCAATTAACAAAATATAATTTTTTAAAACATTCTTTTGCATGTTTACCAAAAATACAGTTTTCACGGTTTTTCAAATAAGAAGGTTTGCCTTCAAAGAGTCCTTGTTTGAACAGATAATGCAAACCCTTGTCCCCTATATGACCAAGTCTAGCATGCCAAATCAGAGTATCATTCATGTTCATAGATGCAACATAAGTCTAGCATGCCAAACCCTTGTCCCCTATAATACAAACCCTTCTTAACACTTTTGATGAGAATCTCACCATTCATAGAAATAGTTCTAATTCCCCTTTTAATGTTAATATCATAGACAAGGTCATCAAACATAGATTCAGACAACATATTTCTGTTCATATCAGGTACCCATCTAACCTGTTGAAGGATCCTAACAACACCATCATGCATTTTAAAAGGAATGTTGCCTATGCCTATAATAACAAGTTCAGAATGATCACCAAGTCTAACCAAACAACCAACAGATTCATCAAGATAATCAAAGTAATGCTTATGAGGAGTAACATGCATTGTACAACCAGAATCAAGCAACCAAGCATCGGATGAATCATCACAGGCAACCATATGCAACTCACCAGAATAAAACAAGCCATAATCAAGCACAACAGAAGTACCATTTTGAAATATTTTTGATCAGCATCTCTTTTCTTATAACAATCAGCAACAACATGGTTATTTTTTTTGCAATAGGTACAATTAGACCTGTCAAAACGTGACCCTACCCGAGGACCCGACCCGTAAAACGTGGGTCTTGACGCAAATATTTCAACCCAAAACCCGAAGCAACCCGAACCCGTTCAACCCTCAAATTTCTGGGTCGGGTTGGGTCAACCCATGGGTCACCCGTGGGTCAAGCTTTAAGATAATAAAAACATAAAAAATTCATAATTTAACCTAATATTGAAATATATTACTAATAATAATTAGGATTGAATATTATATTTTTCATCATCAACTTTACTTTATAATTTAACATTACACTTTGTTATGTATATAAAATTACATATTACTATTGTAGCAACATTAATTTTTTTCCAATAATATAACTAAATATAACAATTTTAAATTTAGGAACTATGTAAATAGTAATTAAAAATACTCCATCTGTTTACCTTTAAATGTCGTTTACTATTCATGTATGATTTTAAGGATGATAAAAATTATATAAAATATCAATTTATATATTATATATAATTTCATACTTCAAAAACTAAAAAGAATGAAATTATAACAAGTAATAACTTTTTATTGATATTTTACATAATTTTATCATTTTAAAATAACGTGTGTAAATAGTAAATGCCATTTAAAAAATTATGGATGAGTAGCGCTCTTGACCCGTTGGGTCGACCCGAACCCGTTAAATATGACTATGGGTTGAGCATTTCATGACCCGTAATCCGAAATGACCCCACTCGAAATGGACCCGAACCAGAGACAACCCGACCCAAACCCGACCCGCCCGACCTGTTTGACAGATCTAGGTACAATGCTTCTTTCCAGTTTCAGTAGACTTTTCTTTATCATTTTTCTTATTTCTTTTTCTGTTTTTGTTGCCTCCTTTTGTAAATAGCACATCAGGTTTAGAGTTAGGCTTTTCATATTTGTCACCTTTAACTTTAAATACTTTTAAAATCTCACTTTTTTGAGTAATGGCTTCAACTATCATTTTCTTAGTCAAAGTTTCATTACTAAACTGAATAATATCTTTAAATGTATCAAATTGAGAAGGCAAAATACTCAGCAGAATAACAACTTGGTGAGTGTCATCAATTTTATCATCACATCTTTCAAGTTCTTGTATCATACGCAGAAATTTATCCCAATTATCATCAAGAGACACAGAAACATCCATCTTAAAGGTAAAAAATGCGACTCAACAGAGATATTCTACTAGATAAAGTATTAACTTGATATAGATCCGGGAGTTTCTTCTATATATCTACGGAAGAAACACAGTCAACTACCTATCTTGCTACCTCATCAGATATTCGAATCATGATCTCACTGCGAGCAATGATATCTAGATCTCTTATTGCATTCGGAGGCATCTCCACTGGATATTCATTAATGACAACCTTCCAGCATTTCTCCTTTACCAGGATAGCCTTCATTTTGACTTGCCACATAACAAAGTCTGTAGTCCCATCAAAGGGCTTGATACGATATGAGTTATCAGACATGAGTGTGAATCAAATTACATGAGAAAACAGTGAACAAATCAGTAGATATCGAGTAAAAATGAGCACTCAAACCCTACAACTTGAAGGCTAAAGATTTGAATCTCTTAAATAGATATCAAACAAGAGTGAGCACTCAAATCCTACAACATGGAAGCTAAGGATTTGAATCTCAGTTGTGAACGGATGATCTAAAGTAAACAGATTCAGAGCTGTAAGCTTAGATCTATCAACGTCACAAGAGAAGCCGAAGGAAACTGATAGGGGATTTGTCAGAAGAAGAGGTTCTCTAACAACTTCTTGCTATGTCTTTGATTTGTTTGGATCTAAGTCACAAAGGCTCATATCCAAGCAAACAAACTTGAGACGTTTGAGATTCTCAAAACCCTAGATCCGAATTTCTCATAAAACGCTCAAGATCTACAAATTTGAGCAAGAGGAGAGCTAAGCTCCAGAAAACTTCAACGGATCTAAAGGATTTTTGATAAAAGCTCAGGACCTTCACAGATCTGGAGTCGCCGAGGATGAAGATCCTCGAAAACTTCAACAGATGTAAAGGGTTTTCGAAATCGGAGCCTAAGAAGATCAAAAACCCCAAAAAGCTTCAACGAATCTGAAAAACTTGTAAAAAGCTCTAACCTTACTCTGATACCAATTTGAAATGTGGATCGAAGAGAGAGTTCAAACACCGAAAAACAAGAGACAAATTAACTTGTATTAAATGTTTCAAAACAAGTTTACAACCGATTCAAAACACAAACAAGTAGAGAAATGAAAAGACCGATTGGCCTCAACTAGCCTCAACTAGGACACCAGTCACTAAGGATAGAACCAAAGGACAATCGAGTTTCAAATCTCACTAGCTCACGAACTCAGAGTGTTTGGATGTGAAGGGAGCTCAACATACGCTCAAGAGCACAAGGAAAAAGAAACCCTATCAGAACTTAAGAGACAAAGGAGGAAGGCCATGGACAACTCTCAGATTTCTCTCTCTCTTGTCGGCGTTTAGGGTTTGCAAACCCTCTTAAACCCGAATCGAGTAGTACGACGTCATTGAAGGCTCAAGAGATCGCTGTTGGGCTTAAAGCCAAAAACATTACAATAAGGTATTCTCACCTTATAATTTACAAATACAAACACACATAGAATTACCTAGGGTAAGTAAGATCAACCTAACAAAAACATTTGAAAAAAATAATAATTTCGCCTCTGACTAGATTTGCCCGACATACCACACGAGTCGAAAGGTCTCTTCTCTGCTAAGAGGGAAATGGGTCAAACTGGTCTGATTAGGCTCCATATAAATATCATCATGATACAACACGACTACAAGCAATTTATTTTAAAAAAAAAAGGTGGTCAGCAGACTACAGGCGCACTTGGTGACAGTTCCAAACCAGTAAAGCACTAGTAGAAGATGATTTAATTGATGGGTACAGGTGTGGTGCGTCGTAACATATCGTTACAGGCAAAACACTTTTTCCCCAAACTATAGTATATGTCTTATAGCGATATACAAATTGATGCGATTGCGAGTGTCCCACCCATTATTTAGACGGAGCTGATACCATACAAATTACAAGTCGATCTCGGCCGGTTGTGATACAAACTGAAAGGTTGGACTTTATCTTTACACTATATATATGGCATGGGTTACCAAGTGGGTTACGTACGAGTTAGGATTAATGGGCCTCAACCACTTTGTTCTCATATATATAAACTAAAGTTTGATTCCACCCATACTATGGAGCCACTTACTCGATGGGATTAATACAGGAGCTCTGACTCGAAAATGTTTGTCACATATCGAAAAATATGAGAATTTAATTCTTGTATATAGGTTAGTATGTATGGTTATTCTTTCTATTGTCAATTGATTTTAAGATATATAGAACTTTACTAGTCGTGTGTGCTCGGTTTGAATATTATACCTTATATGGACCACTGGAATTTAACAACACTAGACCATCCACAATGATTTTAATTATTTTTTTAAATGTTTTTGGGTTTCATTGGTTGAATTTAGGGTATTTAAACATTTGAGCATGTACGGTATGCAAATTAAATTTAAACACACTATATCGAAAATTCAAGACAATTCAATTGGTTCATTTTTTATAATTTTATTTTATTTTCTTTTAAATCAACAAATTGGTTTAGGATTAGACGGTCTCTAAGATCATGCACAATGATTTTATTTATTTTTTTAAAAAATATTTTTGGGTTTCATTGGTTGAATTTAGGGTATTTAAATATGCACATTTGAGTATGTACGATATGCAAAATAAATTTAAGCACGCTATATCGATCTCTCATTTGTATACACTTTCACAAATATCAAGACAATTCAATAGGTTCATTTTTTATAACTTTTTTTAAAAAACTAATACTCCGTATTGTTTGAAGGATAGGTAAAAAAAATGCACAATTAACTAATGAACCAAAAAACATAAAAAATGTGTATTTTAACATATCATATGCAAAATGTATATATATAATTTATCTAAAACAATTGTAGATGGACTCTCCACGTAGACTTAATAGATTCTACAATAGGGTGTCATCCCAGTGTTACCTTGGCAATATGGCCGGAGGATGAAGATAATACACAACTTTTCCTCGATCAATTGTGCTATTTCTAAATCTATAATTAGAAAATATGAACTCTCCACGGGAAAGTGTTTCTTGAGAATTGAAAACTCAACCTCCTTACGGGATCAATTGTGCTATTTCTAAATCTATAATTAGAAAATATGAACTCTCCACGGGAAAGTGTTTCTTGAGAATTGAAAACTCAACCTCCTTACGGGATGATCTCTATCATTTGGCAAAATATCTCGGAAATTAGAAACTCTATGTATCATTTTGAAGATCTATGTATCATTTGGCAAAATATCTGAGAAATTAGAAACTCTATCATTTTAAAGAATGGTAACTTGGAGGACAGGTATGCAATTATACAAAAAATTCTAAAATGCAAAACTGACTGGAATGAAGCAAACCCCAAGACAAAAATAGAAGGAAAGAAACGAAGAGGTAAGCACATAAGATGGATGAAACCGTCTCATGGGGTTTACAAAATTAATGTAGACGGAGCTGTAAACAAAGAAGGAATGTACAAAATTGGGGCTATCGTCAGAAATTGGAAAGGAGAAGTAGTCGAAATTTTCCAAGTAAAGACTACCAAGCTAGGGATCAGTACTTTTCACTGAAGCCCTGGCTGTGTATAAGGGGATAGAGCTAGTATGTAGAAGAGACTGACATAATGTTATCATTAAAGATGATAGTTTATCAGTTATCAAGACTATCAATGAAGACGTCAACATTCCATGGAAAATTATGAGGATTATCGAAAGCATAAGAAGAACGAAGGCTCAAGTTTACAAGATCGAATTCAGACATATTTTTAGGGAAGTAAATGCGGAAGCGGATTTTATTGCTAAGCTTGAATATGATTGTAATTGTAGCTCCTCCCTATGAATAGGGTATTTTATAACATCATCTGCAAGGATGATCAAGAACGCTCTTTCTCATAAAAGACGCTCTACTTTTTGCCTAATGTATATATATAAAAAAATGCAGAGATGGATGTAAAATCGGTCCCAAATTATGTAGTGTCTCAATGATTTTAGCTAGCTTGCCGTCACCTATAATAGCTACCTAATTCACTATTCCACTAAATCAAGAAACAACTATAACATACCTAAATCCACATTTATTTGCTTCCCCCGATCGGTATCTTTTATTTTATTGAAGCCATTGTGAATGACCTTGACGCCCGCTAGCTAAAAGGTGCTTTCCCGTATTGTTGGGAGATGTCTCTAATTCAATATTATTTGGTTTGAATTTTATTCACAAGTTAGTCGGAGTACAACTATGGTTGTCTATTTAGACTTTATTAATAGATCTAGTCTATTTAAGTTGGATATATTAATCATCAATAAGTGTTATCTAATCTCTTTCCATCATATCATAAATATTGTATTCGATGTAGAAAATCTATATTCAATAAAATATCTTTGTAGTATATATGAACGTAGTCAATTTTCCGAGTGAGATTTCATCTTAAAACCAATTGCAATATGACGAATAGTTCACCAACTTATATACAAGGCTTGTTAAATTCATACTTTCGATGTACGTCATCAGAACTGCAAGGATTGTTAGATTAACCGTTTTGATACCATAAAAGGTTATACGATCGAAGAGTGAATTCACTATTATTCTTCCTCAATTAGAGGGACAAATATATATAGATGACACAAACTAAATCTTGTACAATAAGATAAAGATACACTCACATGTGTAGCAACTAGCAACTATATATATCCTCTCCTAATAGATTTGTTGGATGTCTTGAATTGATCAATATGATTTGATTTTTAATTTATTGATAAGTCTAGTTTGAGTTGAATTATGCTTATTTATTTGAGTGTTATATATGGGAACATATAAGGTGTTGTGATGGTTGTGATTCATGTATTAGTCAAACAAAGAAACACAACACACAACAAACTCTAGCTGAGCTCGGTTCTAACTAAGTGACTGTAGGGGCATTTTAGTCTTTTTGCCTTGTTCTGTTAGTTGTAACTGAATAAAGGTAGTAGGAGGTACTAGGTGGGAGTTGAGTTTTTAGATGTAACAAACACATTTGGTTCTTGAGTGTGAAAGGGAATTTTCCCCAATTTCCATTTTCCTTGAATCTTCTTCATTTTCTGAATTGAATCGAATTGATATTGTTCAAATGGTATCAGAGCAGTAACGATCGGATTTGTCTGCTGCTGTGATTTTGTGTTGAGGATTGAAAGGTGTTGAATATGTGATTGCTTTGCATTTTTTTTTGGAAATTCGCTGATTTACGAGTAATCATGGTTGGATGACAAGCGGGAAACCTGTCGTTGTTCTTGCCAAAGAATACTCAAACTTACTAACTAGTATAGCGTGCAAGTAAGAGATCGATCCACAGGGAAATCTATTAAATTCAAGTCTAATTCTAATTGCTAAGAGAGTAAAGGGGGAGTTTTTAGTGTGAAAAAGGTCCGCCTTTTATCAAAGCGAAAGCAAGCAAACAACGGAAATTGGTTGTAGAATTCAGGGGAGAGAAATAGGTTCACCTACAATTCGTCACTTCGATTGATGAATTCGATCCTTGTTTCAGCCTCTAGTTCTTGTCTTTTCCTATCAATGTCCTTGTCCAGATCTTAGGTAAATTACTAGTCCTACGAGTCCTAGCAACCCTTATCTCTAAATAACCCTAACACGGTTAAGATTCAACCTAGAGATAGCATTAAGATTATGAATTAACCAAGGTACATATAATATCAAGCTACGAGTCGATATTCAACATGTATTCAACTTCCTACACATCCAATTAGTCCTACGAGTCCTAAAGGGATATGATTGCCACTTGGGTTAAGGTTCGCTACGAGGAATCTACAAAACCCTAGCAATTGAATGAATCTACTCTAACTAGTCGGCCATGCCAGAGAGAATAAAACACATTCAAGCAATTAAGCACAAGGAAGTCAAAACATTGCAATAGGAATAAGAACTAGATTAAGAAACTCACAATTCAACAATCAAAGATCCAAATTGTAGGCGAAACCTCGAGAGTTTAGTTGCTCATGCTCAACAGCGCTCTCAACAATGGTGTAAAGTGCATAAGGTGAATGAACGAAATAACTAGAAAAGCCTTAAATAGTCTAGAGAAATTCGGCCCAAAATAGCATAATAAAACCCTAAGTAAAATCCGGAATTGACGATCAGCTACTGCACGGGCCGCGGGGCGGCCAGGCCAGGCCGCGGGGCGGCCGGCGATCAGCGAAGTTCCTCGTTTCTTCCTTCGAGCCGCGGGGCGGCCAGCAATGTCGCGGGGCGGCCTGCGATTCTTCCGAGCTGCTTCCTCTTCGTTTCTAGCAGCTCCTAAGTATTCTTCAACTTGTTTCCGTCCTTTCAATATTAATTCACCTCCAATCTACTTTTCCTGAGATAAAACATAAAATCATGTAGATTCCGCCTCTTCTAACTCAACCAGTGAAAATGCAAATTCAACTAAATAAATGCAATATTCACACATAAATAATGCTAAATGCAATCTATTATGCAACACTAAATATGCTCTATCATTGGACGAGGAAGTTCGTCGTCTCTAGGTCAGGGATCTGGAACTGCTGGTGAAGGTCATGATGCAGGCACATGCAATTTTGTGTCTGTCACTCCTCCAGTGCCAGGAACTGGAATTGGAGTTGGTCGAGGTTGGAACTTTGCTAACACGAGGCTTCAATTTGGAGATGTAATTCAAGGTATGGCTTCTGCACATGTGAATCCCTATTTTCTGTCAAATTCTGATCACCCTAGGATGGTGTTAGTCTCTACCCATTTCAGTGGTGGACACTTTACTAGTTGGAGTAGAAGTGTGAAAATGGCCTTAGGTGCTAAGACTAAACTAGGTTTCATCACTGGCAGCCGTATTAAGCCGGCTGAGAAAAGTGAAGACTATAAAAAATGGATGAGAGTGGACTCAATGGTTATGTGTTGGCTCATAAATTCTATGACAAGTGAGGTAGCTGAGAGCCTGATGTATGTAGAAACTGCTAAGGAGCTATGGGATGAGATTAAGGAAAGATTTTATGAGTCTAATGATCCTTTAGTGTATCAACTGCGTAGGGATCTTTCTATGACTCGACAAGAAAATCTCTCAGTTGGTGCCTATTTTGGGAAATTGAAGAAGATATTGGATGAACTGCAGTTTCTTGATGAAGTTCCTAGGTGCAACTGTGGTGGCATTAATCACTACAGTTGTGGTTTGCTCAAAAGAGTTCTTGAAATAGAGGAAAAGGCTAAAGTGATGTAGTTTCTAATGGGGCTTAATGATGTGTATGTGCCTCTTAGGGGTAATGTGTTGTCTAAAGATCCTATGCCTGGTTTGAACAAGGCTTTTCAGATGGCCACTCAGATTGAAAGATCAAAGGGAGTCATTGGGGCAATACAGCATGAAGCATCTGCATTAGCATTGGCAAAGTTTGGTCAATTCGATATTGAAGCTAATGCTATCACTAAGTTCAGAGATGGAGACCAGTTTAAGCCTTATGGAGATCAGTACAAGCAGATTGAACAAGCTAAGTTTGAGCAAGCTAAGCAAGCTTATAAGAAAGCTAAGTATGATAGAAAGTGTGACCACGGTGGTAAAAGAGATCACACTAAGGACTATTGTTTCAAGTTAGCAGGCTACCCTGAATGGTTTAGAGGATCAAAGGATGATGATAAGCCAAAGAATTCAAGGAGATTTGTTGCACAACTTGAGATTGCACAACATGATAATCCATTTGATACAGAAGTTGAAGATGTCAAGCCTGATCAAGCTGTGGTGAATGCGGTTTTTCAGGAAGTGTTGAAACTATTGAAGGGCAAGGCACTTGCTGAAAGTGTTGATAGCTCTGCTAATCAAGCAATGGTGCATTTTGAAGGTACCCTTAGCACTTCTTTTCTTATTGCCATTAATAAATCACAAAATGATGTTTGGATTATTGATTCTGGAGCAACAAATCACATTGCTTTTGATAGATCAATATTCATTGATGTTATTGATTTAAGATCTGTCATCATCCTTGGATTGCCTGATGGTAATTGTATCACAGTTAAGCAACATGGCACTTTCAGGTTGTATGATGGGTTAATTTTGAGAAATGTGTTATTGGTTCCCCTGTTCAAGCATAATCTACTATCAGTGTCCAAAATAACTCATGACCAGATGTTCAGATTCAGTTTTGATGATATGACTTGCTGGTTACATGACCTTACAACTGAGAATTTTTTGGCAAGAGGTTATGAAGATAGAGGATTGTACAAGTTGAAAGCTGATGGTTAACAACCTTTGTCTTTGAAGATGTCTAGTTTGTTGAACAATGTTAGTTTGAATTTTAATAAGATGCAACTGTTGCATGCCAGACTTGGGCATATGTCCTTTTTCTAAATTTCAACATTTACCACATTGTGGGGTTAGTGATATAAAGACAGAATCATGTGACACTTGTGTTATGACTAAGATGCACAAGTTGCATTTTGACAGAAGTGACAAAATAGCTGAATTTCCTTTCCAATTGGTGCATATTGATGCCTGGGGTAGGCGTGGCCACGGGTCGGACCCGCCGGGTCAAGGGTCAGGGTTAGTCGACCCGAACCCAAACCTTCAAATTCACGGGTTGGCGGGTTCGAGTCGACCCGTTGACCCGGGGGATTCCCATATTAAAAAAAATTATTTTTTTATAATATTTTTGGCTGATACTCCCTCCCTTCGGCAAAACTTGTCATTTTAGCTTATTTCACAAGTTTTAAGGCAATTAACAAATGTACTAATTTACCCTCAATTATTACCCTCTTTTTTTACTTTATCGAAAACTACAACTAACAAACCATCAATCACATCAAGGGCGTTTTTGTAAAGTGAAGGGAAAAATACCTAAAATGATTAGTTTTTTTGAACAAAACTAACACCCTAAAATGACAAGTTTTGCCGAACGGAGGGAGTAAAAATTTTAAAAAAATTATATGTAAATACTTTTTGTACCTATCACTTTTTATTTCCATTTCATTTTAATATGAAGTGGAAAAAAAAACTTGATAAATTTTATATTTCTATAAAACTTCCTTCATCCATTACAATATAAATGTAGGGATATAAAACTTTTCAAACTTTACTTTATTTCAATATAAGAAATAAAGCTTAAAGTGAAGAATGAGAGCTAAGAGAAGATGGGGTACACATATATATATACCTTCATCCCTTTTCGTTCTAACTCTTAACTTTCAATGTGGGACAAGGCTCTTGTCCCACATTGGAAATGAGAGAATAGAGAAAGTCTTCCAAATCTATAAAAAGAGAAGGGTGATAGTGTTTTTGACCCACATTGCATATTGCAAAGTAGTTTGTGTTTATACTAGTGTAATACCCGTGCCTTGAAGGCACGGAAGCTTGATCCATTTTAATTTAAACATCATTTTATATATCTATATAATACTATATTAATATATATACGTGTTTACAACAAAAATATGTATAAAATATTTTTTTATAATTTATAAATTAGTTGGAAAGAGATACGGTACAAATTTTAGAAATGATTTAATAAGGTAAAGTAGTAATAATACTCAAACACACCACCTAATATAATTTGAAATAAATATATAATTATTATCATTATCATAGATCTAAAAAGTAAAATATAAGCTCCCGTACAAATATTAAAAAAATCATAACATGATTGTGTGAATAATTTTGAAGTTATGTAGATATAAATAACTTATTCATTATTTTCATGAGAAAGATGGTTAGAAAGAGAGAGAAATAAATAGTGAAAATAAAGATAAGATGGTAAAAAAAAATCATTAAAGGTAGAAAAGTGATCTAAGAAGTCTCGTCCAAGATGTAAAATAAGCATTAATAATGTTTGTGAGTCTTAAAATTTATTTATTTTTCGATAGTCATTTAAGATGTCTAAAATAATTAAATTATAAAAAAAACACTTTTTTGTCTCTAATTGATTTTTATAATTAATTTTTGAAATCGAATATTTACAAATTGATTATTACATGTTCGTTGTATGTAGACATTGTGGGGAATATTACAATCGGTTAAATATGATAAATCAACAATTTCAATATCCAAGAATAAAATCAGCCAAGACTTGACGAATGTTCAATGTACGTAGACGATTAAAATAGATCACAAATTGACATACAACATATCAAATTAAATTATATTTCAGCAATAATATTGACCAATAAGAAAATACCATTTGAATAAAAAATTCAAGTTTAATTGTGAGCGTGACACATCAGCAAAATGATACTCCCTCCGTTCGGCAAAACTTGTCGTTTTAGAGTTTTGTTTTTGTTCGGAAAAACTTGCCATTTTAGGTATTTTTGCTTCTACTTTACAAAAATGCCCTTAATTTGACTGATTTGTTGTGAGTTGTAGTTTTTGATAAAGTAAAAGTAGAGTAATAAATGAGGGTAAATTAGTAAAAAAAGAGTATAATTATTAGCTTTATTAAGAGTTGTGTGGAGAGTTAAAATGACAAGTTTTGCCGAACGGAGGGAGTAGTAGAATTAATATTATTAATAGAAGATTACCTATTATCGAAATGAATTTATAAAAAAAATTAAAAAAATAATATTTTATATAATTTTTAACATCCTAACAAAGCGTGAATGAATATTAAACAACATATTTAGCTAAACGAATAGAGAGAGTCGTAAATTTTAACATGATTGGGATAAATGTGATATAATAAACAAATATTCAAATGAATTCAATCAGTTAAGATAATGAATGCAGACAATCCGAGTACATCTTTGATTAATTTATTTGACAATGAAATACTTGCATGGTTGGTGAGAAAATATGAATATATGTGAAAAATTAATTTATACTCCGTAGCATTTTATAAACTGACATTGGATATGGGTCTATGTAGAGTATAAATTTACAAAAATAAAATATACCAAGATTCAAATTTAAGTTCAATATATGTAGACGAATTATGAAAATATTGCAATCGGAAAAAAAATGGAAACATGTCTCAATATTTACGGCAATATAACCGAAAAATAAAAAAAGGAATGGATTCAAATCATATTTAAAATAGGAAACAAATATTTTAAAGTTTCCGTAATAATATTGACCAATAAGAAAATACCATTTGAATAAAAAATTCAACTTTAATTGTGGGCGTGACACGTCAGTAAAATGCTAGCAGAATTAGTAATATTAATAGATAGATAGATAGATAGATAGATATATTGCAATCGGAAAAAAAAAATGGAAACATGTCTCAATATTTACGGCAATATAACCGAAAAAAAAAAAAGGATTCAAATCATATTTAAAATAGGAAACAAATATTTTAAAGTTTCCATAATAATATTGACCAATAAGAAAATCTCATTTGAATAAAAAATTCAACTTTAATTGAGGGCGTGACACGTCAGCAAAATGCTAGCAGAATTAGTAATATTAATAGATATTATGAATTATTCTATGAATATTATACATAATAATTATTATAAACATAAAAAAAATATTTTTTTCAAAACAAAAAATTCGGATAGTGGGTTGACCCGCCGGGTTAATGAGTTCAAAACCCCTGACCCTAACCCTAACCCGCAACCCGCCCCCACCCGTCGACCCGTCGGGTCACGGGTTGACCCGTAACCCGTGGCCACCCCTAGCCTAGGGTCCCTTTAGAACTCCTGCATTGTGTGGAGCAAAGTATTTCTTGACCATCCTTGATGATCACACAAGGTCAAATTTGGGTTTATTTGATGCAAGATAAGATGCAGGTTGTGAGTATTTTAACTGGTTTTATTAATTTGGTTGAAAATCAGTTTCAAGTCACAGTTAAAGCAATTAGAACAGATAATGACACTGAATTCACTCAGAAGAGTTGTAGTGAATTGTTTCTATCCAGAGGCATTGTGCATAAAAAATCTGCACCTGAGGTTCATGAACAAATATGGTATGGTTGAAAGAAAACATAGACATCTCATAGAAACTGCTCGGGTAATCAGATTACATGTAGACTTACCTGTAAAGTTTTGGGGTGACTGTATCTTGGGTGCAACTCATCTCATCAATAAGATGCCTTCTTTTATTCTCAAGTGGAAATCTCCATTTGAAGTGCAATACAGACATGCTCCATCTTATGATCAGTTGAAGGTTATAGGGTGTATGTGCTATGCATTGCAACCTAATGATCACAGAGACAAGCTTGTGATAATTGTAAGAAGGTGTGTTTTCCTTGGGTATCCTCCAGGGCAGAAAGCCTATAAGCTATTTGATTTAACCCTAAAAAAGGTCATTGTCAGTAGACATGTTCAATTCAGGGAGGATGTGTTTCCCTTCAAACAGATGTCTTCCACTCAGTCTTCTTCACAACAAGTCCCTTAGCAATTCTTTGATGATGATGAAGTTTCCCTCCCTGTTAGTCAACAAATTCCATCTCCTATGTCTCACCCTCATCTATCTAGGGAAAACATTTCTGCTACAGATGTTATCAGTCCTTCTGATTTGAGAGTTGTTGATGATTATGTTATTTCTACTCTTGCTCCAGTGGTTACAAAATCAGTCTTACACACCTGTCATTCTATTTCTCTCCCTAAGAGATAGATTCACATACCTACTCATCTACAAGATTTTGTTTGCTCTAAGCTCCCTAATAGAGGCCTGCCAGATTCTTCATCTTCTGAGTCATTTGTTGTGTTTTTTATCAACCATCCATCTCACTTATCACATGATTTCATTTAGTCTCATATCAACATGTGTTCAAGATTTGAACCTAATTCATATTCTCAGGCCAAAGGAGTGCCAGAATGGGAGACTGCAATGTGTTTAGAAATCTATTGGTTGCAAGTGGATCTTCAAGATCAAGTATAAACCAGATGGCTCCATTGAAAGGTATAAGTCCACGTTGGTTGCAAAAGGTTACAATCAGGTCAAAGATAAGGACTATAAGCAAACATTTTCACCTGTGGCTAAGCTTGCAACTGTAAGGGTCATATTGGCTATTGCTGCTAGCAGAGGTTGGGCTCTTCATCAGTTGGATGTTAATAACGCCTTTCTCCATGGATATTTGGATGAGGAAGGGTATATGACCCCTCCTCCTAGCTTGGCTGTTCCTACTGGTCATGTATGCAGATTGAAGAGATATTTGTATGGTCTTAAATAAGATAGTCGACAGTGGAATCATGAATTAACTAAATTCATGACTCGGATTGGGTTTTTTCAGTCCACATATGACTATTCTCTATTTATCAAACTGTCAGGCAACACTATGACAGTGGCTCTGGTTTATGTTGAAGATATGCTTTTATTAGGCAATTCCAATTCTGATATTGCTTTCACTAAGGATGCTTTACACAAAGGATTCACAATCAAAGATTTAGGCACTGCAAGGTATTTTTTTGGCATGGAAATTGCAAGGTCTTCTGCTGGCATTTTACTTAACCAGAGAAAGTATGTCTTAGATATCCTTAAGGATGCTCACATGGAGGCTTGTAAGCACACTGAGTTTCTAATGCAAAATGGTGTGAAGTTGTCTTCTCATGATGGTGAACCTATTCCTAATCCAGAGGACTATAGGAGGTTAGTTGGTCGACTCCTCTATCTTACACTAACTAGACCTGATATCTCCTACACTGTTCAGCAACTTAGTCAGTTCTTGTAAAGTCCTTTACGTCCTCATTGGAATGCTATGATTTATCTCCTTCCTTATCTCAAAGGCAGCTTCAACTATGCTCTATCTTACTCTGCTTCCTCTTCATTCATAGTTCAAGCATATAGTGATACAGATTGGGGAAACTGTGTTGACACTGGTCGTCCCCTAACTAGATTTTGTGTCTTTCTTGGTTCCTCCATGGTGTCTTGGAAGACAAAGAAGCGGAAGGTTGTCTCTAAATCTTCAACTGAAAGCGAATATAGAGCAATGTCAGTTGTTGCAAGTGAGTTGGTGTGGCGTCCAGGATTGTTATCAGACTTATGCATTCTCATTTCAATACCCGTCACACTCTTTTGTGACAATAAATATGCACAACAGTTGGCTATTAACCCAGTGTTTTATGAGAGAACGAAACATGTGCGTATAGACTGCCATTTCATTTGAGAGATGGTGCAACAAGGTTTTATTTGCTATGATCATGTGGATTCCTCCCTACAAGCTGTTGATATTCTTACCAAAGCCTTGGGAGCCAAACAACATGATGTTCTTCGGTCCAAGCTTGGTCTTGTTCTTCCTTGTGCAAGTTCAGCTTGAGGGGGGTATATGGGAACATATAAGGTGTTGTGATGGTTGTGAATCTTGTGATTCATGTATCATTCAAACAAAGAAACACAACACATAACACATTCATGTATCATTAGTCTTTTCACCTTGTTCTGTTAGTTGTAACTGAATAAAGGCAGTAGGAGGTGCTAGGTTGGAGTTGAGTTTTTAGATGTAATAAACACATTTGGTTCTCGAGTGTGAAAGAGAATTTTCTCCAATTTCCATTTCTCTTGAATCTTCTTCATTTTCTGAATTGAATCGAATTGATATTGTTCAAAAGTCTTATTGATAGATATAGCCTCAATGAGATTATTTTATCATTAAATTCATTCCATCATACCCTAGAGCTATTATTGAAATCATTTCCTCAAAAAAAATCCGTGTAGTGTGGATGGATCCCATTTTGGTGAATATTGATAAAACTCTGTATCCTTCTTGTTTGTTCAAATTTATGTTCTTTCTCGCATCCGTTACAATCTAAAGGTCAAAATTCAAGATGTGCATATACTTCATATTCAGAGCCAAGAAGGAACTAGGATTCGTCTCTCTTTCATAACCTTGATGGAAACCATGGCTCCGACATAGGTAAAAACGCATGAGCGTGCGTTTTAGTTATGCAAATAGTGCACGAACGTGCATTCTTGGCACACGAGCGTGCATTCTTAGGCTTTCTTCTCTCGGTTTATTGCCACTTCTCTGACTTATCGCGATTTCATGACGGGCCATCTAAATCCTCTCGGGTACCTCATATCGCTCGATCTATACTCTAATATTGCACTACAATGAACACTATCAAATATATAGCTCCTAAATTGCCACCATATCACCTGAAAATTATGCAAACAAGAAATGTCTAGACATCTAAACTCGAAAAACTACAAAATTTCATAAAAAAATTGCAAAAAAATACCCAACAAAACATCCTAAAACTAAACTAAATGCATGTCCCAATCAACTAAAATGGACGTAATCACGCTGCATAAATAAGCTCGAATGACTCCTCTAATTGACAACACTAATTACATTGCCATACAAGGTTTTCAATTGCATCTTTTCCAATGTACCTAGAGACATTGTAAATTGTTAGATGAGTACTATGATTGATCAACCTGAATTGAAATGCACCAAAAGTGGACACTTTTTTTTTTTTGAACTTACCAGACAATTTTTATTTTTATTTTTTGAAGTAGGAGAAAGAAAGAAAGATAGATGATCGATCTTTTCTAGACCTGTCAATCGGGCCGAGTTCGGGTCCGGGTCATTCAAGCCCTGGGTAAATCGGGTTACCGGTCGCTAGGGTTGTTATCTGAGTCGAACAGCTCGAGCTCGGCTCGGGCTCGGCTCGGAAAAGCTCGAGCTCAGCTCGTTCGAATACATAAAACAAGCCGAGCTTGAACAAGGTTTTAGGCTCGAACCGAGCCCGAGCCGAGTTCGGAAGCTCGAGGGTATGGTATTTTACGAAATTACCCCGTAAAATAAAGTATGAGGAGTGGAGGATAGAAGGTTGGACGCCGCTTCACCTTGTTTCAACCTTTCTAAAGTTCTTTTGCCTCGTTCAATCGCCGCCACGCCTTCGATCTCGGATATCCCAGTCTCTCCTTTCTCCCTCAGTTCCTCTGCGCTCGTACTCCATCGTTGTCGCACTGTTCGTGTTTCCTCCAGCAGCAGTCCAGCACAGGTGAGTACATCTTCTTCCTTGGTTTCTCCTGAGTCCCTCTTTCCTTCGTCGGTTAATCCTCCTCAGTCCCTCCTTCATTTGTTCAGTCGCGGCACAGGTGAGAACAGCTTCTCCTCCGACGAGAAAGAGATAACAGATCTCAGATCTGCACTCTACGTCGCTACTAGCCAGGAAATCTCACAGATCTGAGAAAGAGATCTCAGATCTGCTCACCCTGCCCTCCAAGAGATATCAGATCTCAGATCCGAGAGAGATCTCACTGTCGGCGACTTCTGGTGCCCTGTCGCCTTCTCTCTCTCGGCGGCTCCGGACGACCTTTCTCTCTGCAACTCATGAAATAATCGAATCTCTGCTCTCCCCGGCATCCACTGTGAAAGTGAAAGGTATATTTATTCTTCTCCTTCAAACTCTTTTGTTGATTTTCTGATATTGATTCATATTGATTTGCTTGTCTCAATTTAGGGTTTTGCCTCCACAGTTATCTCAAATTTTTATTGATTCGCCTCTATTGCTGATTTTTATTCTTCTCCTTCAAACCCTTGATTCGCAATTATTGATTTTTATTGCTCATCTCAGCTTATGCAATGTTTGTTATATGTTATCCTTGATTCTTTGTTGTTGTTGTTGTTATGAGAAGGATAATGTACAATGTCTCACTTGCCTAGAGAGGAAGAGCTTGACTATAAGAAGAGGAACCAGGTTGAAAAGAGGAGCTTAGGAATCAAGCCGCAAGATTGAACTTTTGCAAATCTTTTAATTTTAGTCTTTGAGCGTGTAATGTAATTTTAGTCTTTTAATTTTATGTAATTTTATACTTTATGTTTTTCTTATGTGTTAGTAGAAAATATCTATGGTTCATTTTGATTTTAAACTGTCAGTTTTACAAATTTCTTTATAGATGAACTGCTAAAAACAAGCCTATCGAGCTTGAACAGCTCGAACGAGCTTGGGAAACGAGCCTGAACGAGCTTAGGCTCGTTTGTTCGGCTTGAACGAGCTTATCAAGCCGAGCTCGAGTATGTGATTGGGCTCGCGAGCCGAGCTTGAACACCAAAAAAAGCTCGTATAAATTTTAGGCTCGAGCTCAGCTCGGCTCGTCTCCTATTCGAGCCAAGCTTGAACATGTCAAGCTCGGCTCGTTTGGCTCGAATAACACCCCTACCGGTCGCTCTGGGTCGAGCCAAACTGAATTTGTCCTGGGTTCGGGTCGACCCACTTGGTCAAAAAAACTCAAACTTTTTAAAGAATTTTTAAAAATATTAAATAATATCAAAATTGAATTATAATATAAATATGTCAAATTAAACTAAATAATAATATTATAATTAAACTTATGAATAATATTATATTAACATTTTAAGCATAAAACATCATATTTATACAAATAAGTGTTCTAAACATACTATAATTATAAAATATATAAGTTATTTTACTTATGAGTGACCTTAACGAATACAATTGCATGACGAATCTGTCTGGGGTCAATATCTGGTGCTTGTGTGGTGTCTACATAGTGCTGACTCAGCGGGTCGATTGACCCAACGGGTCACCGTGTCTTGACCCTAAAAGTCCCGGGTAATTCGGGTTTGGGTCGATTTTGGGTCCCGGGTCTGAAACACTGGGTTCAAACACGTAAAATTACAGGGCATACGAGTCGGGTTTTTCGGGTCGGGTCATGTTTTGACAGATCTAAGTCTACTCTTTCGCTCTTTATACTAGTTTTTTCTCAGTGTAATATTCTTTGATGATTTGTTTTTATTGTTCCTCATAATGGTTTGTCCGTTGCCGGTCTTTTAAGCCTCCCAACTCACCGAACATGTCTGATGTCTGGTTCATCGAATTCTTTTCTATTAAAAAAAAAAAAAGAGATGGTTTGTGCGCACTGGCGGATTTAGGGGTGGGCTCGTATGAGCGCAAACCCACCCCAATCCCGGAAAAAAAATACGAAAGGTTAAATATATAAAAAAAAATAAAAAATAAAAATGTCTAAATTAATTTAGAAGTGAAATGGATCATAAAGTTTACCTTACCTAGTTGGTAAAGTATAAATAAGGAACTTTTTCCTCTCTATCTAGAGCCCAAGGTTCAATTCCCACCTTTTACATTTTCTTCACTTATTTTTAACTATCTTTTTATATATAAGTTCAAATATCTTTTTAATTAAATTGAGAATAATTAATTTCAATTAGTATTGTTTGAATTATATTTTAGTCATTCATTGGGGGTTTCCTTGAATTTTTTTTAACTAATTATAAATTTTATTCGATCACTTCTAATAATATGGATAAGTCTTTGAATTTTTTTTTACATAACCCATCACAATTAAATTTATTTAAAGTTTAGCAAAACTCGTTTATTATTACTTAATTTTTAGCCTAAATCTCGTTCACCCCTATATTACTGTCTCACTTCGCCACTGTCTTTTCATGCGATACGTAACAGTCGGGCATCGGAAACAAACACAGATAAGTCCAGCAACAGTAGGCCAAGCCCGGTACGGCCCACCCCACCTTTGTCTGCATATCAATAAAGGAATCCCCCACTCCTCCTTTATTAATATGTCCCCTTCACCCTCACTTTCACTCTGATCAACTCGATCACCTCCTCTAATTCAATTTCACTTCAAACATTACAACCCATTTCCACTCTTTCTTTCTATATATAAGTACCTCGATCTCAATAGTTTCATCTACAGCAAATACATTAAAATTAAGTAATTTATTAACAAGCTACATTCATAGATCGATGGTGGGTTTCTTAAGAAAACTGGGATTGGGGTCGTCTCCCACACCGAGCTCCAGCGCTTCCACATTGCCGATGGCCGAATCCTTTAGAAAGCATGCAGCTGGCGGTGGAGGCGGTGGCACCGTCGAGCCCACCCGGAGAAAGCCCGGTGGATGGAAGACTATGCCCTTCATATTAGGTACTGTGTGCTATTTAGTTTATACAAATTTTGTATTTAATTTTTATTTTTTTTCTGCAAATTTTAAAAACAAATTAAGCATTGGAAACTTTTTTTTTTTTTTTTTTGTATATTGGTTTTGAATTTTGTTCGAGCTCAAATTCTTTAATTAAATTATGTTTTTATAATACACAATTATTGATAGAAATCCGCAAGTTAATTTTTTCAAATTTTTGCTTTGGATGATGTACTTTAAGTTTATCGATTTATGTTAGGCTAAGTATATATGTTTGATTTAGAAATTAGTTCTTAAATGTCAAGTCTTAATTAATAATTTTAACTGATAAGAATGATGATAAGAATCACACGTAGAGATCAATAGATCACAAGTTTGACTCCCCTCTTTCCTATTACCTATGAAAAAAAAAGATTATTTCTTAAATTGAGGGACATAAAAAATCAACCGCTTATACAAAATGATTTTAAAATATCATAACAATAAAAATGATTTAAATCTCAATATTTGACACATACTATTAGAAAATTCGATTAAAGCTAATACAATACGTACTATAGTGAAAGGTTACTATATGTAAATTATTGAAATTAGTAAATTTAAGAAAAAATAATTTATATACTTTTTAACACTCAATTCCTATACATTGAGTATAATTTATGTGAACTAAAAAAGAATTAATTGAGTTTTATATTTAAATAATCAAAATGGAAATAGATAAAATATTAGATAAAAAGAGATTGGAAATGGAACTTGCATAATCCTTTGATTGTAATAAAGTAAAATTCCTCCTAATTGTGGAATTTTTTTATATCAAATTTAACAATAATTATCATATAGAAAATGTAAAATATGAGAATTTTTTTTTTTCACAAGTTGGTGTGGGGCTACATCCCTACATCACATATCAAGAGGTTCGAAGTTCGAATTCCCTTGAAAATATGGAGTCACTTATGAGTGAGAGGGTCAACCTCTTAAATGGACTTTTACTATTCAGACACGTTTTTTTAGGAGCTAAAAACTACATAAAATATTAACTTTTTTTTTTAATAATTACAAACTTATTATCAATAAGTTTGTAATTATTAAAAAAAATTAATAAAAAAGTTAATATTTTATATAGTTTTTACCTTCTTAAAAAAGTGTGCGTGAATAGTAAAATCCATGTATTTTTGGACAGAGGTAGTAATAATTAAGTACTCTCCAAATATTTATACTTTTACGTGTATTAACAACATAATCATGAAAACTTCGAATACACCCTTGTTTATTGCTCCCGTTTCATCGATTGACCGAATAAAGCGATGATCTTCTACAACCTATAGTGTACCACCTTGATATAGCGCTAAATTATTTATGTTATAAAACAATATTAAAACAATTATAAAATTAAATTTAACTTTTATCATAATTTATGGAGTATCATAATTAAATGGCAAAATTGCAGAAAACCACCCTTTAAACATGATAGTTTGCAAGAAACCACCCTTTAAATTTATTTTTGCGGCAAACCACCCTTTAAATATAATAGTTTGCGGAAAACCACCCTTTAAAATACATTCATTTAAAAATCACCACCCATCATCACTTTTCATTAAAATTTTATTAAGTAAATCAATATCACCTTTTTACCCCTTAATATATATATATATATATATATATATATATATATATATATATATATATATATATATATATATATATATATATATATATATATATATATAACTTAATATACTACATCCGATCCAAAATATATGTCGTTTGACTTTTCAGAACGTATTTTAAGAAGGTAAAAACTATATAAAATATCAACTTTTTTAAAATTGTTTTTTACATATTAGTATTTGTTGGTAATAAGTATTAAATTGTAAAAAAATAATAAAAAAAAAGTTAATATATTATATAGTTTTTAGCTCCTTAAAATACGTGTTAAAAAGTCAAACGACATATATTTTGGATCAGAGGGAGTAATATATAGATAAATAGATATCGATTATATATTAATTCAATGTATTGAATTAAACTCATTGGTTTTAAAAAATGTAGAATATCTTAAGGATTTTTTTTAAAATATATGGAGTAATTGTAATTGAAGGTTATTGATTAAAACGCCTAAAAATATGTTGGTTATGAGATTCTAAAAAAAAGTGGGTTATGTCAAATTATCATAAAGACTTATATATTAGATATAGATGACACATCATCTTAAATTCTTATAAATTAATATTATATATAGATATATAGATTTAATATAATACATAAAGATTTAAATATAGATTCAAATCCAAAATATAATACTTTATCCCCCAAAATATATACTCCCTCTAATCCAAAATATATGTCGTTTGACTTTTTAACACGTATTTTAAGGAGCTAAAAACTATATAATATATTAACTTTTTTATTATTATTTTTTTACAATTTAATACTTATTACCAACAAATATTAAGTTGTAAAAAATCATTTTTAAAAAGTTGATATTTTATATAGTTTTTACCTCCTTAAAATACGTGTTGAAAAGTCAAACGACATATATTTTGGATTAGAGGGAGTATATATTTTGGGGGATAAAAGAGTAATTTTGGTTTACTTAATAAATTTTTAATTAAAATTGTTGATGGGTGGTTTTTTTAAATGAATGCATTTTAAAGGGTGGTTTGCCGCAAACTACGACATTTAGAGGGTGGTTTGCTGCAAAAATAAATTTAAAGGGTGGTTTCTTGCAAACTACCCTATTTAAAGGGTGGTTTCCTGCAATTTCGCCTAATTAAATTGTAAAATTCTATCATAATATTCTCTCTAAAATTTAAAACCTGACTACCCTCTTTTTCTGTTTTGAAGTATGGATTAGTTGGTAGCTGACGTCTGACGCTGAAGGTGTGATATCAGCGTACATAAATACTCCCTCCGTTCCAAAATACATGGTCTTTTACTTTTCGACACGTTTTTTAAGGAGCGAAAAACTCTATAAAATAATATTTTTTAATTAATTTTTTTTATATAATTAGATACTTATTAGTAATAAGTATCAAATAGTATAAAAATTTTAATTAAAAAAATAATATTTTATAGGTTTTTTCGCTCCTTAAAAAGCGTGTCAAAAAACAAACGCCCATCTATTTTGGAACAGAGGGAGTAATAAAATAAAGTCCAACTAACCAAATGCCCATCGTGCAATTATTTTATTACTCCCTCCGTTCCAAAATACATGGTCTTTTACTTTTCGACACGTTTTTTAAGGAGCGAAAAACTCTATAAAATAATATTTTTTAATTAATTTTTTTTATATAATTAGATACTTATTAGTAATAAGTATCAAATAGTATAAAAATTTTAATTAAAAAAATAATATTTTATAGGTTTTTTCGCTCCTTAAAAAGCGTGTCAAAAAACAAACGCCCATCTATTTTGGAACAGAGGGAGTAATAAAATAAAGTCCAACTAACCAAATGCCCATCGTGCAATTATTTTATTACTCCCTCCGTTCCAAAATACATGGTCTTTTACTTTTCGACACGTTTTTTAAGGAGCGAAAAACTCTATAAAATAATATTTTTTAATTAATTTTTTTTATATAATTAGATACTTATTAGTAATAAGTATCAAATAGTATAAAAATTTTAATTAAAAAAATAATATTTTATAGGTTTTTTCGCTCCTTAAAAAGCGTGTCAAAAAACAAACGCCCATCTATTTTGGAACAGAGGGAGTATTATTTTTATACAAATTGCAAACTATGGAGTAAAATGATTTCCATAAGTAGGTTGCAATTATCATATGCGTTACGTATGTGACTGATTGATTTCAGTTACAAAATTAGCAGTTGCATGTCACATAGTTTGGCAATCTACACTGCATATCGTTGTCCTCATTTTATATTACTCTGAATTTCAATTTTGAATTCAAACGAGAATCAAGATTTTTTTTTTTTCCAAAATCTTAGTATCGAAAACATAAATGCAAACCAAATTATTGCTCTGGATTTTCAATTTTTTATTCAAACTAAAATAAAGAAAAAGTTTTTGAAATTCTATTTTATATTTTATAAAGATGTTTTTCTTATAGGCGAGCATGAGTTTTGTTTTTTTTTTAAATAAAAAATAGTTTCTAGACGAGCAGTGTGAGAGCAACCTCTCAAATCAGGGAGGATGCGTATAGTACTGGTTCAGATCCTTATTACCGGTTGAGTCACCATGATTTACCTCATTTTACAATCTCGGTTGAGCTGGGGTGGACGATTTTACCCTTTTGGAGCATGGAAGGAAATCGAAACAATGATGGCAAGAGGGTTGAAGCCGAGCTATTAATGTTGGTTAATTATCATTAATAGAATTAGTTATTATTTACCTGGTACCAAAATATGGGTCCCTTAATTTATTGACCCTTTTTAAAATATTAAAAACTATATTCTATTTATAATTATATATGTGTGTGTATATATATATATATATATATTACTAATAAATACGGCATTATAAAAAATTAATTAAAAATCAATATAGTTTTAAATTTTTTAAAAAATAATTTATATTGTGAAAAAGAGGGTATACATTTATTTTAAATTCATTAATTAAAACAAAAACATAAAATGACAAATATATATTAACAACTTTTTGTAGGTATAAAATGCATATTGAAGCTTAAAAATGCAAGTGTTAGAATGTGGTTTAAATTAACGAGAATTAAAGCATGAAGGTGTTATCTTCTTTAATACTAGTATTTTGTTTGTGACGGTTTAACCGTTTGTTGTTATTTCGACAAATTGATTCATTAGACACTAATGTTTCGAATTTCTTTCCATTTAAAAATAAAAATAAAAATGAATGAAAGTTAACTTTTGTCGTCCATAGTATCTTAACTAACTGAACAATGTTTGGATTTTGATTTTTCTGCTTTGTTGTTGCTTATGTCTTTAATATGTTTGGTGGTTTGTCCGTCGCCAATTTTTCGGTCTATCACCCTGTAGGAAACGAGACATTCGAGAGGCTAGCGTCATTTAGTCTGTTAGCAAACTTCATGGTGTACTTGAAGCGTGAATACCACATGGACCAAGTCTCCGCGTCAAACCTCATCAACATCTGGTTCGGCGTCGCCAACTTTGCCCCTCTGCTCGGCGCCTTCCTCTCCGACGCCTACTTTGGCCGCTTTATCGTCATTGCCTTCGCCTCCTTCGCCGGTTTCTTGGTACATCTTTTCCTCAATCTAACCACATTATATATAACCCACAAATTAAAATTACTGAAAACAGCTTGTCGACACTGACTCATTACTGGCCTAACAGGGGATGGTAGTGCTGACCTTAACAGCATGGGTCCCAACCCTGAGGCCCAATTGCTCAGCTCCGGCCCAATGCAGCAAGCCGAGCTCAGTCCAGATGGGCGTCCTGGTGGCGAGCCTATCGCTGCTGGCGGTCGGCACCGGTGGGATCAGGCCGTGCAGCATACCGTTTGGCGTTGACCAATTTGACCTGACAAATGAGGAAGGAAGGAGAGGGATGAACAGCTACTACAACTGGTACTACACAACCTTCACGGTGGTGGTCATGATCGCCTTGACCGTCATGGTTTACGTCCAGGACAACTTCAGCTGGGTCATCGGCTTCGGGATCCCGACCTCCCTCATGCTCGCCTCCATCGTCCTATTCTTCCTTGGCACCCGCCTCTATGTCTATGTTAAGCCCGAGGGTAGCATCTTCTCCGGCGTTGCCCAGGTGTTCATCGCCGCCTTCCGCAAGCGCCGCCTCCAGCTCCCCGACCCCCAGAAGGTCCCTGCACTCTACTATGACCCTCCATTGCAAGGGATCGTTCTCTCCAAACTTCCCCTTACCGACGAGTTCAAGATGATGAACAAAGCAGCAGTAGTGGAGAAGGGTGACCTGAACCAGGACGGGACAATCGCAAACAAGTGGAGGTTGAGCAGCATCCAACAGGTAGAGGAGGTGAAATGCCTGATCCGGGTGCTGCCGGTGTGGGCCTCCGGGATCATCTGCTTCACGGCGGCCACCCAGCAGTTCACCTTCACGGTATCGCAGGCATTGGCCATGGACCGCCACATCAAGAAGGGCAGTAGCTTCCAGATCCCGGCAGGCTCCATGGCCGTCGTCTCCATGCTTGCCATTGGCGTTTGGGTCCCCATCTACGACCGCTTTGTCGTCCCTATGCTCCGAAGGGTCACCCACCACGAGGGAGGGATCACCCTCCTCCAACGGATGGGCGTTGGCCTCGTTATATCCGTCGCTGCAATGGCCGTCGCAGGTAAGTTTATGAATCAATTAAGCAGACACATAAATAGGGATGAGCTGAGCTGATATATGCAAGTTTAATTGGCTAGCAAAATCTAATATGAATCGACTATATAACTCGAATTCATACTTGATCGAACCTGAAAATCTAGCGCAATGTGCAATTTGAACCCGAATCTAAGCCTGCCCCATTTGACTCGATACCCCAATGGATATGAATATGCACCGACCCGACCTGGCTCATGCCTGACCCATCCTTAACCTGATCCGAACAAGAACTGATTCATCTTTATAATTACTTTAATTTTCTAATTTTTAAACACACTAATAATGTAAATTACCTATAATGTGACCAAATATAGCTAAATAAATGAAGTTTAATAGTCAATCATTAGGATATAACAAAAAACAATCCTCATTTTATAATAAAACTAACCTGATTTGACCAGAACTTGTCCGACCCTACCCAAACCCACAATATACCCAACATTGACTGAATCAACAAATGCGTATACCTGAACTCGACCCAATCAACCCGATCATCACCTCTATTAGGGATTAGGCATCTATTTCTTCTCTTTTTTGTCCCTGCAATTAAGTGTTGTAAATGGATGACTTGATAGGAGTGGTAGAGAAGCACAGGAGGGAGTACACATTGGCCCACCAGAGGCCAATGTCAGTGATGTGGCTGGCCCCACAGCTGATCCTAATGGGGCTAGCTGAAGGGTTCAACTTCATAGCCCAGATAGAGTTCTACAACAAGCAGTTCCCGGAGAACATGAGGAGCATCGCCACTTCCCTCTTCTTCTGCACCATAGCTGGCTCCAGCTACCTCAGCACCTTCATCACCGACATCGTGCACAACTACACCGGTGGCCATGGCCCCGGCAAGCACGACTGGCTTGACGACCAGCTCAACCTCGGCAGGCTCGACTACTTTTACCACCTCCTGGCCCTCCTCGGAGGCCTCAACTTCATCTACTTTCTGGTCGTCTCCATTAGGTACCACTACAAGAGTGTACAGTTTGAGGAGATCGTAAAGCCAGAGTACAGTGACCTTGAGCTAAGCTCAGCTAAGTTTTAAAACCAAGACCCTCCTACATACATATATATAGCTTAAGAATATAGACATATAAATAACTTAAAGAATATAGACATATAAAGTAAGTATTTCGGGCTGCATCGATATATCGATCTGTAGCATGTAAGATCCTCACTTTTATTAATCGATGCAATAAGACCTATAATACTGTAGTGGAGCTTTTTATATATTGGTTCAGTGAAAGCTAAGAGTTGGTCGGTCCACATAGGAACTTTTAATTACTCTCCAATCAGGCTACGAAGACTCCACGTTAATGGTAAGACCTTAAGATGCTAACTAGCTTGTAGGTCAATATTAAAGGATGATGAAAGACAAAACTAGACTCGGATTCTTGAAACCAAGGCCAAAGTGTTTGATCAATATATTCTAATCGATACTCATTATTGTATTTTATATTGCAAGGAATATTGTGAGTTCAAAATGTTTTGGGCCATATAAGTCCAAGCATAGGCTTCATTATTGAGCCTTAATATTCATTGAGATTGGATTGATCGAAAAATATACTATGTATATCTCCTAATGTGTTTTATGTAGAAAGAGGATATTGAGATATCTTTCAGGATTGGGCTCGAAAGCTATATAAGGATTCTCGGAATTTTGGCTCCATCAAATCCTTTAGAAGTATGTGTGAACAGATGTGGAAGATTGTGCATGTGTTAACGTTTTGGAAAGAAAATATTTGGAGAGGTTCAAATTTCAAACGGCTTCCTATCATCCATGAAGATGGAAACGACTATGAAATGCAAGAGAAGATCAATAAACAACATTGCAGCACAAGTTCAAAGCGATCAAAGTTCTTCAAAGCATTCATCATCACAGTTTCTCTCACAAAGTTCTCATAGTTCTTAGCTATTTTATTTTTGAGAGTTGAGGGAAACACTTTAGCGTATCGTACAATTCATTTGTCTTACACTAAGAGTATTCCATACTCAAACAAAACGCACTTTAGTGTGTGGTGATGACTTTTATTTCACTTGTAAGGTTGAGTTGCTAGAATAGAAGCAGTGAGACTTTGTAAAGAAGAAAGGGAAGTTCTTCTAGGATATTCTAGGGCTCTAAGGAAAGTGAAATAAAAAGCATTTAAATTCTACGGGTTGAATAACCCTAGGTAGAGACGTAGGCCAAGATCTAGGCTGAAGCTAACGGGGAATGATTGCCTTTTGGTTAGAATAACAAAGACACCCAAAGACAAGAAGGTGGGTATAAGATGGGTTTTATGTGGTAGAGAGAAGATACCAGAGACCTATTTTGAAGAGTTGTGGTGGGAAGAAGGTTGAATATATAACAAGCCGTTTTTAAGGTTTGTGGCCAATAGATAAGAAGGATAGGAGACATCATTTATGGTTCTAATGAAACGTTCAACTTTTCCATTTTGAGGAGAGGTATATGAACACGAGAACCTAAAGCCTAAAGGTGATGCCATTAGAAGCAATTGCAAAGAAGTTTCGAAAGTATTTGTTGAATTACTTATCATTTTCGCATTGAAAACTTTTGACGAGAGTATATTAAACTAAGTTTTCACAAGGGTATGGAATCGAGCAAACAAATGGAACACCTGAGACTTGAACTAAATTGGGAATCCCACAGGTAAAGTCTCATCTAAAAATAATTAATTAATATTTATGTCCCTTAACTTCTTACTAGCTATTGGTCAACGACTACGGGCATGTTTGGCATGTAATTTTTTTAATCTAGCTTAAGATTATAATCTAGATACAATTTTTTATCTAGATTAAGATTTTAATCTTTGTGTGGAAATTAAATAGATTAAAATCTTGTTTGGCATGACTAGTGATTCTCCAAGCTTTTTGGAGATGAAAGTGTAAAATTACCAAAATGGGTATGAATAGATGAAAGAAAACAATTACACTATTTTATTTAATGCATGACTTTACATCCCAATCATATTTGGCCTGGGCTATAAAGTTCCTTTAAATACGTGACTTTATAGCCCGGCAACAAGGTCGGGCTATTAAACCAAAATCATACCTTGTAAAAAAATTCAAAAACTAGCAATTGTGGCTTCAACAAAACACCCCATAGCCTAACAGCTTGACTGTTAGGACTGTAAACCCTTCCAGCTTGAGCCTATCGTTTCAAAGTCTTCTTAGTCTGAGCACCTAATCCTTCAAGATTCTTCTAGTTAGATTTTTCAGGCATGCCAAACATATGATATTGCTTGCCAGCCTCTGATTCCAGCAAGGGCACAAAAGCTGAAATACACACAGTCACTAAACTTTCAAAAATAGGAAACATCTAATGAAGTATATATTGAGAATGCAGGTATCTGACTGATCTTATAAAGATTTAGGTGAAAGAGAGCAGAGGCTGATTGATATTTGATTGGAAACCTGAATTATGAAGAACACCTTATATGTCCTATGCGAGTTCAGAATGTTTCATGTCTTACTTTTTAATAAGACGATGAAACAATTCATTTAATTATCAGATCATAGCTTCTATGGTTTGTAATTTTGTATTAGTGAAAGTCAAAAACAGGGAATGTTACAAAGGTCATAATAACAAAAGTGCTAAAAAAGCACCAGAAGCCAATATCATATACTGTAGCATATACTAACAAAAGTTATTGAGTAAACAGAAAAGGAAAAACTTTGAACAAAACACTGAAATTCTCACCTTCACTTCTTCCATGCCCTGACCCATTCAAGGTCAATATTATCACTATGGTAGCTCCCGTGTGCTATCAGAAGAGGTTAGACCCAAGGAGGTGGTTTTGGTAGTAGTGCACCTCCATTAGCTAAAGGAATTCCTCGTCCAGATAGTTTTTGGATGTTGGATGGATCCTTGGCATTACTAAAAACAACAAAAATTGTGCAAGTTATAATAAATGAGGACAATTGCCTGCACCAATTTAAATACAGGTGCCATATAAAGTAAATACCTTTGATTTTCACATTTCAAAACCTACGCATCTATAATTGGTTCAACCTCCAGAAAGACCTTCAGTGAGGTATATATTTTAAATAATTTGTATTTATTTATTTTCATGGTTTTATTTTTACCACCTTCTCTATTTCATTTTTCCCAGCTTCAAAATTCAACCTATTGCTAAATTGTAACAAGATTTGGAAAAAATATCCTTCTTTTAACAATCACCAAATATCTCAAATTCTTAAGCTCTACTCAAGTCTTCTTAATGTACTTTTAAGTAAAAACTAAGAAGACAATCCATGATGCAGTCTATTCTTACAATGTAATGAATCATTCAAACTGAATTTATATACAGGGTACAGTGATACCAATTAGAAACCTTCAGAATGCTAACAAACATATCCCAAATGATAACGCAATATCAAAAAAGCATGATAAAACACCCAACCTCACAAAGAGCACTTTTACTGCAGCAAGTTGATTTCAAAATTTAGATTCCTAAAGCGGGAGACACTGCCACAGTTGAGTTCAAATTCAGATTCAATACATCAGTGTGTAAACAAGTCAAGCTAAATGTGCCTCAACTTCTTTTCTAATTGAAAAATGCATCAGTTGGGATGTGTATTTGTTTGGAATCACTGAATAATATAAGCATAAGCAAACATTTGTATTGAGTATTGACTGCAAAAGCATATAGCATAAACTTGTCCAATTTATTCAACAACCCGTTTGGATAAAAAATACCCTTCTACCGGGATTTGTACCCACCCTACTAGAAATTTAGAGATCAAATTTCAGGCCCTTCAATCGAAAATTAGGGTTGTTACAAATCGAATTTCAGGCCCTCCAATCGAAAACTAGGGTTGTTGTAAATCGAAATTGCATAGAGAAAACTGTACAATAAAGAGGTGAAAGCGAAATTGCATAGATCGAAACCCGATCTCTTACCTGAAGGTCATGAGAGTGAAATCGCTTGGTGGAGAAGACGAAAAGACACTTGTGAAGAACCCTGCCAACAAAAGCGCAAGTGGCCATTGATGATTTTCAAAAGCAAATTCAGAGATCGAATCGATTCCAAAATTTGCAAACCTCACCATCGAAGTTTGTCGTCGTGAATGGAAGGAGCAAGTGAACTAGTTAAGACGGAAATGGAGTTATGCGAATAAGGCAGACTAGGGGTGGGCGGGTCGTCCCGCGTCCCGTCCCGCGTAATTTTTGCGGGACGGGACCGGGACGGGATTTACTCTTTTTTTCTTAATCCTGCACGGGCCTTGTCCCTCGCGGGACGGGACCGGGACGGGACGGGCCTTGTCCCTCGAATTAAAAAGATTATAAAAAAATTAAAAAATTTATGTATATTTTGTGATTTTCAAAGATGTAATACATATATATCTATATTTTTTTTTATATTTTACGTGTTACTTATATATACATACACACTGATGCATAGCTTACACCGATGTTAAATTTTTTGATGAATACACCGATGCTAAATGCTACACTATTACAGTGTATGTATATACTGTAATACGTATATACACATACATGTTCACACTGTACAAGTGTGTGATCCAAGTATAGTATTATATATATACTGTAATGTATAATGTGTAACATAATATATATTATACATATATATAATATATTATTATTATTATTATTATTATTATATATGCGGAACGGGACGGGATTTGCGGGATTAGGACGGGTCGTCCCGCGTCCCGTCCCGCATAATTTTTGCGGGACGGGACCGGGACGGGCCCGGGATTTGCGAGATTTGTGCCCACCCCTAAGGCAGACATTGAAGAGAAGATAGGGATACTTTGGTCTTTTCCAATCTCAAACGCTGCTCGGATTTCATCCAAAGCTTCCATAGGGGAGATGGAGATGAAACGCTTTGCAAGCTTGTGAGGGAGATGAAAGTCTGAGCGTAGGGCTGATATACGAGCTAACGAGCTCGAGTAGTGGGTGTTCAAACTCAGCTCGTTTACAAACGAGCCGAGCTCGAGCTCGAGCCTTATTTTCTCGAGCCGAGCCAAGTCGAGCTCGAGCTACTCACAAAATGTAGATCTGTGATTCAAAGTGAATGGAGTCCAAAAGGCAAAGCGGGTGACAGACTCTTTAGAAGAAGAGGTTAAATAAAACCTAGGGACAGAACTGTAATTTCACCTACGAAACGAGATATACGCCCTATTTACAAGGGGTTAAATAAAACCTATTTACATGGGGTTAAATAAAACATAGGGGGAGAACAGTAATTTCACCCATAAAATGAGCTATACGAGCTACTCGAGCCGAGCTCGAGCTCAGAATTCTGCTCAAGCTTGGCTCATATTTAATTCGAGCGAGCTCGAGTCGAGCTTTTTCCGAGCCGAGCCCGAGCCGAGCTCGAGCTACTCGGCTCAAGTAACAGCCCTATCTGAGCGTATTGTAAACGTTATACACTGTCAAACACAATTATCAAAAGCTAGCGTTTTTGTGGGAAAGCGTAAAACGCTCTATCTTAAGCTCCAAAACGCTCTGGCCAAACATGCCCGCCTCCCAAGTTGGTTGGCAAGCGATAGACTCCTTACTGAAATGAAGATTGAGAAGTTTATAAGGCGATGAATAATACTCTATAAGGGAAGATGAATAGAGTATGCTCGATTTTTGCAAAATAAAACCTTTTAAGGATTTTCTAAACAACTTGTCAAGACCTTGATATGACTATCAAATCTCGACAAATTAAAATCAAACAATATAAAGTAAATGTGGAATAAATAGATGAACACACGAATTGTTAACGAGGTTCGGCACGAACTTGGCATACATCCCCGCCTAGGGTTATCCAACCCGTATGATTCAAACCACTTCTTATTTCACTAACTTGAGCCTACAACTTCCTAGAAGAACTACCCTTCTCCTATACAAAGCATCACCGCTTCTATTCTAGCCCTCAACCTTACAAGTGAAATAAAAGCTTTCACCACCACAGGAGTGTGTCTTAGATCGAGTATATGATACTCGTAGAGTAAAATAAATGACTTGTACAATAAGCGTTTGTGTTTCCCTCAACTCTAAAAAATGCAACACCCTAGACTTTATGAGAACGTAAGAGAGAAACTGGAGTGACGAATGCTTTAAGAAGACTTGATTGCTTTAGAATGAATGCTTGCTCAATTGTTGTCGATCCTCTTCTTGCACTCATCGTTCTCCTTCAAGGATGGGGAGGGAGAGCCGTTTGAATTTGAATTCCTTCCAAATGAATCCATTCTGAATCAATTCTTTCCAAATTCATGATACGCAATCGTCTCCATGATCGTGTAGACGCTTCTAGACGGTTTGATGGAGCCGAGATATCTTGTTGCCCTTATATAGCTTTTCCAACTTTCCTGAAATCCAATTCAAAGAAACTCTATGGCCCAATCCAAGATGATTTCTTCATGGCTCAATGAAAGGCCCATGAATAATCTTGGTCCAAAGGATTGGCCTTGAAGCAATCCCTGCACTTGAACAAATTAACACATAATTGAAATATCTTATTCGTACGATCAAACATTTTAGTCCCGGTTTCAAGACCCTGAAATTAGACCTTCTGTTTTATCATTCATCGCCCTTAAACAACCTGCAAGTTAGTATCTCAAGATCTTACAATTAAGGTGGAGTCTTCAAATACTAGTTCTTTTAAGAACCTGTAAAGGAGTTCTCGGGTGACCAAGACGAGCATGCCAGGAACTGGAAGACTGAGCAGACAAAGCGATAGGCCGACTCCAAGCCACCATAAAAAATCTTAGTCTATCAAAATCTTCAACTTTTTTTTTTCTCAGTTACAATCAGAACAGGAGATATGGTTGAAAACAGGTTGAAGTCTTCCTATATAATTTTATTGATATATATATAAAGTGAAATGTCGTTGTGACAATGTCCTTTCCAACTACAGATCGAAAGGAGTAAAGAATAAAGATGTAGTGCAGTGCATGCATTTTGGAGAAACTGGTTGTATAATTCCTGATACCGACAAAGAGAATCTTAAGGTGAGCTGCGCAACATGAAACTTGGGCCCTGTAACTTAAGCTTGGAATTCCAGACGATGGAAAGATGGAGGTTGTAACCTTGCCTGAGATATAATAAAGCTTTTTTCATTGGAGAAGGTAATCGATCTCCAAGAATTTAATTGAGTTTCATCACTTCCTTGACTCGATGTTGTTGACTGAGGTGTGAAGATTTTATTAAAACTTGTACAAAATCCTAAAATGACTTAAATTTTGAGACAGATATATCACACATGTGTTCAATTCAAAGAAGGGATCAGAAAAGTGTTACCACTGCCAACGGAATAAATACCCATTGGGCGGACCTCTTCAATCAACCATCTTTTTTTTTTTTTCAAAAAAATAATCAATTTTCTATGTATAAAAGAAAATTCGTATATATTGGTATATAAAGAACCTATTGCAATCAAGATTTACACATTATAGACATCAATCTCGCTTATTATTATCCTTAATTAGCAGAAATGGGGGCAAGCATTTCCACCACCATTCCAGAGAGCAGGTTACCTACTTATAATCTGCCACAAATGAAACCCGCCACCAGGTACTCCCCGCCGCCACCACCACCACCGGCCACAACAGTGTTCAACCCGGTTGGCAACTCTAGAGTGATAGTCTTCCACTCCTCAACGAGATGGAGGGCTTACTTTGAGTCCTCCAAATCCTCTAACAAATTGGTACGTAATGTTTATTTAAAAAAACAAATTTCAAATTACGGTTCTTTAGTAATTTTATTTTATTTTTTATTAAAAAAATATAACTAACTTAGCTAGCTAAACGAAGATTGTGATAGAGTTCACGGCAGGGTGGTGTGGACCGTGCAAGCTCATAGAGCCATTTTTCAATGAGTTAGCTGCCAAGCATACTGATGTCGACTTTGTCAAGGTTGACGTTGATGAGCTTATGGTAATTATATTTTCCTATGTACGCACATTGGATATAAGCATTATGTAAGTTATAGCGATTAACAATGTAGGTATATATGTATGTACGCACGTATGAAACAGGATGTGGCAAGGCAGTTCGGGATACACACAATGCCGACGTTTTTGTTGATGAAGAGAGGCCAGGAAGTTGAAAGGATTGCGGGGGTAAAGAAGGAAGAACTTCTCAACAAAGTTGAGAAGCATAGACACATTGACAATACTTATTCTTGTAATTATTAATTACTACAAGTAATTTTAATTAATTAACACCCCGTTTAAGCATATCTAGCAGGGTGATAATAAATTGTGTGTGAGGTATATCTTAGTTTCAATACAATATTGAAACTATGAAAATACACTTTCCTACAAGGAATATGTCATTTTTTAAGTCGTTGAATGTGTGCTAAGGGGTCCACATTAGAACAAAAAAATTTAATTAAAAGTGTGGGTTTGTTGTTTGAGATATGATGTAATAAATAGCACCATTTATGAAGAATTGTTTAAGGCTGAAAGATTGATCTTCTCATTGATTGAATTTGATTTAAATAGATACAAGTAGGGGAGAGATTCTATCCTAATTAGATAATGTATAATAAAGATATAAGGAATCGATATATCTAATCAAATATCCTAATATATCTCAATACTCCCCCTCAAGTTGGAGTATGGTGAAGATGAATGCCCAACTTGGACAAAAGAAAATGAAATTGCTGCTCTCCCAGTGCCTTGGTGAAGATGTCGGCCAGCTGATTGGAAGAACGAATGTGAGATAGGGCGATGTTGCCTAACTGAACCTGATCTCGGATAATGTGACAGTCCACTTCAATATGCTTCGTGCGCTCATGAAAGACGGGGTTGGAGGCGATTTGGAGTGTTGACTGATTGTCACACCATAGTCGCATAGGAGTCCTATGGGCAAAGCCGAGTGAGCGGAGAAGAGCTTTGAGCCAAATAAGCTCACAAGTGGTGGTTGCCATGGCTCTGTACTCGGCTTCAGCAGAGGAGCGAGAGGTTGTAGCCTGTTTCTTGGTTTTCCAGGAAACTGGGGATTCACCTATCTTGACAATATAGCCAGTGAGTGATCTACGGGTCAATGGACACGTGGCATAGTCAGAGTCTCAATAGGCAATTAAGCGAAGATCACTGTGTCGAGAGAGAAAGAGTCCTTGATCTGGCCGGCCCTTGAGATACCGTAGGACACGCAAGGCAGCCGTCCAATGAGCCTGGCAGGGTTGCTGCATGAATTGAGCCAGAGTATGAACGGAGTAAGACAGATCAGGTCTAGTGATCGTGAGGTAGATGAGACGACCAATAACCCGGCGGTACTGATCCGGCTTCTGAAGAAGGGGATTGTTTTCTAGAGCGAGCGTGTGGTTCTGTTCCATAGGAAAGGCTGCCGGTTTGGATCCAAGAAGGCCGACCTCACCCAAGATGTCCAGAATATACTTGCGCTGAGACAGAACAATGGCAGCAGAAGTTCGAGAGACCTCTATGCCGAGGAAGTACTTCAGATGACCAAGATCTTTCATGTGAAAGCAAGAGTGAAGATAGGTCTTGAACCGATTGATAGAGGCAGAGTTGTTTCTCGTGATAATCAAGTCATCAACATAGATGAGCACATGCAGAATCACACCAGAGTGACCAGACCGAGCATAGGAGAATAGAGAGTAGTCAGCGTAGGACTGAGACAAACCGACCTGACGAAGAGCAGAGGCCAGCTTGGCGAACCAGTTCCGAGGTGCCTGTCGAAGGCCATAGAGCGATTTTCGGAGCCTAGATACCTTAGATGAGCCGGTGGCAGAAAATCCAGGGGGAAAGGACATGTATACCTCTTCATGAAGATCACCATGAAGAAAGGCATTGTGAACGTCCATCTGATGGAGCTCCCAGTTCTGAATAGAAGCTACTGCAAGAACAACTTTAACAGACACCAATTTAGCAACCGGAGTGAATGTCTCAGAGAAATCAGTGCCCTCAATCTGTCTGTTTCCAAGAACCACAAGGCGAGCTTTGTGGCGCTCAATACTTCCGTCTGAATTGTACTTCACCCGAAACACCCACTTACAGCCGATAGCCTTCTTGTGAGGAGGTAAGTCAGTGACATCCCAAGTTCCATTGCGATGAAGAGCGTCAATTTCAGAGCGCATAGCATCCCGCCAATGCTGATGACGGAATGCCTCCTGAAAGGAAGATGGTTCTGGAGTGGCGGCAATGGCAGCTAAGAAGTGGCTGTGCTGAGGAGTAACATAATGTGTATTGACATAATGAGCTAAGGGATAAGGAGTACCTGACGACGTGACGAAAGATGATGAGGCCGAAATAGGATCAACCTTGCGAAGAGTATGGCAAACATAATCACGCAGCAGCACCGAAGGGTTATGGGGGCGAGTAGAGCGACGAGGTAGGGGGATACTGAGGGGCTGCAGATTGAGTGTCTGGAGGCTGCAGAACCTCGTCATGGGTAGCAGGGGACGGGTGGATGGGTGGCGCAGGGACAAGTGACTCAAGATGCGCGTATGGGAATATATCCTCATGAAAGGACACATCCCGAGAGACAAAAGTCTGATGGGTGGTGAGATGATAGAGGCGCCAGCCCTTCTGACCAAAGGGATAACCGATAAACCGACATTTACGACTGCGGGGAGAGAATTTGTTTGTGGAGCGAGGGATGATAGATGAATAGCAGAGACATCTGAAAACCCGAAGATGAGTGTAAGGAGGTGGTTTATTGAAGAGACATTCATAGGGTGGTTTACCTTTCAGAACAGAGGATGGGGTGCGGTTGATTAGATAGCAAGCAGTGAGTGTCCACTCCCCCCAAAACTGAACCGGAAGGTGGGCTTGAAACATGAGAGCGCGAGCCACATTGAGGATATGACGGTGTTTGCGCTCGACACGACCATTCTGCTGAGGTGTAGCGATACAGGAGGACTCAAAGGGAATGCCATGATCGGCAAGGTAGGGACGAAGGGCAAGAAACTCAGACCCGTTATCACTGCGAATACACTTTATGGTTTTGTGAAATTGGGTGATTGTGAAGCTGCAAAATTGCATTAATAAATGGGAAACCTCTGATTTGCGAGTCATAAGAAAGACCCAAGTGGCGCGAGAAAAATCATCAACAATAGTGAGGAAATAAGAGGCGCCAGATGAAGAGGGAACACGATAAGGACCCCAAATATCGCAGTGAATTAAATCAAAAGATGCCGATGCATTTGACATACTAATAGGAAAGGAAAGGCGAGTTTGTTTTGCTTTGTAGCAGACATCACAAGGTAAAGTATTGTTTTGTAGACTATGACTAGAAAGTGTTGAAAATGAAGAAAGCGATGAAAAAGAAGGGTGTCCGAGTCTTCGCTCCCAGAGGAAGAGGGATTCGACCTGAGTAGTGTGGCAAGCGGGGCTGCTGACGCCAAGATGGTTGATCGACGAAGCCCAACAGAGCCAATAGATCCTATTTCGACACTCACCCGCTCCAATCAGCGTCTTCAAAGTGCGGTCCTGAATCACACAAAGCTTGTCAGTTAATGTGACAACACACCGCAAATCAGCAGTCAAACAACCAAGAGAGATAAGATGACATTGAAGGCCGGGAACATAAAGAGCAGTGATATCAAAAGAATCGCATAGAGTGATTAAGCCAGCCTGATTGACGGAAATAGTGTCACCGTCTGGATACTTGACTTGCCATTCATCGACAGTGTGGAGATCCTAGAGCAACCGGCGATCACTAGTCATATGAATCAAGGCTCCACTGTCAAGAATCCAAGGGGTAGAGGCAATACCTGCTAGAGTGTCATTCCCGGACTTAGTATTGAACTGCTGAAACATGGAGAGCATGCGGTCCCATTGGTCATTGGTGAGGGTGATGTCGGCTCGGTCAGAAACCGTGAGATTGTGAGAGCCAGAAGATGACGGAGAAGGCGTGAGAATGGAGTTGGCGTTGGCAGCCTTCCCACGACCCCGTCCAGTGCCTGAATCAGATGCCGCTGCAGAGGGCTTTGGTTTAGGCGGAGGCGCGCCTGTAGCCGGATCAGCGACGCCGCGACCGTTGTTCCACCAGTCCAGGTATCCAACAATCTTGAAGCAGGAGGCAGAGTCATGACCGGTTTTGTTGCAGTGAACACAAAACAGGGAGCTTTTGTCGACTGGGGCGGATGACGGGCGAGACGGACGACGCTGGGCAGCGAAGGCGAGAGCGTCCGGAGTCGGCTGCTGAGTGGTTCGCATAGACAACATCTGCTCTTCTTGAACGGCGAGTGAATGCACTTTGTTGAGGCCGGGTAGAGTATCTTTGATGGTGAAAGCTTAATAAAAAGTTGTCTTGGTGGTATCAATTGTTGAAGGAGAGTCACCAATAAGCAAAAGATCATCTACATAAGCCAAAACTAGAGTGAAGGAGCCATTTACAGATTTGACAAAGAGAGAATGATCCTAGGATTTGCTTGAAGCCCAATTTGATTAGCAATTGACTAAGTTCAATGTTCCATTAGCGGCTAGCTTGTTTGATATCGTAGAGAGACCGAAGGAGACGACATACTTGGCCAGGTTTAGAACATTGAAAGCATGGAGGAGCAGTGGCGGAGCCAGGATTTCCGTCACGGTGGTGCTAAAAAAATTTCGTAAAATATTTTTTTTTGTATATACTTATTAAGAAGATTTTAAAAAAAATTGAAAAAAAAAACTAAAATTGTGATTTTTTAATTATTTTTTTATTTAAATAGTTGAGAGTAACCAAAAAAATAAAAGAGAAACAAAAAATATAGGAAAAAATCCCGAAGAATTACTTTTAAAAGAATATTGAAATAAAAGGTTAAATATATAATGTAAACATAATTATCACAAAGGTTAAATGTATAATGTAAACATAATTATCACATTTTTTTTAATGAAATAGTTGATAGAAACAAAAGATATAAAGAGAAATGAAGAAGAACTAATGATATAGTTAAAACAAATAAAAAGTGAGGGACTTGAGATTTGAACCCAAAAACTTTTGATTCTCCTTCCTAACTTCCTTCCTTCCTTTACCACTTGAGCTAGATAACACTCTTGCTTCAAATATCATTTAAAGATGTTATATTACCATAAAAATACTAAATATATGTAAAAAAAAAATATTTTTTTTATTTTTTTCCGGCTAGGGGGTGCTCGAGCACCCTCTTAGCTCCGCCACGGTGGAGAAGGGAGCATATAATTAAACTTCCTCATCCAAATAGACATGGAGAAAAGCATTGTTGATTTTCAGTTGATGCAAAGGCTAATTTCGAGCACCAGCTAAGGCAAAAACTACACACGAACTGTAGTGAATTTGGCAACACGAGAGAAGGTATGTTTATAATCTTTGTCTTTCACTTGATTATAGCCTTTGGCTACCAAACAAGCTTTATATTTGTCAATTGTTCCATCGGCCTTGTATTTGGCTCTAAAACCCCATTTACAGCCTATGGCCTTCTTCCGAGGAGGGAGATCATTGAGCCTCCATGTTTGCTTTGATTCAAGAGCATGAAGATCCTGTGACATAGCCTGGACCCATTCAGGATTGGTCTTATCCTGGGAGTAGCAACTCGGCTCAGGAACAGAAAAAACATTGAACAAAGAAGCTCTATAAGCAGGAGTAAAGCAATCGAAATCAGAAACCTTGAAGATCGAGCTGAAAAGCAAAGGATGAGGATTCAGAGGAAGTAGAATTTGGAGCAACCAAATCATGAAGAGGAAGAGGATATGTATTAATTTGAAGGAGACAGGGGTGGGAAGAAGAGGGTTGTCTAGGATGGGAAGATCATGATCGAGAAACAGGCAAGGAGGGAGGAAAATCACCAAAGCCAGGTACAAAGGGAAGATCAGTATGAGAAGATGAAACAAGTGAAGGAGTGGCAGAATCTTTAAAAGGAAAAATATCCTCTTTAAAAACCATATCTCTATTCACTAAAAATAGAGTGAGTAGCAAGATATATCATAGAGCTTAAAACCCTTTTGGCCAAGGGGATAGCCAATGAAGATACATTGTGTGAAGCTCATCATAAGAAGAAGCTTTTCCATAGAGCTGCTCATAAGGAGTCTTCCAGTTAATGACAGAAGAAGGTAATTTGTTGATTATATATGGTGCTGCTAGAACACATTCACCCCGGAAATGAAGAGGTAAACCAGCATGAATACGTAAGGCTTTAGCAGTCTCACCGAGATGCCTATGTTTTCATTCTACTCTTCCATTTTGTTGTGTCACCCCTGGGACAGATCTCTGGTGGACAATACCATGCTTGGAGAACAATTCATGACATTTAGAAGAGACCAATTCAGTGCCATTATCAGAACGAATACACTTAATCATGGTCTGAAACTGAGTAACAACATAGGCAATAAAATGCTCAAGCATTTTGAAAACCTGCAACTTATTTTGCAATAGAAAAGTCTAGGTACCTCTAGATTAATCATCAACAATTATGAGGAAATAACGAGCTCCAAAGAGTGTCTAAACAAGATACGGTCCCCACAAATCAACTTGAATCAAAGCATACGTATGGGTCACAGAAGACAAGCTCTTCTTGAAAGGCAGTTTGCGATGTTTAGCCAAAATGCAAGTGTCACAGAAGTAATTGTCTATCCTAGAGCAATTTGTAAAAGGAAAATGTTTCATCTTAGACGAGGATGAATGTCCCAAACGAGTATGTAACAAATGCAAATTATTGGTAATAATAGCCTCATTGCAAGAGCGACGAAAAGCAATAGCAGTGACAGACTCTGTCTCGGAAGAACTTGAAGTTTCAGCTCTCACCAGAGGCGGATCTCAGTGCAAGCAAACCCAGCTGCCGCTGGGTAGAAATTTTTGAATTAAGTTAAAAAATAATAATCTTGCTTGGCATAAATAATTATAATCTCAGTTTATTTTTTAACCAAAACTCAAAAGATGGACATAGAACATGATAGTTCGGTGAAGAGATATATTGCTTCTTTCCACTATTGTTCTTTCGACTCCTATGAATCGCATTTACAATTTTTTGTTTTCAAAATCTGAAAATTGATAAAAAAAATTCATAGTTTTCTAGATTAGTTTAATCAATTAAGAGTTATAAAAAAGCTCAAACAATTTGTTACTGGTTTGGGGGTATGGTTTCCTTAATTGAATTTTTGGCGTGTAAAATTGTGTATTTACTATGAATATTTTCGCTCACCTAGCTTTGGAACATTAGATCCGCCACTGGCTCTCACCACATATAGCCCTTTGTTCTCAAGAAAATGTTTAGTTAAACAGTCCTGAAAATACATAAGGTTTTAAAGAAACTGATGAATAACTACTTGTCTCTCAAGAGTCTTGAAATAGACATCAGGATTATGTTGTAACTCGGGGACAAAAGAACATTGTCCAAACGAAAAGAAGAAGCAATCACCACACTACCAGAATGAGATACAGACATATAGAACACGTCCATTTGGTAATCCCAAAAGCAAAGTTTACTTGCACATTAGTAGCAATCGTGCCTGAGTATTTATATATTTCTCCTTGCTTTGACCGGCCTTTTTGTAGATGAATTGATGATTAGGGTTATATTTTCTTTTTTTTATATATATATATAAGTGGTAAAGTGTGTGTGAGAGCTTGCTCGTGCATTGAAGATGTTCCTAAGTTCGTGGTTCATGTTCGTCGACTTTGGAGTGTTGGTATGTCTATGAAAGATTTACTAAGATTGTTAGTAGGGTCAGGGTATAATTATTTAGGGTACAGTGGTATATCTAGACGGTAGCTTCTAATTAAGTAGTATGCATAAAATAAAAGATTGTTAGTAGGGTTACTTAGGGTAATTATTTGGAGTACTTTTTTTTTTTTTTTTTTTTCCCAGTAGGCAAGAATTAGGAGCGATTACACAAGTTGTAATCTGGCTCCTTGATCATCCTTTAGGATGATGGTACAAAGTTCCCTATTAAAAGGGATAGTAGAGCTATTACTAATGATACCCTTCCGAGCTATAAAGTCGGCTACTTGATTCGCTTCTCGGTAGCAGTGTCTGTATTGAACAAGGTCAAAAGCAGATTCCAGTTGCTTGATCTTTCCAATGTGATGTATAATCTCCCATCTAACATTATTGCTGTTAGTGATGGCTTTGATGAGCGGCAGATTATCCCCTTCTATTATTACTCTTCGAAGTCCTTTCCTAATTGCTTGCTCCATACCTGTTTGAATAGCAATAACTTCAGTTTGAATGACTGAACCTTTGACAGTTTCCTTGTAAAACATATCAATGACATGGCCCCGGGAGTCCCGAGCAACCCCTCCCACATGACAAGCGCCTGTGGGATTAACAGAGCCATCCACATTGATTTTGTAGATAGCCCCTGGTGGTCTACTCCATTTAGCTTTAGATCTCTTGTTCGCAGCTTTATCCCTGTGATTATCTTTTTCAATATGGGTCCAATCATAGATGTTTGTAATGATTCTTTGAATGATATTTTCTATTGGGGGCGGAGCTTTATTCCTAAAAATAAGTTCATTTCTGATTTCCCAAATAGTTTGCCAAATGAAGACTAGTTCCTCAAAGTTTTTGTTCCTAAGTCGAATTTCATCTATATTAAAAGGGGGGGATTGATTTGTATTCATATGTTGGAAGTATTTTCCTGTTTGTAGCTCAAAGTGGTCAATTATTTTCTTGGTGAATAGACAATTTCTCATTAAGTGTTCTGTATCTTCTTCCGCTTGATTGCAAAGACTACACTGGCTGGGAACTCGGTTAATGTATTTATTAAGCCTTTGAGTGGTAGGAAGACCATCTACCATTATTTTCCACATAAAGCTTCTTATTCTAGGAGGTAGATTTAACTTCCAAATCCAGTTAAGATCTTTTGAAGCTTGAGTTACGGTATTTGTCATTTGTTTGACAGATTTCGTAGTGAAATTTCCACTTGGGTCTAACTTCCAGATAAGTTTATCTGGTGTATCCCAATTTGGTATTTGTATATCTAGAATTTTACAAGAGACTTCCGAAGGGAAAAGACTATTAATAAGGGGAGTATTCCAACGTTTTTGTGAATTAAAAAGCTGGTTTACTTTCATTTCCGGATCATGGTTTCCTCTAAATTGTTCAAGATCTTGGTTAGGGACCCATGGGTGAGACCATACATTTATGTTATTTCCATTCCCAATCAACCAAAGGAGACCTTGCTCAAATTTATTTCTTAAGGAAAGAAGTCGACCGAATTGCCATGATGTAAAATGATTGGAGCGGTTTCTAATATTTTCCTTTTGAAGATACTTTTCATTTATAACTTGAACCCATATATTGTTTTCATTTGTATAGAGCTTCCAGAGGAGTTTCATTTGCAAACTTGTATTGAGATCTTCTGCTTTCCTAATACCCAGGCCTCCTTGGCATTTGCTTTTGCAGATGTTATCCCAACTTATAAGCGGTGTGTACCTTTCTGATTGTAGCTTATTCCAGAAGAAGTTTTTATTGATTTGGTCAATTTGTTGTAGAATTCCTTTTGGTAGAAGGAAATTTTGCATTAGGTAATTTGTTTTGGAGCTAAGATTTGATTGGATAAGCACCGCTCTTCCTGCTTGTGAGAGGGTTGAAGCCTTCCATTTAGAAAGTTGTTTTTTTAGATTTTGGACTGCATCATCAAAAACACTGTTTTTTATTCTCCCATTTATAAGGGGAATACCTAGGTATTTCTCAAGTGTTCTCGTGATGGGAACCCCCATATGTTGTGCAAGATCTCTTGCTAGAGTCTGAGATACATTTGTTGAGCATTGAATTGAGCTTTTTGAGTAGTTTATGGTTAATCCCGATAGGTTTGAGTAGTTGTTTAGCATGTTTTGGATAGTATTAAGACTGGTGTGAGCTGCTTTTGCGAATATTAGAGTATCATCTGCAAAGGTTAGAAATGGTATGGGGGTGCCATTTTTAGTTAATTTAATCCCTACAAGAGCATCTTCTAGTAAGGCTTCTTTGTGTAATTCTCTAGATAGGCCTTCCATAACTAGTATAAATATATAAGGGGCTAAAGGGTCACCTTGTCTAATCCCTCTGTTAGGTTTGAATTGTTTTCCAGGGATGTTGTTTACAAGCACCGAGAAGGAAGTTGTTGTCAGACATTTCATAATCCATCTTATCCATAAGCTATGGAATCCAAATTTGGTGAGAACCGCTTCAATATAGCTCCAGTTTATTTTATCATATGCCTTTTCCATGTCCAGTTTTAGAGCCATCCAACCCGATTTCCCTTTTTTCCGGTTGAAGCTGTGGAATATTTCATGTGCAATGAGAGTGTTGTCTTGAATGGATCTTCCTTCTACAAAAGCTCCTTGATATGGGTTGATTAGTTTGGGGAGGATGGGCTTTAGTCTGTTTGCTAGAATTTTCGAAATGACTTTGTAGATCGTATTGCAAAGACTAATTGGCCTATAATGATTTATATTTGTAGGATTTTCCATTTTTTTGGATAAGTGCAATAAATGTATGATTTGACTCAGATAGTAGTTGCCCAGAATGAAAGAAGGCTTTGATAGCTTTATAGCAAGAGGTCCCAACTATATGCCAATATTTTTTATAGAATTCTGGAGGGTATCCATCTGGCCCTGGAGTTTTATCTTCTGCCATTTCCCAAAAAGTATTTTTGATTTCTATTTCGGTTGGTTGGGCTGTCAAAATTCTGTTTTCTTCAGAAGTAATTTGTGGTTGAATGTTCCAGACGTCTTGTGGATGTATATTCCTTTGATGGTTTGTAATGAATCTTTCTGACATTTCAAAGGTAACTTGGTCGGAGATAGCCTCTTGTTCAGTTAGTATTTGTCCTTGATTAGACTCAAAGTAGAGCATAAATCTTCTAAAATTTTTAATTCTAGCAGTTGTTTGGAAATATTTTGTGTTACGATCGGATAGTTGCAAATGCTTGATTTTGGCTCTCTGCTTCCAAAATTTGTAACTATATTCCAATAGTCTTGATTTCTTGTGTTCCAATCTAGCAAGTTTGGCCTCCTCATTTGCTGTAATCCTCTCCCAAGGGAGTTTAAGCTGGAAATTCTTGATTTGTAATTCAACCTGGGCTAGCTGTTTTGATAGATTGTTTGTTTGCTTTTTACACCGGTTTTTTGTGTTTTGTTTAAGAAGTTTTTGTTTTTGCATCAGTTTGTAGGCAAAGGATCCGGTTAATTTATTACACCATACTTTCTTAACCATTTCTTCATAAACTTTGTTTGTAGTCCATGCCATTTCAAACCTAAAAGGGGTTCCTTTCTTTGATCTATACTTACCAATATCGAGAGTGATGGGGCAGTGATCAGAGTGAGAAAAAGAGTGATGCTTAGTTCTAAGGTTAGGGAAGGATGAGACAATGTGTTGATGAGCTAGAGCTCTATCTAACCTTTCATAAGTATTATTTATGTTCGTTTTATTTTTCCTCCAAGTGAAGGGTGAACCATTAAAAGGTATAGTATGTAGATTTAGATCATCTTTAACTCGTTTTAGCCTTCTAAATCTAGAGCAAGTGGGGAAAACGCCACCTTCCTTTTCTGTATCATTTTCAATATCGTTTAGGTCTCCTATTATAATGATAGGAAGCTGATGTTTATGAATTAGAGTATAATTTTCTTCCCAAAATTGATCTTTCTCAAGTTCAATTGAAGGAGCATATACAAAGAGAATGGCAAATTCTTGGTTTTCTATCTTGGCTTGAAGCATGATGACTCTATTATTTTGTTCAATGATATTACAATCTTCCATAATCTTTGATCTGTAAAGCATCCATAAGCCACCTTTAAGGCCAGAAGCTTTTATACAATGGGATTTTTGAAAGCCAGAGATTCGCATTTGGATTTCATTTGGAGGTTCTTTCGCCTTTGTTTCGGCTAAGACGAGAATGTCAAGGTTGTTTGCAAAGCGTAATTGGTTGATTTCTTGCCATAAAAGGGGTCTCTTGGTACCCCTAACATTCCAATATCCAATACTAATCATAAGAATAACATTTATTATGCAAAGGTAGCCGGTACATAATATACTTACATGTAAACGGAAGGATTTTGCTTACACTTATGCAAAGGTGGTGGTTCATACCTTTAGACATAAAAAGAAAGTGGATACTTGTACACTGTGTAGGGTCAAGTCTGTAGATTCCTGATTTGTTGAGGATTAGTTGTGGCTTGCAATACTGAGTAGAGCCCCAGCTGAGAGTTATATCTTTGCAGAGACAACTTCTTCTCCTTTTTGTTTTGATATAAAAGTTTGTTGCAAGGTTGTGTAGGGTATGTTTGTTGATATAATTTTGGTCGCTTGCCACCATCCCTCCCATAACGAGAAGAATGGGGCATCGCTGAATGTTTGGAGTAAGGGGAAGGAGTAAGACCATACCTGATCTCCAACCAAGCACAGTCACCTGTATGTTAGAAAGAATCAAGCCAGGCAAGGGCATCAAAGCAACATTTCCACCGAGCATAAGAACCAGGGAAATGAGGCTCCAAAAAAAGATAACAAAGATGCATCCTGAGCCACCAAGCACATTACCAAAAACATTTATTCTTGTTTGACTCTTATTGCTACGCGAGCAATTTGTGTGAGGATGTTGGAGACTATCAACACAGGTCAAATAATAGTAGAAACTAAACATGCATACAACATAAATGTAATCTTGCATATGAGAGTGTCTCCTCACATTAAAGAAAATTTTAGACCGGAATCTATAGTAGGGGGAAGCATAAACCAAATCTGCATCATGGTACTGGACTAAGGAAGAAGAATTAAGCAAGTAAGCGATTTCATGATAGATAATAAAAAAGTAGGCTAGATTAAAACCAATGGCCAAACTTTTGAAGTGGATTTTGGTCTGCTCAATAGTATGCCTTAATTTCATGAAGTGAGATTTTATACAAGCATTCAAAGAGTTCAACAAATTCCTACAAATATTAAACACATGCGTAGATGTATCCAGGTTATTTTTTAGAGAGAAAATAGATTTATAATTGAACTTATCTGGGTAAAGCGCTTGGATTCTAGCATATCTCGAAGGAGGTTGAGTCATTGCATCCTCACCGAGTATCTTTAGATTGGTACAGTGCGTGGCCCGGTTGCATGCTATGAATCGATCCTGAGGAGAGGAGAGTCGGAGTCTAACAGTTTTGATATAACAAGAGTTTAAAGTAGAGGGTTGGTACTGAAATTTTGGGTTTAAAGATTTGAGTTTGTATATGTATTTTTCCAAGTTTTGAGAGAGGTCTTATGGTTAAAGATATGACTTAGCTTAATGGACTGACCACCAGCAAGAGTCGGTAGCAGCCGGGTAAGTCGTCGTGGAGGAGAGCCAGATGCGCCGAAGGGAGAAAGAACTGAGGAAGGGAGCGGACGATGGCAAGGAGGAGGCACCGTCGCCAGGGAGAGCAACTTAGGCGGATCCGAGTTTGAGCCCAAACTCCCAGCCGCCACAACCACCCAAGCAGGGACTCCGTTGGCCGAGGAGAGGAAGACTCTCCATCACAAGCCGAAGAGGTGGACAGAGACAACCTCCAACCACTCCGCCCAGGCCAACACACCCCACCGGACGGCTTTAGCTCTCTCCAATTGATTTTGCAGGTTACGGGGTGCATCCAAACATTAGGAATCAACAAGAAAGGCCATGGATTACTTGCAATTTGGAGGGGATTAGCACAGCTTCGGTCGGATTTGTTGCTGGATTCATTGAATTTGTGAGGGTGGAGGGCTGAAGTAGAGTGGCGGCTTGGTTCCAGACTAGGGTTTGAGGGGTAAAACGCTCTCATTTTTTAATTATTTGGAGTACTTAATTGGTAACGGTCGAACATAAAATAAAAGATTATTCGAAATCTTCCTAAAGACAACATATAAAGTCAATTTAACTATTAAAACCCATATTTGCATATATTTTGTAGGGTGAGGAATGGAATAGCATTCTCATGAGTCATCATGTATATATATATTATTGTCGGGCTATGAAAAGAAAGTTAAGTGTTTGGGATTCTTGTCTCCCTTTCCCGGAGAAGCACTTCTCCGTTGAATGGTGTTAAGTCATGCTGAACTAACATTCTTTTGAATAAGCTTAAAATGAAAAATCAATACCACACAGTATGTGGATTGTGGAGAACCGAAATCGGACCACCTTATTTATCACCCGATTGACTTCTCTAAAAATGTGGAAGTATCCAATGCTAACAAAACCCTGCAGCAAAAGAAATTAATGCATCCATTATATCTCAATGTTCCATTAATGAATAGTTTTCGGATGTTGTTCAAAGTATTAATCACGGTCAAACTGTCCCCTTCAATTTAAAGCCACGAGATTCCAAGGACTTTAGCTGCTACAAGACATATATAGTTGGATTTAAATCAGCGCCACAGGAAACCAACTAATAACTATCCCTCGTGATCTTTGATTATTCGGCCTGATATCCCCAAATAAAATTGAAAAAAAGAGCCATCAAAGTTTAATTTAAACCAGACCTCCGATGATCTTTTCCATCTAATATTTTTCCTCTTTCTTCGAGTACGTAGTGCACATTTTAGCTAGTTCCATGTGTTTACAATATGCACCGGCTGTATAAATAATACAAATTCACTTATATATATGGATCGATTAGGGCATCAATTAGATGACAGCATGCAGCATATATATTAGTAGTACTGATCGATTAAACCAAAGGAACAAAATTGTGTGGATAGTGAACAAAGCAATTAAAAGGGCATCCACCTCTTTTCTGACCTCCCTTTCTTTATCCACAACCCCTTTCGTTGGGTGTTTACTTCCTCAACGTACTACATCTATTAAAGCTTCCTTTTTTGGATATCAAAGATATATAATATATCGATCGAGCTAGAAAAGCATAATACCATAATAATGGTTGACAGAGTTGATATGTACTAGTGTATTATTTGTTTTTAATTTACAACATTTGTCAGCTTGCTTTCGGGATAATCTTCTTATGGCTCAAAATCTCAAATACGTAATACTCCCTCCGTTCGGAAAAATAAATGATATTTGACTTTTTTGCACATAGTTTTATAGGAGCTAAAAACTATATAAAATCTTATATATTTTAATTAATATTTTTTATAGTTTAATATTTATTAGTAATAAGTATAAAATTATGAAAAAAATTAATTAAAGTAAATGAGATTTTATATAGTTTTTAGCTAATAAAACTACGTGTGTAAAAGTTAAACATCCTTTATTTTCGATCGGATGGAGTACCTAATACCTGCAAACTTCAAAAGTTGTATTGTTGAGTGATGTAGAGAGACTAAAGCTAGAAAGTCTCACATATAAAGTTGAGCATAACAAGCACGTGTTTGACAAAAGGGGATTATTTTAGGGGTTGGAGTTTTTTTAGCAGGTGGATATTATTTATGGGGTTTATGGACGTGTGGGAGGTGGAGTTTATTTTTTAAAATAACCTTATAAAAAACCTGAATGGTGTTTAGTGGGTATAAGGTTTATAGGTGGTTATTGTGGATGAAAAGTCAAAATTATCCTTTCTACCATTTCCCCTTTCCCCTTTCCCCTCCTGATTATTTTTGCAGGGAGCCTTTCTTCTCCTTTCCCCTTCGATCTTCCTCCTTCCGCCACCAGTTTCTTTTCTTCATTCTCATTCTCAGATCTGAGCAAACAACTCTCCACTAGTCCACTTCCTCTCCTCGTTCCTCCGACCTCCCATGACCTCCTCTCCCACTCGGTCAGTCTCGCTCTCCCTCTGTCTCCCTCATATTTCATCTCTTCTCTCTTGATCTCGGCATGTCCCTCGCGAGCGTCCCTCTCGTTTCGCTGGTAACCATACTCCTCCTCCCCTCCCCCCCCCCCCTCTTTCTCTCTCTCTCGACACCTCTCGCTCCCAAAGTCGCCGCCGAACTTGAATCCAAGCTTCGATATATGCCAACCATCTCGGTGACTACAGGGAAGCCGGAGCCAACTTCCAAATTGCCCGAGCACCAGCCTCAACCCTGCCCGCCAGAGCCAGCCCCAATTGACCCTACCTCAGACACAAAGGGGGAAGAGAGATTGAAGATGGCAAAACTGAGATGATGTGGGTGCCAAAAAAAAAAACCTCCCAAAAGCTTGGTAGCCCAAGGTTAAATTTTAGTCAAATTTAACCCCTTCAAACCTCCAACTGCACCTCATTGCACCTGATTGCCAAACACCATCATCCGAGCTTTTTTTTTTTTGGAGAACCTGATGAAACCTGATGAAAGCTCCTGCCAAACACGCGCCAAGTCTTAAGGCGGTGGCTACTCCTCCTATTACCAATTGATTTTAGGATGGAAACTCACTCGGCTTATGTGCCAGACTACTGCATCTTTCTGAACTTGGGTGGAATGAGAGATGCAAGGAGGAGAATAGGATTTTTTTTATTAGGAAAGAATTCGATGTCAGACATACCTGAACCTCGATGGACCGACAAGTCAGCAGACCGATAACCATCAAAACAAACACAAAAATACAAATATGGTTCCTTCTAGAATAGGATTTCTAATCCTAAAAAAAAAAAAAGCGGAAACTTTGTTTTTCCCCTTTTTTATTTCTCTCTCTTCCCAATATTCTTATACCTCGTCTTTTTTTCCTTCATTTTCATTTTATTCACCTCTGTACTTATAGATTTTCCCCATTTTCCTAGATTCATGAGTTTGTCTTATAAGAGGATAAAAGGTTAACGTCATGTATGGGATAGTAGCTAGAGTATTAGAAAAAGGGTTTTATGAATAAATACCATTAATATTGTATTAGGAAGGCATCCAATGAATAATCACATAATCAATTCCTCTAATCTTTGTTCGCAATTCGGACACATGCGAATTGAAATCGATTGATTCTGATGTCGATTTCTCCTTCGATCGTAGATTCCTCATCATTTCCTCAACCTCCTGCCAACACAAATTCCATTCTTCGCCTCTTGAAGCATTTGATTGTGAAGGAATCATAGTTGTCATTGTTGTTCCTCCAATTTGTGATTCCAGGATACAAAAATCCGGGAAAAAAAAAACATGACGAAGGCCGCCAGATCCAACTGTATTGATACCAATTATGATGACCGGATTCAATTCGAGGGGATTTTGGGTTGAGATTGGGTGAAGGTGAAAGGAAGGGGATTGAGGAAGATAGAGTTTAGACAAGGAAAGAAGATAGACAAAGGGATAAGAGATAGAAAGAGATTATTTGATTATTCATTGGATGCCTTCCTAATACAATATTACATAATACCATTTTCCTAATACCCTAGCTACTATCCCATACATGACGGTTAACAAGAGAAAATGAATATAGGGGCCACTTTTTAATTGAAAGAAAATTTTGAAGAATTTTTTGTTCAAACAAAAAAAATCAAAATAAAAAAGATTACCTCCTTCCACCAATGCGTACGTGGACTAAAACTCAAATTAATAGGTAGGAATGTTTTTTTTAAAAAAAAAAAAAACAAAAAGTAATTAGAATAGACTATTTAGTACCCGTAGTCACATGTTAGAGTATCTTTTCAAATGAGAACTTGTACAGTTCTAAAGAGAAAATTTTACAAGGTAAGTAAACCGACAATGGCAGAATACTCCAACTCCATTTTAAAACATATTTTACTTCTTATGTTTTTATCATAAAATATCTCAATACTCGACAATGGCATGTCTTTCTTGGATGAACTTGTACCGGACATGGATGCTTGGATGAACCTTTACAATGCATCTCTCTCGGTGTTTCCCATCATCTTTTAAAAAAAAGATTTTGTACATTATATAGATATTGATTAAACTTTAATACCATCAGCATATTTTATAAAAAAAAATGCAAGATGTAAGTGAGAACTACGATTGATTGAAATTATTTTTTGAATTGATCCCATTGAATAAATCCCATTGTTATGATTTACTCAAGCATCCATGTCTTGATTGTACCTGTAATTTAGTTAAGCATCTACAACTCTTGATGGATCAGCCCCCTGCAAATCCAAATTATCCAATGCCGACTGTCGGCTTCAGCTGCATCAATGGCCATTTCCAAGGCCCTACGTGAAAGAAACATGACAAGCTACAAATCCAATGCCGACTGACAACTTCAATTGTGTCGATGATCATTCAATTCGACGGACCTACGTGAAACATACCTCGCTTCAGATCCAATGCTGACTGTTAGATTCAGTCGATCTTCCAGCTTATATACCAGCTTAACACAGAAAAGAAAAATAAACATCCATTCATAAGGAGGCATCAAACCAAGTAAACTAGAAAGCACACATTTTTAGCAGAAAACTCAAAACTTCACAGCTTTTAAGCCTAACATAAGCAATGGAGGAAACACAGCAGAGCTCTTTTCCAGAAGGATACAGCAAAGCAATACAAACTTCACATTCAAGGTGAACCAAAAAATAATAAAAATAAAGGAGCATCATTTTGGTGGCTGGGGATGAACTACCCCTTCATCTTCACTATTCTATGACATCAAAGCTATTAGCATGAGAGACTCAAGTTTCCTAGTGTGCTGAGCTTCCAAATAAGCCAAAATTTCAGAGGAAATTATGCGAGGTATGTACAATTTGACATTGAGTGTTAGTGTGGAACGGCTCAAGATTCAACTTCAACCTATCAGCTACGTGAGCTTCGACCTAATACTCTCCTCAGATCAGATTTCTGCTCTTCGGAAAGCTTTTTAGGGAACTTGACGTTGAACTTGAGTATCAGATTTCCTCTCTTATTGGGCTCCTTGGAGATGGGCATCCCTTCATTTTCTATCACAATTTCATGACCTGGTTTTACAATCTCGGTGACGTCAATGGTGAGATTCCTATCATCAAGGGTGGTGAGGTTCAGAGTCTTCCCTGCAAGCGCATCCAGTAGTGATATTCTCTGGTTGATAACAAGATCATTTCCGTCTCTTTTGAAAATGGAATGAGGCTTTTCGTCTATTACAAATATCAGATCTCCTGGAACTGACCCAGGATCTTGGTTGCCTTTCTCTGGGAAAGTGATCTTTGTGCCCTTCTTCCAACCAGGTTTAATATCAATGCCTAGCACCTCCTCAACAGTCACTGGCTTACTGCATAGTGATTAAATGTAATGCAGATCATGAGAAAGGTAAGCAAAACGATCACGTACATTGAAATATGCTCAATGTTGGGTACAAGAAACATGCTGACTTTGAAATGAACATAAAATTGCCACATTAAAACAGTTTTTACAAAAATACTAGATTGTGCAATCCAAGTAAAATCTGTCAAAGAAACCAGAATAAAACCATTTAGGAGAGGCTAGATTAAGAAATACAATGACAAGCTTCAGTTATTGAAAATGAGTCCTTCCTCTCTACTACTCTATTTAATGGGCTAGTTTCAACATCCCTAATGTAGTGCTTTCAACTTCTTTCCCACATTTCTTCACATTGGTGAAGAAATGCTTCGAATTACCAGCAGGATTACATTAGGTTCATGTTAATGTTACAACAATCAAAATTGTACATAGTTCCCGTGGCTGAGTAGATGTGAGTTTTACTAAGCCAAATATTGTACCATATGATCAGCAATCAAGTGTTTTCATCATATCATCCACCACTGAAACATCTTATTTGCGAGTTAAACACCCCAGCAATCCAATTGCCACAAGACATTTTAAGACTTAATATAAGATTATACAACGAAGAATTCTAAGTTAATATTAAATCCTGAAAAACTAGTTAAAAACAAAACATAAACAGAACCAATTCCAAGGAAGGAGAACAAAAAAAGAAGCTATATAATAATATTTCACTTTTGATGGACTTGTTATCCTCAAGCAACTTGTTTGAAGGTTCTTCACTAAGTGTATAGTATCGTGCCTGCAAGTCCGCAAAGGAGGGTCGGTCAACTAGGAAATGATCTTGTCAAACCTCTTAAGGCTAATGATAACACAGCCAGACAACCTCAAAATCGCTCATCAATGAGCAAGTGATAGTCAAGAATCGAGCAAATCGCCTAATTCCAGGACACAAATATTATAAAATGGTGAAATTTGATCCTTACAGCAATTCCTAAGTCGATGAGGAATCAGAAACAACAACCTGATCTATTCAGATTTATTTCAGTGAATTTGTGCATTAATTTCTGAAGGAAACCGAAATCCACTACGAAATCACCCAAACCGTAGATTGAAACAATCGAATAATTCAAGCATCCGAATTTGAGAAAAAGAAACCAAAAGATTAAGCTTAGAATGCGTACCCAGAATCATCAGAAACAATCCTGGAGATCTTCATCTTCCTCTTGGATCCCTTGTAGAGCTCCTCCAAGCTACAGGCCAGCTGCGTCTCTACCGCCTCTGCCTTCTTCCCCGTCCGCCGGTTACTTTCGCCGCCAGAAGTAGCACTCTTCTTCCCATCCCAACTCTCGAATCCAGTCCCGAAGAACTCCGCAAATATGTCATCCGCTTCTCGAGGATTATACCGGAACGACTTCCCCTTACCACTATAACCACCGCCGCCGCCGCCGCCGCCCGGCGCGGCCGAAGGCGAGGACGCATTGGAGAAATTGCCGGATTTCAGGCCCTCCTCTCCGTGAATATCGTAGATCTGGCGCTTGTGTGTGTCGCAGAGAACATCATAGGCCTCGCAGATCTGCTTGAACTTGGACTCGGCGATCTGCTTGCTGTCACTCGGATGTTTGTCCGGGTGCCATCTCATCGCCAGCTTCTTGTAGGATTTCCTCAGCTCTTCATCGCTGGCCGTCCTCGAGACCTTCAATATTTTGTAATAATCAACCCCCATTTCCCCCTTTTTCCCACTCTCAAACTCCACACTTGATTCCTCGGGAAACTGACAACAAATCGGGAACAGAAAACCCCCAAATCCACACAAACACAATAAAAAAAAATCCCTAGAAAGTACCTCGATTCCTGGTAAATTAAATGGCGGAATTGGAATTCACCCGGGAAATTGGGTGTACGACTTGGATGTCGGAAGAAGAAACGGGAGATGGGAAGAGAGCAAGGAGGAGAGAGGTAGGGAGAGAGAAACTGCAAAAGGCAAAATTTTATTTTTTAATATTTGGAAGATTGGGTATTCATATCGGGGAAGTGGAGAGGCTAAAGAGACCGGGCTGTGAGAATGAGGAAGAGGAAAGATGGACACGTGGAGGAGGAAGATTGGAGGGTGACGCAAGGGGGCTGTGAGGGAGGAGGTGGTTGTTACTGTAGATTATTTAAGGTGACAGTTGGTGGGGCTAAAAACGTGCAATCGAGTAATCAGTGGAAGCGAGTTGGGGGAATCTTCAACCTCAATAAGCCATCGATGTAAACAGAATCCTTCCTTCCTATATACGGACCATTTTTGGGGATTTTTATCTGATTTAAAAGCCTTATGTATCACTAATAAATCTCGCCATTAGATCTATCATCATTCATCAGCAAAGTAATGTCGTTGTTTTGTGTGAAGTTTTTTTTTTTTAACAAAAAAAAGAATTTGGAAGATGTTGTACAGGGCAATGTCAAAAAGTAAAGATGTACCGGAGAAAACATAAGGAAGATGAGAAAGTCGATTAGCGGCACAGTTATCTTCTCTAAAAATATGATGAATCTCAAAGTCCGAAAATCGGCGAAAAGAAAGGAGACAGTCTGATAGAATCATCTCAATCTCTCCAAAACATGAGCCTCCAGTCTTGATTCTTGAGACTGTTAATGATGCTAAGATTATCACCTTCAATAGTGATATTATACTCCCTCCGTTTCCTTTTAAGTGACTTTTTCAAGTCATGCACGCAGTTTTAGAACGGTAAAAACTATATTAAATATTAATATTTTAATAAAATTTTTTGAATAATATTATATTTATCACCAATAAGTATGAGATTATTGAAAAAAATTATTTAAAAAATGATTATTTTATATAGTTTTTCACACCTTAAAAAACGTATATGAATAGTAAAAAGTCAATTAAAAAGAAACGGAGGGAGTATATTTTAAGATCAATTGTCCTAAGAATCTGTTTCCAAATGTTGAAACTAGGGTTGTTATCTGAGCCGAACAGCTCGAGCTCGAGCTCGGCTCGTTCGTAGAGGTAAAATAAGCCGAGCTTGAAGAGTTTTTTAAGCTCGAATCGAGCCCGAGCCGAGCCCAAAAGCTCATTATGTCTTAATTTACGAAATTACCCCTAGGGTCATATAAGGATCAGGTATGAGAATTGGGGATTAGGTCTTCGTCTCCGCTTGGCGTTTCTCCGTCTTTCTCCAGGTTCGTCTTCCTCTCTCTCACCGCGTCTCCCTTCGCTTCTCCCTGTTTCTCCAGGTCCGTCTTCCTCCTCGCAGATCTGAGAAGGGGCCAAGGGTTGCTGGCTTGTCCTCAACCCCACCTGGCTTTTACACAGACAATGCACACAGATCTCTCTCTCGAGTCTCGATTAGGTATGGAACTTTCACTCTCTCTCTCTCTCTCTCTCTCTCTCTCTCTCTCTCTTTCCCCCCCAGATCTCTCTCTCGAGTCTCGGCTAAAGAATCTAGCCTCACTCTCGCAGATCTGAGAAGGGCCGCCTAGCTTTCCTTAGCCCTCTTCGCTGCTTCCATCCAACCGAATCTCAAGTTTTCCACAGGAGAAGCCGAATCTCATGTTTTTCACAGGAGAGGCGGAATCTCAAGTTTGCACGTTTGTCTCTTTATGCAAAAACCGCATATGATTTTAACAATGCCAAGAAATTGCTGCTATGACGAATTTGAATAAAAATGGGAATGAGTACTTTGAGAGATTTCATGGTTATCCTTAATTTCAATATTTAATTTCTGGCTGGCAACTTTTGGCGCAAAGGGAGCAGTTGAACTTTTGAAATCAATCTGCTTAACCTGTCTGTGTATTGTAATAAGCAAATTCATTAATAAAATCATCTTAATTTCAGGTCTATCAAGGAAACAATCATTTATAGAAAGCAATACAACTGCTATGTTAGTAAAGTAGGCAACCTAGTCGAATTGATTAGAAAAATATGATTAGTTTTTGTTACTTAGTAGCCATGAATTGTGTGCTTACTGCAACTGTCTTTCTCCTTGCAATTTCTCCGATGTTTTGCTTCTCAATATACAACCAAGGCGAGTATCTGCACCCTCAGCTCTATGATCACTCTTGTCTGCAACTGAAACACATTGTTATACATATGTTTAGTGATGATTCTCTTTTTTTCTATGGATTTATTACATGTATTGTATTCACCGTTGTTTCCATCACTCTTCTTGCAATTTAGTTGACATAATATAACAAATGAAGATTCAATGAGCTCTAGGTTATGTCATTTAGGGGTGACTGACTAACTGCTTTATAAAATTGAAATTAACTATATATAATAACCAACACAACCAGTACTCCTTATCTTGCTGTCATGTTACCAGTACTCAGTACTCCTTTGTTGTTGCATCCAACATTTTGTTTGTTGCCTTGGTTACATTTTTTTGTGTGTTTTAGTAGGTAGATAAATTGTCCATGTATGCTAATTCTAAATCCATGTGCATATATGCAGCCATGCAAGAGCTCATCGTTGAAGCCTAAACTCCCTGGAGTACATTTCACAAGGATCCTCCTTTCGAGTTATTAGTGTTTTATTTCGAATTTATTTGGTTTCATGTATTTTTGAACTTTTGGTTATAACATAAAAAAAAAATATGTATTTTAAACTTATGTGTTGTACTTTTATTATAACACAAAGATGCTTTTATTATGTGGTGTTATTAGTATTGCACAAGTTGCCTTGGTAAACAAACAGCTCAACGAACAGAAACGAGCCTAACGAACAGCTCAAACGAGCCGAACGAGCGAGCTCGGACAACGAGCTCAAACGAGCCTAAGCTTGTTCGTTCAGATCGACCGAGCTTATCAAGCCGAGCTCGAGCATGTGTTTGAGCTCGCAAGCCGAGCTTGAGCATAAAAAAAAGCTCGTATAAAATTTAGGCTCGAGCTCGGCTCGGCTCGTTTCACCGTCGAGCCAAGCTTGAACATGTCAAGCTCGGCTCGTTCGGCTCATATGTCACCTTTAGTTGAAACATTCAGCCCCAAGAACAGAAGGGATAGTAGATGGGCCATCCTAGGGATGGTAACGGGGCGAGGAGTACCCTCCCCGTCCCCGTTCGGGGGTTTGAAAATTGTCCCCGTTTAATGTCCCCCCATTTCGTTTTCCCACGGGTTTCCTTGCGGATTTCCCTATCAAATTCCCCGATATAAGCTTCACCTTAGTTTGATATATAAGTTTATGCCTACCGCAAAACATATTAAACTTTAAAAAAAAAATATAGATAGGTTGATTGATAGCAAATAATAATTAAAAATGTTAAAATAATACTTATATAAATCTTCTAAAATTGTTTAACGGGGTCTCATCGGGGATCCCCGCGGGTTTCCCATCGGGTGGAGGGGTGGAGACTATCATCCTCGTCCCCTCCCCATCCTCATGCGGGGAATCGTTTTTTCCCTCGTCTGCGTCCTCATCCCCGTTTATTTTCCCCACAGTGATTGGGGAATCCCGCCCCATCCCCATATTGCCATCCCTAGACCAGCCTCTGAGAATATCGTTGATCCGTCTGCATTGCGGATGATGAATCCGTAGGAAGAAGTATTCGTAAAGGATAAGGCGCTATCGAAGTTAAGTTTATACCACCCAAGTCTGGGTTTCGACCAACAACTTTGATGACATAGACCCAATTGTACAACGGGGCTCTTGGCGCCCCCAAAAGAAAAAGGGGTACGAAGGTTAAATGGCGAAAACTTTAGTGGGGGATGGTTCAAATTAAATTTTGATGGATTTACTCCGGTTATAGGCAATAGTTCATACGGGTATATCATCAGAGACCGGAGTGGGGATCCTTTTTTTTTTTAGCAACAGAGCGGGGATCCTATAAGTATTGGATACATAATAGTGGGTAAGCAAACTGACATAATCTCTCTCTCTTAGGGAAGAAATATTAAAGACAAAAAAGCTTGGCATAAAAAGGTTATAAATAGAAGGGGGCTCTCAAATTATAATCAACCATTTAAACAAGAAAGGAAAACAACCTCGGGAGATTGAACGCCTTATATGGATGTTAAAAATTAAAACTACTCTTATAGTTTTCACACAAACAAAAATTTCGTTCATGTATTTGTCAGAGAATAGAGTGACATACATGATTGCGCACTTGTGCCTCTCTTCTGACAAGCACGTCATCCATACACATTCTGATCTTCACGACCTCATTCATTTGGATGCCATCGACAAGATTTCATCCGCTATAATCTTTCCTCCTCGAAAAAAAACATTCCTATCAACATGCAATCTGACAAGCTTCCCAAGTTTTATTCTTATGAAGAGATCGACCCCATCTTTTCGATCTCCCTTTGCAGTAAGTTACCGTGCTTACTCATCTCCAAAAACAGGAGCCTTGTAGGTGGTTGGTGACCGATTCAGGTGTCTGACTCTTTGTTGCAGTGAAGGTCACCTCTAGCTCCTCAACAATATAAGTATGTAACAATCTTTTTATCAATTGTATCATTGGTCTTATTTCTTGAATTCAACAAAGAAAGCCTCTGACCATAACTCGAACCCACCCTACCCGCGAAGTCGTGGATCTAGATCCGCCAGAACGTCAACCCGTCGAGTCATGGACTCGGGTTGCCCATCACCCCGTGGAAAAGTTCATACAGAGTAGTGGAAGGAATCCGCAATTCAAAAATGGAGGCTTTACAACTGTAGGTTTGATTATTTGAATTGAAATTATCAGTGAATTATTTACCCACTGAGTAGGTGCAGTACAGCACCCCAAATAATAAAAATCAATCAATATCTGTATTGCTGTTCTTTTTTATATACATTACATCACACAACTATCTCTCTGTTTCTCTCTTTTAACTGATGCATAACTTACAAATCACAATCTTGTTTGGCGCCAAACATCTACCCAAAAAAAAAAAATGTAAAATTTCTTCCACAAACAATCCTTGATTTCTTAAAGGCTATAGCTATATTAATCCTGCTAGTCATTTAATCTGAATTTCATATAATCTGTTGGTTTTCACAGCAATCCTGGAAAATCTGCAATAAAAGAATAAGACTGTACAAAATTGAAGTCCTTAAGAGCAAAGATCAGGAGTCAGCAAGTGAAGCAGAAGGAACCACAAAAACTTGCATAGAGACGGAGTTGGGAGGGAGCTGAAGGCGAAGCGGATAGAGCTTCCCATTCAAAGGGCTGCGGGTGCAGACGATGATCTCCTCAATGCCGGTGTCTTTCCTCAACCTCTCCGTCAATTCCTCCACGCTGTTTCCCTTAAACGTCAATGGGTAACCCTGCCCGTCTTCCTCGTTCACCTTCCCGTCTTCCTCTGCAATGTGGTAGTATATCACCCTCCCCTCCGATCTCGGTGGTGTATAGTCGTATGACTGCCACATATAAACACTAGATTTAATGTTCATGTCTTATCACACATTGGAACAATGTTTTGCTACCTATATCAAAATCCATTTTTCTATTGTGTCTCAGGGCATAGAATACAAATATTTTTACTTTAAATAACAGGCTGACACCACAAGTAGCTTTTCAAAGTTTCTTGTTTTAATATTAATAAAATAAAGCTAAAATTATAGGTTAATTAGCGTTTTGAAATTGAATTTTAAACGACTACACCCTAAACTTTCCGAAGCATTTTTTTATATACGCAAATTTGTTCAATTTATCAACTGATTTTATCAGCTATCCCTTCAATTTCGATCAACAAGACGTACACCTAATTGGCAAAATATCCTACCAATTCCAAAAATGGGTGTCGTGATAATGCAATGAATGAAAAATTGATTTGGTACCAAATTAAACGCTGCCTAAATCATGTAGTATTGATGCGACGTACCTCTTGCCGGGTGTAAGAATGAACTTTCAGGTCGGAGCCGAATGAATCGGAATGGGCGACCTGGTGAGGTTGGGGGTGCACCGGAGCGGGCTTGGCGGCCGGGGGATGCGCAACGACGGCGGGCGGCTTGTTGTTGGGGGCGTGGTAAGCGGCGGGGGTGGGCAAGATGTCGACGACGTCGACGTCCCAGAGGACCCAGTCCTGGGTGGAGGAGCGGTGGGGGACGTCGTGGGTGATGGAGTTGCGCCAGGGCGGGAGGCCGCCGTTGGCGCGGAGGAAGTTGCCGTAGCGGGTACGGAGCTTGACGCGCTTGCCGTCGCGGATGGGCTCCCACTCGACGGAGGAGTCGAGGCGGCGGGGGAGAGTCTGGAGGACCTTGCGGCCGGTCATACCGAGGAGGAACGGCTGCTCGGTGGCGGTGAGGTACCTCCCATAGCGGCTCTTGAGGCGGATGAGGGAGGGGCGGTCGTCGTCGGTATCGGCGCTTGAGACGAACTCGACCGTCCAGCGGGCGTTGCGGGAGGAGGCGTTGCGGTCCTGTGTGACGCTCTCCTCGTCATCGTCGGCGCTCAGGTACTTGTCGTGGTGGCTGCGGAGGCGCACCTCCTTGGCGTTACTGAAGAAATCCATGGCGGACTGTATCGGATATCGGAGGGAGGAATTAATGTGGAATAAATGTGAGAGATTATGATATATAAATGAGAAATGGAGCGGCGGTCAGTTGGCGGCGGGAACGGAGACGCGGGTTAGATTGCTGACTGGTCTGATCTAATCTCAGAATTCAACACATTGGAATTGAATTGGAAGGAAGGAAGGAGACGCGAAGCCACCTGATTACTTCCAGCCAGACGCCACCCTGTATCGTCCATCCCGTGCGCCTTTCATCTTACATTTTTATTTATATTATTTTTTGTTAATTACTGTGCCTAAGTTTTGGTTTCCTTATGTTGAATTTATGTCCCGTGACTTTATGGAAAACTTAACAAGTACAAAATCTCTTTCAATTGGTAGCAATTTTATTAATTTTTTTAAATATTATTATATTAATAAGTATAATATTATTTTATAAAATTAATAAAAATATTTTGTATAATATTTAACTCCTTATATAACGGTTGAAACGAAGGGAGTACAATTTATTATATAATTAATACTCCCTCCGTTCGGTAAAACTTGTCATTTTAACTCTCCACACAACTTTTAATAAAACTAATAATTACACTTCTTTTTTAGTAATTTGCCCTCAATTATTACTCTACTTTTTACTTTATCAAAAACTACAACTCACAACACATCAATCAAATCAAGGGCATTTTAGTAAAGTAGAAGCAAAAATATCTAAAATGACAAGTTTTTCCGAACTAAAACAAAACTCTAAAACGACAAGTTTTGCCGAACGGAGGGAGTATCTTATTGATCTATCAATATATGTGTATTTCATATCTAGTTTATAATTCTATTATTAAGTTTTATATTTTTTTTACTAAGGTAACCCAATTAAAAATATTGTATAAATTATAATGTTAGCACATCATTTTGTTTTAAGTGTATTTTACTTTTTCCATTAGTTAGGATAGACTAAATTATTTTTTTTGTGTGATTTTTTTATTGGCTTGTATAAATTTTATAGATTGATTGTTGCATAATAGATTTAATATATATGACAAACTTTAGGACAAAATTATATTATATATATTTTATCTAATGTTTTTTTAATAAAATATCCCGGAGTATATCTCTATCAAGTTAGTTTGCTAATATATACTCAATTTGTTCAAAAAAACATGTCGTTTATTATTTACAACTACTTTTTTAGGATAACAAAAACTATAAAAAAATATCCATTTTTTAAAATAATTTTGTACTTATTAATAGTAACTACGAAATCTGAATCTATTAAATTTAAAAAATATCCATTTTTTAAAACAATTTCTAACATTTGCAGATGATACTATAATCTTTGCAAATGCCTCCCGGATAAGTCTTAATACCATTCAAAATATGCTCAATGATTTCTCTAATGTGCATACCTATATCAAAAACAATTGAAAACTGCCTGGGAATCTCGCTGGTTAATGGTAGAGTTAAAAATCGTGTCTTTGAAAAATCCATTCAAAATCTAAGGAAGCAATTATCAAAATGGAAGTCCTCCTCAATATCTCGAGCTGGAAGAGTTACGCTAATACAAACAAATTTCGGCTCAAAAACCAACTACATAATGTAGAATTTCTTACTACCAAAAGGGATCCTTCATCAATTAGGCCAGATAAATAAAAATTTCTTCTGGAATAAACTACAAAACGGAAAGATACAAACCACTAATAAGCTGGGATGCTATATGTAAGCTAAAAATGAAGAAGGTTTTGGAATCAGAAAAGCGGAACTCTTAAATGAAGGGCTACAAATGAAACTACTTTGGAAAATCCACACAGTGACACAAACTTAAATAGCATTTGGGTTAAAATTATTAAAGAAAAATACCTACATTCTTCAAGTACAAATGAAAGAGATAATCAAAATACATCTTGGCAATTTGGGAGACTACTATCCTTAAGGAAAAAATTCAACAAAGGCCTACATTGGATAATAGGAAATGGTGAGCAAATAAATGTATGGAAGGACCCTTGGATAAAAAAAAAAAATATAACTTTAGAACAATACCAAAATCCCAAGGATCCGAATATGAAAGTAGCACATCTAATAAATAAATAAAAAACAATGGAATTCTCCTCTTCTTCAGGAGTTATTTCCAAATAATATTATAAATTCCAAATAATGCAAATACAAACCCCTAATGATAAACTGATATGGAAACTTGAAAATGATGGTATATTCTCAACAATAGTGATAGTTCTCAAATTACAAATGATATAAATTGGATTTGGAAAATCAACCTGCCACCCAGAATTAAGACTCGTCTATGGAAATTATTAGTGGATGGAACTACCCAAAGACTAAATAAATATTACAATAGAGTTCCAGACCAGTGTTCCCTCTGTCACTCACAAGATGAGGTTTCTACACACTTACTATTAAACTGTCAATTTGCCAAAAGAGTTATAGCTCAATATGAAATAATTAGGGCAAGACCCTTCTTAACCAGGCAGACAATAATAGATCAATATACGACATTCTAACAATAAACAAAGAAAAAGGTATAATTCAAGACTTAGGATTCATATGACAATCTATTTAGGAAGTTAGAAATAATGCTATCTTTAAAAATACAGATCCTCCCCGACAAACAATTTTAGCTCACACAATATAGCAAATATAAAAAATTAGAACACTGATCTAGACCCAATTAAAAAACCTACTCAATCTAGAAGAAGGAAATTAGCTAAATGGACTAAACCCCCCGAGCACTATCTATAAGATTAATATAGATGGTTCGGTTAAGCCCACATCCTCTTGCCATGTGGGAGGAGTCATTCGTGACTCTGAGAGCAATATATTTGATGTATTCTTCCAAAATACATCTAAAGGTTCGATTTTACAAACAGATCAGGCAAAAGCAATCATTGTAGGAATGCAACATGCAATTAGAAAAGGAATCCGGAATGCCATTATTGAAGGTGACAACTAAATTCTTATCAAGGCAATCAGAAGAGAACACAACACTCCGGAGGAGATTATCTTTCAAGTCGAGAAGATTAGACATATAGCTAGCTCTTTTGATAATATTCTGTTTAATAATTGTTTTAGGGAAGCCAATTAAAGTAGCGGACTATATAGCAAGGAAATGTATCAATTGTATTAGGCCTACTTCCCCTCTTAATAAGGATCTGTACTCCATCACCCTTAAGGATGATCCTGGTAGTATGCTACGGTTTCTGTAGTATACTCCAAATGTTTGTATACTGTAAAAATAAATAAATTATTTGATTTAGATAAAACATTAATTTACGTGTAATCAACATATTTTCCACGATTCTCTGGTCAATCATTGGATGCCAAGTGTCCTTTGAAAAAGGCACACTTTGAGTAACCTTGTATATGACACGTAATTATATATACTATAAATTTATATTTAAAAAATTATATTTATCTTCTAAACAACTTTAAGTATATATTTATAGAACTTTTTTTTAATGAAAAATCATGTTTAAAATTTTATATAAATGAAAAATCGATTATTTTGTAATATGAATTTATTAAAATTCTATGATTTTTCATCAATTTTTTTTTTATCAATAGTTATTTATAGTTGTTTAGAACATAAATATAATTTTTAAAATTTTTAAATATATTTTTTATACAAGATAAGAGTTTGGGTGGCGTGAGACCCTGCTGACCCACCACACAAGAGCGTCATTTTGGACGAGAGTTTGAATCTCAGGATGAGACACGGGAGGGTCAAGGATGAGGAAAAGTCTTAAGTGCTTCGCTTTATCCACAGCCGGATTTATCTCTCTGAAAATATGGACGCGGGAAACCGCAAGGAACTCCTGAAGCAACTTCCGGGCGTCAACCATGATGATCTCAATCTCCCAAGGGCAACCCCAGACCTCATTGATAGCATTTATAACTACTAGGCAATCACCTTCAAGCTCGAGCCTCGAAATCCTGAGCTGACGGGCTGCAATCAAACCCTGGTGAAAAGCCAAAGCCTCCGCCTTTAGAGCGGATATCTCCCCGCAGTGCGAACCCTAACAGAAGACTACCGAACCACCGTGATCACGAATCACAATCCCAGTAGTCGCCACACCCGAAGAACTCACCGCCGTATCAAAATTCAATTTGAAAGAACCTTCCGCCGATTTTTTCCACCTCAATTTAAATTCTTCCTTTTCCTTTGGGTTGGTTGTTTTTATCTTTTTCCATGTTTCCATCCTCTTCCCAGAAAACATATTTAGATTCTTTCCATTGTGATAGGTGATATTTTGTAAATTGATCTTGCTTTTGTTGGATTTTGAAGTTTTGATCTCCTTCAAAAATAATCTTATTCCTAATTGTCCAGATCCACAGCCAGTTTTTTGGTTTCTACTCTTTTAAAATAGGTTGTATCCCCTGCTACTCCAGTGCTCTCTTCAACGTATCACAAAACCGTTTAAGGTATAAATAAAAATTGGAATTTTTTTTTTAGATCGATTCTATATAGACCTGTCAAACGGGTCATTCGGGTCGGGTCACTTCGGGTCTCGGGTAAAACGTGTCCCGGGTATTTCCGGGTTGACTAGAACCCGGGTTGGACCGGTCATTTCGGGACGATTTCGGGTTTGTCAATTTTTTCCTTTTTAAATGAAAAAAATTATGATTCGATAATTTTGCAATAAATTTTAATTATATATAAAAAAATTAATTATATTTAATTAAAAAACAACCGGTTCAACCGGGTCAACCGGGTCAATCGGGTGACATCGCGTCAAAATTACCGGGTCAATCGGGTCACCGGGTCGAAACCCAGATGACCCGGAAAATTTCCGGTTTTTCGGGTTCGGGTCGAAAAAAATTTCCGGGTCAAAATTTCCGGGTTCGGGTCAAAAATTTTTCGGGCGGTCGGGTCGGGTCGACCGGATCGGTATATCTTATATTGATATGTTTATAAAATTTTAATATGAAAATTCATGTTTTAAATATTAATAAAAATTACTTTCTAAAAAAATCTATATTTTAATTATCTATATTTTTAGAACATAAATTTTCATAATAAATAAACTTCACACGAAACCACGGCGTAATTAATTAAATTAGACTAATGGTGATTATGATATATGTTGATTCATTCAATTTAGTAGTATTTTACTTTCTTGTTCGTGATTAAATTGAGACGTACAAACCTTGTTCATCGACAACCGGGGTGACCATGGGCACATCATCCTCAGCGACGCCGGGTACCCGGATGCTAAGTCATATTCCTCCGACTGCTCCGACGACACCGATGTGGACGGGGACAGCCCGTCGATCTCAGCCCATTCGGGGGCCCGGGACTCCTCCTGCGCCTCGATCACCGCCGGCACAACTTCCCAGAGAGTCCAGAATTTGGTGGCGCCGGTAGCTGGCGAGTCGTGCGTGACGGAGTTATTCCACGGAGGCGGCCCGCTGTTGGCCCTAAGGAACTTCCCGCGAGCCCCACGCGCCTTCAGCTTGATCTGAAGCCCGTCCGCTGTGGGCTCCCAGTCAAAGATGAGACCTTTGTCATCGGACGTGGCTGACTGGACGACCCTTTTGCCGGTGGCGCCGAGAGGCGAGGAGAGCTCGGAGGCGGCGAGGAAGAGGCCGGTGGCGTAGCTCTTGAACCGGACGGTGCCGTCTGCGGAGGGCTCGGCGATCCAGGTGGAGCGACGGGTGATGCAGTTGCGGCTGACGCAGACGGTGCGGTTGTCGGCGTTGGCAATAAGGTATTTGTCGAGGTGGCTCCGCAGCTTCAAGGCTTTGGAATTGGTGATTACATCCATCGATGATCGATCGTCTTGATCGATCGGGATCGGATGGTTAGTTGAAGTTTAGAAGTGGTTTTGGGGGTTTAATTTGATACATAAATGTTGTTTGTATAGGGAGCTAAGGAAAAGACTTTTGGCAGGATAGCGAGTTGACTCTTGCGAAGCTTCTATAATCCGACTTCGTCTATTTCGTTATCTACTCCCTTTCTCTCCTACCACAAGTGTTTTATGTTTACCCCATGTAAATTGGATCTCATTATAAGGTAATATATTAATATAATGGTTTAAAATTATACAACTTATCAAATAGACAAAATACAATTATCTTATTTACAACTCGCTTTTTAAAAAATTTCCTAGAATCTTTTTTCATTGCCTAAAAAAATATTTTTTTTAAAAAAAAATTCAATAATTTTTTAGCAAAATCAAATGTACATTTTGTTTAATGTAATCCTAGTTGTCAATATTAACAATATCGATTTCTTTATCTTACAAAGCTTCGTTGCTAGAGTCGAATATCAATTCTCGTTTAAGAAAACTGTGTGACAACACCGCAGTGTTTTGGTTCTTTCGGACTATATAAAATTCCGATTGAAGCCGACGAGCACTTGTTGGAAAGCTATTTTAAGTGGCTACAACTTTCATGAAGAACACTTCTCGTAAATCATCCCTGAAGATGCTCGAATTTGCAGTTCTTTTCAGCATTCTAAATCTGGACGAATTTTCATGTTTTTTTTTTCTAATCAAAATAAGCCCCACATCGCTTATAGAGGCTCGGTGACTATATTTTCAGCCTATATATTGCATGTAAGAACTTCATTTTAAATAAGTCAACTTGAGTTGAGTTAAAGGTTAAGTCATTAATAGCTTCCTATATATGATTCCGGATTAAGGATCGAGTTCTTGACGAGAGGCTAAGAGTAAACCCTTTGGTGAGAGGCCGAGGTTGACACCCTAGTGAGAGACGAAAGTGTCAAATGATCAAGATCCTCGGAGTGCGATTTCGAGAAGATTGAAATCGAGTACAGGGGATTCAAGAGTGAAAGACCTACGAATCTTGCTCCACATATAATTAGCCCCACAAAAAGTGTAACGGCCCGGGATTATGATTCCCGAGTTACGTTTCGAGGGATGAAACCCCTCGTTAGGATCTTGCGCCCCGCGTACAGGTTGAAGGTTTGAAATTCTACTCTAACGTTTCAAGTGGGATTTCATACCCAAAATTCGAAGGGATCGTTGGAATCCCCGGGGAAGTCCCCTGTACCTGTCATAAGTCTAAGCGTGGAAAACCAAAGGTCACACAATAGCGGGAGTAAAGCATAATACAAAGGGGTGTCACGGCGGAGCCGGGTCAAAACGGAGTCAAAAGTATAAATCCAAAACAATATAATCAGAGTCTAGTGAAGTCTATAACTCCAGCGCTCACTCTCCACCGACAAAATGACCCGCGCAATAAGCAAACAGCACCGATAGGATGAACATAAATAATTCCTAAAAAAATTGATTTGGGGCGGGATCAGATCGATGCCCACTTAACTCTGCATCCCAACCATAAGCACACATATACGCTATACCTAATAAAGATGCTCTAATGCAGTACGAAATTCAAACACACTAGCATGCTCCTAGTTCATAATAATGTGCAGAAATACTGTAAAGGGCCCAAGACAATGCCAAGTGGCATATCCCTCTCCTACCTCCACCCCTTCCGACAGGCGGAGACTGGCCAGCTCGTGAATGCATTCATTCATAATAGGGCGGCACGCATGCCTAACCCGCTCCACAATAAAGCCCGCGGGCATATCATAATATAAGGAAGTACTCGATTGACTCAGGGTACCCGATGTGGCTGGGCTACCCTATGACCCTAGCAAAGACTCTAGGACTATCACAGATAACGGCCGTTCTGTTTACATACACATAGAGAAATAGAATGCTCAACAATCGATGCAACCTAGCATGGTACTACATGGCATGTTGATCATGAATGCAAGCACCTAGTATATCATGCACCTAAAGCAGGGAATAGCTCTATTCAATCTGAGTAAGCTCCGAAGAGACTTACCTGGCGGTGCAGAACAGCAAGACAAGCATTACGATGGATTAAAGATCACCTAGATACATATCATAACGTCCATATAAGTCTACATTTAACCATCCAAGCACTCAAACATATCATTCAACGGGAATAGCAACCATATCGCAATCATCATTACGTCAAGTTCAACCATTCATCATATTGCCACATTCCACGAGACCATATCATTCTCATCATTCCATTCAGTCACATTCATGTATTCGCCACACTATATCCGCATATCACATATATCAAGTTCATCATATTCATCATATCTCGAAAGCATAAATTAACGATACACAGTCTAACACTTCATCATGCCTTTATCTAATCAATCATGTCATTATTCCACACCAATCATGATATTAGTCAACCATTCACATCAATCATGCTAGTTAGTCACCAATCACATAATTCCCGAGTTAGTCCCGAAACCGCTTGAAAATCCGAATCAACTAGTTAGAAACTTCGACTTTGGAAAATATTCGTCAAATCCCTTTTTCGAGTTAAATCCGATAAAACCCTTTTTAAATCTTCAAGTCTCATAATATTATATTTTCTTATAATCACCACAATATAATATCCTTAAATCTTAATAAAAGTATTTTCTATTTTAAATCTCAAATGATAATTCCTGTTTTAAACCTAAAATAATAATATAATATAATATAATATTTTATATACCATTTATTTAATATTTATACCAATTACATATGAGTTAGTTATAAAATACCCCTCGTTACAAATCTGGCCCATCCCTTCTTCTTTTATTTTCTGGAAAATTAGGCCCACAAAATAGGCCCATTGTGCTTTTAAAAAGATCTGGCCTCCCTTGCTAAAATGAACCGGTTTTGTAAAAAAAAAAACGAACCGAACCAGTAAAAACAAAACAAAACCAAACCCGACACTGTTCATCTCCTCCATCCGGCCTCTGCGTTTGAAGAAAAAAACAAAGGAAGGAGAGGGTGGTGGCTCGCCGGCGACGATTGGCCACTCCGACCACCCAACTGACACCCATGGACTACGAATCGACAAGAAAGGGAAGGAAGAAGGAGGAAGGGAGAAGCTCACCGAGGTTTCGAAGGTTCGCCGGAACGCGCGTCGGGCTGGATTCGACTCGCCGGAGATTCGATTGGGCTCGCCGGAGGCTCCATCCGCACTTTCTCGACCTAGGACGGAGAAGGGGAGCTTAAATGATGGGATTTATGATCTATTAGAGAGAAAGGATTTGAAAGGAGGGTTTACCGTCGAGAACGGAGGAAAACAGGGAAGGAAGAGGAAACGTGGTGGCGCTGCGACGTCGGGGTGCTCCTGGGCTTCTGGGCGATTCAGACGACGAAGGAGGAAGAGCCTCGACTGCTGGCTGTCGTTGCTCGGGGAGAGAGGAGGACGGCGGCGCTGCGCGGCGGTGGCTCGGCTGCCGGATTCACGAGCGACGAGAGAGATGGTGCTGGTAGGGTGGTGAAAACAAGGGCAGCGGTGGAGCTGCTGGTCGGAGACGGTGGACAGGAGTTGGGGGTAAACTGTTGGTGGTGCCGGTGTTCAGGCCAAAAACAAGGAGGAAGGTGTGGTTGTGGTTCGCTGGGAAAACATAGGGAAAGGTGAATGTAGTTCTGAATTCAGGAAAAAAAAACAATTGAGATAAGAATGGGTTTTGAAATTAAATGGGAGGAAGAAGGATTGGTCTTCTGAGCACTTTAAGGTGGCTTTAATTGTCATTTTGCCAAACAAGGTGTAACATGGAAGGTGGGGAAGAGCTGTTTAGGCTTTAGCTGGAAATAGGAATGGGTAAACCAAAGGGGAGGGAAATAGAGATAATATTTTATCCAAATGAGACGCGACGACACGGAATGGATAAGAGTGAGAGGAGATGACGGAATTGATTTTTAAAGTTAAAAATTGGGCCAGAATTCGCTTTAAGAGGTCTAAAATTTGAGTTAGAGAATTTTTCGTTAAATTCCACTTCTAAAATAAATTTTTATTTTTTTATTTTTTTATTTTTATTTTTTTTCGAGAAATTAGGATTTAAAAATCCGAGCCTTTACAAAAAGAGTGTTCGAAAGCTCGAGCCTTGGTCGATCCCGATCTTTGGGTCTCATCACTTTTAATTTGTCTATTACTGTAAGGCAAAATTACAGAAAAACACCCTTTAAATATGAGTGTTTTCACTTAACCACCCCTTAAATTCAAAATTGCAGAAAACCACCCTTTAAATGGTATTTCTTTACAACTCACCACCCATTCAACTATTTTCTTTAATTTATCATTAAATATATTATATTTTAATATTTTTAAACTCAAATTTGATTGTAAATATATTCATATTTTGAATTTAAGTGCTCGATCATATTTTAGGGATTATTTAATTTATTTTAAAAAAATAATAATAAATATAGCCTAGAATTATTATCTTAATTTATGATTGAAAATGTTTATAAAATTTTAAAATATTATGGAAATTAATCTTATTTATTTATATTTTAAATAAGAGTAATTTACATAATGTTTTAAAAATTTATAAATATTTTCAAACATAAATTAAGATAATAATTTTAGGCTTTATTGATTATTATTTAAAAAAAAATACAATCATCCCTAAAATATAATTGGGCCCATAAATTCAAAATTTGAATATATTTACAATCCAAATTTGAGTTTAAAAATACTAAAATATAATATATTTAATGATAAAGTAACGAAAATAGTTGAATGGGTGGTGAGTTGTAAAGAAATACCATTTAAAGGGTGGTTTTCTGTAATTTTGAATTTAAGGGGTGGTTAAGTGAAAACACCCATATTTAAAGGGTGGTTTTATGTAATTTTCCCTTATTGTAATAAATAACCTTATTTTTTTTTTAATGTTTACAATTTTTTTTGTTATGCAATTAAAGTTTTTATTTGAATAATATATTAGTTATAAAATTTATTTCAATATATAGTTCTATATATAAATAAATGTACCTCTAATAAATATATAATAGTATATTAATCAATAGATCTCTTTTAGACTTTAGTGAGATAATAATTACAGTAATATTTCTCGCTTTTACACTTTAGGTGAGAAGCGCTCGGTCCGGTGAGAAAAAAAGATGTGATCTCAATGGATGACACGGATCTAAATTTTAAAATAAAAAAAAAGGCCTCACGCGCTTCCTTCTAGGGGTGGGCACGGGACGGGACGGGACGGGATTGGACCGGGACGGGACTCGTCCCGCGAAATTTTTTCGGGACGGGATTGACATTTTTTTTTTCGGGACGGGATCGGGACGGGATGGTGTCTGGACAGGACGGGATCGGGACGGGACGGGCCTTGTCCCGCATATAAAAATAATAAAATATTATATAAATTCGCAAAGTGAAAAAATGCTTTCATAATTCATTATTTAGTATAATATGTTGAATACGGTATTATTCTCAACTATATTATTCAATAATAATAATAATAATAATAATAATAATATTAATATTATAAGACTATTATTAATTCATACAATGATTGTATAATTAATTATAATGTTCAACATATTTGGCTACATTATCTTACTAGATCAGGACGGAAAGGAATTGAGACGAGATTTTCCAATATTGTCTAATTATCGATTGATAGTTAGGAAGAATACCGTATTTAATTAGCTATTTGCCTCTTGTAACTCTAAAGGGGCGGGATGTGTGTGTCGATCTGATGGGATCCTCTCCATTGACTCAGTCTGGAATTTCTGACTTTATGCCTGGTCGTGCTGTTGTTGATGCTGCTCGATGTAAGTGTGTCATGTATCGAGATTTGTGTACGGCGGCTGGTTATGGTTTCCTACCCTTCTCATTCTCTTCATTGGGGGAGTTGGATACAGATGCGGTTGCATTGCTGAAGCGGATTCAGAAATTCTCGGTATCTCAGGATGCTGGGGCTCGTGCTGCAGGTTATATTTTTACTAGACTTGGCTTTGTTATCGCTAAAGGAGTGGGTGCCCAGATAGTATCTCGGTTGCCCACTAATTTCTTGTAATCTGTTTTTATAATAATAATAATAATAATAATAATAATAATAATAATTAAAAAAAAAAAAAAAATAATCCCACGTTATAATTAAAAATAAAATAAAATTACTTATTTTTATTTTTATTATTATAAAATAATTATACTTTACAAGAAAAAATATAATATGATATAATAATAATAATAATAATAATTTTATTATAAATTAATATTATTATTAAATTATATTATAATATTATATAATAATAATAATTTTATTATTATTATAAATTGAAAATTGAAAATTATTATTATAGTTATAAATAATATTTGCTCAAAATAATAATACTAATAATATATTATTATTATTCTATAATAATATTATTATTATAATAATATTATTATTATAAAAATTATTATTATTATAAAAATTATTATTATTAATATTATTATTATTATATGCGGGACGGGACGGGATTTGCGGGATCCCACCGGGATCGTCCCGCGTTTCGTCCCGCATAATTTTTGCGGGACGGGATCGGGACGGGATTCGCTATTTTGTCCTAAATCCCACCGGGATCGGGACGGGATCGGGACGGGACCGGGACGGGATCGGGATTTGCGGGATTTGTGCCCACCCCTACTTCCTTCTATATTCTTCCTCTTCCTTTGTTCACCACTTTCTCTACCAGGTCTATTCATTTCTCCCTAGATCCCGCTTCTTCCCCTACCATGTGCCTGAATTGATGTTGAATTTGTCACGCCTCTCTCCCTCCTCACTTCGTTGTGCCTGAATCGACATCGATTGCAACCCCCGTTTTCTCCGACTGCAACCACTGTTCTCTCCGACTACAAAATCAAGCACTACGCCACGAGCATCGTTAACTACGCCACTTCCACCGGTGTCGAATCGAAATATAAAATGACAAGAGAGCGAAGAGCAAAGTCTCTGGGCATGGATGATAAAGATAAGTTAAGGAATGCAACATATGAAAAACTGTTGGGCTAAAAACTACTTTCTAGTCACACTTGGAAGCGAATTTGGGTAATAAGTTAAGAAAACCAACGACAAGTTGCTAGCAAACCATTGACCAACCAATAATATCCAATGCGAAAACCAAACAAATATAAAAAACATAAATATCGACACAAGATTTACGTGGGAAAAACCCTCTATAGCTAGAGGATAAAAAAACCCACATTCCGCCAGCCAGAGCAACCAATCCACTAATCAACAAATCATTACAAAGAGAGGATGATCGAGTTTGACATTGGACACACTCTCCTATTATTGTATTCAAGATTGGTGGTGATCAAGATCCCTCTTCAGCCAACATAACCCCTGATCTCGATACTGCACCAGAGGATGAAGAGGATGCTGCACTTGAATCATCCAATTCTACACAAAGACACACACCCGATTCTGGTGTACAAAGAGAGGATGAGGCAGCACAAATGTATACACCCCAATTAGCTAAGGGAGTTCATTGATGAAAACAGGGAGTCTACTTCTATAACTCTTACTCCTCCTATCCCTTCTACTTAATCTCATTTTTCTTCTACCCTTGCTGAGTTGAATGATTGGAATTTGGCTAGATATAGGGAGCCTAGGGTTAAGATTCATAATAAAAAGTTTTAATCTTATATTGTGGAGTATGATTTGCTTGCCTATGAGATTGTTAATGGCATTGTTGTTCCTGATACTTATGAGTTTGATGTGAAATATGTGCATGCTAAAGAGTGAATACAAGCCATTAATGATGAAGTTCAGTCTATGATGACTAATACACCTGAGTCCTTGCTCCTAAACCACCGAATGCTAGACTTGTTGACTCTAAATGGGGTTTTAAGCTAAAAGAAGGCACTTCTAAAATTGATCCCTTTAGATTTAAAGCTTGACTTGTTGCTAAAGGCTTTACTAAGAAAGAAGACATAGATTATAATGATATCTTTGCTCCTATTATGAAATACAAAACTATGAGAATGCTTTTGGTTATGGAATCATTCTATAATTGAAAATTAGGACAAATGGATGTGAAATTAAAACTGCTTTCTTGCATGGTGATATAGCCGAAACTACTCCTATGAGACAACCTAAGAGCTTTATTGATGCTAACAACCTAATCATGCTTGTTTGTTAAAGAGGTCTATCTATGGGTTGAAGAAGTCCCCTTAGGTAATGGAACTTGAAGTTTGATGCTTGCAAAAGAAAGTTCGACATCAAAAAGAGCAAGTTTGACACTTGCATGATTGTACTTCAAGAAGTTGAGATCTTTTGATTATATCTATGTATTTATTTATATATGTTGATGATCTTTTATTAATCTATAAATCTTTGGGGTCTATTATGAATGTGGAAAAGGATTTAAAGCAACCCTTTGACATGAAAGATCTGGGTAAAGCTCGAAAGATTCTGGGCATTAATATCACTAGAGATAGAAATCAAAAGACGAGTTGGCTATCTCAAACAAATTATGCGCATAAGGTTTTGGTGAGATTTAACATGTTAAACTGCAGACCTATATAAATTCCTTTAGGGGAGGGGGACCTGATTTTAACTAAGAAGGATTGCCTCATTACTAAGGAATAGATACAGAAAATGGCTAATACTCCTTATAATGTTGTTGTTGGTTCTGTAATGTATATATTCAATGTTATGCACTAGCCCTAATCCGGCCTTTTCTATTTCAATGCTTAGTATGTTTATGTCTAACCCTAGTAAAACTCATTGGCCTGCTCTGATGTATCTTCTCAGGTACATTTTAGGCACTAGGCAATTGAAACGTGTGTTCTCTACTAACAATTCTAGTCACAATTAAGTTGACTGGATATGTGGACTCAGACTTTGCAAGCAACAACGATACCAGGAAGTCCACAACTTCTTATTACTTCACTTGAGGTGGCGACTGCATCGATCTCTTGGAAGTAAGGCTCAGTTACAACGTGCGGTGGCCCTGTCTTCCATGGAAGCTGATTATATAGTTGTAGCCAAAGCAGCAGATGAGGCGCTCTGGTTAAAGGGACTCTTGAAAAATGAGATTGAGAGAAAAACTAATATCCCTTATATTCATATAGATAGCCAGAGTGCATTGTTCTTATGTAAGGATCTCATGTACCATGAACGTACCAAACACATAAATGTGAGGTACCACTTCAGTAGAAAAAATGTTGAATAAGGTATAGTCTAAGTGTTGAAGATCAATGGAGAAGAGAACCATGCAGATTTTCGAAGTAAGGTAGTTCCTTCTAATGAATTTCTATTTTACAAGGACCATCTCCATTTCAAGGATGTCTTGTGATAGGAGATTGAAGATGAGCCATTAATGACACGGGGATACATCCTCACCAAAGTCTACAAGATCGAAGTTTTTAACAAGTTATTTTCAAGAGTTTTTCAATTAGAGGGGCAAATTGTAAATGTCCTTGTAATCTTGTAAAACTCTTGAATGGGGTCGTGTATGACACACACACACACAACACCATGGATCTATGCTAAATAATCCTGGCTTGTGAGTGATCAACCCTTGGATCGAGTCAGGTTGGATGGGTCAACCACAAGTTGGTTTCGGATGGTTTAATTATAGAACCCTTTGTCTGAGATATTGCTTGTGGACCTATTTTGGTTATTGGGTTTATTGTAAAGAATTGGGTCGGAGAGGAGCTGACTGGATCGAGGCCTACTTCTAGTATTCAACTTCCATGTGATGAAACACGTTGTTTCAGTTGTTGCTCGCCTATATAAGGTGCCAACACTAGCCTAAAGGTGCGACGCATTCATGCTTAGCGACACAAACCTTAGATATGGATTTAGTTTCAAAGAGGAAGCTTAAATCTAGAAAGATGGGGATTCTTATCTCCGATCTCTCATTTTTGTTCTTGTGTTTTCTCTTCGTTCTTGCATGCATCTGTTTCTAGAAAGGGTTTTTCCTTTTGGTTTGTTGTAAGCTGTGTGTTGTAAATCGAGTTCTTATTTCAGACTTCGATCCAGTGGATTTTGAGTGAGTCTCTATGAGGCTCAGTGGAATTGGTTTATCCGAATTGCGTAAACAAATCCTTGTGTTCTTGTCTGGTTTTGGTTCGTCTTTGTTTGTTTCGAGTTTTCCCAAAAGATGTTTTCCATAACAAATTCAAAGTAAGACGATGGTTGTTTTTATTTTATTTCGAAGGTTAAAATATATTGAAAAGGTAAAGTAAAGTATTTACAGAAGGAGGTAGTTTGTCAAGTGTCAATAGGTTTCATAAGGGGTTAGGCCCGCTCGTGAACCTTTTTGTGAGTGAGGCTCACTATCCTAATATGCAATATGGGTAATGGGCTAGCCATGTGCGGATCCTATCTCTTCAAGCCAAGGCTATCAGACGTCGGACATACACACCTAAATAATGACTTGTATTACTCCCTCGTTTAAGCGTGTAGCTGGTGTGAAGTACATTGAGAAGGAGCTACCAAGGGCTCTATAGACATGCAATTTGATGAGATCTATCAGCTCCTTAGGGCTCATTGCCTTGTTTTCAAACACCTTCTCATTCCTTGCTTTTCAGATGTGGTAGATTGTAGCAGCTAGATCAATTCTTTTCGCCTTTGATCTCCACCCTTTTCCTCTTGCTTCTTTTTTCATCCATTTCAAGGCTCCTTAGAGTGTTCTCGTTCCTCTCCACATGCTAGTCCAAAGCTTGATCAACGTCGATATAGAATTTGAAAAATCACAAGCAAAGAACAAGTGATCATTTGATTCAGTAGTTTGATTAAATAGAGTGCAAGTAAGGTCGACTTCCCTGATTTTTAAGAGGTCTTTTGTTGCCAATCTCTCTCTTGTTGCTAACCACAATATGAAGGATTGCTTAGGGATAATTGCACTATCCAATACCACCGTGTTCCAAGCCTTCTTTGGGGCTTTCCTTCTAAAATGTTGATATGCTTTCTGGATAACAAACTTCTCCCCTTCATGCCAAGAAGTTAGTAGTTGTAAAGCTTCTTGTTCACTTCCTGCAAAGGTTAGCATTTCATCTCTAATACTTAAAATTGTCTTAATTAGGGGAGAATAATCGTTGACCTTATGTGCAGTCCAGTTCCATATATCCCCTTCTTGTAGATATCGACGGTGGACCCAACGTATCCATAGGCTATCTTTTTTCTTGAAAATGCCCCACAATTGTCTTGCAAGGAAAGCCTTGTTCCAGTTTTTGAGATCTTTAAGTCCAAGGCCACCTTCATCCTTTGGTAGACACAAATCTTTCCAGCCAATTCTGTAGGATTTCCAAAGGAACTTTGCACAAAGGCTATTAATTATGTGAATTAGAACCATGGGAGAGGGTAGTATTGAAAACCAAAAAGCTTCAATGCCTTGAAGGACAGTTCTGATCAGTTCAATCCTTCCTGCATAAGACAAGGTCTTGGAATTCCAATAACTTATATTTGTGATTAGTTTATCCATGAGGGGAGAAAATTATGAGAGGGTTAACTTCCCTGATGAGATTGGTATGCCCGGATATTTGAATGGAAATGATCCTTGGTTGAAGCCTGATCTGGTAGTTAGGTGGTGCTTATCCTCTTCTTTGACTCCTGCTAAGTAGTAAGAAGACTTTGTAGGGCTAACTTCCAAACCTGACACTGCAGTGAAATGATCCAAGGCATCCAACAATACTTTGAAGGATTCCTTGTTCCCTCTAGAAAGCAATATAAGGTCATCTGCATACGCCAAGTGAGTTATTTGCATGGGTTCACATTTCGGATGGAACTTGAAAGATGGATGTCTTGTCCTGCATGTTAAAGTTCTATAGAGGTAGTCAACACATAATACAAAGACTAAGGGGGAGATTGGATCTCCTTGCCTCAATCCTCTTTTGCCATGAAAGAAACCTTGCATACTCGCATTAATATTTATTGAGAAGGAAAGGAGAGCAAACACATTTTAAAATCCAATTAATGAAAACAGGAGGGAAATTCAGGTGAAAAAGAATTTGCTGTATAAAATCCCAAGAAAGTGTGTCATAGGCTTTCCTTAGATCCAAGTTCAAGATACACCTCAGACTTATCCTTTTTCCTGGTATACTTTCTTATAAGCTCTTGAAGAAGCAGAATATTGTCACTCATTAGTCTACCTTCCACAAATCCAGCTTGTGCAGGAGAAATCAGAGTCAACAGCTTCGGTTTGAGTCTCTGTACTAAGATCTTAGTGATGATTTTATTGGTGACATTACAACAAGAAATTGGTATGAACTCCCCAACTGAGCATGCATTAGGAGTCTTTGCAATGAGAGAAATGCTAGTATGGTTTATTTGCTTTAAGAGCTTCCCAGTAGAAAAGAATTCAAGCACTGCACTGCATAACTGAGGGCCAGTGGTATTCCATGTAGCCTTAAAAAATTTGGACGTGTACCCATCAGGTCCTGGTGACTTAATTCTCATCCCGAATAGTCCATAGAGCTGCTTTGATTTCTTCCTCAGAGATAGGCTGGATCAGGGCATGGTGTTTGTCATTGCTCAAAATCGGCCCTCCATCTCTAAGGATTCTTACATCTAGGTTCTCTGTGTGATAGCTTGTGCCAAGAAGCCCTTTGTGAAATTGAACAAATTGATCCCCGACTGCATCTAAGGAAGTAGTTTCACTCTCATCTTCCAGTTTTAAGGAGCTTATGTAGTTTCTCCTCATATTTTTCTTCATCAAGCCATGAAAATAAGAGTTACACTTGTCTCATTTGAACACGTGTCTAGCTTTTGCTACAAGTTGAGTATTGAACTTAAACTCCGCTTCCTTTAGTCTTCTAGCTTTTTTTCGTGCTAGTTCTAAGTTTTGAAGAAGCGAATCTGATTCTAAGTCTTCTCTTAAAGCCAGGCAGACATTTTTGTATTCTTCTTCAGCAAGTTGGGCTCTAGCTGTAATGTTTGAGAAATGGCCCTTGTTTAGAGCTTTGAGAAGGGCCTTTAGAGCTTGTAATTTCTTGCATAAGATGTATTGTTCTGTGCCCCATCCTTGGAACTGCCATCCCTGGGTCACGATATCTTGGAATCCCTCATGCCCTATCCACATATTGAAGAACTTAAAAGGGCTCTTTTTCTTGACTTGTTGTTTGAGCACTTCTACAACCACTTGACAATGATCAGAAAAGACTTTAGAGATGTGGTAGTTGCCCTTGCAATAATACTACATCATATCCCAACAATCATTCACCATCACCCTATCAATCTTTGTAGATTTCTTCCCCTTAAACCAGGTATGTTCTTGCCCACAACTCATAGCATCTTTCAAACCTATCTGAACACACGTGTCCCACAGATCTGCAATCTCATAAGATGTAATAGTTGACCAATTTCTTCTCTCACAAGATCTCATGACAGCATTGAAGTCCCCCATTATCATCCAAGGCCTTTGTCTAGAGGTGCATTCATTTACTATATCATTCCACAAGGCTCTTCTCTTGACTATTGTGTGCAGCCCATAGACCTGTGCTACTTCAATTTTTTTGCCTGAAACCTTGCATTTGAGCTGTCCAAAAATCATCTGATCAGTGGATATTTTGTGTACGAAATCCACTCTTGAAGGGTCCCATATTATCACAATCTGACCAGCATCACTGAAGTCAAAATTGTGCATGTAATTCCATTGTGCAAAACCTGTAGCCATAATCTCATCCAACTTCCTCTTGTTTAGTTTTGTTTCCAAAATTCCTAAGGAAGCAAGATTTTTCACTCTCATGAACTCTCTAACAGCCTTTTGCTTTGGGGTGCTGTTAAAACCCCTTATGTTCCATGTTCTAACAATCATTTACTCTTCTTTGCTAGGGTGCTAGGCCCCTTTTCTTACTGTTGTATTTCATCCAAGCTCTTGACTGACCATCTCTTTAGAGCAATTACCACATTCTTGTATTCTCTATCTGGATCATCTTCATAACTTTCATAGCCACTATCCTCAGATTCTGAATTCCTCTCAATGATGTGACTAACTGTTAAGATGTTCTTATTCAACCTGCAGCTTCTTCGAACTTCTATGTGCTCTATTCCATTGTGGTTTGAGTCCATGACTCCTTTACCTTTGTCTTTGGTAGCTTCTTGTTTCTCCTTACCTTCATTTTCTGTATCATCCTTTGTAGCTTTTTCCTGTTCGAAACTGTCAACTCGAGGAGGATCCTTCGAGGATTCCATTTCTTCTAGAACCTGCCATTGATTTTGATCCTCAAAGGAAACTCTTTTCTTTTTCTTCTTTTCTTGCTCTTTTTTCTTTTCATTCTCCAACTGCGTCTGTTTCTCTTGTTCTTTCTTTTGTTCCCTCTCAATCATATCCTTAGTCAATTTCTGTGAGGCACTTCTGTATGTCTCTTGGATATCTCCATGATCCACAACTTCAGTTGGGACACACTACTAGAAAAGCGGGTATTTATAGACGCTTTATCTTCGACGGTGTGAGAGAACATCAGTAACATTTTTTTAGCGAGCGCATCCATTTAAGCTAGACACGGCCACGGGTTCGACCCGCCGGGTCGGACCTGCCGGTTCGACAACCCGGGGAGGGTGACCCTAACCCGGGGTTGGGACGGGTCGGCGGGTTGGGTGACCCGGCGGGTCGGACTGCCGGGTCGGCCACGTGGCACCAAATCGGGTACCCAACGAGTTTTGCGGGTCGACCCGCCGGGTCAACCATTTTTTTTTAAAAAAAAATTTATTTTAAACCCAAAATAAAACTCAACTCAAGTCTTTCACCACACTTTCGAATTGGAAAGATTTAAGGTTGACAAAACATGGTATGTGGGAAGATATATATAGATATCTTCATTGCACTCCCATCATTTCATCACACTTTAGATGTGGGAAAGAAAATATTGGATTGTGGGAATGACAAGTAGGATATGAGGATCTATATATAGAGAAAATAGAGGTATGTAGCCCACTTTCGACGTGGGATAGAAATATGAGATATGAAAGAAAATGTGAGAAATTGATATTTAAGTATATGATGTAAAATGTAATGTAATTAAAGTCTTTGGATTATATGGTGGAATATAATGTAATTTAAGTATTTGGATTATATGATGTAACATATAATAATATAATTAAAGTGTTTACCTCTTAGGATTTAATGAAATGAATAACACATGGTGATGAAACATCATGATACAATATATCAAGTTATGTTGGATTATATTTCATTCTTGTGTTTGAAAATCCGAAGTTCTATATCATTTTGAAAATAAACGAAAACTCAACATTAAGGATATTATACAAGTGTAACGGCTTTATCAATAACAATATTTTTATTATTTGAAATTATATCATAAAGACTCATAACTTACTATCATATAGAATGATATAGAATGATTTAACAGTGGATCCACCAAATAACATAAATGTTTAAGGTATATTGTTGAACTTCACACTTTCTTGTTACCCGTTCGTTATTTCTTTCATAATTGATAGGTAAATTTTTTTTTAAAATAATATTTATATAAAGTATAATACTAGTATTTGTATATGATAAAAATTTATAAGTATGGATTGACATTAAAAACCGAATGATAGAGATTGAAGACATGGTGTAGTTTCTAGTTTCTACCCTTGTTCTTGTCCCATATTGAAAACTAGAGGAAAGAGGGTGTTAAGTCTATAAAAGGAGAAACATGGCCGGGGGTGCTAAGTCTTACATTGTCATTGCATATTACATTATGTAATATTATGAATTATTCTAAGAATAATTTATATAATTTACATAGTAATTATAAATTTATTTTATTAAAAATAAATTTTTTCAAAAAAAATATATTTTAAAATGGCTGGTTGATCCAGCGGGTCGAACCGGGTCGAAAAAAAAACACGGGTCATCTATTCTCCGGCCCTAACCCTGACCCTCAACCCGAGCCGACCCTTGAACCCGTGGACCCTGACCCGGCGGGTCATTGGGTCACGCGTCGACCGTGACCCGTGTCCATGTCTATTTTAAGCCACTTTCGACGCTTTTTAATGTCGCAATTTTAAAAGCGTCCATATTTCCTTTTTTTTTTTATTGAAATATAAAATGAGGAGCAGCCAAACCGCCCATTTCTTTTTACTTCTCTCCCTTCAAAACCCTAACTCTTCCAAGTTCTAACCTCTCTCGCGCCGCCAAGCCCCTGGAAAATCATCTAGGCTTAGCTCATCGAGATTCCGACTTTCGATCGACTGTAGTTGCAATTCATCGACCGCTCATTGATGCAATGGGCAGCCGGACGAGTCTAGGAAACGTTGAGATATGAAGCTTGGGAAACGAAGAAGATTGGAGATGCAGGTGAAATGAATCGGAGAATACAACGATCAATCGAGGACTAATAGTAGCCAGAGAAGGGGGGACTTAAAATGATTATGGTAAGATTGATTGATTAGAGTTCATACGAGGAATTCACCCCATATTTTCTAGGTTTTGTTTTGCATTTTGATTGTTGTATTTCTGTTTTGCAGGTTGTTCTTTCTCCCCCTCTCACTTGTAATCCCCTATTCCGTCTCCGACTTGGCCTCCGCTTCCGTCGTTACTTCGCCGGCGATGTCGCACGTGTCTCCGACTTCCAACCTGCGCGTCCTCCTAGGCATGTCTGTGGAGGAGCTTCAGCAGCTTGTGGTCGAATTAAGCAAGGTAATTGAAAACAAAGTGAGGTTTTGGTGTTTATTCTTGATGATTTTGCTAATATTATCGATTTGGCTTCTGAATTTTGGACAGCAAAGTTACATAGGGAGGCAGATTCATCACTTGTTTTACCAGAGTAAGATCAAGGACATCTATGACTTCGTTCAATGTGGGTAAAAGCCTCTCTTTTTGAAGTGATTATAGTTATTAGTTTAAGTGCTTGTTTTTGAATTTGGGGTTTGAGGGGAATGGAAGTGCGACAATCGTTTAGGGGTAAACTGCTAGACGTAGGCTGGGCGGTCGGCAGATCGTCGGTTTACCGGATTGTCTTGCAGATGATGGTATGATTATGGTAACCTACCTTCTTCTTTGCTTAGTTATTTAGTTAACATGAGTTCAATCAAGTTGTGATTTCATTTGAAGAATTTCAGTTTGAGTTGTTTGGAATTTGCATTGCTTGCTTCTATCAATTGGATGTTTGGTATCAAACATTGCAACCAAGGAAATGCTCATATCTTAAGGCATCTGAATGGAAATGGTTTATAGTCATGCAGAATATATAGGGTTAATGCTCGAGTATTCATGTCTTTTGAAGTGCATGATAATATGTTATAACACCAAAAGCTTGTGTTTTTCATTTGCAAATGGTTAATACTAGTCTATGGTATGGGTGCCACATAGAAACCTACCTTCTTCTTTGATGTAACTATTTGACAGAGGGGAACCTGCATACCTACAAACATTAAGTGTAGTAGATGTTGTGTATAGGTTTGCTTGTGTTTTCCGCGTGTTGGTTATTTTCATGTATGTAGGATCAAGAAAGCGGAAGTCGGTTGCTTCTTCTTAATCGGGGGCTATTGATGTTGTGAAATTTGCTAATACCGCTCCGAAGGCGAAACATGAGGCCCCCTCCTCACCACCACCTACATAGGACTTTGTGAGTTTCTCCCTTCCTCTTGTTTATTTCTTGATAGGCTTGAAACCCACTCCCACAAGTGTATGGGATCGGTTGTAGTATATCAAGGTGTCGAATCTCAGGGACTATAGGAGTATTAATCGAATCTTCGCAACCAGTTGACTAAGCCAAAATAGTAGAGAAATTGAGGTTTTATGAAATAACTAATAAAACAAACTAAAACAAGCAAATGGAAGTTTTGGGCAAATATGGAGAAAACATTCTAGAATTGGGGATTAACCACCATGTGTCGTCGATAGACTTAAGAGATTTTTCTCGGTCGAATGAATTTGATTATGAATGAAGGTAGGCTGTCTAAGTTCATTACTAATCTCCTCTCGGTCTCATAGCAAATTGTACCTAACCGGCTAACAACCACTCTCGTGTAAAGTTAAGCTAAAGTTAGGTCCATTACGCTCTTAGAATCTAAGCAAGTTCATTCAAATGTCTCCTCTCGGTCTCAATTAGAACAAACAAACCTAGAATTTTTATGACACCCTATAAATCCTCAAGAGACCTTGAATCATGCTATTGTGTCACTCATAAGCAAACATCAATGTCTCAGGTAATCCTATAGCTCCAATGACAACAATCATCTCTCGGTCTCATGCAATCATCTATCTTCCTATTAGGGCTATCTCCTCTCGGTCTCAACCCCTAATTGGATCTAATTGATTATCAATTGGGCTATACGCTCAATAGGATTAAATCAAACAAAAATCAAACTACATTCAAGCAATAGTAAGTATGGTCTATCTCAACATAGCGGAATCACCCCAACCCTAGAACGATCGAATTAGCTAAACATGATAAAAGAGAACAAATCAAAAGCAAGATAAGATGACATAGCCAAGAAGAGTAAGAGAAATACTTGTTCTTCTATAGCGGAAATCGTCCTAAGCATCCAATTTGCAATACTTTATCATCCAACCAATCTAGGGTTCTCACCAATTTCCGCCCCAAAATCTGAGTGTTTCCAGCCCTTGTCTCCAAAACGTAACCCCCCTTCAAATCTGGAAATTACATCCCTTTTAATTCATCCAAAACAAATTAAAGAAACAGCCGGGAATCTGAAAGGTCGGTCGGATCTGGCACTGTCACGACTCGTGAAGAGTCTGTCACGGGTCGTGACAGCCTGCAGAAGTCACAAAACACACAGGTTCACTCGTCACGACTCGTGAAGACCTCCCACGGGTCGTGACAGCTTGATGTAGTTGAAAATTGCACAAACTCTCTTGTCCTGCGAGTCGTGCTACCCACTTTGAGCTCCTTTGAGTGTTTCACTTGATATGCTTGCTCCTTGAACCATCTTCTTTGCTTGTTTTTCAATCCCCTTCCAATAGATGCATGCAATTTACCTCTTGAATTGGCTCCAAAACCGCTCAAAAGTACCTGAAATCATAACAAACTAGCGGTAGAGACCGATTCCTCGAAATTGGACACTAAGGGCTAACAAATAGGTAGAATACTCTAGTAAAACGCCCTAAACTTTACACAAAAGTGCCCAAAGACAATGCTAGAATAGACGCTATCAAAATACCCCATACTTACCCTTGCTTGTCCCCAAGCAAGACTAAGATAATAAAACACAAGATAGCGTCTCCTAAATAGAATTATCCGACGAATGTCGTCCTAGCATATCATTGCCAACAATCAAGCTTGACTAGCACATCAAAACACCAAAATTCTCTAATGCACTTCGCTTAAATTTCAACCTCAATACTCATCATCCACAAAGCTTGAACAATCTCGATAATCTCCACCGCTTGAAAATATGCACACAATAAAATCATGAGGGCTTTATAGGTGATGAGTCAAAGGTGGAAACAGTTGGGTATGGAAAATTTCAGGCCATGTGGTGCTAAAATCCGGGAAAGAGGATCATTTGAGAACAACCGGAAAAACACCCACTTCAAATAATCAAACTCATACCAATCCACCAAACAAAGGCATCACAACAACCATTTTCATGTTCACTTTTGTCAACCACCTAAAAAAAAAAATTTCCTTCTTTTTCCTTTTCACTCTTTTTCTTACCTCTCTAGCCTCGACACCGTTTTACACGAATACAAACATTTGTAATGAATGCACCCGGTTACTAAGTGTCTCGACATCCTCGCTTTGCACTTCTTCCTACTTGTGTGAATTTTATTCTCCACAAGCAGGATCGGTTACTAACCGTATTTTTTTCTTTTCTTGACTTTTGCATAAGAGTGAATTTTATCCTCCTCTTATCCCAAGACTTTTCTTCCCTTTTTTTTTAATCACAATCAAGAAAAAATCACCCCAAACTTGAAGCACATCCACACAACAAAATACACCACCATGACCCAAAATCCCGGATTAGGGAAAGGCAAGTAGCGACTATGAAAATCTTGTGGAGCTACCAAAGAAATAGGCTTCTAAGGCTCAGAAGGCTTCAAGGAGATGATCAAATGCAAGGATAGGTAAGGAGAAATGGGCTAACAAAACTGCCTCAATCATATTTCAATTGTGCACATAAACCAAATAATGCGGTCTCAACCATATAATCAAGCTCGAGTATCCAAGTATGAGGCGAGAAACATACAAAATCAAGCAAGAGGGTAAAAAAATCTAGCTAGTCAAACAAGGCAATGGCTCAATGCTCAGGTAATCATCAAACATTCCAATAAGTGCGTGTCAAATAGACACCAAAAACCACAAAAATTGTGAAGTATTCACCCTCACCCCATATTTAAACCCTACATTGTCCCCAATGTAGAAATAAACAAGAGGAAGGGAGAAACTCACAAAGTCCTATGTAGGTGGTGGTGAGGAGGGGGCCTCATGTTTCGCCTTCGGAGCGGTATTAGCAAATTTCACAACATCAATAGCCCCCGATTAAGAAGAAGCAACCGACTTCCGCTTTCTTGATCCTACATACATGAAAATAACCAACACACGGAAAACACAAGCAAACACAAATATGCCCAATGAAGCCAACAAGTAGGAAAGGTGAATCAATAGCAATGTTGCAATTCGATGACGCAAAAACGCACCCCATACTTGTTATTTAACCTTGAACTCAATTCGCAATTCAGGCACCTCGCTTACCAACCAACCAAAATCATCTCATAAACAAGCTAGGTAAATCCAAATTCTTAACTTGAATGATCCCAATCAAGCATGACATTAAACAATCAAAAACCCCAATTTACCTCAAACAAATAGTTCCCCAAAAGCAACAATTCAATCGAAATCCCCAAATACTTCCTCCTAAACCCTAAGTATTCACAATTCACATGATTCTCACAAATTAGCATCACAAATTGAAGGAATAACAAGTTTAGAGTAGGAGGATACCTTAGATGACCAAAGAATTCGAAGAAAATTAAGAGCACAAGTGGAGATTTGGGATTTAAAGGTTGAGGTTTATATCAAGCGAGTGGTTGCGAACATGGCAGTGCTGCGGTGGGATGTTGGCGCTGCAGGGGCGAACGACAGGAGGTGATGGAGGCGGTGCTGATGGTTGGAGGCGCGCCGGTGCTTGGCACAAGCGGTGGTGCTACTGGCGGAAGGCAGGCAGGGGAGAGAGAACATGATGAATGGGGAAGACAACGCAGATGCGTTTTTTTTTTTAAAGATGAATAAAGGAAGAAAAAGAAAAGAAAAGAAAATAAAATAAAATAAAAGCAAAGCTTGTAAACAAGTGGTCACGACTCGTGAGACTTCCCCGCGACTCGTGAGAGTCATCAGTGAGTTGAGTTGGGAGCAAGGTCGGCCCCTGCGACTCGTGAGAGTCATCCTGCGACTCATGACACTTGTTTTAGACAAAAGAAACAAAATAAAGAAAAGGTTACCTACTACTTACCTCGGGTTGCCTCCCGAGCAGCGCTTCTTTAAAGTCATTAGCTTGACCTTGCATCTTCATTTATGTGCTTCGTTCAGGAGGATCGACGCATTCCTTCTTGACCACGCCCCGACGTACCTTGAATTTACCACAATTCTTGTGCCATAGCTCGACACAACCACTTCCATCCTTGCACACCTTGGTCACATCATAGGGGCCAGACCATCTCGTGCTTTTAGGCCCTGGGAACATCGCTAACTTTGGATGGAAAACTTTCACTTTGTCACCCAATTTCAGCTCCTCATTCATCCAATCCTGCTTTTGCTTCTCAAGCAATTTCAGCTCTTGTAATGGTGCTTCAGGATCTTCTAGCAATATCTCAGGCTTTAAGTCATCTAAATCAGGTGCCTCGGGAGAGATATTCATGTCTTCAGCTGCAATGTCAGAATGCTCTCCTTGGGTGATATAGAGCTCTAGGGGATCATCAGATATAACACACATGATTTGTTCCCTACTAAGGCTCTCTTCTTCCTCAAATTCCTTGCACACCTCATCAAGCAAGGGAGTCTTCACAACTTTGTTGAAATTGAATTCAACTTTTTCATCACCAATATTGAAGGTAAGATGACCTTCCTTCACATCAATCAAAGCTCCGGCTGTGGCTAAAAATGGTCTCCCCAAGATGATAGGAATTGGTGACTTCTCATCTATGTCTAGCACCACAAAGTCTACCGGTATATAAAACTTATCCACTCGGATGGGTATATCTTCAAGTACACCATTTGCATAAGCAATCGATCCATCTGCCATGGACAACTTCATCTTTACCGGTTTCAACTCTCCTAAGTTCAGCTTGTTGCATATGGAGAGGGGAAGAAGACTTGCACTTGCTCCTAAGTCGCACAAGGCCTTGTATTCATTATCACCAACTGAAATGGGAACTGCAAAGCTACCTGGATCACCTAGCTTTTTTGGGAGTGCATTTTGGATCAAAGCACTACATTCCCTAGTCAAGGACACCGTGTGCACCTCATCAAGCTTAGTCTTGTTGGAGAGGATCTCTTTTAAGAACTTGGAATAGGACGATATTTCCTTCAAAGCGTCGACGAAGGGTATGGTTATGTGTAGCTTCTTCAACATCTCCATAAAATTTTTGAATTTCTTATTCACAAGCTCCTTGTTTTTCCTTTGCGGGAATGGCAACGGAGGTTTATAAGGCGGTGGTGGCACATAGGGAGATTCCTTCTCTGGTTCAAGAGTTCTTTTCTCATTTGGATCATCTGCCCCTTCATCTGTTTTTGGCTCAGGCACCATCACTTCTTCCAACTGCTTCCCATTTCTCAATGTCACTGCTGAAATGTTCCCCCTAGGATTCTCCTCGGCATGTCCCGGGAGTTGGCCAGATTGCCTTGGTGAAGCAGCTGCTTGCTGAGCCACTTGAGTCTCTAGCAACTTGTGACTTTTGGCTAAGTTTTGCATCTCACCTGTTAGATGTTGGAGATTCCTAGACAAATCTTGCACTGTAGTAAGCAATTGCTCCATCATTTTGTCCGTCCCAGCACTCTGTTGTGCAGGGGGTACAACTGGAGCATGGTATTGAGGTCGTGGAGGGCCAGTTTGAAATCCAGGAGGTGGTCTTTCAGCGCCTTGGTTATTTGAATAGGAGAAACCAGGATGATCTCGAGCACGAGTATTATAGTTGGTGTACTTTGGTGCCCCACTGAAATCTCGATTCTTGTACATATCAGCATTTCTATACATGTCCTTCATATATCTAACATCCTCAGCTTGTTCCTCTACTTGGTGGGAATTATACAGCTCACATGATGAAATGGAATGATCTGTCCCACTACAGAACTGACAAGGAATGAACGGCTTTGATGATGTAGAACAAGCAGCTTGTGTAGATGGAGTCTTTAATAACAATTGGCTCAAACGCTTCACCTCAGAAGATAGAGCATCTAGCTTAGCATCCCTCATGGTTTCAGCACCTACCTCAAACATACCAGCACTCTTCTTGGTGCTAGGTACAACTGATCTCCCAGTAGAGTATCTGCCACAGTTCTTTACAGTTTTCTCAATAAATGCCCATGCCTCATCAACATTCTTCTCCATGAAAGTCCCACCACATGAGGAATCAATCATAAACCTAGTAGCATCATCGAGCCCTTTGTAGAAAACTTCAAGGAGATTCAGTTTTGGCTCTCCGTGATGAGGACAATCAAGTAGAAGGTCCTTGATGTTATAGAACCTTCTCATTTCAGCTGTTTTATTCGGTGGGAAGAACTTGTTTAAAAACTCAGAAGACAATGCATCCCATGATGTTATAGAACCTTCAGGAATAGCATTGTACCATGCCTTAGCTCTATCCCTCAAAGAAAAAGAGAATGCTCGCATCATAAACTCATCCGGCTCAACTCCATGAATTTTAACTGTTCCCATGAGCTCCTTGTAGGTGGCCATGTGTTGATGAGGATTCTCAGAAGGAAGATCACCAAACTGATTTTGACAGATCATCTGAATCAAGGATAGTTTCAGCTCACAATTATTGGGAGTCAAGTTCTGAAATATTACCCCAGGATTTGGAGTGTGTTGCACCGGATCCATCCGTTGAGCAAGAGTAAGCGGACCAGCAGCATCCTGAAGAGCTAACTGATTTTGTAGTTGAGCACGAAGCTCATTAATCACTCGTGTACTTTCAGCTCTAGCGGCTTCCAATTCAGCTTGGAGACGTGCAGCGTTGTCCCCCATTTCTTTGACTTTGCGTTGTTCAACAAGTCTCTTGTGAAAAGTCCTCTCAGGTTCAGAATCAAAAGGTAGAAGCTCTTCGACTTTTCGGCCTTTTCGCATTCAACTTGCAAAATAGCTAAAACCAAAGCCAAAAAGAAACCAAATCAAAATAACAAACCGACTTAGAAAAACTAATTGAAAGGAATCAACTAATACTAGCTTAAGTCCCCGACAACGGCGCCAAAAACTTGATAGGCTTGAAACCCACTCCCACAAGTGTATGGGATCGGTTGTAGTATATCAAGGTGTTGAATCTCAGGGACTATAGGAGTATTAATCGAATCTTCGCAACCAGTTGACTAAGCCAAAATAGTAGAGAAATTGAGGTTTTATGAAATAACTAATAAAACAAACTAAAACAAGCAAATGGAAGTTTTGGGCAAATATGGAGAAAACATTCTAGAATTGGGGATTAACCACCATGTGTCGTCGATAGACTTAAGAGATTTTTCTCGGTCGAATGAATTTGATTATGAATGAAGGTAGGCTGTCTAAGTTCATTACTAATCTCCTCTCGGTCTCATAGCAAATTGTACCTAACCGGCTAACAATCACTCTCGTGTAAAGTTAAGCTAAAGTTAGGTCCATTACGCTCTTAGAATCTAAGCAAGTTCATTCAAATGTCTCCTCTCGGTCTCAATTAGAACAAACAAACCTAGAATTTTTATGACACCCTATAAATCCTCAAGAGGCCTTGAATCATGCTATTGTATCACTCATAAGCAAACATCAATGTCTCAGGTAATCCTATAGCTCCAATGACAACAATCACCTCTCGGTCTCATGCAATCATCTATCTTCCTATTAGGGCTATCTCCTCTCGGTCTCAACCCCTAATTGGATCTAATTGATTATCAATTGGGCTATACGCTCAATAGGATTAAATCAAACAAAAATCAAACTACATTCAAGCAATAGTAAGTATGGTCTATCTCAACATAGCGGAATCACCCCAACCCTAGAACGATTGAATTAGCTAAACATGATAAAAGAGAACAAATCAAAAGCAAGATAAGATGACATAGCCAAGAAGAGTAAGAGAAATACTTGTTCTTCTATAGCGGAAATCGTCTTAAGCATCCAATTTGCAATACTTTATCATCCAACTAATCTAGGGTTCTCACCAATTTCCGCCCCAAAATCTGAGTGTTTCCGGCCCTTGTCTCCAAAACGTAACCCCCCTTCAAATCTGGAAATTACATCCCTTTTAATTCATCCAAAACAAATTAAAGAAACAGCCGGGAATCTGAAAGGTCGGTCGGATCTGGCACTGTCACGACTCGTGAAGAGGCTGTCACGGGTCGTGACAGCCTGCAGAAGTCACAAAACACACAGGTTCACTCGTCACGACTCGTGAAGACCTCCCACGGGTCGTGACAGCTTGCTGTAGCTGAAAATTGCACAAACTCTCTTGTCCTGCGAGTCGTGCTACCCACTTTGAGCTCCTTTGAGTGTTTCACTTGATATGCTTGCTCCTTGAACCATCTTCTTTTCTTGTCTTTCAATCCCCTTCCAATAGATGCATGCAATTTACCTCTTGAATTGGCTCCAAAACCGCTCAAAAGTACCTGAAATCATAACAAACTAGCGGTAGACACCGATTCCTCGAAATGGGACACTAAGGGCTAACAAATAGGTAGAATACTCTAGTAAAACGCCCTAAACTTTACACAAAAGTGCCCAAAGACAATGCTAGAATAGACGCTATCAGAAACCTACCTTCTTCTTTGATGTAACTATTTGACAGAGGGGAACCTGCATACCTACAAACATTAAGTGTAGTAGATGTTGTTTTCATCCACCACAAACAAACACTACTAGTAGCATAATCTTACCATGAAAATTGCAAAAGAGAGCATGTAATAGTTAGCTGATGTAGTTTAGTCAAATGCTTCCAGGTAGGCAATAGGGTTGAATTTAAGTCTTTCTTTTACCTTGCAACTCCTTGATGGTGCGATTCTTGTTCTTTGAGGGTATAGTAATTATAAGTATTATTTACCATAGCCTCTACTGATTACTCTAGTGTATGGATTTTTTGAGAAATGCTTGAGAAAAGGAGTATAATACCGTAGCCTCTACTGATTACCCTGATTATCAATTGTTGAGCTAATATGTATATTATTTTTCTTACTCATTTATTTTCTTGTGAACTAGAATGAGAAATTGAAAATTATGTGTAGTAATATATCATTTTCGCACTTGTTCAGAAATTGGAGGGTTTTCCTCGTTGCAGAGCGAAGGGATGGGATTCGCTTGGACAAGAAAATATTAAAAACATTGCTGGATGGACCAATGAAAGTGCAACCAGGAAGGTCTACAACCAGGAAGATCAAAGAAAATGTCAAGCATTGTAATAATGATCGATTCACTCAATACAAACTTCAATTCTTATGGTGAATATTTATCCGAAGTGTGTAAATGTATACAGAGTATTGTTTGTTGTCCAGGCAATACAAATGATACTTTTTAGTTTGTTAAATACATTCTAGAGTAATTTGTCTGATGGGAAAATGGCAAAGAGAAACAAATAAAAAATCTCGACACTTTTTTATGTTGAAATTTTGAATTTTCCTTTAATTCATCACATTGACATATTTGGACCACTAAAAGTGTCGAGAATTTATTGACACCAAAAAGCGTTGAGAATTGCATAATATCTTGACGCCAAAAAGCGTCGAGCAAAACTCAACGTTGGAATTACCGACGCTTTTATGAAGCGTCGAAATAAAAATTCTGGACGCTTTAAATCGTCCAATGTGGTTAAAAAAAGTGTCCATTATGGCCTTGTTTTCTAGTAGTGACATGTGGGGGTGAAAGAGAGGGAGGTGGAGAGTACCTTTTTTTTTTCCTGGTAGGCTACATTGATCCTATTAATAGGGGAGAAGAGTGAAGATTTAACCCTAGATCTGGTGTTGTGGGAAACGGAGGTGGAGGGTGCCCTGGAGTGAGTAGGAGGATGAGGGGGGGGGGGGGGGGGGGGATGGTGCTTAGAGGATTTATGCTCGTGGCTATGGAGGGAGGTTCCGGGGGGGGGGGGGGGGGTAGGCAGTCTCTCTAGCGGCTTCATTTTCTAATCTCTTTCCTTTGTCTTTGTCTGTAGCTCTATTTGCAGGACATCTAATTGTTTCATGCCCATAAGTAGTACACTTGTTACACCTTGGTGGTAGGTTTTCAGAGTCCACATAACAAATATGGTCCGGGGCATTAGTAAAATAAATCTTCACCATTCTTTTCAATTCCTTTGAGCAGTCCATCTCTACTAGCATACTTTCATACAGCTGCTTAGACCTTGTCTCTGTGTAGATATCTGTCATGATAGGTTCACAAATCTTTGAGGCAATTCTTTCAAGCAAGAGAGGGGTCCAGAACTCAGTGGGCAACTTGTGAATCTGGATCCATATTGGGAGAGTAGAGAAGAGCGCCTTAACAAACGTGAATCTCTCAGGGACCCTCTTCAAGAGAAGTGTATATCCAGGTCTTGTATAAGGCACATTCATGAGCACCGCATCTCTGTCATCATCATTTGCGAATTTAAACATCAACCATCCACCTTGGGCATTGAATTCATTCTTTGGCCATTTTTCTTTGAGCTTCTCAATGACCTTACAGCCAGGAAAGCGTCCAACTACATAGCCCACCAATGCAAAACCCCAGGCTTTCTCCAATGATAAACAATCCTCCTTTTTTGCCAGCACTATATCATCATCACTTGAGTTATTATAAGCCAATTTATATCCACAAGTTTTGGTGAATTTTGCTGAGAGATTTTGGCTTTGAGCCCAAACGCCCTGAAGAGTCTGTGAGTTTGTGTGGTTCCGAAGGTTATTTGGGGATTAGAGGATCTCTTATATGCTTCAGAAGAAGTGGGATTAGCAGATAGGTGGGGGTTAGTCAGGTTGGGTGGTTGTGGAGGGTTGGATACAAGAGCTTCTTTAGAGGGGTTAAGGGAGGCCTGATCATGGCTAGCAGCAGTATTCTCTACCTGAACCTGAGCAACAAAAGGAGACGATGTGGCATACACAGACTGAGATTCATTCTTACCTGTATCATTCATACTAAAAGGAGCATTCAAACCCAGCCGATCAGAGTTAGCTTGTATACCAGGAGAAGGTGTAGGGTTTATAGCATCATCAGTAACAGGTGTGCTAGATTCAACAATAGGAGTAACAGGTTCAACAAAAGGATCTAGCCTAGAGGACCCGGCCAGCTCCGGGGGAAGGGAGGAAGAGATGCGTACCTGGGTAATATGATCAGGATTATTAATAATCGAAGAAGAAATATGCAAAGCACCTGAGTCATCCCAGGTCTGGTTCATGTATTGCCCTTCTTTGTCGTTCTGCTAGCTTCAGGTCTATATGGGCGTTTAGTTCACCCATCTGTTGGTCCATGGCACCATCAGATGTCTTCTTGGAAGAGTTAGAGCTGGTCTTAGGCAAAGTACCAAGGACTGTCATCTTAGGTGGATCATCTCCATTCCGAGCAACCGATATTAGGCTGGGAGCAAGATTTGTGTCACCAGAGTTGAATTTAGACTGCTTGAAGCCTTGAAGGCAAATGTGTGTGGCTTAGATTGTTAATTAAAAGTCTTTTGCGGTGATAAAAACCTAAAATTATATGGTCAACTAACATACTCTCTTTGTTAATTCTTGTCATTTTAGCAAGTAAATCTTGTTAATAAAAACTTGTCAATTTTGATATTTTGTCATCTACTTTACGAAATTACCCTTGTAATGATTAGATAATTATTAGTTGTAGTTTTGAGAAAGTAAAAAAAAAGTGAATTAATAATTAGGGGTATAAATGTATTTTTGTTTGTTTTTTTTAACAAATGTGTAGATTTCTAAAATAAAAATTTGAATTAACGGATGAAGTATTAATTAAGATGGGTGGACAAAAGATCTTTAATAAATGAACTTTAACTGAAAATAATAAAGGAATATACACAACCAAATCCAACCGAACTAGTCTCCTAAATGATCTATACAAAAATTCATAGGAAGATATTCAACCCTACCAATATTTATTCAAACAATTAAATAAAAACATTAATTAATTAAACCTAGATATATTCGCACGAGGTGACCAGGGGCGCGTTATCATCAGCGACCCCGGGTACATACCGGAACCTAAGTCGTCGTCGGATATCTCCGACGGAGAGAAGCTCGACAAAGACGTGGACGGGGATAGCCGGTCAATCTCAACCCAGTCGGGTGCCTCCTGATCCTGCACCTCCACCGGCGCCGGCACCACTTCCCATAGCGTCCAGAATTTGGTGGCGCCGGCAGCCGGAGAGTCGTGTGTGACGGAGTTATTCCACGGAGGCGGCCCGCTGTTAGCCCTGAGGAACTTCCCGCGAGGCCCACGCGCCTTCAGCTTGATCTGAAGCCCGTCAGCTATGGGCTCCCAGTCGAAGACGAGGCCCTTGTCGTCGTTGGTGGCTGATTGGACGACCCTCTTCCCGGTCATGCCGAAGGGAGAGGAGGTGTCGGAGGCGGCGAGGAAGAGGCCGGTCGCATAGCTTTTGAGTCGGATGGTGCCTGCAGCTGCGGTGGGGTCGGGCGAGGGCTCCACGATCCAGGTGGTGCGACGGCTGATGCAGGTGCGCTTCACGGAGACGCTGCGGTTGTCGGAGTTGGCGAATAGGTATTTGTCAAGGTTGCTCCGCAGCTTCACGGATTTGGAATCGGTGATCAGATCCATTAATTGATAGGATGGTTAATTGATTGGGATTGAGAGGGGGATTTGAGGGAGGCAGAGAAAGAGGTATTGACAGCTAATGCTGCAAATTTGTACAAGGAACTGAAGAAAACTAAAAGTCGTTGGCAGGAGCTACAGTTGACTGTTACGAAGGTTCTGTATTTGGACTTCATGTATTTATACTCCTATTCTCTTATATTCACGCTATTATTCGAGTCGAACGAGCCGAGTATTGATGATTCATATTCAGTTTGTTTAGAAATGAATCAAGTTCGAACTGACTTAAAATTTGAAGTCGGGCTTAAAAATGTGCTTATACTTAACTCGTTTAGAAAACAAATGAGCTCGAATCAAGCATTTATCGAGCATTCAACATTTCTATTTGCTCAAAACATAGTAACTTAAAATTTTAGAAAATTTACAAAATTCTAGCTATTCAAGGTTAAATCAAGCGAGTCGAGTTTTAAACCGAGTATAAAATTGTGCTCATACTCGGCTTGTTTATAAATTGAATGAGCTTGAGCTACTCGGCTCATATAACATGCATGCATACTTTCTACCACCGATACGGACTAGTGTAATTATTATTTCTATAAATTTGTACTCCGTATTAGGTAGGCATTCGAAATACCAAGTAAAAATCGAGAAGTCGAAAGAGTGATGAACACACTAACGGTTGTGAAAAACAAACCAAAGCAAAAGCCGGTAACAAAGGCCCGAAACACGGTAACAATTGTGACGACCTGCACAGCTAGTCGCTAGAAGTCGAGGATTCATGAGGTGATTGTGAATGGAGACACCAGAATTTTGGGGCTAAAAAAAATAATTTAGAGATTTGTTTTTACATATATATGAAAAATATTTTTTTAAATAAATATATTAGAAAAATCTTAAATTTGTGATTTAAATAGTTATTTTTAGTAGGAAAAAACATAAATTATTGAAAAATGAGATTTATTTAATATGTTGGAGAACATTTTAAATTTACTATTTAATTAGACATTTTTAATAGAAAAAAACTAATAGAAAAATGAGGCTAAAAAAGTTTGAACATGTGAACTCAAGGTATTAAGTACCTCTTCTTTATTAACTAAGCTAAGTTGTTTTTATGGTTCCTTTTAATTGTTTTAGGATAAGTGGCAGAAAATCACCCTTTAAATAGGACATATGGCTGAAAACCACCCTTTTAAATTCAACATTGTAAAAAACCACCCTTTATATAGCTTTTTTTTTTTTTTTTGCCAAAGACCACCCAACATCTATGTGTCGTTAGATTTTCTTTAAATATCTTTGAAAAAACCAAAGTTATCCCTATACATATCATTTTCTTATTGTCACTCACTCTCTACCTATCTTTATGTACATATGTATAACTCCATACACACTTTGTTAATTGAAATTATTCAACAATTCGTACGGTCCTATACTAGGCCCCTTCAGTCCATGCCTAAATCTCTCCATAACTCCTATGTGAGATCCTCTTCAATATCGCATCTCCATATGATAAGGATATTTTGGTAATTTACCAATTTTTTCCCCTAAAACTTAACAAAATAAGAGATAGGGTGATCTTTGATTAACAAAAACTATATAAATGGTGGTTTTCTACAATATTGATTTCAAAGGGTGTTTTTTAGCAATATGCCTTATTTAAGGGGTGATTTTTTGCAATTTACCCTTTTTACACTCTTTTATCTCTATAATTAGTAAAATTTTAAAAAACATCTAAAATAAAATAATTCTACGTTTTTTCTTCCGGATTAAGAGGGGCTTTAGCCATCCTAAGTCCCCATAGTTCCGCCAATGAATGGAGAGACACGTGCAAGTAAAGCGACTAACTAGAATTTAAGGAAAAACTCATCAAGGGAAAAGTATAATGAATCTTTGAAAACCAAAAATATTATCACGATTAACTCGATTGATTAAAAAAAAAAACTCGATCGATTAACGATGAGGATGAGATTGTATTCTCATTCGGACATATCGAATCAAAAAGTACATGTAATAAAAAGTTCCAAAAAGGCGGATATCAAAATGTCACACTTTTGTAATATGAAAACAAAAGTCAAGTTGGCAATGGGATACACGAATAGTCTTTTTTTCTTACCATTTCCCCTATTATTAAATTCTCCCTCCGAAACACCTTGCAGGGCAAGGACAAAGAAAAAGAAAAAAAATGGTTTAAAATATATTTTTCAAGAAAAAAGTCAAAGAAATTGTTCTACCAAGAGCAAGCACAACAATTTAGGAGTCAAATAATCGGTGAAGTTAATTGGGTATTTGATAAGGTTATCAAGTAGACAGGGCCGGCCCCAAGCTGGTGTGCGAGATCACGACGGCTCAGGGCCCGTAAATTTTAGGGGTCCATAATAAGTAAATTTGTAATAGTAGTAATATATCTACAAAGTAAACAAACATACTCAATAGTACAGTTGGTAGGTTTATGGTAATTATACCACTTGTAGGTTCGAATTTAGAAAATTTGTTTTTTAATTATAAAAATTTTTTATTAGAGAACTTAATTTTTATTTTGCCCCAGACCCCTCAATTACTCAGACCCGGTCTGCAAGTAGATGTATTATTTCGATCTAAACTTTGTTAGGTCTCATTATGAGCTTTTGACTTTGGTCAAAAAAATGTTATTACCGTGTTTAAAAAATGTCAAATAATTTATTTTTTCTTTTTTTATTTAATTTTCCTTTGTTTTCCAAGATACTTGCAAGTTGCGATGGGAAGAAGGATGGAATGACAAATGTAAAAGAGCTAATATCGAAGACTAAAAATAATGTGCTATAATTAAAGAAAGGTGAATTAATAATACAACTAGTAGAATTGTACAATAGCAGAATTGATCTAAAGTCCTCCTCGAGAGTTTCTATTTATTGATATAACATATATATAGGTTACAAAGGTATTGAGTCTTAATGGGCTTTTAGCCCACTATACAATATTAAGATCTATGTAATCTATCAAACCCCCGCAGTTGAAACGGGATGGGCCTGTACAGTAAGACTTGAACGAAAATCAATGAATAACTGTCTAGGTAAACTCTTGGTGAATATATCAGCGTACTGATAAGAGGACGGGACATGTAGAACGCGGACATGTCCAATGGCAACCTTGTCCTTGACGAAGTGGAGATCAATCTCAACGTGCTTCGTGCGTTGATGCTGGACTGGGTTGCTAGCCAGGTAGACGGCGGAGACGTTGTCAGTATAGACCAGAGTGGCCTTCTGTAAGGGGCATCGTAGCTCAAGCAGGAGATTACGGAGCCAAGAGCACTCGGAGACAACGTTGGCAACACCCCTGTATTCGGCTTCAGCGCTAGAGTGAGACACGACGGACTGACGCTTGGCTGACCAAGACACAAGAGTGTCATTGAGGAAGACACAGTAACCAGACGTGGAGCGACGTGTGTCTGGACAACCACCCCAATCCGCATCAGTGTACGCCACAAGATCAAGCTTAGAGGAAGGAGTGATGGTGGTGCCGAGCTCGAGGGTGCCGCTGATGTACCGAATGATCCGCTTCAAAGCCTGAAAGCGAGGTTCCCTAGGGGCATGCATGAACAAGCAGATCTGTTGGACGGCGTAACTGATATCAGGCCTGGTGAAAGTGAGATACCGAAGAGCACCAGCGAGGCTCCTGTATAGTGTTGGATCGTCAACCAAAGGACCAGAATGAGCACTGAGCTTGTTGGATGTATCGACTTGGGTTGCGACGGGATTGCAGTTGACCATCTTAGCCCGAGCAACAATCTCAGCAGCATACTTACTCTGTGAGAGAAACAGACCAGACGCATGCCGCTGAACAGCAACTCCCAAGAAGTAAGACAACTGACCCAGATCAGACATGGTGAATTCCGCACTCAACTGCGAGATTATGGACGTCCGAAGAGCATCAGAAGAGGCGGTGAGAATGATGTCGTCGACATAAAGCAGCAAGAATGCCAAGTCTGAGCCTCTGCGATAGATAAACAGAGACGTATCGGAACGGCTGCCAGTGAAACCCAAACGAAGCAGATGAGAGGCAAAACGCTAGAACCATGCCCGCAGAGCATGTTTCAGACCATAAAGAGAGCGCTTGAGGAGACAGACATGCTTTGGAAGCTCAGTATCAGCAAACCCCGGCGGCTGAAACATGTAAACTGTCTCGTTCAGATGACCATGCAGAAAGGCGTTCTTGACATCTAACTGATGGATGGCCCAATTGCGCGACAGAGCCATACTCAGGACTACTCGGATAGTGGCAGGCTTGACCACAGGGCTGTAGGTCTCATCACAATCAATACCTGCCTGCTGAGATCTACCGTTCACCACAAGACGGGCCTTGTAGCGCTCCAACGTCCCATCAGAGCGGAACTTGTGACGAAAGAGCCACATACAGCGAATGACGTTCGCCTCAGGAGGGCGAGGAACAAGAACCCAAGTACCATTCTTCGTAAGGGCCTTGTATTCGTCGAGCATAACCGCCTGCCAATTCGGGTCGAGGAGGGCTGTTTTGTGGGAGGTGGGAATGGGGGAGAGGGAGGTCTGGGTGGAGGCAGAGGGTGAATGGGAGTCGGGAAGGATGGGGGTAAGAGGGGCTAAGCAAGGGGAAGAGGCGGCGGGCGGATCAAATGCCGCGAGGGTTGCGGCGGGCGCCGCCAGGGAGGGGTTATGGGCGGTGGGCGCCGCAAGGCCTGCGGCGGGCGGCGCCAGGGAGGGGTTATGGGCGGCGGGCCCAACATTTGGGGTTGCGGCGGGCGCCGCATGACATGCAGCGGCGGCCGCACGTAGGTGAGGCGAGGTTGTTTGGCGGGGTGATGGGAGGTGGATAGCGGGGTGATGGGCGGTGGTCATGGAGACGATCTGACGGGGTCAGAAGACATCGGAGACGTTGCGGGTGTGTGGTCTAGTGGTAGGGGTGGTGGTGGTGGTGGTGGTGTAGGGGGAGAATCAGGAGCACCGGGAGAGCTCTGGGGAAAAAGGAAGTGAGGGAATGGTGACTCAGACTATGACGGAGACACAAGGGGTGTGGGAGACGCAAAGGGAAACCGCGACTCATCAAAGGTGACATGACGTAAGAGAATGATCTTGTGGGTCTTGATATCGAGGCAAATGTAACCGCGATGATCAGACAGATAGCCTAGGAAGACACATGGAGTGGAGCGCGGGTGAAGCTTGTGCGGGGCTGTGGATGACTGGTTTGGGAAACACAAGCACCCGAAGGTGCGAAGGTGATCATACCTAGGCTCGGCGTAATAAAGTGTCTGAGCTGGCGAGCGATGGTGTAGGGTAGTGGAAGAGAGAATGTTTAGGAGATAACATGTGGTGGATAAGGCGTGAGGCCAATAGGGAAGGGGAATAGATGCGTGGAAGAGGAGAGAGCGCATCATGTTGGTAATGGTTCTGATGATTCTTTCTGCCTTGCCATTCTGCTGAGAAGTATAGGGGCAAGACAAGCGATATGAGATCCCATTTGCGGCAAAGAAGGAGTGAAAGTCTTTGTTGTCAAATTCACGGCCATTGTCACATTGGAAACATTTGATGGACATGTGAAACTGTGTTTTGATGTAGGTATGGAATCTGCCAAAAACAGGAAACACTTGGGACTTAAAATGCAACGGGAAGACCCATAAGTAATGAGTGTAATCATCCAGAAACAAGAGGTAGTACTTGTGACCCTCCTTGCTAGGCACGGGAGAGGTCCAAATGTCGCTGTGAATGATATCAAAGGGAGCAAGGGTAGAGGTCAAAGACCGTTGGAACGGCAGTCTGGCATGTTTGCCTAGTTGGCAGGAAGAGCATAAACCAGAGCGTGGGTCTTTAGTACAGGTGACAAGGTTCTGGGAACGGAGGACATCTAGAACGGCAGCACTGGGATGGCCCAGGCGTGCATGCCACAGGCTGGACGATGATGCCGAGAGGGCGACCGAACACGACTGACTGGACGCAGGAGGTGGTGTGACAAGGTAGAGCTCCCCGGTGCTGTTACATCTCATGCGAGTAACCCCCGTAGTAAGATCGTTCACAGAGAAACCATAGGGATCAAACGTAAGGGAAACGTTGTTGTCAGTAGTGAACCGATGGATAGAGATAAGATTTTTGACAATCTTTGGGGTAATAAAGACATTGTTCAGGTGTAGTGGGTGAGTTGGGGTCTGTAAATTGGCGTGGCCAATTCCCGAAGTAGCAAGACGACCACCATTTCCGACGATAATAGAGTGGGCAGGGCCCTTAAAAGAAATAGATGAGAGGTTACCTGAGGAGTTCGTCATGTGGGATGTGGCACCAGTGTCCATGTACCAAAAAGAGTCTGAAGATGTCGACTGCGTAGAGGAGAAGGCGTGATGCAGAGCTGGCGGAACATAGCCTAGGTCAGGCGATGTCAGAGAGGCCTGAGGACCGACATGTCGAGGGGTAGGATATCTAGAGTATCCAGAGAAGGCGTGATGTTGGTGATCGTAGAGAGCCATGGTAAGAGGTTTTTTTTTATGCCACCTAACTTAATAAATAATTAAGTTAGGGTCAGAAACGAAAATAGGAGAACACAAAGGCTGTTTTTGGAATTTCTTCAAAAGAGATTCTTTCTTCTCCTTTGAAACACGTTCAGGGACGGGGAGGAGGGCTGCGGCTGAGGTCGGGCACGGGGTCACCGAATCGGGGCTCGGTGAAGTTCGGCGGCTGCAGGGAGTGTCGGCGGGGGAGGTATCGAAGAGAAAGGGCCGGATTTGGGATCGGCGCCGGTCGAGAGAGAGGGTGTGGGGGATGGCGAAGGTGGCCTTGGAGAGGGAGAAGGCGGCGGTGCCGCTAGGCGCGGTGTTGTCGGGAGCAGGGGCCGGAGAGGCGGCGGCGATGAGGAAGGTCGGAGGAAGAGGGAGGATCAATTTAGGGTTCCGTTAGGAAGAAAAGGCTGTGATACCATGTAGAATAGCGGAATTGATGTAAAGTCCTCCTCGAGGGTTTTCATTCATTGATATAACATATATATAGGTTACAAAGATATTGGGCCTTAATAGACTTTTAGCCCACTATACAATATTAAGACCTATGTAATCTATCAAGAATGACCGCGTCAATGACGCGTTTTAAAAAAATTCTATATATACATAGATATTTCAACAATAATAGATAAAAGAAGTGTGATAAGGAGCTGGATTGAAAAAACATAAAAATAAATAAAAAATTTCAATCGGTTAGCTTCTTTCATGTTGTATTCTCAATGGAACCCCAACGAAAATCAAACTTAGGAATAAAGGAATTGATGTACCTTTGGGTTGCTCCCTCTGCAGTCATTGTGAAGAAGACGCAACCCACTTATTCACGGCATGCCAGACATCTCTGACACTAATCGGAAGAATGGACAAACAAATTGAAAGAATAATACGAAACAATGACAAAACCAACAAAACCTACAAGATGATAATCATTGAAATCTTTTCTCAACTATCAGCTACTTAGAAATCGATACTAGCATTTTCCATATGGGGGATTTGGTCTATGAGGAATAAAATCCTTTTCGAAAACGATAATGTCAGAAATATGGAACAATGGATAAAGGTCATTACACAATATAGACTATCTTGGAAAAAAGCTAAAGAAGATGATCTAGAGAACGATGAGGCTACATCTACGCATCACAAACCTCAAAACAGATCGAGACTTCAGAAAAAAGTGAAATGGAAGAAACCGTCCGAGGGATTCATGAAGCTAAATTTTGATGGTGCCTTGGTTGCTTCGGGACAAGCAGCGACTGACTTTGTTCTCCGTGATAGCTGTGGTAGAGTGGTGTCCTGCGGTGCGCAAGGTCTTGGGAGCGCCTCTTCAATCCAAGCTGAGTATCTTGGCCTTCACATCAGCCTTCTTTCTGCTGTGAAGTTGGGCCTCTCTCGCCTCGTGGTAGAAGGAGACTGTCTGGCCGTCATCAATGCCCTCAGGGGGATCGGTACCTGCCCGTGGACTATCAAGATGATGATCACCGATGTTCTTGGCCTCTGCAGTTCGCTCGAGGCTATCGATTTCTCCCACACTCCGCGGGAAGGCAACCAAGTCGCCGACATATTGGCGCACCTTGGTTTGTTATCCTCTTTCTCTATTGAGCGGTGTCCAACTGAGATTGAGGATCTCGCCCGGAAGGACGCTATTGGGTTGTGGTTCGACCGAGGTTGACCACCCCCAAATTTTCGCTTTGTATCAAAAAAAAAAATGTTGGATCAGCCTCTGTTACAAAATTGTAAAGTAGAGTGAGGTGTGACTCTTGAATCTGGGGAGGAAAAAGCAAAGTATTAGGCTTTTTTTAGTTGAAAGTAAAACTTGTTTTACCGGTTTTTATTTATTTATTTATTTTTATATTTAAAAATATACGTGATATAAATGCAGTTTGAAAACGCGTTTTTATTCAAAATTGATTATAAAACGTGGTTTCAAATCACGTTTCTGAAGAGTTTTTTTTTTTTTTTTTTTTTTTAATTTTCTTTCGGTTTCAAATTTAGGGCTTTTTAATGAAACGCGGTCTCAGACCGCATTTATTTTTTCAACTTGCAAAAATGAATATTTTTGTAAATAGTTTTAACGTATAAATATTATTGTAAATAATTATTTTTTAATGAATATTAAAAAAAAATTCCTTTCTATAAACATGGCCATGGTTATAGAAAGAAACTAAGACTGGTAAGGAGGATGCTCTCCATCTCTTCTTTAAATGCCCCTTTACACGATCAACGATTTCACAATAAACAATTAAGACTGGTAAAAACTTTTCGTACCCGACTGTACCCGACTCCAAACCTAAATAAAAATTCAAGAATTAATAAGAATATTTAATTCAAATGTCAAAATAAAAATTAACCATAAAAAACAATGATTGTCAAAATAATTTTTTTTAAAATTTACATTTATTATACAATATAGACATCTAAAATTTTTATTGAATTTTTTTTAAATATTTTTGGAGATAGAAGCAAAACGTAATTAATTTTAAGAAGAAAATATTTTTGCACCCGTTACCTTCAAAAATTGAGAAAAATAATTTTTGCGACCCTCGATGGTTACTGGAGGTCTGATGGTTGCGAGATCGTTGTCACTGGGCGGTTTCTGGGCCTAGTTGGGTGCTGGCGGCTGGGCTTTGCTCGGCTCCTCGTTCTGAGGTGTAAGGGTGCTCCTCCTCGCCTTAGACGACGACTCTGCCCCCCGTTCCTGCAGGCGCCGCTTTGGTGGCCGTTTCCCCGGACGCCTGGTCCCTTTCCCCGGACTCCTTGGTGGGCGTGCGCCTTCCCGGGTGGCCGGCAAATGAGATCTGATGAAACCTCTAATCATCAGGCTCTTCCCAGCTTTTTAACAAATCCAAAAATAAAAAACTTTAAACCAAAACCTTTTACACCAAAACCTCAGCACAAAACCTTTAGCTATATAAAGTATTATCTCAAAAACCTTGATCTTAAAATATCTTTTTTGCAGGCCCGAATTAGTGCTTGCAACCGGAATGCTCTGCGCAACAACCCGATATTAGCACCACCTCTGCATGCTGCTGTTAGGATGATCGGCTGGCAGTGGGTTTTGGTCAAGAAGTCACGCTGGCTCATATCAGTTAAGTTCCTCTATGAACACATAATTCCCCTTCTAACTGTCCTAGAGCATTTCAACACTCCTCTAAAATCCCCATCTAGTCATTATTCAGTTCTTTTTGTTGTGTTGGTTGATAACTCTACCCCTCTATTTATGACCTGTGAGTACTCCACTTTAGATTGCATGCATTACATGATGTCCCAGTTGTATTTGTTAGTCTACTATTCTATGACTGCTCTTGCTTTGTTGAGATCCATTTTGCTTTGGTTAAGATATGATCGATATCATCTTCCCCAAAAAATTATAAGCAGAAACTGGATTGCTGTCCCAGTTTTTTCTTATTGTTATGGGGGTTACAAGTATGTCTTTTTTAACCACTCAATCACCAGTACATGTAATCAAGGAATGCTAGTTCTTTATTTTAACTACTACTATTATGTCTATCACTCTCTTGTGCTTATCTCTACCGAGTGTCAGGAAACTCGTGGTATTGATTGCGAAATCATAGTAACCCAGTCTATTGAATCTACGACTTGCTTGATGGCACTTGACAATCCAGCTTCATGCATCAGTTCTACTCGATGCCAGTGGATAGGTATGACTCTGTCTCTTTTCTTCAAAACAAGCCTGCAAATTCCCACCGATTTTCACTTTAGATTTGGTGTGGGGAGAAGCAAAACCAACCATTACACCAACAACAATATTCACAACAAGCATTGTAACCACTCAATTAATATTTTTGCTACAAGAAAAAACTGCAGCTCGAACAGCCCGGAGGAAGTCAAAAATTGGACAGGGAGCAAAAGCAGACATATTATGAACTCCCATGGGAATACAAACATGAACAACTGGATAGGTAAGCAATATCTCCTTTTAATCCAATTACAGTCCAATGGCTACAATAGAGTGCTTGCTCATGACAATGATGATCAATTACAAAAATACTACAACATTCTTAGAAATGATTCCAATGAGCTACCTAGCATAGCTCTCAATAAGGCTTCATGATTAATATCGGTTATTGGAATATAAGGGGCTCTAGGAAGCCTCTCCTCTGGCAAGAACTAAATCATATCAGACACAGTAACAACCTTGATATCTTAGCTCTTGCTGAAACTAAAGCTACTGAACCTCCTCTTGATAGCCAACTCCACATTTCTGGCTTCCATAAGAATATTTTCATTACTTCTATAGGTGCAAAAGGTGGCCTCTGGATCCTTCTAAAAAACACTAAAGCTAACCAAAACACTACTATCCTAGAACAGAGTAGTAGATTCTGCATGTTAAAAACTACCATAGACTCTCTCAACTTTGCAATTCTTTTTGTCTATGCTCCTTCTTTTGAGCAAGAGAAAACCAGATTCTGGAACAACATCATAGAAGTTACTAACAAACACTCTTTACCGGTTCTTATCATGGGTGATTTAAACGACATTGAGAATGACACTGAGAAGGTGGGTGGCAACACTCCATCCCTTGCCAGATTCCGTAGACTCAGACACCTCAAAGAGGAGCTCAACCTACATACTCTCCCTCATACTGGATCCCCTTTCACTTGGAGGAAACACAGTGGTGATAGAGATAACACCTATGAGCGTCTAGACAGAGCTCTTGCTCATCAAGACATCATCACAAATTTCATGGATCTTCATGTCCAACATCACCCGTTTTCCTTGTCTGATCACTGCCCAATCACACTCCAAATAGGTTATAAGAACGATCATAAAGGAGCCCCCTTCCGCTTTGAAATGGCATGGACTACTAATCCCATCTATGGAAAAATGGTGAAGCAAGTTTGGGATAACAAGTTCACCGGCTCTCATGCTTACAAACTCGTGAAAAAACAAAAACTTCTTAAGAACAATGCGAAAAACTGGTGCAAAACACAATCTAATAACATCCTAAAGCAGCTCTCTGAAGTTGACAAAAAAATCTTAACCCTTCAAGCTAAACTTCCTTGGGGCAGACTCTCTAGCTGGGATAATCGAAAACTTATGAATCTAGAAAAGAAAAAATTGGCTCTTCTTGACTACAATTACAAATTCTGGAAACAACGGGCGAAGACCAAGCACCTTCAACTGGGTGACAAGAACACCAAAGACTACCAGACAATAGTGAAGGTTAAGAACTTTAAAAACTATACATCGTCCTTCACTTCTAGGGGCGGTGAGAACCTTACTAATCCAAGGGATATAGCTAACCAAATCACCAAAGAAATGACTGAGAGATTTATTAAATCGAATTGCCCAAACATAACCCCTGAACATTTGCCTCATGAACTTCCAAAAATCACAGAAGATGAGAACAATTTCCTGCTCTTAACTCCTTCAAATCTGGAAATAAAAAACATAGTTACTAACATGGCTACAGACAAAACTCTTGGACCGGATGGCTACCCACCGGAATTCTTTAGCAAATACTGGCACATAGTTGGACAATCTGTATGTAGAACTGTCAAAGCTTTTTTCCACTCCGGGACTTTACTCTCTGAGATCAATCAAACTTTCATAGCTCTCATACCCAAAACAGATAACCCGTCGAACATAAATCACTACAGACCAATTAGCCTGTGCAACACCATTTATAAGATAATCTCTAAACTTATAGCAAACAGAATGAAGAACATTCTACCTAGACTGATCAATCCTTTCCAAGGTGCTTTTGTTGAAGGACGATCCATACAGGATAACACGCTAATCGCACATGAAATATTCCACAATTTTCACAAGCAAAAAGGAGCAAAAGGATGGATGGCACTCAAGCTTGACATGGAAAAAGCATATGACAAGATCAATTGGGATTACATTAAAGCCACACTCGTTAAATTTGGTTTTGACTCACGCTGGATTAGATGGGTCATGAGCTGCTTAACTACTACAACATTTTCAGTTCTGGTTAACAACCGACCAGGTCCTCAATTTAAACCAGAAAGGGGTATTAGACAAGGGGATCCATTAGCACCATACATTTTCAACCTTGTGATGGAAAACGTTGCAGCAGAACTACAGGAGGAAGCTAGATTAGATGATGCTTTAGTGGGTATTAAGATAGCTAAAAATGGTACGCCTAATCCTTTCTTGACTTTTGCCGATGACACGATAATCTTTGCACCAGCATCTCACAAAAGCATCCACACTATCCGAAACATGCTTAATAAATTCTCTAATCTATCTGGTCTTACAATAAACTACAACAAAAGTTCTCTCCAAGTCTCTGGAAACATCAGTCCCTCGCTTGCAAATTCTCTAGCAAATGAAATGCATATTCCGGTCTCTAGAACTCTGGAAAAATATCTAGGGATTCCTCTTCTCCGTGGTAGAATTAAGAATGAGATGTTCCAGGATGCTATACAGAACCTCAAAAGGCAGTTATCTAAATGGAAAGCTTCGTCCTTAACCCAGGCAGGTCGTGTTACCCTTATTACTGCAAATCTCAGCTCCAAAACTAACTACCTAATGCAAAACTTTTTACTCCCCAAAGGGGTTCTCCATCAGATTGATCAAGTTAATAAGAACTCTTTCTTGAACAAACTGGAGTCGGAACGATATAACCCGCTAATAAGTTGGGATAAAATCTGTAAACCAAAAGATCAAGGTGGTCTAGGCATTAGATTTGCTGAAGACCTAAATATTAGTCTTCAGATGAAACTCTTATGGAAACTGTACACTAATAATGACAACATATGGGTTAAGGTTATTAAAGAAAAATACTTTCAAGAACAAAACATAATGAAAGCAACTCCTACGAATCCCTCATGGCAATTCGGTCGCCTACTACAACTTCGTGACAAATTTTTGCAAGGACTACATTGGATAGTTGGAAACGGGGAAACCATACACGTTTGGAATGATCCTTGGGTGGTAGGATGTAATCTTCAAAACTATCAACTCTCTCATGACCCTAATCTAAAAGTTTATCAATTGATCAACCAAAACAAACAATGGAACCTACGAAAACTTCAACATCTCTTTCCAGATAGTATTGTCGACCAGATTCTAAAAATCAAAATTCCCACTTGGGAGGCCAATGATAGACTAATTTGGAAACTTAATGCAGACGGTCACTTCACCACCAAATCGGTCAAACAGATAATAAACAATCGCAATCAGAATGAGGAAAGAGGAAAGTGGATTTGGACACTAAATCTCCCTCATCGTATCAAGAACCTCATTTGGAAAATGGCACAAGATGGACTCGCAACAAAAGAAAGACTAAATCGTTTTTTCAACAGAGTTCCTTCCCAATGTTGTCTTTGTAACGACAAAGATGAAGATAGTGATCATCTTTTTCAGCATTGCACCATCACCAAAAGAATCATAGTGGCCTATGAACAACTAACTGGTAAATCTATAAGCTATAATAATAACCAGGTCACAACAATTAAAGAAATCCTACATTCTAAACCATCCATATCGAACTTTGAGGACCTTTGTTTTATTTGGCAAGCAATATGGGAAACCAGGAACAACATAATTTTCAAGAACAAAAACATTGACTCTATCTCACAAATTGCGATTCGATCTTTTGTGCAGGTGAGAGATTGGTTGAATGCCAATCCCAATAAAAGCCCGAAACAAGACAGACGAAGGTCTGTGATCAAATGGAAAAAACCGCCTATCATTGCTGAAACCATTCTGATTTCACTTAATTCTCTCTGCCTCTAATCGCTGCTGAAACCATGATTTATCTGTGATTATGCCTGATATACAATGGATGTGTACTTGTTATGCTTTTTTTGGGTACATTATCGGATTGGTTACTCTTCCTGATTATGTGATGAGAATACTGTAGCAATGTGATGTATATAGTACTAGTGTTTTCCAATTCTCTTGTTGCCAGTAATAGTTCCAAGTATTCGTGGTTTAATAGCCATTTCAGTAGCTAACTATTCTTACATTGGTTTTTGGAATGCTAGTTCAAGTGGCAATTACACAAGAAAGCGGCACAAGTGTTGTATTTGCACAAGTGGCAATTCCTTTGCTTCTTATGTTTAATAATCTATTCTTCTTTTTTTGAAAATCCTTTTTTCACTGTCCTTTGCTTCTTATGTTTAATAGTCAATTGCAGCATTTTTTTTTATGTAAGTGCCTAAGTGGAAGCTTGTACTTCCCTTGGCAATTTCAGCAATTTTTTTTTACGGGATCTGAAATGCTGAAATTAATTTTTATTAGAATTTGCTGAAATTATTGTTGTTGAACTTGCTTTAAATCTCCTTTAAAATCCTCTTAGCTCAATGGTAGAGCAATGTGCTTATGCACAAATACGTGGGTTCGAATCCCGCATAGGCTAAATTTTATATCTCGTAACATGGTTTCAGCAACAATTTCAGCATCAGCAACGTTGCTGAAATCGGGGTTTCAGCATCAACAACAATGCTGAAATCGGGGTTTCAGCAATTCTGGAAACGCGGAAAAAAGCGGAAAAAAACGAAAAAAATAAAGCGAAAAAAAAAATTGCTGAAAACATATGGTGGCACAGGGGTTTCAGCAATTCCGTTTCAGCAACTCTGGAAAGGCAGAAAAAAAAAAACTAAATTTCGTGGAATTTTTTTTTTGCTGAAAACAAAAATTTCAGCATGATGAAAAATTCGGTGGACAAATCCCAAATATGGAGAGGGGGGGGAGACGGATTCCTAATATAGCCTAATTTCGTGGCCTGTATGGAAATTGCCCCTTTTTTTTTAATTTTGTAATAAATTCTAAACAAATATTTGTGCCTTAGGTACGAGACTCAAACTAGTTTAGGATAAAAATGATATATGACGTATAAAAATATAAAAATGGGAAATATATTATGTTAATTGAGAGATTTAGGGCAAAATGGGGTACGGTCAAGTCAAAATCCAAGGAAAAATTACGGCAAAATGGAAATAAAATAAGGGGCAATTTCCATACAGGCCACGAAATTAGGCTATATTAGGAATCAGGATCCCCCCCTCTCCAAGTCTCCATATTTGGGATTTGTCCACCGAATTTTTCATCATACTGAAATTTTTGTTTTCAGCAAAAAAAAAATAAAAATTCCACGAAATTTAGTTTTTTTTTTTTCCGCCTTTCCAGAGTTGCTGAAACGGAATTGCTGAAACCCCTGTGCCACCATTTGTTTTCAACAGTTTTTTTTTTGCTTTATTTTTTCGTTTTTTTCCGCTTTTTTTTTCTGCGTTTCCAGAGTTGCTGAAACCCCGATTTCAGCATTGTTGTTGATGCCGAAACCCCGATTTCAGCAACGTTGCTGATGCTGAAATTGTTGCTGAAACCGTGTTACGAGATATAAAATTTAGCCTATGCGGGATTCGAACCCACGTATTTGTGCATAAGCACATTGCTCTACCATTGAGCTAAGAGGCTTTTAAAGGAGATTTAAAGCAAGTTCAACAACAATAATTTCAGCAAATTCTAGTTTTAAAGCAAGTTCAACACCAATAATTTCAGCAAAAAAGAAGGACCAAACTAAGAGTCCTAACCAAAAGAGTAAAAATATTCCTCTCACGAGTCTAACTCCAAATTTCCTTCCACAACGTTGTTGTTGAAAACCCGATTTCAGCATTGTTGTTGCTGCTGAAACCGGGGATTCAGCAACGTTGTTAACTATGCCAGAACCAGATCTCTCTTTTGAAATTTGAATACCTCTTCAAACATGTATGACAGCATACATAGAAGACAAATTTGGATTTTGTCACTACTAGATAAAAGATCAACTGTCGCGGTTTATAGGTGCGGTTTTGCTAAAGCAGCGGTTTATGGAAGCGGTCTGTAGTTTCAATGGTAGTTTAGTCTACAGCAGCGGTTCTGGCAGCGGTTTAAAAATCCAGGGTCCAAGGCGGCGGTTTACATACCCTTTAGAAGCGGTCTTAAAACCAATATACACTTAAGGGAGCGGTTCACTTTATTTGGTGGGTTCACTTTATTTTCCCTACCTTGACCCGCCCTTTTTTACCCAAAAATTTGTAAAGCCCGCTAAGATAAAGAAAGTTATTTTTTTTAATAACAAAACCCATATGAAGAGCGCGCACCGATAGTTTAGGGTTTAGAAGATGGGAAACTGGGAAGCGATTTGGGGGTGGCGATTTTCGAATCTCCAACATTCAAGTGATTAAGAGGAGAGAAATTCTTAGCTTCTATTGATTTGAGTTCCGTCCGCTTCTATTGATTGAAGTCTTATTAAGAGGCACAACAAATCGCTATGGAGGTAAGAGAAATCTGAAGCTTTTGTGTGTGAATTTTCGAATGGATTTTTACCTTTGTTCTTTTAATTTGATTCATTCCATAGGATGCTAAATCTATCCGTTTTGTGAGGAGATTTGGTTGAGTTGATACCTTGTTTGGATTTTGCAATGTCTTTTTTATCTATTCAGTACGTTTGAGGGCATATATAAAGATTTCCTATTCAAGGCCATTTTTTGGTTGGAAACAGGGAAAGGGTTTAGTGAAGTTCATTCTTCATTTTGGTTAATTTTCATGTGAGAGCTTGAATATGAATGATAGCCCAAACGTATGTAGAAAATACCAAGGTTTAGTTTAAGACACCGGTGCCCAATTTTTAAAAAGCTGTCTATGTGCTAAATTTTAAGAAGAGTTTAAGTGAGATATTAGATTAAGAGAATTTTTTTAAATATTAACTTGAAGGTAAATTAGTAATATATGTTCAATCCTCTTGGTTCAGGTGGCCAATTCAGATGCTAAAGGGAATTATTCAAAGCCTTTACTGATTTGAGGTATCGAGTTAGGTAATTTTGAAATTTTTTATGATTTTATTTTGGATTTTGGAAGTTCCTTTTGTTATACAAAAATTTTATAGGATTGTCTGAAGTGGGATTGTTCAATGTATCATAGTTTTCATTTTTACTTTTATGTTGTAGCTTATTCTTTCAACATTTTAAAATGTATAAATGCAGGTTTGAAGATTTTTGAGGACCTTTGGGCCACTTTTGTCCAATTCAAGGACATCCCTCAAGATCAATCTACTAGGTAAGTTAGCTTAAACACGCGCTATAACCTTTACATTTGTTGGAATCTCACGCATATCACTCTTCTTCTTATAAGGTCTTTGATATGGGGATTGATATGTGCAAGAACCAATTAATTCAAGCAACTAATAAGGCAAAATAGATGTGCAACCCTTAATTTTTGCAACACGTGTAAAATATTTCTTCTGGCTTTACTTACTCAGGAAAATAGATCACTACCTTATCTAATATAGTCAAGGAATTTACTTTCTTTTAGGAGTTATGATATAAAAGATACACATGCATTTCCTGATTTACTATTTTGATGTTTGAATTTACATAATGGTCAATAAATGTCACTGAAATATTTCATTCTCTCTTTGACATTTTTTTGTTGTTTCTCCATCTGTTTTGAATTTAACACCCCTTCCAATGTCTTTCAATTGCTGTCTGTTTTTGTGCCACTTTAAAATTTTGGAAGAATGGAGTTTTTATAGTTTTTTTTTCTATAAAAAACTATTTATTAATAAATATATTTTACAATGTATAAATGAACCACTATAAGTTTATTTACTATGGAAATATGTATTTTTATTTTTGTTCCAAGTAATCATGAGTACTTTCTATTTTGATAAAGATCTTAATAATAATATCATGATTATATATTCCCTCCTTATATCTTGCTAATTTTAGAAAAATAACATAATTTTATAAGTTAAATTACACAAAATTTCTAGTTCCTTTGGAAAAAGTAAATTTTCAGAATTTTATTTAAAGTAATAACTAGCTCCTTTGGAAACTGGAATGATACCCCTTTATCTCAAATCACTTGCTTGCTAGCTGCTTCTCCTCCTTGTGATTGGTGTTTCATTTTTGTCTGGATATAATATGAATAGAGAGTCATATATCTTGTTTCTTTTCTTTTATACTCTGTTTCTTTTGTTTGAAACTCTATCATTTTTAATGTCAAGTGTCTTCAAATGCTTTTATGGTTGGTTATAGTATACTTGGGTATAACTTACATGAATAAAAAATATAGGAAGTTAATCAAAAGAAGATCTTCAATAAATATCGAATTTTATATTATAACTCTTAAAAATGCTTTAATTTCAAGTGTTGATTTGTTTTCATGTGATCTATTTTTATTTGACTTATTTTCAGGCATTTATCTTGTTTCTTGCCAATTTTCCATTACATTTAGAGGTGGTGACATTAGTTACTTTAAAAGGTAAGTCCCCTTTTGTCTCATCAAGACATCATACAATAAGAGTTGTGTTTATGTTTCTTCTTCTGTGCATAAAGTGTCATGGTGAATAAACTAAGTAGAACTAAAAAAAATATTACAATGATCTGCCATGGAGTTTTTCTTTTTTTACTCGGTGAAGATGGAGGATGTTTTGTTCAAAATATCCGTTTTTCTGAAATTTTATGTGATTTTAAGTGCTTCTGAGATTTATGAAGTGTTGTGCGGTTTGATAATTGTTATGAGATGGCCATAGCAATAAAAAAACTAAAAAAATCAACACCAACTGTAAAACTAACAAATAATGCAAAATAAGACTCATGTTCAAACATAAGTAAATAAAAATAATCATATGACTAGCTATTATTGATTATTGATAGGTAATAATATTTTTTGTTTGCAAATTGGTTTTAAATTCTGGTTTTTCTTCTTAACATGCATATTGCCGATTATTGATTGTTTCTATTTAAAAAAAATGGAATGGGTATAAGACTGTTTGCCAGTTGCTTGCGGGCATTATTAGGATTTCTTGTGGATTGCCTTGCTATTGTAAGTGTTCAAAGGACATGCCTCGTAAAGTTTCTATGCTCTTTTTGGCTTTCTTAGGATTGTGTTGGGGACATTTGTTTTGAGATGTTCTCATGAAGTTTGTGTTGGCTATCTTTAATATTGTTCTCATGAGATTTTTGTTGGTTGTGTTTAATGTTAGGATTTCTGAATCCATATCTTCTAGATTTTTTCTTTTGAGGCTTTAATTTAAATGTTTGTTTGTGTTTATCCTGGGTTTGTTAGGTTGGATGGGGCTGCTTGTTTTGAGGTGGTGTCATGAAGTTTATGTTGACTATCTTTAGTATTAGTCTTAAGAAGTTTCTGGTAGTTGGAGTTAATGTTAGGATTTCTAAATGTACATCTTCTATTTTATCTTTTGAGGCTTTAATTTAAATATTTGTTTGTAATGGAAACTTGATTATATTGTAGGATCAAGGAGTTCATCATCCAAGAAAAGATGTCTAGGTATGTAAACTTGTAGTTTCTTGTCACATTTCGCAGTTTATTAAGTGCTTGTCAGGACATTTTATATCATGCATTTGATGTTCAAGATTCTGAGTATTTGAGGTTTATGTCTCTTCGGTTTCTTGAGTTAATGAGGATGATGTTGTAGGATTCTATGAGTCCTTGAAGGATATATATGCTCCTCATATTTACGATTTTTTAGTGGAGCTAAATGTACCCGTTTAGTTTATGAGTATCTCATTGACTTCAATATGATTAGAATGCTTGATTTGAAATACCTTTATGAGTAAATGAGGAGGATGTTGTAAATGGCGCTGAAGCGTATTTCCAAGATTTAACTAGATACTGAAAGATGTAGAGGCATGCTTAACAAGAACTAGTGAGCTAGACATTATATTTGTCATACATGCTTCTTTTCTCACTTTTTTTAATGGTGCTTGTTATTTAAGTATACTTGTCTAAATATGCATTTTATATGGACTAAAATTGCTTTTTGATGACATTTGCAGATCTCTGTGACCCTTTTGCAGATCAATTGATGGCAAAAACTAGCATATGGATACCTTTTATTGATTCGACTTTTTGTATAGGTGATGACTATTGCACATATTTATGAGCATTTTGTAGATCGATCAAGGCCAAGTTATGTGGCGAGATTTATATAAATATAATGAATGTTATCTAATTTTTTTTGAAGCATAATGAATGTTATCTTATGATTCACTGAAAGTATGGTATTTTAAAGCTATATGATTATCTTAAAATGAATTGTTAATATTTATTTATGATTTTAAATAAATATAATCAATAATATAAAACTACAAAGCTATGCAACTGAAACCGTCACCAATTCATAACCAATTGGAATATATACTTAACCGCTGCCATTGGGCAGTTGCACTGCTGCCATGTAAATATAAAACCGCTGCCATCAGATATTTAAACCGATGTCGTAACACTTTTTATTTTTGGCGGCGGTTGTCCCGTTTTCAATAAACCGCTGCCATAAGTTACACAAACCGCAGCCAAAGACCTAAGGCAGCGGCAACAAATGAGGCGGTTCACAACCGCCTCCTTAGGGTTTAGGCAGCGGTTATCCTATGTTAGGGAGCGGTTTTGGACCGCTGCTAAAGCCTTTAAATCTAGTAGTGTGTGGCTTAATTATATGAATCTTAAAATCATCAAATCAAGGACAAAAAACACACATGCTCATGAGTGATGAGGAAGATCTTTCAAACAGTGAATTCAACCACAAAATCCAATTTCCAATTAGTCAAACTTCCTCCCAATTGATCAAATTCACAAAAGCCCCATTTAATTGAAAGAAGTGTTTTCCCCCTAATGATCCAAACAAGCGCCAAGTTAATTTCTTACCACCTACTCACATCGAAGCTTTCAACAGCTAATTGAAATCAATCAAATTCACTCCGAATCAATTTCAGCTAGATCAAAAGCAACTACGATATTGTTCTCATATCAGAATCAATTAAACGATTACCAGTTCTTGAAAATGCATTTCAGCGAGAGACAGAGAGAGACAAATCATCAATCAACGCGTTCAATTAAACGATTACCTGAGCAATCACTCACGGAGGCATCAGCAACGACAACCATACATGCTGAAATCGAGCAGAGCCAGCGAGATCCACCAATCCTTGCTGAAATTCGAGCAGAGTTAGAGGCTCTTCCTCTTCGTCTTGCTGTCGACAGCGAGATCCCCTGCGAACTCCCAGTTCCGCGCGCTTGATCTCGGCTTGTAGATTCCAATCTTCGGCTTCCTGCTCCGCCGATCTCCAGCAGCTTTCGTCGCCGCTTCCTGATTTCGTCGAGCAAAGGAGATAGGGCGGCGATCTCGTCCTTGTCGAGCTCGATGATGACCGGATGGACTCGGAGCGTGGAGAGGAGGCGCTTCAATTGGAGAGGAGGCATGAAGAAGAGGAGATCTGAGGAGGCGCTTCAATTGGAGCGTGGAGAGGAGGCGCTTCAATACAGATCTGAAGAGGAGATCTGAGGAGCCGCCATGGTCGCCACCGCCCATAGATCGGCGTCGTCGAGATCTGGGAGGAGCAACGACGGATCTGCCGGAAGCGAGGCCGGAAGCGGGATCCTTCGTCCAGATCCGGTCGCCTTCGCCGTTTCCTCCTTCCTCCGTCGTCGATTTCACCCCCTCCGTCCAGATCTGGTGGTGGTGGTTTCGATTTCACCTCCGTCGTGGTAAATTGCAGACGATTTTGAAAGGAGAGGGAGAGAGCAGGAACGCCAGGAAGATGAAAGAATTTTCAACAAATCTGTGGTGGTAATGTCGGGTTTTAGTTTTGGTGCTGAAACGGCGATGGTGATCTAAAATTAAGGGGTAATTTTGTCCAGAAATTTTTAGGTGGACAAAACCCTAATTTGACAAGGGTGGGAGACACTCTCTAAATAGAGGCCCAAAAATGGGCCCGTTGGGCAAATTTTCTCATAAAATAACCTATAAATATTCTCACCGTTATAGATAACTAGTGCAGTTCCCGCGCCATGACGCGATTTAAAAAAAAATTAAATAATAAAATAAATCAATATTATACAATTAAATAAAATATTAGTTTAATATTTTGAATTAAACTTATAAGAACAAACTCATAAGAGAAGAGTATAATAATTCATTAATGATGGATTCTGTTGTGATAGTATATGAAGACTGACAAATAGATATAAGTTATATATTAATTTACTATTTTGAATTAAACACATTAGTTATTTCAAAAATAAAAATTAATTGCAAAAAAGAAATAAATCCATTAAAGATGGATTCTATTTTGTGATAGTATATATGAAGATTTACAAATAGATATAAGTTATATATTAATTTATTATTTTGAATTAAACCCATTAGTTATTTCAAAAATAAAAATTAATTGCAAAAAGAAAATAAAAAGCAAAGAGAAAAAAATGATTGGTTAAAAAGTAGAGGATTAAGGTGGGTGTGCCACGTAGGCAGAAACTCTTCTGTTTTAAGAGTTTATATAGATATAGATGCATCCGATATAATTAGTTTTGTCGAGTAAAATAAAATAAAAAGCCAAATTAGTGGAAATACAGAGTCTTGTTTCCCTAAAAGATTATGGTATGCACAATGCAAACTATATATCCAAATATATGTACGATTATGAGCAAACAAATAATTATCTAGATTAATTATATAAATTGAGTTTCCAAATGTAAAAGATTTTGTTGATGTCAATATATCTCCGATAGATTATGTTGCTAGAATAAAATAAAAGAAAATAAGTAATTTATAAACAAAACGTAACCGCCAATTAAAGATTTCCAAATTGGTGATTATGTTGCTGAAAAACAAAGCACAAATTATGTCTATATATACACAACACAGCACACACTTTGAGGATCCAAATACAAAAGTTATAGCAATATTGCATTGCGTGGTATCCAGTCAAACGAAGGTCTCAGTTTCATCTCAAAGACTAAATAAGGTACGTTCCTGTTTCGATCTTCAATTCGCTGTCGATCATCCTCTTTAAATTACATAATTATATATTGTATTACTGGTATGTAATTAATCATCAATTTGTAATTTTTAAATTGATTAAACCTTAAAGATTTTCGTGGTGTTTAATTAATTTTGCTTCTTGATCACCGCGGCTATGTATAAGTATATCGATCGGTGGAATGAATGAAGCTAAGGCTTATCTGTCTATAGATTTGCATTCGTTAATTTAATTTGATCGATCAGAACGTTTAGGGTTTTATCTTAGTTCTTTATTAATTACAGTACTAGTACTTACAAATGTGTACTTCATTTAATTATGCATTACAGACGAACTTAGCGAACACTTAAGATCGATGGGGACAATGAAGTGCTATTCATATGGTGGGCATGGATACAGAAAGGGTGGTGAAAGGATTTGTTCAGATTATTATGGGAGTAATAAGAGAAATCATCATCAGGTGCGGCTGAAGAGTATCTCCAAGAAAAGGCGTTTCGACGGTCAAGAGATGCTGCATCATCATCATCATCGTCGTCGTAGTAGTAGCTGCTATAGGAAGAGGGATAAGATGACTGATCATTGTATGACCTGCGGACCGAAAAGTTGTGCCAACTTCGAAAAGAATCGCCCCAATTATCCTACTCGGAAGAGGCTGCTGAATACAACAAGATCCACCGACCAGTCTATTACTTGTTCGGATGAGAAGAAGACATATACCTCAACCGAACTCAAAGCAATCGGAGACGAACAAGAGAGTACAGAACGCAAGATGCAGATTCAACGCGAACGAGAGGCAGCCCGAATCGCCCTTGACAAGGTTAGTTATTTAGTTAGTTCTACAACCTAGCCTGCATCATATATAAGTGCATGTCTTTTATGTATATAAAGTAATTTGATTAATTAAATTTGATGGGTGCAGATGGTGAAAACTGTAGAGTTTGAGGATAACAGGGCGGTGATGAGAGAGTATGGAAAGCTGGTTGGCCATTTGGAGTTCTCATTGAGTACGCCGAGTCACTGTTGTACCAGAAAATGTCATTACATGCACGCATTGCACTTCGAGTTCTGATGAAGATCCGATCGACGAAAACATATTTCAGTTCATTCTCCCAATGCGTGCAGTACACCAAGCATGACATTGTATGTGCATCAATCTCTCCCGTAGACCAGCTAGGACAATTTGACAACACTCTATTTGATCCATCTAAACGTACCTGACACGTTCGAATGTATTTTTTTTGTGGAGAAAACATGTTCTATTGTATTGATTACATTTTATTTTATGAAATGTGATAACATTCGATGCTTTAACTCGATATATCTTTATAAACAAATTCGAATTGCCAATTTGTTGCCTATATATCGTGATTAGTGTAGAACAACATATCATATATATGGAATTAATTCGATCATCAAGCACACTAGCTAGTTGACCACTACTACGGTACTATATATGCATGGATCAAGCTAACCCAAATGCCTACCGTTAATGTTTTTAAAATGTAATTATAGTAGTTGGTTGTTTAACAAGCTATATATATAGCTAGCCATTATATCTAGCCACTTGGTGCTTCGATGACATGGATCATCTCCAATGCAAGAAAGACGACGATTTCCAAGAGTGAGGATGGTTCCCATTAGTGGCCGGCGGAGTGAGAAAATTTTCGAGGAGAGCACAATTATATTTGTCCGGTATATATCGTTTTGGATTTTAAAGCGGCATAAAGAACTCTATAGTATGACGACTGATGAATATCAGATCACCATGGAAGGAGATCAAGAACAGGAAACCTGACTGAAGCAATTACCGAGCTTGATCAGCTACTGAGTGATATTGATATTGTCATTATTGTGAATATGATCAATGTGTTTAGTGAGAAGAAATTGATCAAACTAGCCATAGGATCCGACGACTCATCTTCTAAGATTCTAGAGTTAGCAAAGGGTTTGATTGAGTCTAAAAGACCGTTATTGATAATGCATTCAACTTATTCTCACCGTTATAGATAATGGAAGTTCAGCCACTGAGGCAAAATGGAAGTTCGACAGTGGCGGATTGCTTTGGAAGCCACCCCAGCCATTGCTGGGTGGAATTTTTTGTAATTAGTGTAAACATAAATTTTTTGCTGGGCCATTTTTTTTGTTATATGGGCTTAATGCCTTAATTTTTTTTTGACCCAAAAGCTTTAAAGCTTCAATATTTTGATAGGAGTTTGTTTGATTACTCACCCCTCATCATTCATTCAACGGAGGCACACACCAACCACACCGCTTCGGTATTTCACGCAGCTTTGTCTTCTCCTTTGATAGTTTGACTCATTTACCACTATTTCAGCGTTTATCCAAATTCAACTTTGGTTACCACTTCTTTAATCTATTTCGTGAGTTGTGTCTTTTTACTTTCTTCTAATTATTTTTTGTCTAATTTATAATATGTTAAATTAGGGTTTTGAATTGTTTGGTAATTTGATTGTAGACATTGAATTTCTTTTGTATTTTTTATTAAATACTATATAATAATCGTATTTTGGCTTGTTAATTTTTTTTCTCTTTGTCACGACTTAAGCTTTTCCGCTCACCTAGCTTTGATACACTAGATCCGCCACTGAAGTTCGATGTAAAAAAATCTATAAATTAAATATTCATTCAACTTATTCTCACCGTTATAGATAATGCATATGATATTAGTTTTGTAGAGTAAAACAAAAAGACAAATTAGTGGAAATAAAGAATCTGTTTACCTTAATAAAAGATTACTAGTACATTTTTTGCGCCATGACGCGATTTTAAAAAAATTTAATTTTATTAATATAGCAAACTAATATTATAAAATATTAACAAAAGTTGCGATAAAACTTCTAAAAGTCAGTACCATAAAAGTATCTTAGAAATAATTTTATAAAATTATTATTTTTAAATCTCTTTTAAAGTAGCATATATAGATATGGATATTTTAAATCACTCTTATTGGTTAATTAGTAAAAAATAATAATATCATTTAAACATTGTTTTAAAAAATTGATAATATTATCCTAACTTTGGTAGACATTATATTGGATTTAATGTTTTCAATCAAGCCTAATAGTTAGTAAATGTGTTAAAAAGATTTACCTAATGATTAATAGTAGACATTAATATTAGACATTAGATTTGATTTAATGTTTTGAATTAAGCTCAATAGTTAGTAAATGTGTTAAAAATAAAATAAAATAAAGGGTGATTTTGGTAGAGGGCCTTTTTTGAATATTCAATTAGTCACCTAGCCTATAAATCAATTTAATTAGTTTTGCCTTAGCCCCTTCCCAATTGGGTGGGTTGGTCAATGGTCAAGCGTTTGACCATTGACCGGTCAACGGTTGACCGTTGACCGGTCAACGTTGACCAACCCATTTTGATGCCAACTTTTTTTTTTTGATGCCAACTTTTTTTTAGTGATGCCATATTTTACCGTTTTGATGCCAAAATTTTACTATATTTTATTTTCACTTTGATGCCACTTTTTTATGTCAATTTTTTGATAATATTTTTTTTTACCGTGATGCCATATTTTTGATGATATTTTTTCAAAGTAGTATTTTTTGATGACATTTTTTTCTTTAATGTGATACAAATTTTTCAAAATAGCATCAATGGTCAACGTGACATTAGAGTAAACAAAAAATGTCATCAAAGTTTTAAAAAAGTGTCATCCAATAATTTAATTAGAAAAGTGGCATCAGAGTGAAAATAAAATGTAATAAAATTTTGGCATCAAAACGGTAAAATATGACATCACAAAAAATGTCATCAATGTTTTAAAAAAGTGGCATTAAAAAAAAGTCATCCAATCATTTCATTAGAAAAGTGACAATAAGGTGACAATATTTTGATTCCACGTTTTAAGCTCTTATGCCATCAATTATATAAAATTGTCACCACAAAAATATTGGCATCAAAACGGTAAAATATGGCATAACTAAAAAAAAAGTAAAAAAAAAAAAAGTTGGCATCAAAAAAAAAAAAAAAAAAAAAAAAAGTTGGCATCAAAATGGGTTGATCGGTCACGGTCAACGTTGACCGTTGATCGTTTAAGAGGGCTAAGCAAGCTAAAAAAACAATTAATGGGCTAAGCATACTAAAAAAACAATTAATGGGCCTATCTAGCTAACCAAATATGCTTAAAGGTCCATTTAAACAAAATCCCTCTAAAATAAAGAGGAAATGGTAGTCTTTAGACCAAAAAATGGGCATATTGGCTAAACTAGACATGTACCTAAAAATTTGGCTAGGGGTAGAAAGTGGTCTACTTTTGCAAATGCAAAAATCCAACCGGCATAGGAGGTAGCAGGTGAAGGGGAGAGGTGCACTGTAGCTCCATCATTTCCTCAAACAGAAATCAGGAGGGAGAGGTGGTGGACATGGTATGTGGCTCAACTAAAAGAGGAAAATGGGGGGGGGGGGCATTTATGAGGGGAAATTTCAATGATTGAATTAAGGGTGTCAATCAACCCTTAAGAAATCTTGATTGATGGGTGTCATTCCTTATTAAATGCTCTGCAAAAAAGGTAGCCAACATAGGAGACGAGTGGAAAGTTGAGGGCAAAGCATCACCTTCATTTTTGGGAACTGGAAACGGTTGACTTACCAATAGAGGACAAATATCTTACCAATAGTCGACAGGTGTCTTACCGATAAGACAAACGTATCCTACCATACATTGAAATTTTGGAGATAATATGGAGGGGAATGTCCATAGCGATTTTGGCGGGATGTCCGTGTAATTTTGGCGCCAAAACAGGGTTCTTCATTGGGGGAAGAGGGAGAGCATCTGTCTGACCAATATGATACAGTTATCTAACCAATAGCATATAGTTATCCTACCAATAGGCTTAAAATGTCTGACCATACCTGAAAATTTGGAGAAATTTGGAACGGATTGACCGTAGCTGTTTTGGCGGGTTGTCAGTGTAATTTTGGCGCCAAAACGGGGTTCTTCATTTGGGGGAAGGGGGGAGCATTTATGAGGGGAAAATGCAATCATTGCATTGATGGGTGTTCCCCAAGCACATATATAAGCTTGAGAGGAGGATCTTAAACACCCCAACGTGCATCCGAGGAAACGATACAGTTGTCATCCTACCAATAGTACAGTTCTGGCATGCCAATAGTGTTCAACTATCTTTCCATTCCAGGAAAAGTGCAACAATTGCATAACTTGAAAATTAAGATTACAAATTCAAGCGATATTTTTGCTTCCTGCGAAATTATCATTTCTTGATGCCTAGACGATCATAAGAACCCATTGAAAATAGTCTATTAGCTCAATTGGTAGAGCGCTGTGTTTGCACACAAAGATGTGAGTTCGACTCTCACATAGGCTAATACGGAGTATGTGTTCATGAATCTCTCTAAGCTTATACAATTATGACCCTGACAGAAAATATATATATACTAATGGTAGGACAAATTTACGAACATGTTAGGGCAAATTCATAAATCTCTCCAGACTAGGTTTTACTCAATTTTCTTTCTCCACATGATGATCATGAACTTGTCAGTGATGACTGGGTACTTCTGAGTGTCAATATTCACTACTTGGATCTTGTCTTTCAGTGCAGCACTAACTTTATCCAGGATAGGGACCATAGCTTGAGATTCATCATCACACACGATATATCCATGTATAGCTTTTGCATCTGTGGCTCATATAACTTCAGTCTCTGCCTGTGGAGCCTGCCTTCTCCTTTTGCTTTTTTGAGATTCATGTGGAAGTAAATTTTTTTCGTAAAGTCAATTATGCATTTACATTTTTCCAATAGTATAAATATATCGTACCATCAGTGTGCATCTATCCTACCATTAGTGTTAAGTTATACAGGAATTACTGGGTTTCCATTATGATCCTACCAATATCGTTGTTTTCTCCTACCATTAGTGATGTGACCCTCGACGGAGCTAGCTTATCCGACGATCGGGTTGGTGATTTAGGTGCTAGGGATGGAGCTCCGATGGATGCTATTGAAGATGCTAACTATGAGGATATGGAAGAGGAGCCACTTTTACCTCGAGCTACCCCACCGTTGACAAGAGCCCGAGCTCGCCAACTTGGTCAATCGGTTCTAATCTTTGAGGAGTCACCACCACACTCGGTCACTTTGCTACAAGTTAAGTCTGAATTGGCGCCGACCGAGACTTAATTAGAGAGGATTCCAAGCTAAATCTTTCAAAACCAAACTACCTATTTTCCTAGGATGATATGCTCTTCCATTTGTTTTTCCAAGCAAATTTCGGACTAAGCCCAAAAGACTAGCCTAAATCCCACGTCCTTTTCATTTATTGTTTGTCTTGTTTTAATTTCTTAGATTTCATACAAGTCCTATATATATATGTAAGCTTGACATTTGTTTTGAAATGAGTTGAAATTTGAGAAAAGTTAAGCCTTTTAGCTTCCAGTGATTCGGGTCAAGAATCTCGTTCTTAGGTGAGAGGCCGGGAACAAAACCTTCGGTGAGAGGCTGAAGGAGATTCCTTAGTGAGAGACGACGGAATCAAAGGGTCGGAAACACTCGGAGTGCGAGGCCGAGAGTGTGGCAGATCGAGTGTTGGAGAGAGCTCGGAGTGCGAGGCCGAGAGCGATCTTGCATCACATATCCCTCAACCCCATTCCCCTTCTTTACCACCATTCTAAGGCCTTCCACAGCCTCATTATCACCCTCAATCATACCCAAAACGTCACTCCCAAAACAGCCATCAATACCTCTCAAACGAACCCAATTTCGGAATCGTCTCTACACAGGCGACGTCTTGGTAAAACGCGATTTCCTGCTTCGTCTAACATCCGATTGACGAGATCTTCCCCAATCCACGACCGCAACTTCAAGATCTACAAAATTAGTACTCACACGTTTCCAGAAGCCTAGCCAATCGACGGGAAATCGGCATTCTTTGCCGACTGATCTGCTGCTCCAGAACTGCCAACAACTTCCCGACTTCTCGGAACTCTCGTCGCCGGTCCTTTTGCTCGAGCCCGGGTCCGAGCACGTCAATTAGTTTCCATCAATCCTACCATTCTGATCCTACCGATATCGTTGTTTTCTCCTACCATTAGTTTTCATCTATCCTACCATTTTTGTGCATATATCATACCAATTTAAATAGCTTTCAAGGAAAATCAAGCTAGAAAACGTAGCAAATTATGTTCCACATTTTTCAGAAAAACAACCAAGGGTAGAGGGTTTTCAGTCTACAACAGAAGATGAAGGAAACCTAAGTAACATTATATCCAAGGGTAGAGGCTCTAATCCAGTCGTTCTAGCATTGAATTAGATTGGATTCATGAATTTTAATTGATAGAAATTGGATTGAGAATGGGATTTATGGATTGGTAATTGAGATTAGGGTCAATTCACGCCTCAATGATTACTAGTCTGGGATTTGTGGATTGGTCAATATTAATTCTACTTCTCTGCCAATAGTACAAATATATTTTACCATTCGTGTACATCTATCCTACCATTAGTGTGAAGTTATACACTTAGGAATTTCGGTGATTACATTTTTATCATACTAATATCGTATATTTATCCTACCAGGTTCACAAATTTGTCCTACCACTAGTCTATATATCTCCTACCAAGTTCATAATTTTATAAGTAACTTGTGATTCTTGTATAAAAAGTGTTTAACTTGTAAGGTATCTATGTGAGTCGCAGCAAAAAGAAAGCAACAGAAGTATCATGTGAAAATGCTAAATAATAAGTATAGCAGAAAGGAGCTTAATTGGCTTATACAGTTATACCAAAATCAAAGATGAGAGGAAATCGGCATTAGGAAGAAATTTCATTAAGAACAAGCATTAGATCCGTTACTGATGAAAATGCAGGCATGTAACAAAAAGGACATATAACTATTAGCCGATGAAAACTTGCTCCTGCTAGCTAGCAGTTATCTGGCTGCTACAAAAAGGGGCGACTAGACACGAGCAATTCGACAGGCACCCTATTGTCATTTGCATTTAACTCCAACTTCAGCAGCTCGACAAGGCTTGCTTTTCCTCCGGCTTCCATTTGGTCTGAACCCCACGGTCTTGACGAAGTTGCCATTGGAATCACTGCTATGCTTGCCCCCTGAGCTATTCTCCACCTCCTTAACAAGATCTGAGTTTTGTTTCGCCGGTGTTGCCCTTTTCCTTTTCCTTCCCTTATCAGTGGCGGCTTCCTTGGAATCTTTGCTCGTGGTTGAACTTGTGGTGTTCTTGTCATCTTCTATCTTCTCAGTTTCTTCCTTGTCTAACACCTCGCCCTTCAGCGGCTTCTGTGGCCTCCCTTTTCTCTTAGAGGTAGGAAGCTTCTCCTTTTCGCCATGCCCAAGATCATCATTGACAGCAATGACAGTCTGCTTCTTTCCCTTTCCTCTTCCCCTCCCCATAATCTTAATGACTACGACGACAAAACAACTCAAATTACCAATGCAACTCGAAAAGAAGCTTAAACTCCCTGCAACAATGACCCAAAAACATGAAACAAAAATCTCAAACTAACTGCACAAGAAACACAATGGGGAACCCTTATCAGTAATAAGCTCCTTATCAAGGATCAACACATTGCGTGAAACAAAGATATCTTTAGCAAAGTGTCAAAGAGGATGCAAATGGAGCTAATCAAAACTGAGAAAGCATATAGATTTCATTTCTCCAGGCCAATCACAACATGCAAGATTGACCAAAGCAATATCTTAGCTTGCCAACAAAAATGCAATCTTTAATTGATCAATTTCTTATCAAAACCCACAAGCCACAACTGGAGAAGCAAACAGTCAATAGCAACACCAAATCTCCATCCAAAGTAATGTAGATCAATACCCACAAGATCATCTAGTACCCTAGCGAGAAGTAAGAGCTACCAAACCAATTCCATAAAAGACAACACAATCAAAGCAAATCAACAGAAAACCATGTTCAGATCAGTTCTGAAATTAGATACAAATGAAAGAAAGAGCTGACCTTTAAGATAATGCAAGAGAAACTAGCAAGTATACAGATGATTTGGCATAAATCAACACAGACCCAGATCAAGAAATTGGGGAATCAACACAGACCCAGTCTACTACTCAAGAAGTCGATCAATTCTCCACCCCAAATGCTCGTGCACATACTTTCCGTTCTTCCAACTCATATTTGCCATTTGAAGGCACACAACTCAAGAGCCCTCAATCTCAATGGCACTGTATCTTCTCAATCAATCTTATTCCAATCACAAATTCCTTCAATTAAACCCCAAATTCATGCAAACATTCCCAAAATTCTCAAATTTAACAAATTAGAAAAACCCTAGAAATTGGGGATTTTTGAGAAACTCACATCAAGGGCTTCAATGGAGGAGTGAGGAGAGAAAGGTGGCCGGAGGCACTGCTCGGACCTGCCGCTGGGTTGGCATCGGTTGTTGCGGTGCTGCTAGCTACTCAGGCGAGGCGCACGGTGCTCAAGAGGCCTGCTGCTCGCGCCAGGAAGAGAGGAGGACCATGGAGGGAGGGAGTTTGAGCATCGAAAGCGAGACAACGAGAACGAGAGACGAGCAAGAGCGGGCTGCCAGGTTTACGCCTGCCATCCGGCCAGCACCATCGTCAGCCTCCCGTCGCCCCAGAAGCATCGCAGGATCTCCTTCTCTCCTCTCGGATCTCCCTCATGCCCATCGATTCACCTGTTACACCCGGTCACAAATAGTGCCAAAAAACCGGACAATTTATTTGCTTGGGGGTAGAAAGTGTATTTTGGGCCAATTTTTTGGCTACTAGTCTAGTTTAGCAAATAGGCCCGTTTTAATGTTTTAAAAAAGTGGCATTAAAAAAAAGTCATCCAATCATTTCATTAGAAAAGTGACAATAAGGTGATAATATTTTGATTCAACGTTTTAAGCTCTTATGCCATCAATTATATAAAATTGTCACCACAAAAACATTGGCATCAAAACGGTAAAATATGGCATAACTAAAAAAAAAAAGTTGGCATAAAAAAAAAAAAAGTTGGCATCAAAATGGGTTGACCGGTGACCGGTCAACGGTTGACCATTGACCGTTTAAGAGGGCTAAGCAAGCTAAAAAAAACAATTAATGGGCTAAGCATACTAAAAAACAATTAATGGGCCTATCTAGCTAACCAAATATGCTTAAAGGTCCATTTAAACAAAATCCCTCTAAAATAAATGTGATTGATTGAAAGAGATAAATGGGAGAATTAAAAAAATAAAAATAAAAGAAAAAAGGAGTAAAAAAAATTGAAATGGAAAAATGTAATTGGTGGAAATCCCTAAAATGAAGGTAAGATTGATACATAAGCATAAAGTCTTCTAAATTAATTATATATATATACATTTAGTTAGTTAGTAAATGTATTAAAAATAAAAGAAAATAAATGTGATTGATTAAGGACATAAATTAGAGAATTAAAAAAAAAAGAAAAAGAAAAGAAAAAAGGAGTAAAATTATTGAAATGGAAAAATGTAATTGATGGAAATCCCTAAAATGAAGGTGATGCAGGACCATCCAAGACACCTTCAGACACACCTATACTTGAGGATGGACCTATTATTCGAGCTCACGAGAATGAAGTCATCCTCAAGAGGAAGAAGAAGGCTCCACCATGGGAGAAGGTGCAAAGGTGCAAGCTTGATGGTCATTCATTTTTAGATTCGTTCAGCCGTTTGACAGCTTTTCGACGTCTCAGTAAAATGAGTCGTACGGATTCAATATTAATCGGATTGAGGTGTGCTATACCTTGTCGGAACGAGGACGAAGAGATCTACAACTTTGTTGTTGAAGGTTTTTCCAGATTCGACATGGAGCTTGGTCGAAAATCACATTCTTTGCAAGCTGTCACTTTTAGCGCGGCCGTGCAAGTGGGTGCGCGGGCGTGCGGGTCAGGCGCGCGGGCGTGCAGCCCCGGACTGTTGGCCGCTGGACACCAATCTTATATAGGCCGAATTTGGGCTTCTTTATGTTGTTATTTTAGAGACCTTGATTAATTATGTTATTTTAATTATTTTAGGGTTATTTAATTAATTCCTTTTATTTATTATTTTTATTAGAAATCAGCCCTAGGGTTATTATATTAAGCGGCTGATTCATCCATTGTCTTTCCCTTGGGCTGGGTTTGGCCGAGAGTTGTAGCCTCCGTCAGGCCGCCCTTGGGCCTGTTGTGGTCGGCTTTGGCGCCATGGATGAATCAGCCGCTTAATATAATAACCCTAGGGCTGATGTCTAATAAAAATAATAAATAAAAGGAATTAATTAAATAACCCTAAAATAATTAAAATAACATAATTAATCAAGGTCTCTAAAATAACAACATAAAGAAGCCCAAATTCGGCTTATATAAGATTGGTGTCCGGCTGCCAACAGTCCGGGGCTGCACGCCCGCGCGCCTGACCCGCACGCCCGCGCACCCACCTGCACGGCCGCGCAAAAAGTGACAGCTTGCAAAGAATGTGATTTTCGACCAAGCTCCATGTCGAATCCGGAAAAACCTTCAACAGCAAAGTTGTAGATCTCTTCGTCCTCGTTCCGACAAGGTATAGCACACCTCAATCCGATTAATATTGAATCCGTACGACTCATTTTACTGAGACGTCGAAAAGCTGTCAAACGGCTGAACGAATCTAAAAATGAATGACCATCAAGCTTGCACCTTTGCACCTTCTCCCATGGTGGAGCCTTCTTCTTCCTCTTGAGGATGACTTCATTCTCGTGAGCTCGAATAATAGGTCCATCCTCAAGTATAGGTGTGTCTGAAGTTGTCTTGGATGGTCCTGCATCATTCCCCCTTTCTTGAAAAGGATTCGACCTCGAATCCAAGCTTGTATAAGATTCCGCAAATGCATCCACACGAGCTCCTGGATCGAATACCTCATGCCCATGGAAACTCATCTGAAGACTGATTGTTGCAGGGGTTGACCACTTTTGGATGGATTTGATCTTGGCTTCGCCATCTTGTAAACCATTAGAGCTTTCTACAAAACCAAAAAAAGAAACTTGATGAGTGCACAATTCAGAGTTCATATCATCTTCAAAATGTTCTAACTGAATATGCACTATAGGTTGTTCATTTAGCTCTATGTTTCCATCAATGACTAGCAAGTTTTCATCATTTTTCAAGGCTGAATTTTCAATTAACTCAATGCTAGCAATAGTAGAAGAAGTTTCATCATCAATGATCATATTAGAAACTATGGCTTCTTCCAAGCATGTAGTTTGACACAAATCTTTGCCTTGATTTTCAGCACAGGGTATAGGTTGAACATTTAAATCAATCAAACAATCAACATGCTCATGTGCAAGGCAATCATCTTTAGAGGCAAGTAAACTAATATCTTGATCATTACGAACATGCTCATCATGTTTATCACTAGAATTTTCAGATTCATTTTTGTCTAGGTGATTAGTCATGACATGTTTCTTATTTGGGCAATCCTTCATAACATGTCCACTACCTTGACATATAAAGCAAGGAATGTACATAGGTTCAAGAGTAGAAGAGTTAGGATTACTCCCTTTAGGGCCAGTAGATACCCTAGACGATTCATGTCCGTTCCAGGGCGCTCTGCCATTGTCGATGGGCTCATGAGGCATTCGGTCTTTACTCCTCCCTTCGGGTTGGCTTACTCTCTCCCTTGAGCCGCCATCAAACCTCCTTTGGGGCTGTTGCACATGGCCTTGGTGCCACCTTTGGGGTTGCCCACTCGACATTCTACCACCTTGGCTCCTGTATCTAGCATTCCTTTCCACTTTCATAGCTAAATGTAAAAGTTCAGTAGGCGTAGAATAAGGAAAGTAATCAATTTCATGAGCTAAGGCGGGGTGCAATATTCTAAGAAACCTAGCACTTGTATCTTCATAGGGTTCGACTACATTAGCCCTAGCCATGGTTTCTTGCATTGCATTAAAGGTTTCCTCAACACTTTTATTACCTTGCCTAAGGTTTTCTAGTCGTTGTCTCAACTCTCTAGAGTAGTGTTGGGGAACAAACCTACTTCTCATTTGTGCTTTTAATTGGTTCCAAGAAGCGATAGGCGCATCAAGGGTTCTTCTTCTTTCTTTATTCAGACTATCCCACCAAATTAAAGCAAAACTTTGAAATTCTAGGGAAGCTAGTTGCACCTTTTTATGTTCAGAGAAGTTATGACAAATCCATATTCGATCCATTTTAGTTTCCCAATCAATATATGCATCTGGATCGTTGTTACCATAAAATTGAGGAATCTTTACCTTTACCTTACCTATGTCATCTTGCGCAGGCTCTCTAGGTCCCCGATAGTGGTATCTACCTCCTCTATCATTTCGTCTAGGACGTTGCTCCCAATAATCATCCTCTTGGAAGTCGTCGTCGTCCTCTGAGAAGTAGTACTCTTCTTGTTGCCATCGTCCTTTCCCTCGTCCCTGCATATTAGCCATCACAAAACAACAAACAAAGAAATATGTAAAGTTAGAAAAATATAAACAACCTCACAATGTGTTTCTCTCGCACACTTCTCTCTAATTGGTTATGACAAGCTTGTTGGGGCAATCCGCTTTGGGCAAATCAACACTCAAGCAAGGACTTAACAATCAAAAGAGAGTAATCAAAAGAAAGGACAAAGAAACACCAAATAAGGTACTCGACAGGGCAAGAACCACTCGACAAAAGCTGAACACAAGGTCGAAATCGACCAAACTGACTCGAAATCGACCAAATCATACTCGACAGAAGCTGTAACGAGGCTGTACCGAGGCTGGAGGGGGTCGGTACGGGGTCGGTATGGGCACTGCAGTACACGACACACAAAAATAGGAAAAGAAAATGAAAGAAAAGAAAGAAAAACTAGGATTTTTACCTCTTTTTTTTATTTAAACCCTTAGTATGGATGTTGTAGTTGCAAGGTAGGGCTTAAAAAAAATTATGGTTTTGGGAGGTATGTGTTTGAGGATTTCGATCGAGTAGGGCTATGAAATTTTCACCAAAATTGGTCCTTGAAGCTTCTTGCACTAGACTTGACAATCTTTTTTTTTTTTTTTTTTTGAAAGCTTACTTTTGCCCCTAGTGAATTTTATCCTCCTAAGACTAAGCTTTGAATGCAATTTTTTTTTTTTAATATACGGACTGTTTTTTTTTTTGTTTTTTTTTTGTTTTTTGACTAATGCAAGAAACTATATATGAAATAAAAGGACTCTTGAAAATTTAAGTTATGGTGAAAGAAAAATAAAATTTATGTAGCCCTAATGAAATATATATAGGTGATGGTTTGGCTAAATATGGTAAATAAATCTATCTATGCCTTTTATAATCTATGATAGAAAATATAAAATATATCTACCACAAATTTCAACAAATTAAATAAGGCAAGTGAACAAGATAGATCTAGATAGAAGCAATTAAGCCAAGGATAGAAAATAAAATAGGGTTTGGGATTGTTTAGGCCGATCTCAATTTGCACTAGAATTCCAACTAGAAATTCCAACTAGCTAGGGGCACGTACAGTGTTTGTGCACAAGGGGTGCGTACACTTCGGCTGAGTCGGCGCAATGGTCTCGGCTAAGGTTATGTGTTTTAGGCTAGCAACCACAACAATCACAAACAAAGGTTAGTGCAATCAAATTAAAAAAAAATTCAAGAAGTAAAAACCAAGAACAAGAAAGACTCTATTTTTGTAGTTTTTGTGTTTAGGGAAACAAAAGACACAACTTTGATGTCGGAAACCAAAGCTCTGATGCCAATTTGATACGGGGTTAGCCGTAGGGTGGCCCGATCTTCGACAATCAAACAAGAAATAACAAGAACGGAAGCAAAGACTCGATGAACAAGAATAAAGACTCGAAATTGATAGTAAAGACTCGACCGATAAGGACTGATTCGAACTAAAATAGAACGAGGCAAAGACCCCAGACCTCCGTAGAGGGTAGGAACCAAATACCAACGACTATAAAGCCCGCCTCTACAACCTTACACAACCAAGCGGACAACTTGGAGGCACAAGGAGGGGACTTGTGATTACCTGGATCACCAAGCTCTCGCGAGGTTGACGAACTCAAAGCAAACCAAGTTAGATCTATAACCAATTTGCAATCGATGAGCCACGCTACGAATCGATCGACTTTCACTCAATTGTGTTTCACACCAACTGAAATTTTCATAAAAGAGACGTCTCTTTTACAATGGATGAATCAGCCGCTTAATATAATAACCCTAGGGCTGATGTCTAATAAAAATAATAAATAAAAGGAATTAATTAAATAACCCTAAAATAATTAAAATAACATAATTAATCAAGGTCTCTAAAATAACAACATAAAGAAGCCCAAATTCGGCTTATATAAGATTGGTGTCCAGCGGCCAACAGTCCGGGGCTGCACGCCCGCGCGCCTGACCCGCACGCCCGCGCACCCACCTGCACGGCCGCGCAAAAAGTGACAACTTGCAAAGAATGTGATTTTCGACCAAGCTACATGTCGAATCTGGAAATACCTTCAACAGCAAAGTTGTAGATCTCTTCGTCCTCGTTCCGACAAGGTATAGCACACCTCAATCCGATTAATATTGAATCCGTACGACTCATTTTACTGAGACGTCGAAAAGCTGTCAAACGGCTGAACGAATCTAAAAATGAATGACCATCAAGCTTGCACCTTTGCACCTTCTCCCATGGTGGAGCCTTCTTCTTCCTCTTGAGGATGACTTCATTCTCGTGAGCTCGAATAATAGGTCAATCCTCAAGTATAGGTGTGTCTGAAGGTGTCTTGGATGGTCCTGCATCAGAAGGTAAGATTGATACATAAGCATAAAGTCTTCTAAATTAATTTTATATATATATATATATATATATATATATATATATATATATATATATATATATATATATATATATATATATATATAGATATTTAGATAGATAGATATATAGGTAGTTAATAAATGTGTTAATTTTTGTGGAAAAAATATAATTTTCTTTCAATATTTGTGAAAAAAATATTTATCATGCTACATATATATATATATATATATTTAAAATCTATTAATTTTTATTATATAATTTTTTGCACTAAAAATGTTTTTTTAAACCACAATTTATAATTTTTTTTTAATATTTTTTTTTAAAAATTTCTAGATTATACACACTGAAAAAAAAAATCTCTGAAACAAAGATTTCACCCCCTCTAAGAAATCATTATATATTATATCTAGATTATATAATTTGAGTTTCCAAATATAAAAGATTTGTTGGATGTCAATTGTATATCCAAATATATATTATGTTGGTAGAATAAGATAAAAGAAAATAATTAGATCCAATCTCCAATTAAATAGATTTGGTGCATCATCGTCGTCATCGTCATCATCGTAGTAGTAGTAATTATAAGAGGGTTAAGAAGACTGATCATTCGATGATCCGCGGAGCAAAAACTTGTGCCAAAGTCGAAAAGGATCGCCCCAGTTATCCTACTCGGAGGCTGCATACCGAGTCTATTACTTCAGATGAGAAGAAGACATCCTCAACCGATCTCAAAGCAATCCGAGACGACAATCAAGAGAGAGAACGCAAGATGCAGATTCAACGGGAAAGGGAGGCAGCCCGAATCGCCCTAGACAAGGTTAGTTATTTAGTAATTAGTTCTAGAACCTGCATCATATATAAGTGCAAGTCTTTTACACATATATAAAGTAATTTGATTAATTAAAATTGATGGGTGCAGATGGTGAAAACTGTAGAGCTGGAGGATAACTTGGCCGTTATGAGAGAGTATGGAAAGCTTGTTGGCCATTTGGAGTTCTCTTTGACTACGCCGAGTCATAGTTGCAGCAGAAGATGCCATTACATGCACGCATTGCACTTGGAGTTCTGATGAAGATCGATTTGATCGACGACAACAATCTCTCGTGAAGACCACTCCATTCGATCTAAACTCACATGACATGTTGAAATGTATTGATCACATTTTATTTTATGATATGTTAACAACATACGATGTATAACTTTAACCTGGGAGTGGTTCCAGAGTGCACACCCCTTATAGTGTACCTAGTGCACAAATAATAGCCATAGATCTTAATGGATCGGATGGACTAGATTCTGCCATGTGTGCGGGTAAAATAAAAATAAAAAATAAAAACCCAATCTTGAACACAATCCCTAGAGAGTGAAGCGCGTGTAATTTGTGGGAGTATTAAAACCCTTTCTTCTCCACGTCTCAACCATTGGTACGGTCCCTCCTCCAAGCTTTTGACGATCGTGCTTCGCATCCTTATAAATTGGCTTCTTCAATGGTGGCAAGGGCACTTCTTCTTGGCAAACCCGGCGGCGCATCGAATCAAAAAAGATCGAAGGCTAATCGATCGGCGCGCACAGATTGAATCGAATCAAATCAAAACCAACGGCCAATTGAATCGAAGTCGATCATTAGGGCTCCATTAATGAGTAAGCATCAAGCTTTTTGGAGATTTTGGGCGATCTTTTAGTTGGGTATGGATTGATTTTTTTGTGTGAGAGAGATTCAATTATTTTTATTTGAATATAGGATTAGGTTTGTATTTTCTGGATTTTTTTCATGAACTATGTGCAATATATTTGGCTGGATTGGGATTCTTTTGATTTGGGTGTTTTTTTACCTCGTAAAAATAATAATTTCACTGAATAATCCACCAATTATCGTTCACTGTACGCGTTAAATCGATCGATTCAACCGAATAATTTGAAAATTCTACTTATTCACAATGGTTATGCAATTATTATCTCTTATGTGTACCTCGTAAAAGTAAGAATTCCGATGAATAATATCTCAATTATCGTTCAATGTACGCGTTAAATCGGCCTATTCAATCGAATAATTCTAAAAAATTACTTATTCACAACGGTTATGCAATTACTTGTCGATTTTGTGTACCTCGTAAAAATAATAATTCCATTGAATAATATCTCAATTATCGTACAATAAACGCGTTAAATCGGTCGATTCAACCGAATAATTTTAAAAATTACTTATTCACAATGGTTATGCAATTATTCATCGTTTCTGTGTACCTCATACAAATAAGAATTTCACTGAATAATTATTCTTCTAATTATCGTTTAATGTACGCGTTAAATCGACCGATTCAACCGAATTAGCTCGAATAATAACTTAAACTTGATGTCGCTTCCCCGAAACCGTCCGCAAGATCATTGCTTTGAAGATAAGAAAAAGGGTTTTTTTTATGAATCTATGTGCTCCTCTTCATCTAGCATACCCCATATATACTCATAAACTAATAACCCTAAATATCTTAAGTTGTCGTTCAAATCATATAAAAATATGAACAGTGTGTACTTTAATCTTAAATTTTATCAACTTAATGGATTATTTTTATCTATCCCAAAAAATTTACTTAAAAAAATGAATTGGTTAAGATATGGGTTATTGTCAATTAATATAAAAATTAAAAATTAAATGTCAATTCATTCTATATCCCAACAAAAAAGATACGGCAACATTTTGATTTTGCCCGTTGCGGGCCCCCCTTCAAAAATCACAATTCAAAACTCAACCTTCACACGCGCCACGCAACATTTATAGGAGGGTGGATCCGAATGGGCTATTTGTGCGCGGGTCCCACCATAATTTAGTTTTTAAAAAAATGGAAAAAATCCTTTTAATCTCATCCATTCATCCAAAACCGATCAACGGCCCACAATTGTGCACAAAGTACACTGCACAAGTTACCTATTCTCCTTTAACCTTATATATAGCTTCCAATCTTTATAAATAAATCGGAATAGCAAATTTGGTATCGGTCTCCAATCAGGATAAAATCTTAATTTTAAGCTGAAAGATCCTGGAATCTGAAATTATATAAACAAGCTATAGGTAGCCATTATATCTGAAAACGCGATTCCCGCAACGAATTGATGATCGATGTATGTTCAACCATATATGATTATCAAGCCACTTGGTGCTTCAATGTCATGGATCATCTCCAATCCAAGCAAAACAGCAATCCCCAAAAATTCAAAATGGTTTCAATGTCAAGCTTAAATGTGCAGTTTGTTGTAGGGTCTGTGTCACTCCCTCCCACGTACAGGGAGCTAAATACCATAAAATTGTGAATTTCGGGTTTTAATTTATCAATAATGGATCAAAGTTGGCATTGTTATCTTCAAAAAATGAATAAATTAAAACTTAACAATGATGAAGAAATTTTTTTTGTTCATATTCAATACATGAAAATCTAAAATCTAATCTAAGAGATCCTATGAAGCAACTAATTAGACTAAGCTGAGGAGACAACCATGGGACTTCTGACCGTGTATAACCCATCAAACCAAGTAAGCCATCCAAAACCATACTGTTTCACATCACCTCCGCTACCCGATGCGCCTTCCCGGGCTTCAAAGGTGACCTCAAAGCTCTTCTTCTGCCCAACGTGACTGAAGCTCAAGATACTCGGCGTCACTCTCACCTTGTACCCTACCGGAGGCTTCACCGAGGCAAAGTATACGCTCTTAGCCGATCCAACATTCGTCACTGTCCTTTTTACCGTGACTGTGCCATTCAGATTGGGGACTGAAATGGATGGATAGTTCAGGTCATTGGTTTTTGGCAAGTTCTTCGGGCACTTGAAAGACGGGTCGAGGTTCACAAACCCTCCACTGCAGAGGTACATAAGGTAGTCTTCATATGAGGCATCATATACCAGCCCTGGATCCGTCGCCTTTGTTGGCCTCAATTGACCAGCTCCGAACTGGAACGAATCCGCTGGGTCACCGTTCGCATCAGTTATTGCTCCACCAACATTGTTCCTCAAACCAGCTACATCATGTTAGCAAAAAAAAGTATGTATTATGATCGGGGGTCGTGTGCACAGACGCATATGGGCTAGTAGAGGCACCATACCTGTAGTGGTAATTGCGGATCTAATAGCAGCGCTGCTCCAATCGGGATGGATAGCTTTGACGAGTGCAGCAGTACCCGCGACATGAGGGCAAGCCATGGAAGTTCCGGAGTCGAAATTCCAGGCAACTATCCGATCATCATTCGATATCTTTGAGACGGAATCACCCTCCGACCAAGCTCCTAAAATGTTAACTCCAGGCGCAGCTATGTCAGGCTGTGACACAAATTAACAAGTTAAGTCCTTCAATTTGATGGAGAATCGATTGATCTGACGAGTGTGAATTTACCTTGAGAATGTTGAGATCGATAACATTCGGGCCTCGGCTCGAGAAGAAAGCCATAGAGGGTGCGGGCTGCGTGTGGATCACAGTAGTCGGAGGGACGAGTGTCGCCATGGGACTAACTGTGGAGTTGAGATATTTGAAAATCTCCAGTGACTCACTCCATCCGACAGCGGTTGCAGGGAGCACATGTGCATCCGACGTGATGCTATCACCGGCTGCCGGTTGATTCCCCAACACGAAACCCGCTCCACCCGCCCTCTTGACCTCGCTCCCCTTGCCTACCCTTGACCCAAGTCCTCTTAAGCAGAACACTATCTTTCCTTTTACCTTGGTTGGTGAGAGTGTTCCTGGCAAGCATTGCCTGCAATCACGCTCACAATCACGATCATCGTTAGTTTTAGTCCGTCTCTAGTATCTCGATCTATCGAAACTAATCGACGAGTAGAACAATTTACGTACCCGGAGATGTTTCGAGGGACATCGGATCGCTCTGCTTTGGATCCATAAAGTAATGGAAACATCTTCCCTCTTAGTGATGATGGAGTGACAGTATATCCCTGTCATGTTTTCGGCGTTAGCTACTCAAACGATGTCGTTTTGAACAGTTTATAAGACGATTCATACCACAACTTCCTTGCCATTTCCGAGGAGCAAGGGAGCGGGGAAGTCGCGATCAAGGGTGCTAGCGCCGACAGTGATGATCCAAGGAGCGGTGTTCGACAACGTACTCGGAGTGGGGCCGTTGTTGCCAGCAGCACAGACCACGGTGATGTTGTTCTTGTTGGCATGAAATGCGCCGATCGCGATGCCGTCCTCGTCGTATCCGATAGGGCTGCTTGTGCCAATGGAGATGCTGAGAACATGGATCCCATCAGCTATGGCGTCGTCGATGGCCGCCAACATGTCTGCCTCGTAGCATGTATTCCCGTCGCCCTTCTCGTGCCCCGGGACGGCCCAGCACGCCTTGTAGATTGCCAGACGGGCTAGCGGAGCCCCTCCAGTGGCGGTTCCGCGTGCGAACCTCCCCATGAAGGCCACATCCGGGACTCGGCGGCCCGCAGCGGTGGACGCTGTGTGGCTTCCATGGCCGTCTGCGTCCCGAGGGGAGAGGTAGTCCAGTGTCCGGTTGAGAGGACCCAAGTCTTGCTCATATTGTTTCACATAGTACCGAGCTCCGATCACCTTCCTGGATTACCCTCACATTAAAAAAATTTGTGCAATTTAAGTATTGGTTTAGGTACAATAAAGTATTAGGGCTCGTTTGGTATCGGAGATATCGGTTTCAGTATCAATATCAAGGGATACCTTCCCAAAAATCAGTATATCAAATCAGTATATCAAATGAGCCTGATTTTAGATATCAAGCGATGATATTGATATGTTGATACTCGGTTGATATCTATCAACTCTTATGAGCCTAATTTTAGATATCAAGCGATATCGATATATATGTTTGTCGATATATATACCAAACACAGAATCATATATCACTTTATACCTGAGATAAGTGATATCGATTTCGTGACGGGTCTATGTAGTCTTGTGGTCTAGGCAAGAATTAAACATATAATCATTTCATGACGAGTCGTTGTGGTCTAGGCAGCCTGTCTTCCGGAGGGTTTCTTTAAAACAATGCATATAATAGGGATAATAAGGAAATTGACTAACTTGTTGCAATGTGAAGAGTTGAATAAATCTCCGGTTTGACATATACCCTTCCAGTTCTTAGGGATCGGTCCCATCCCATGGTCGTCGAAGCTCTTCGACTCCGGCCAAAACCCTAATCGATCAAGACATGATCACAATCACATACATACCAGCTAGCAAGTTAACACAATAGAAACATCAATCGAAGAGATCAGTACCGCTGTCTAAGAGGCCAACAATGACATCCTGACCGTAGTTGGCCTTGGACAACACATCATGCCCGGGCTTGATATGCCAATGAGGGCCACCTAGTTGATCTAGCCCTAGAAAATCCCATGACCTTGTGGTGTGCATTACATGCTTCCTTGGGTGGCTCCGAACCACCGAAACCACTTCCTCCAAACCTACAATACAATTCAAAAGATAATGCCATCAATCAATGTATTTGAATCGATAACAAATTAAGAGTATCGAATGTACCGGAAAGCGTGGCGGCCTCATCGGGAGTGAGCACGGCGGCAAAGCCATTGATGCTGTGTTTGTAGCTGTATAGGAGGGAGGCTTTGGCAGCGTCTGGTGATCCCTTGACGGATTGCAAGTATGAATGGTGTGTGCTTTCGATTTCGTGAAACAACTTGTCTCCTTTGTGATGGCCAAAGTAGACTATATATACATGTGAATCAGAAGCAGCAGCCAATAGAGGGAGGGTGAGGAGAGCGAAGATGAGAGGGAGGAGAGCTCTACATCTACTTCCCATGGCTGCGTTGTTTAAGGCGAATCCCGGAAGGTTGATTTTGGGGTTTAATTTGTATATAAATATAAATAGTGGGAATGTTTATCCTAACAATACACGTACTATATCGATTTTAATTTCAAAAGATAATATTTTTATGGTTTTCTGTTGAGGAAGAGATTCAAATCTTATGCTTAAAACAGAATCTTTTCACATAGATACTAATTGACGCATCATTAATCTTCTATTCCTCTCTAGGGTGCCGATCCTAACAAAGTCCGGCTCGGTCATAGGGTGCCGATCCAATCGATCATGATCGTAGGTCGGACTATTTCCGTTTGATGACTACTTAGTGTTGAGATGTGAATGAGACCAAAAGTGTCCCACATTGAAAAGTTGAACATATCAAACCGTGGTATATGAGTTGGTGGACAACTTCGTGTGCGACTGTGCACATGACCCCCAGCCATCGGTTCGAGTCGGACTTTGATGTTGGAACAAGACCTGTGGATCACACGACACACACAGATTCTAGACCGCTTAAAAACCGACACTACAATCCACTTCCCCCACTAACACATAGCCTAGGAAGTGACTCAACACAAAATAACTAACTTCAACTAACATTTAAACTTCTAATGTTACTCGACTTCGACAACCTAAGTCGATTACGACTAAACCAACAACACAGACAACTTGAACTTTTACTGTCATTCGATTTCGACTAACTAAGTCGATATCGACTAAACTTAAAACACAGAACCAGTTTGCTTGGAACCTTGGATTACTAACTAACTTTTAACACATCCCCTTAATTCAAGGTTCCTCATGCCAATCTTCTCAACAAAGTAGTGGTGCTTTGCTCCACACAAAGCCTTGGTGAACAAATTAGCATTTTGTTCATTGGTGCCACAAAACCTCAACATAACTTTTCCCTTTGCCACCAGTTCTCGAATGAAATGGTGCTGCACATCTATGTGCTTTGTTCTGGCATGAAAGGCTGGATTCTTGGTCATGGCAATGGCAGATTTGTTGTCACACCAAATCTCCATAGCCCCACTCTGCTCAATTCCAAAATCACTCATCAACTTTCCTAGCCACAATGCTTGTCTTGCAGCTGCACCTACTGCTACATACTCAGCTTCTGAGGATGAAAGAGCCACTATTTCTTGCTTCTTAGAGCTCTATATGATGTCACCTGATCCAAACCCAAACACTGACCCTAATGTGCTTTTTCTGTCATCTATATAGCCTGCCAAGTCACTATCTGTATAGCCTTTTAACTAGGGCTGGAAATCACCCGTGGGTGACCGACTCACCCGACCCACCCGACCCGATTATTAGGGTGAAAACTCGAAAAAATCCGGGTGACGGATGGGTGATGGACGGGTGAAATGGGTGATGGGTCGGGTGATGGGTGATATATTTTCCACCCATTACCCGACCCATCACCCGACCCATTACCCGACCCGCTTAACCACCCGTTAGCCTACCCGATTATTATAAAAAAAGAGGCCATTATATAAATAATATTACGTATAATTTAACATAACTAACATATTTCTCCTTTTCTACCTCTACTTTCTCCATTTTCCAAGTGTTCTTGTTAAAAAGGTGTAAAAAAAACTTACATTATTTAACTCCATGTCTTTTTAAAATAATAAAATGTCTTTTATTTGTTTTGCATATACCGATAGAGTGTATGCAATTTGGCTCTTTCCAACGACTTTGTTAGCATTTACTGTATTAATACATGATTAACAAAAATATATTTTTCCAATTTCTCATGAGACTCGTAACAATAATCCTCTTAATGCAAATTAAGATATTAAAGAAATTACCAAATCAAGATATTAAAGAAATGACACATGAGTCTGTTTTCTAAAGATATAGTTTTTCTATACCATTTTTTTATATTGAGTCTAGTAACCGAGTTGAATTCATCTCATTCACTTTGATATTAAACTTCTAATACTAATTTTGTAAGTTAAGGATAGTGATATAATGTATGAATAAATCTTTTTATTAATTTAGTAAGATTCATACGTTGACATGGTTTATAAAATTATCGAATATAAATGATTTTTAGGTATGTCTTGTGACTCATTTTTTTTAATTCCATCACCCGATTAACCACCCGACCCACCCGATTCACCCGACGGGTCGGGTGATGGATGAAACCTTAAACGGGTGGGTGATGGGTCGGGTGAAATTTTTTTGTGACGGGTCGGGTGAAAAAATGGGTCCACCCATCCATCACCCGACCCATTTCCACCCCTACTTTTAACTTGAAGTCTTTCACACCTTCATACCAAATTCCCAACCGTAAGGTCCCTGCAACATACTTCAAATTTCTCTTAGCAGCTCCCATGTGCTGCTTTGTTGGCTCATGCATGTATCTGGATACAACACTCACACAATAGGCTATATCAGGCCTAGTGCGAGTAAGATAATTCAGACATCCAACAAGACTTCTATAGAATTTCTCATCTACTTTCTCAGTGCCATCCATCCTCTGCAACTTCTCATTCATATTCATTGGAGTGTGAGCAATCTCACACTTCTCCATCTGGAATTTCTTCAAGAGATCTCGAGCATAGTTTTCTTGGCACAGAAAAATACCTTCTTCACTTTGTTTCACCTCTAGCCCAAGAAAGTACTGAAGTAGCCCCAAATCAGTCATCACAAATTTCTTCATCATGGCATTCTTGAACTGCTCTAACATCTCTTCTGAATTGCTTAGGTAGATAATATCATCTACATACAAACACACAATAATGAACTCGCCATTTCTTCCCTTCTTGACATAGAGGGTTGGTTCATTTTCACTTCTAACAAACTGATTTCTTAGAAAGAAATCATCTATTTTGTTGTACCAAGCTCTAGGAGCTTGCTTCAGCCCATACAATGCCTTCTATAACCTGTACTGTTTGAACTCATCACCCTTCTCTTCATATCCCAAGGGTTGCTCTACAAACACCTCTTCTTGTAGCTCATCATTCAGAAAAGCCGACTTAACATCTAACTGAAAGATAGGTAGCTTCCACTGAGCTGCCAATGCCAGCACCACTCTTACTGTCTCAAGCCTTGCTACAGGTGAGAAGGTTTTTTCATAATCTATTCCTTCTTGTTGTGAGTATCCCTTAGCTACAAGTCTTGCCTTGTGCTTTTGAATACTCCCATCTGTGTTATACTTGGTCATAAACACCCATTTAAGACCAATGACATTTTTTCCCTAGGGCAACTCCACTAGTTCCCAAGTGTCATTCTTTCCGACGGCTTTCATCTCTTCATTCATAGCCAGTTGCTAGTGGTTCTCACCCTTTGCTTCCTCAAAGCTCACTGGATCTGTTGCAATCAATGCAAAACCAACTCTCACACTTTTGTCATACACATCAACAAGTGATCTCATCTTTCTAGAAAGAGAATCACTCGAAACACTTGAAGGAGAACCACCTTGACTACTTGATGAACTAGTAAGATCAGTAGGGGTTGATGGTGTGCTTGGATTTGAGCCGTCATTATCACTTGGCTCACCACCTTGATCAATCTCATCATCTGCGCTATCCAATGAGATAAGCTCTTGCAACCCATCTCCTTTTTCACTTTGCTTCCATTCCCATTTGCTATCCTCATTGAACACAATATTCCTGGTGATGATCACCCTTCCATTTGCAGGATTGAACAACTTGTATGCCTTTGACTGAGAAGCATACCCTATGAACATACATTTCTCTGCCTTGTCATCCAGTTTCTGTCTCAAATTGATCAAAGTATATGCCACACACCCAAACACTTTCAAATGATCAACACTTGGCTTTCTACCCTTTAGAACTTTATATGGAGTTCTGTTCAACACAACTTTTGTTGGAGAGATATTTAACAAATACACAGCAGTTGCTACTGCTTCACACCAGAACTTGTTTGGAACTTCCTTGGCCTTCATCATGCTTCTATCCATTTCCACAACAGTCCTATTCTTTCTTTCTGCCACTCCATTTTGCTCAAGAGTGTATGGGGCTGTCAAATCTCTCCTAATTCTATTCTAATAACAAAACTCACTGAATTCATTTGATAAGAATTCACCTCCTCTGTCAGTTCTGACTTCTGAGAGCCTTGATCTTCCTTTCTAACTGATTCTCAATCATCACTTTAAATCTCTTGAAATTGAGAAAAGTCTCAGACTTGTCCTTCTGAAAAAACACCCAACTCATCCTGTTGTAGTCGTCTGTCACCAACAAGAAATATTTACTTCCTCCCATGGATTCAGTTTGCATAGGTCCACAAAGATCTGTATGTAGCAACTCAAGACATTGAGTTGCTCTCCAAGCTGATCCACTTGGAAATGACCCTCTCAGCTGCTTGCCATAAACATAGCCTTCACAAAACTCTAGATCACTGATCTTAGGCAGACCCTGAACCATTTCTTTTGCACTCAACATCTTCAGACTTTGCATATTCAAGTGCCCATACCTCTGATGCCAAAGCTCAGACTCTTCTACTCCTTTAGCTGCCATGGCCTTGCTTACATCAGAAGCTAAGTTAATAGGAAACATCCTATTTGCAGTCATTGATACACTCACCATAATGTTGTAAAGACCGGGAAATTTTAGAATATTAAATTATTAAAATAGTGATTTATAATCATTCCGATTTCTAAGATTTGGGAGGTTTGGAATTTCCGTCATTGAGCACACGTTTTGATTTTAAAATCCTTCCGGCATCGTTTTGAAATTTGGATTTTTCAGAATTTATTCCCGCTTTCTTGTGATAAATTTTGGAAATATGATTAGAATTGTTATTTTAATTCGATTTCGAAAATTCGTTTAACTTCGATTGAGTCGGAATAAGGTCTAGAAAACAGTTTCGTAATTCATTTTCCGGTTAATTGAAATTCAACTTTGTGGGACCACTTACTTCTCCTCCCCTCTCATTTGTCTTTTTCTTCCCTCCCACTGTCGATTGCATAGGAAGCATAGCAACACCTCCCATTTGGTTAAGAAAACCCTTCTCACTTTGTCTTCTTCTCTCACACACTCAACTCTTATCCAACCACACCTCCAAGCTCTACCCTCCTCTCTGTCCCCTCTTTCTTCTTCATAGAAGCCACAAAAACAACCCCTTTAGCTCTCCTTGAATTGGTAACAAACCACCATTTCACCTCCTTCCTCTCTTCCCTTAGCACGAGCCCAATGTCAGCTCCTCCGACCTCCTGTGACGCCTAGGCCGACAAGCAGCAGCCAGAAGCACTCCTCCGAACGCCGAACCGAGAGCAGTGAGCCCAGGAGCCGCCGACAGCTCCTCCGTCGAGCCTTTCCCCCTCTTGTGAGCCCTGTTTTCCCGATTCGAAGATGGTAAGCCCCCACCCTTCATTCCGCTCTTAAACTCGATAAAGGCTTCACCTTTTGACCTCTTGTTGCCGACCCAGGCGATCTCGGCTGATTCCCGACGCCAATGGGGCCGATCGGATCTCCGGCGTACCTCCGACAAGCTCGAGTCTCCACCTCGGTGAGTCTCGCTCTTCTTTCTTTTCCTTGGGTCGCGTTTTGGGTTGGTGATGGTCGGGAAGGGGCGCCAGCGAGGGGGGAGTTGCCGGACTGGAGGCGAGCCAGCCGCCGGCGAGTGCTCCCCTTTCGCTCTTCTTCTTTTCCGTTCAGGCGCAGAGAGCAGGGAGGGAGACGGGGTTCCTTTCTTCTTCCGGGTTCTGGTTGGGAGATATTGGGGCGTGGGTGTGCTGGGTGAGGGTTGGCCGCCGGCAGGCCGGGCTCCTCCTTCTTTTCCTTCCGTTCTCCGTCGGCGTCGCTCGGCACCTCTGTGTTCAGATCTGTTGTGTGAGGAAGAAGAGCCCTGGGCTTTTGGGCCTAATATCTGCCGGGTTTGGGAAAACGGGTTGCTGGGACCCCGGGCTCCCTTTTCTTTCTTTCCTTTGTGGGCTCGGGTTGGGTTCTTTGAATTCGGGTTAAGGATTGGGCCGGCCTATTGGGTGTATTATAAGGTTTTGTTTTGTTGATTACCTATCATCTTTTGTTATATGATTAGTTGTTAGTAGATTATTAATAATTATTATTATTGTTGGTTATTATTATTACAGTTACTAATTTTGATAAATCTGATTTTATGAAAATAAATTTATGAAATTATTATAAAGGTGTTTGGAAATAAATTTATTTGGGACAAGTGTGTTGATTTAAATATGTGAATTTGGTGATTCTTATGTTTTAAATATTATTGGAGTATGTTGTTAAATGTTGTTAATAAACGAGATTTTTAAAGATAATTGTCAGTTTTTATTTATGAATGGGGTTTTTAAGGATAGATTTATTTTGGAAATGTTTATCATTGTCTTAAATTACTTGAAACATTAAAGTCAAGGTTTTGAAATAAAATGCCGGGACTAATTCCATAATATGATTTTGAGATATTGGTTTTAAGGTTTAAATGTTGAATGTCGGAATTTGGCCAAGTATGATTTGAGAAATTATTTTGAATATGAGTTGACTTAATTTGGGATTTAAGGTTTTCGAGAATAGTTTTATCACCGTTTGGTTTTGAGTATGTTGAGAACTTGGGAACCGTGTGTATGAATGTTGGTTCGGTAGCTTATGGAAATGACTTGATGATAGGTGTGTATCGCTTTTGGATTGCTTTGGACTTGCATTTGGGCCCTTGTTTATTCTATCTTGTTGTTCTGCATCTTCAGGTAAGTCTCTTTGGAGCTTACTCAGATTGAATAGAGCTATTCCCTACTTTAGGTGCATGATATACTAGGTGCTTGCATTCATGATCAGCATGCCATGTAGTACCATGCTAGGTTGCATCGATCGTTGAGCATTCTATTTCTTTGTGCCTATGTAAACAGAACGGCCGTTATCTGTGATAGTCCTAGAAGTCTTTGCTAGGGTCATAGGGTAGCCCAGCCTCATCGAGTACCCTGAGTCAATCGAGTACTTCCTTACATTATGATATGCCTGCGGGCTTTATTGTGGAGCGGGTTAGGCATGCGTGCCCCCCGATTATGAATGAATGCATTCACGAGCTGGCCAGTCTCCGCCTGTCGGAAGGGGTGGAGGTAGGAGAGGGATATGCCACTTGGCATTGTCTTGGACCCTTTACAATATTTCTGCACAATATTATGAACTAGGAGCATGCTAGTGTGTTTGAATTTCGTACTGCATTAGAGCATCTTTATTAGGTATAGCGTATATGTGTGCTTATGGTTGGGATGCAGAGTTAATTGGCATCGATCTGATCCCACCCCAAATCAATTTTTTAGGAATTATTTATGTTCATCCTATCGGTGTTGTTTGCTTATTGCGCGGGTCATTTTGTCGGCGGAGAGTGAGCGCTGGAGTTATAGACTTCACCAGACTCTGATTATATTGTTTTGGATTTATACTTTTGACTCCGTTTTGACCCGGCTCCACCGTGGCACTTGTATCTGTACTTTACTTCCGCTTTACTTCCGTTTGAAATGGTTTCCGCGACATAGTCTTAGGACAGGTTAAGGGTACCCAACTGCCCTTCGAGGTTTCAGGGTTGAAATCCCTCTTTCTACAAATCTTAAAATGAGTTTGAAACTTCGACCCGTACCTGGATTGCAAGATCCGAACAAGGGGTTTTATCTCTTGAAACGTAACCCAGAAATTATAATTCTGGGCCGTTACAAATGTGACCTGTTTTCTTCTCCCTAATCACACAACTATCATCATCAAAAAACAAAGAAAATCCATTTTGCTGCAATTAACCAACACTTAGCAAATTTTGAGCTAACCCAGGCACAAATTGCGCATCACACAGTGCCTTTTCTCCACCTTTAACACTAGCATTTGTCACAGTACCTTTCCCTTCAACTTGCAACACTTTATCATCTCCAAGCCTTACCTTGCTTCTCTTGGTTTCATCAAGCTCCTTGGACATCTTTCTTGAGCTTGACATGTGGTTTGAGCAACCAATGTCCAAGTACCAGATGGGAGACACATTCTCTTCAGTGGTGGTAAGAGCCATGAACAACTTCTCTTCTTTGTCTGCATTTTCTGAAAAGTTTCCCCCTTTGCTCTCATTTTCTTGCTTGTCCCAGCACTGAGCCTCTTTATGCCCATACCTCTTGCAATAGTAACACTTAATGTTACTCTTATATGACCTTGAATCACTGTGATTTCCTCTGGAAGATTCCTTCTACTGCTCTCTCCCAGTATCACTTCCCTGACCTCTTCCTTGACCACTAGAAGATCCTCTTCCTTGACCTCTACTACCACGTCCTCTATAACTGCCTCTGTGACCACCTCTACCTCTATGGCCACCTTTGTAACCTCCTCTACTTGAAGAACTTTCACCCTTGTCCTTTGAACTGTCATCCTTGACTTGAAGCAGCTTTTCTTCCTTGACCTCACTGTCCCTACTCAACCTTTCTTCATGTGCATGAAGAGAGCTTGTTAGCTCTTCAAACCTGTAAACTGCTAAGTCCTTAGACTCTTCTATAAAAGCTACTACATGGTCAAATTTCTGTGTGAGACTTCTCAACACTTTACTCACAATTTTCTCATTGTTAACTTCCTCGCCATAAGTTCTCATATGGTTTACAATACCCGTGACTCTATACAAATAGGCCTGCACAGTTTCCTTGTTCTGCATCACCAATGTCTCAAAATCTCTCCTAAGAGATTGAAGCTTCACAGTGATAACCCTTCTATCACACATATACTCTTGCTTTAACACTTCCCAAGCATCATGTGCTGTCTGAGAGGCTGCTATCCTTGGGAACACTTCATCATCCAAGGCCGATTGTATCATGAACAAGGCCTTGGAGTCTTTCTCCCTCTTCTCTCTCAACTGCTGATCTAGCTCACCAACAGCAGTGTCCTCAAATCCTTGATCCACCAAGTTCCAAACCTCCTGCGACTTGAAGAGGGTTGTCATCTTCAACCTCCAGAAGTGGCAGTTCACACCTTTGAACATAGGCAATTGAGGATTGCCAACACTACCACTCCCATTGTTCTGCATTTTCGAACAATAACTTTCACACCTTGTGTTTCCCTGTGTTTGGCCTTACTTCACTCAACCCAACACTCAAACCCAGCAAGAGCACTGCTCTTAACTCTGATACCAACTGTTGGAACAAGACCTGTAGATCACACGACACACACACACACACACACTGATTCTAGGACAAGAGCACCAAGAAGAACACACACTGCACACACTTGACAGTTTTCGACAAAAGCCTCACACCTTTTGATTGATTCACACACTCCTTCTAAAGCCATTACAAATTTAGGTAACTGCTTAAAAATAGACACTACAATCCACTTCCCCACTAACACATAGCCTAGGAAGTGACTCGACACAAATAACTAACTTCAACTAACATTTAAACTTCTACTGTTACTCGACTTCGACAACCTAAGTCGATTACGACTAAACCAACAACACATACAACTTGAACTTTTACTGTCATTCGATTTCGACTAACTAAGTCGATATCGACTAAACTTAAAACACAGAACCAGCTTGCTTGGAACCTTGGATTACTAACTAACTTTTAACATTTGATACGTGGAGAGCTCCGTCAACTCACATTTCATGGAAACCTATGGATCGGATGAGCCCTCAGAAGGAGTCTCCCATGGCCTCAAAAGATGAAGAGGAGTCTTGCATCGCAGTCTCGTAGGGTAGCTCAACGTTTTATGGTTTCCGATTATTTTGAACCTTGTCTATTAAGGTTTTGTGCATACCCCTTCGGTACTTTTGTGCATGCATGTTTTAATATGTTTTCCTTTGAATCTCGGGGGGTTTGGATTCCAAATGCATTATGTTTATAATGCAAAATCATAAGGCGGTGTTTGGTAACACTAATTTTAAGGTATTTAAATTATGGTGTTTTTGGATCCCATGATGTATTAATTATAATATAATTATTTTATCTCGATTTATGTGATTATTTGGTTAAATTATGATTTTACCTCGGTTTTTACTAGATTTTTATTTTTACAATCAAACACTCACCTAAAACGAGGTAAAATAATTACATTGTAATTTAAATGCAACGGAATCCAAACACGTATATGCGTTTAATTATAGATTGTCTATGATGCTATAATATGTGTGACTAGGGGCGGAGCTAGGGATATATGGCCTAGGGAGTCCCCTCCTTCATTTGACGAATTAAATAGGTGTACTCTAGCTCCTCGTCGATAGCTTCATTTTGATATATAATATGTCATAATCTGACATTTGAGTATAAAGTTATGAATGTTTAAAATTTGAAGGTATATTAATCACCTTAATTTTCTTTCAATAGACTATAATGTTTTTATATTTTACTTAAATTAAAATTCACATAGTATAATTTATCTCGAGAGCTTCGAAATTAAATGAGAGATTATACTTAAATCATTTCGACAATTAGATAATAAGTTACGCAAGTTTAAAATTTTTACGTCCAGTTATACATTATTATATGTTAATAGTGCAATAAGTTACATGTTGACTAGGGTTGTTATTCGAGCTGAACCGGTCTGGTATTGCTTGATTATATTTAACTTGTTTAGAAACGAGTTGAGCTCGAGTGGGCGTATTTAGTAAATGAACGAGCCCGAACTGTGTTTTCTTCAAGTATTATACAACCTTACTAGCTTGGTAATGACATAGTAACTTAAATAATATTTTATAAATTTCATTAAATTCGAGCTTAACTTGACCTAAGCCGATCTTTAAATCAAGCTTGAAAGTATGCTCAAGTTTAACTCATTTAGTAAATGAAGCTCGAGCCAAGCTTTTACTGGGCAGAACCGAGTCAAGTTCGAGCTACTCGGCTAATATAACAATCCTAATATTAGCTTAATGTTATTATATTGCATTTTATATCGTAGTTAAAAAAAGTTCGGATATTTCATTTATTTAAACGGAAAAAAATGATAGTGTTTTATTATAAATCGATGATATTTTTATATTAAAATAACATCATTTATTGTCATATTATATAAAAAAAAATTATGTCGATTTAATCTAAAATGATATTTGTGCAACCCCTTCTAAAATTTCCTAACTCTACCGTTGTGTGTGACCAGTGGTGGAGCCAGGATTCTCGGCCAGAGGGTGTTAAAAAAATTCGCAAAATATTTTTTTTTGAATACTTATTAAGAATATTTTAAAAAAAATAGAAGAGAAACAAAAAATATAGAAACAAAATCACGAATAATTACTTTTAAAACAATATTGAAAGAAAAAGGTTTAATGTATAATTTAAACATAAATATGATATTTTTTTAATGAAATACTAGATAGAAATAAAAAATATAGAGAAATCAAGAAGAATTAATGATATAGTAAAACAAATAAAAAAGTGAAGGAGTTTGAACTAGGGATGGCAACGCGGCGGGTTCGAGGCGGGGAGTACCCTCACCATCCCCGTTTGTAAAAAGTCCCCCCGTCCCCGTCCCCGTCCCCATTCGGGGATAAAAAATGTCCCCCGTCCCCATCCCCGTCGCATTCCCGTCCCCGCATAATTTTCTCCGTTTGCATTCCCCGCGGGTTTCCTCATTTAAAACTCACGGTTCCCCTCATTTATTAGAAACTATAAGATATTATTAAACTTATGTAAAAAATATGATATAAATATTACATATAATATCTCATAAATGTAAATTTTAAGGTAAAAGTTTAAAATTAATAAAAGCAAAATTATTTAAACTTCGGTAAGATCTAAATAAAAACGGGAATTTTATACTCCCCATCGGGGGATCCCCGCGGGATTCCCCGACGGGGGCGGGGCGGGGGCGCGGGAATCGGGAATCGGGGTGGAGACTAATATCCCCGTCCCTATCCCCATCCTCATCCCCGTCCCCGTCCCCATTTAATTTTCCCGTCCCCGCCCCATTGTCATTCCTAATTCGAACCAAGACCTTTTAATTTTGATTTTCATTTCTTTCATTACCACTTCAACTAAATGGCAATTTTGTCAAAAAAAAAAAAAAAAAAAAAAAAACAAATCCGTCAGAGCATCCCCTGGCTCCGCCATAGTGTGTGACTATGAGTGTGATTGTAAGACCGAACTGTAATTATATTCTAAAAGTGTTAAGTGGTTCAAGTGAAATCGCTAATTAAGGGGGAAGGTCTTAGCCAGGGGCTCATGTTTTCAATGGGAACTTAACGTTATGGTTAGGAGTTAGGACTTAGACTGAAAGGGGGGTTAATTCTTTATTTACGTAAGTGCCTAGCTAATATATATGCCTATTTTGTTCATATTTCATTATCAATGTATTTTACTTTGCTTTATTTGTCGTTGACGAAAGTATCAAAGTCCGACTCGGATTGATGACTGGGGTCGTGTGCACAGGCACACGTGCGCTAGTAGCCTAGCACACAAGCCGAATGGGGTTCCATTCTAAAACCAATTGGCAATAGAAGGAGTAACTCATCGACTCATATACTAGAGCTTGGTATGTTCAACTTTCCGATGTGGGACACTTTTGGTCTCATTCACATCTTTAACAGAAAGGGGAGAAATGTTAACGGTCCACCCGGACTTGGTGAATATATTGTGTTATTGATGTGTTTTAACTTTTACGTATTTGTGTAGAATGACCAATGACCCCTTGCCCTAGTAGTAAGGTCGTAAGGAAGAGGTGGCCCTAACAAGAGGTCAAGGGTTTAAATCTCACTCCTTACACAATTTATGTAATTAGTGGGTGCTCAAACCTTCATTGGCTTGGGTGAGCCTGTTTGGTGGCTTGCCGCCTAGCTTTAACCGCTTCTTGTCCTTTGTAGGCTAGAGCCCGGACCCTTGAGGGGTCCACAAGTTAGAGTGCATCATGCGCACCTAAGCCGAGCACACAAGACCTGATGTGATCCTCCCATCTAGCTCCAACAGGACCGAGGGTGAGCTTGCTTCTCAGGCCCCTCCCCGATACTTGGACATCGAAGAGACTGAGGGTGAGCTTGCTACTCCGACCCCTCCTCTTCTTAAGACCACGCCACCTCTCACTCGTGCCCGAGCACGCACACTTGGTCATGTGGTCCTAGCCTCCGGACTTTTTAGCAACAAGAGCTCACCGATTCTAATACTTATCATACTACAAGTCGCGAGCGAGCCAACTCCGAGGCCAACCAAGGACCCATGCCGAGCCTCACCTTACCCATGAACCATTTCAAATAAATCCCTTCTCTCACATTAAAAATTCACTCACCCATAAACTCATTTAAAGACCACAATGAGAGCAACCACTCCTCTTTAGCTCTTCATGGCCGGCAACCATTTCCCCTAGCCATCTTCATGGCCACAATCAACTCAAGACCATTCCTTTCCCCTTCCCTAGGAGCTGGCCACCCTTTGCCCTTCCCTCTTTGCATTTTTCCTTGTGTTTTTTCCTATATATATTGTAAGAACAAGGCTATATTTGACAAGTTGAATTTGAATGAACAAAACCCTCTTTGTGTTTCCACAAATCAGATTTAGTGCGATTCTAAATCGATCTCTCTTAGGCGCGATACCTACGAGAAAGTTGTCCCAGGCGCGATACCGACGACAACAACGATCAACAACATCCGAAGTGCGATTCGGAGGGTGTCTTTGGTCGAGTGTTGGAGATTCTAAGGGCGCGATACCCTCGGGATCTTGCATCACATATCCTTCAACCACCATCCCCTACTTTACCACCATTCTAAGGCATTCCACAGCCCCATCCTCACCCTCAAACCACCCCCAAACGTCACTCCAAAGCAGCCCTAAATCCCTCTCAAAACAAGCCCCCGCTGGAATCGTTCTGCAGAGGCGACGTCTCCGTAAAACGCAATTTCCTGCTTCGTCTGACCTCCGATTGCCAAGATCTGCCCCAATCCGCGACCGCAACTTCAAGAGCTACAAATCTAGTACTCGCACGTCCCCAGAAGCCAAGCGAATCGACAGGAAATTGACATTCTTTGTTGACTGATCTGCTGCTCCAGAAACTGACCAAGACCTCCCGACCTCTCGAAACTCGATCTTGTCGCCGATCCTCTTCCTATTAACGCCTGCCATCTTCTCCTTGGACGTCCATGGCAATTCGACCGCAAGGTGATCCACGACGGCTACACCAACGAGTACAACTTCTCACTTAACGGGAAAAAGGTAAAGCTGTTACCTCTCACTCCTCATGAGATAATGGTTGACCATGTAGCCCGAGAACAACGGAAACTCGCCAAGGAAGAAGTTCCAAAAACAACCTTGAATGGAAAGAAGGAGCTAGGCACCGTCTCCAATCCTCGCAACCTTCTTGTTGCTCGGGTTCAGGATGCCGGAAAAGCTATTCAGGGGGGTTCCGTTTGCTTTCTCCTTGTGTGTACTAACAATTTATCCATGATTTCATCTACTTGTGTTGCTGATTTACCCTTACCCATCGCAGAGTTACTCGGGGAGTTCAAGGATATGCTTCCAGACGACATGCCCGAAGGATTGCCACCGACTCGTGGGATAGAGCATCAAATTGATTTCCTTCCCGGGGCTGCTATACCGAACCGTCCAGCTTATTGAGCTAATCCCGACGAGACTAAGGAGCTTCGGAAGCAAGTGGATGAGCTCTTGAAGAAAGGTTACATCCGGGAGAGCCTTAGCCCTTGCGCGGTTCCGGGTTCTATTGGTGCCTAAGAAGGATGGCACATGGAGAATGTGTGTGGATTGTCGAGCGATTAATCAAATCACAGTTAAGTACCGACATCCCATTCCACGCTTAGATGATATGTTAGATGAATTATATGGTGCTCGAATTTTTTCTAAAATTGATTTGAGAAGTGGCTACCACCAAATTCGAATGAAGGAGGGCGATGAGTGGAAAACCGCCTTTAAAACTAAGTATGGACTTTATGAATGGTTGGTTATGCCCTTCGGGCTCACTAATGCCCCTAGCACATTTATGAGATTGATGAATCATGTGCTTAGAAAGTTCTTAGGAAAATTTGTTGTCGTTTACTTTGACGATATTCTGATTTATAGCAAACACCTTGATGAGCATGCATGTTGAACATTTGCGGAGTGTGTTGTTAGTCCTTAGAGCCGAGCACTTGTATGTTAACTTTAAAAAATGTGAATTTTGCTCCGAATCTGTTGTGTTTCTTGGCTTTGTTATAGGAAAGGAAGGGCTTTGTGTAGATGAAGAAAAGATCAAGGCCATACAGGATTGGCCGCAACCCACGTCCATGTCACAGGTCCGGAGTTTCCTTGGATTAGCCGGGTTCTATCGTCGCTTCGTCCAGGACTTTAGCACCATTGCAGCCCCCCTCACGGAACTAACCAAGAAGAACGTGATATTTAAATGGGGGCATGTCCATGAACAGTCCTTCTCCACCCTTCGTGAGCGCCTCACGCATGCACCGTTGCTAGTGTTGCCGGATTTCTCGAAAACTTTTGAGATTGAGTGTGATGCTTCAGGGATTGGACTGGGGGGTGTTCTAACACAAGAAGGGCGTCTCGTTGCTTATTTCAGCAAGAAGTTAGGAGGAGCTGCCCTCAATTACCCCACCTATGACAAGGAACTCTTCGCCCTTGTCCGAGTTTTACACACTTGGCAACACTACCTTCTGCCGCAAGAGTTCGTCATCCATTCTGACCACGAGGCTTTGAAATACTTGAGAGGGCAAGCCAAGCTGAATAAACGGCATGCTCACTGGGTTGAGTTCATCGAAACCTTTCCATATGTTGTTAAGTACAAGAAAGGTAAGGACAATGTCGTCGCCGACGCTTTGTCTCGGAGGTATACCTTGATCTCTTCTCTTGATGCTAGCGTGTTGGGTTTTTCTCTGATACGAGATTTATATGCCCATGATGCTGAGTTTGGGGAAATTTACGCCCAATGCTTGCTGCCTACTGGATCTACCCATGATCGTCACTACTTTGTGCATAATGGCTATCTTTTCAAGTCAAACCGCATGTGTATTCCTTCTTGTTCCCTGCGTGGTTTACTTGTCTTAGAGGCACATGGTGGTGGTTTGATGGGGCATTTCGGGCTCACGAAAACCCTTGGCATCCTCAAGGAACATTTCTATTGGCCAAAGCTAAAATCGAACGTCGAGAAGTGTTGTGCAAGTTGTGCCGTCTGTAAGAAAGCTAAGTCCAAATTGAGCTCGAGAGGTTTGTATCTTCCATTACCTATTGCTCATGCTCCTTGGGAGGATATTTCTATGGACTTTGTTATGGGTTTGCCTCGGTCTAAAAGAGGCCATGATTCTATTTTTGTGATTGTGGATAGATTTTCTAAAATGGCACATTTTGTGGGTTGTTCAAAAACCGATGATGTTTCTAATGTAGCCAACTTGTTCTTTGATAACATTGTGCGGTTGCATGGGATACCACGAACCATTGTTTCAGATAGGGATTCGAAATTTCTTAGCCATTTCTGGAGAACTTTGTGGGCTAAGTTGGGGACGAAACTACTATTTTCGACTTCTTGTCATCCCCAAACTGATGGGCAAACCGAGGTTGTTATCTGTATTCTTGGTGTGTTGCTTAGTACTATGTTGTCCACTAACTTGCGCGGGTGGGAAAAGTGCTTGCCTTTCATAGAGTTTGCTTACAATCAAGATATCCATTCCGCTACCAAATGCTCTCCATTTGAGATAGTTTATGGGCGCAATCCTATCACTCCTCTTGACCTTATTCCGCAACCTCCTAAGGTTCAAGAAGACTTTGAAGGGGTAGCAAGGGCTGAGTTCGTTCGCTCTCTCCATGATCAGGTTCGAAGCCAACTTGAGCACCGCACAGAGCAATATGTGCGCCAGGCTAACAAGCACCGCAAGGAAGTTCTCTTCGAAGCTGGGGATTTAGTGTGGGTTCATCTTCGCAAGGATCGCTTTCCTACTCACCGTCAATCCAAACTACGACCACGAGCTGATGGTCCTTTCCGGTTCCTCGAGAAGATCAACGACAATGCCTACCGCATTGAGCTCCCGGATCACTATGGCGTCCATCCGACCTTTAATGTTGCCGACTTAACCCCATTTTTTGCAAGTGATGGATTGCTTGACCAACTAGGAGATTCGGGGTCGAATCCTTTCCAAGTGGGGGAGGATGATGTGATCCTCGCATCTAGCTCCAACGAGACCGAGGGCGAGCTTGCTTCTCAGGCCCCTCCCCGAGACTTGGACATCGAAGAGACTGAGGGTGAGCTTGCTACTCCGACCCCTCCTCTTCTTAGGACCATGCCACCTCTCACTCGTTCCCGAGCACGCACACTTGGTCATGTGGTCCTAGCCTTCGGACTTTTTAGCAACAAGAGCTCACCGGTTCTAATACTTACCATGCTACAAGTCGCGAGCGAGCCAACTCCGAGGCCAACCAAGGACCCATGTCGAGCCTCACCTTACCCATGAACCATTTCAAATAAATCCCTTCTCTCACATTAAAAATTCACTCACCCATAAACTCATTTAAAGACCACAATGAGAGCAACCACTCCTCTTTAGCTCTTCATGGCCGGCAACCATTTCCCCTAGCCATCTTCATGGCCACAATCAACTCAAGACCATTCCTTTCCCCTTCCCTAGGAGCTGGCCACCCTTTACCCTTCCCTCTTTGCATTTTTCCTTGTGTTTTTCCTATATATATTGTAAGAACAAGGCTATATTTGACAAGTTGAATTTGAATGAACAAAACCCTCTTTGTGTTTCCACAAATCAGATTTAGTGCGATTCTAAATCGATCTCTCTTAGGCGCGATACCTACGAGAAAGTAGTCCCAGGCGCGATACCGACGACAACAACGATCAACAACACCCGAAGTGCGATTCAGAGGGTGTCTTTGGTCGAGTGTTGGAGATTCTAAGGGCGCGATACCCTCGGGATCTTGCATCACATATCCTTCAACCACCATCCCCTACTTTACCACCATTCTAAGGCCTTCCACAGCCCCATCCTCACCCTCAAACCACCCCCAAACGTCACTCCAAAGCAGCCCTAAATCCCTCTCAAAACAAGCCCCCGCTGGAATCGTTCTACAGAAGCGACGTCTCGATAAAACGCAATTTCCCGCTTCGTCTGACCTCCGATTGCCAAGATCTGCCCCAATCCGCGACCGCGACTTCAAGAGCTACAAATCTAGTACTCGAACGTCTCCATAAGCCAAGCGAATCGACAGGAAATTGACATTATTTGTTGACTGATCTGGTGCTCCAGAAACTGACCAAGACCTCGCGACCTCTCGGAACTCTTGTCGCCGATCCTCTTGCTCGAGCTCGGGCCCGAACACACCAAGACCAGTGAGGTTCCATCTTAAAACCAATTGAGAAATACTAGTGAGGTTCCATTTTAAAACCAATTGAGAAATAGGAGTGGTTCACTGACTTATATGCAAGGCTCAGGTTCTCGTATTTCTTGATATATGCCTGTTGCATTTGACATCTTGCCTTAAGGCCGACTAGCCGAGTAATAGACTAGGGTCTTAAACCGTGCCGTTCTGATAACATGTGTGTATTTTTTTTCCAATTTGGGGTGGGCTTGAGCCCATACAAGCTCACCCTTGTATCCTTCAGTGCTAATATGAAGAGATCTTGCATTTACATGGGTGTAATTTGCAAATATTTATCTTGTTAATAGTCATTTTTTATCTTGTCTTTAGTCTCACTCTTTGTCAATTAGTTTTATGCTTACTCTATTGCACATTCTTTCACCTAAATTTACAGTAATCTACCAAGCTCTTTGAAGTTCGAAGTCCAACGACCTTTTGACAAGCACAATTTTAAAGTGAGACAAAGCAGAAGCCCTGAACTGAGAGATGGAATTAATCAGCGGAGATTAGATCCACTCATTAATCCACCCCAAATACATAGGTGAAAATCCGAATAAATGAACTATAAGGTGATGATGAATCAGGTTGGATATAGACGAATGAGTGTCCAATCCACCACCCGATCCACACATTTAATTCACTAAATTTATTTATTATATGAAAATTGATCCTATCTTTTACGCATCTTATTATTTAGTATGTATATGTAATTTGATTTGATAGTTTGAGATTTTATTTTTGTGTAAGTTGATGAATACTTTAAATATAATATATTAACATTTTTTTAAGTTTTATTTTATTTATTTAGTTTTATTTCCATTTTGAAAATTACGGTGGATGCTTACATGAAATTTATCACCCATATATTACACCCAATCCACCCAATAATCTGCAGATGATGGATGGACCGGACATGATTGCAAGGGCTTGTGAATGATGGGTGAAACAAGTTTCTTAAAGGATCAGGTAATGGAATATGTATACCCACCCATAACCCGCAGATGTTGGATGGATCGGACATGGATGCAAGGGCTTGTGGATGATGGGACGTGAAAGAAATTTCTTAATAGATCGAGTAATGGAATATGTATACCTACCCATAACATGCAGATGATGGATGGATCGGGTATGGATGCAACCCCTTGGGCTCCAAAGGATCACTCATTGGGGCCTAAATTTCACCCCAAAAAAAAAAATTCTTTTTAATTTTGTTTTAATTATTTCATACATTTCTAATACATGGTATCCAAGTATATATTGTGGAAATAAATAAAATAAAATAAAACAAATCTAATCCATTTAGTTTATTATATAAATTTTTGGGAAATTTACAAAAAAACTACCCTTTAAATATGAGTATTTGCACTTAACCACCCCTTAAATAAATTTTTTTACAGAAAATCACCCTTTAAATGGACTATACTTACAACTCACCACCCCTTCATCTATTTTCATTAGTTTATTATTAAATATGTTATATTTTAATATTTTTAAACTTAAATTTAATTATAAATATATTTAAATTTTGAATTCAATGACTTGGTTATGTTTAGGGGTCATTTTATTTATTTTTTAAAAATAATAATAAATATAACCTACAATTATTATCTTAATTTATGTTTGAATATTTATAATTTTTTAAAATATTATATAATTATATTTAAGTTTGAGGTATGTTTATTATTATAGGATATATTTATAAACTTTTTCAAACATCTTTAAACATAAATTAAAATAATAATTGTAGGCTATATTTATTATTTTAAAAAAATCCCTAAAATATAATCGACCCATTAAAATCAAGATTTGAATATATTTATAATCAAATTTAAATTAATTAAAATAGATAAAGGTGTGGTGAGTTGTAAGAAAAAACCATTTAAATGGTGGTTTTCTATAATTTTTATTTTAAGGGGTGATTAATTGAAAGCCCTCGTATTTAAAGGGTGGTTTATGTAAATTTCTCTTAAATTATTATTTCTAATTTTATAGAGAAAATGGTATTCAATATACCAAAAAATTTAGCTCTTTGCAAAAATGTCACCCCCCCAATATAAAATGTGGTAAATGTCAAAAAGTAAATGTTTTTGCAAAACTAACAGGTCACCTTGACCTTGTATTGTGGGTTTGGGCGGGCTTTTAAAAATTTGGAGATTTTGGGAGGGATTTAAGGGATTAGGACAGGGGAGAGAGAGAGAGAGAGAGAGAGAGAGAGGGTTCACATATTCACAAAATCAAAACTCCAATCCGGCGACTGCGAGAGAAGAGCGGCGAAGGAGGAGGAGAGAAGCGGAGAAGACGGCGGATTCCGTTGAGCAATCTGGCGACTGAACGTCTGAACCCATTGTCGGTTTTGGTTCTCGATTTTGCTTCCCTCGTTGTATCACCAAGAACTCCGCACCGAAGCCATATGTACGCCGACGGGCACTCCCCGTGAGCACGCAGCAGTCACATTTCGCCGATTCTATCTCGATTTGAGTCCCCGAAGTCGCGTTCTTCTTGCTGTTCCATTTTCTTCCCGTTGATTTCTTTCCCAATTCTGCAATCGAATCGTCGGTTGTGGGCTTCTTGTTCATATCAGGTTCCTCTCTTGCTCTCGCTCTCTCTGGTTCGGATTCAAGTTGAAATTTCATTTCCTTACTCATCGAATCTTCTGCCTAGGGTTTTTCATGTATCCCTTTCCCTATTATTCTACAAGGTTGTTCATTTAAAGTCGTTTGAGATTGATGGGAGCATTTTCTTTCTTCTTTCTTCTTTAACCAGCCCCTTCATTTGGTTAGACGTGGCGGCTCATCAACTGCTCATCTAGAGGTTGACAGGAGGAAAACTGCTTTTATCTTACAAGAAGAAAGAAGGGGCATCGAGAGAGGAGGAATTCGACGAAGTTCCTGAGGTAGACGAGATCCGGCAGGGGTTACTCCTACATTGGCTAAGACATCGTTGTCATCGGCTAGATAATAGTATTTACTGGCTAGTAAGCATACATCGCAAATATTCGGGTTTCGCACCCGGCAGGACTGTATTGGTTAGGAACTTTAGTACTTCGTACGTAGTGTTTGGTTTAGGTCTTAATTGTTTAATCGTTTCCACCTTTTGGATGACTTGTGTTTGATGACTGATAAGGTATGTTATGGACGGTTTATATGTGTTATGGATGGTTGTTGTGAATTCTGCGTTATAACTCATTTCGTGTAGGTTTAATGGTTGATATACTTAGGATGAGAAGTTTCTGAGATAGATAAGATATGTCAGGGGTTATTATCTTATTGGCATAGACTTTGATTTTATTGGCAAGGAAAAAACATATACTGGCTAGTAAGGAAAAAATTCGCAAACATTTGTCCTTTGCATCGTCGGCAAACTAAAGGGCCAGTTATGTGAATTCAAAACCACCCAAACCCCAAAGTATCAGTGAGTTACAAGCAAAATAATAAAATACTACATTCGACTACTCCGTCTAGTGATTTGGTGCGTCGTGACAAATTCACAACCATCAAGCGACTTCCATTTTGGCTTCCACTTTCTTTGACCGAAGCGTACAAAGGAAAATGTCAAGCCCCCTCTCCACCCATTGAGTTCCAGTACTTGAAAGCATCCCAATCACTTTCACCATCCACGCAAATCATCCCAATCACTTGAAAGCATCCCCATCTCCATGTTCCCACCGACCACTGCAAATGTCTATATATATTCTGTTGATAACTAGGATTTTCCTTTGGCTGGCTAGTAACTAAATTTCTGGGTTTTCTTCTTCGAACTTCACTTGTTTTCCCTCCATTTTGCCATGTGTATCCCCACTTGTTTTCCCTCCATTTCGTCTGGGAGGGAATTTTAATTGGTTTGAACTCTCTTTGCATTTAATGCATGTGATGTCACATGTTCAATTGACATTAAATGTGTCAGATCAACCCTCTCTCTCCACTGCAATTTCTTTTTAATTTTTAATTTTTTTGCCAAGTAAAACCTCTTCCCTCCTCTCCAAATTTGACACATGTCCCTCATTTTTCAAATTTCTGTCAGCTCAGCCCTCTCTCCCACAAATCGTTGCATCTTTTTCTTTCTTTTTTTTATTTTTATTTTGGCCAAATGACCTGCTACCGGGCGGGCATAATTTGCAAAAATGACATTTTGCTACCCCTTGCAATTTCTACACCCCATGATTATTTTTGCAAAGTTGAATTTTTTTTGATATATCCATGCAAATTGGATCCCACTTTTTTTTTTAAACATATGGGTTCACTTTTGGACTTTATGAGATAGTTTGGGCATTTTTTTCCTTCAAAAAACATATGCGTGGAAAGTATAATTGACTTGGTTGATTACGTTCATATTTTGTACTTTATAGGGTGTATTACTGTATTTGAATTGTAATGCATTATAATTAATTCACTACAATAAATATAGTTCACAAATTATGTCAAATGTCAATCAAATACCTTAAAGTGATTGGCGCAATTAACATTATAAATTTAAGGGTAATTAATAATATATTTTATAATATATTTTAATTTAAATTGATATTATTTTAAATATATTATAAAATGTGTTAGACAAACACTATTTACATATTTATATTTATAAGGGCATTATAATTATAATTTAGTGGAATCCAAACACACCTAGCATCACTACAGTATTTTTTAATAGAAAATTAGCATCACTAATTGCCCTCAACTAAAAGGATGTGCATAAATGACTTTATTTATAACCCACCCACTTTACCTTTTCACAAGTGTCCATTTTTTTTCAACTTTCTACTTCGGAATTTCTACCGACCATCTAGAAACTCAATTTAAAAGCAGCTTTGATTATCAATCAATTTATAATACTAAAGGAGAAGTCGTCTAACCCATGTGGCGACTTCTCCTTTAAAGTAGGATTTTAAGTTACAAATTAATTATTTAAATAATTAATTATTTATTTTAAGTAGGATTTTTCTATATTTAAATAAATTATTATTTATTATAAATCAAATTAATTCTTTAAATAAGTAATTAAATCATTCATTTTTTTTTCTAAATCTTAACCGATTGATTTTCTTATTAAATTGTTTTTTGAATAAAAACATATAATTTTTTTTTTGTAGTTTTGATTCATATGATAATATATAAATAACAATAAGATATAGATCCATTTAATAAATTACTTTGTAATTATTTTATTATATATTTACTTTTTAATCAATTATTCTCATTTCAACAATAACAATGAAGGTTATATATAATTAATCAATATATAATCAATATCTATACCTATAAACTATAAATATTACTAAAGAAGAAGTACATGACACATGTGGCCTCTCTCCTCGATTTTTGGTCATATGCGACGTCTTAGAATTCCAGTAATATGATGTGTCATTTTGTGGAATTTTTGGATTTTCTTTTAATTTCGTATAATTATGTGAAATCAGTTTGGATATTCTAGATATTATGGTTAGTTGGTTTAGGTATTCACTAGATAAGATCAAAATAAAATAATATTTATTTGTGTGATATAAATAAATAGTTATGGGTTTATACATTTTGATTTTTAGGGTTTTAGCTTCATCCAAACACTATCTCTCTATATAGATACATGTTCATTTACATCGCTCGACAAGATAATTCAAAGATGACAGATGCATTCAAACATGACAATTGCATTCAACTATTCAAGGAGAAGAAGAATAAAGAAAAATCATTTCAACTCTAAATAACGGTACATTGCATGGATTTGGGTACAAATATTAATTAACAATGGGATAAATTTTTTTCTCTAATTAAAAATATTTAAAGTTCTTTTTATCGTTAACTATATAATAATTAACGGTATTTAGATGTGAAGGATATTTGGAGTTTAAAGTTTAGTTACAAAACTTTTCTATATATATTTTTAATATTAAATGTATTAATTAAAAAAAACACCGCACAAAAGTGCGGGTACTTAAACTAGTTAATAATACTAAAGTACAAGTCATGTACGTCATGTAGCAACTTCTCTTTTAATATAGGTTTATTTGCTAACAAATTAAATATTTTTTATATTTAAATAAATTATTATTTATTATAAATTAAATTATTTTTTAAAATAAGTAATTAATTAATTCTTTTCTTTTTCTAAATCTTAACTGATTGATTTTCTTTTTGAATTACTTTTTCAATAAAAACATACTATAATCTTTTGTAGTTTTGATTTATGGGATAATATATAAATAACGATTGGATCCGTTTAATAAATTACTTTGTTATAATTTGAGTATATATTTACTTTAATCAATTATTCTCATTTCAATGATAACAATGAAGGTTATATATGTGTGTTTATGTACATATATCTATGTGTATATATACATATGTATATGTATGTGTGTGTAGTATAATCTATAGTCAGGTAATAAATTACTTTATTACATTTATGATTAAAAATAATTAGTTTATTTTAGTTTAGTTGTGAAAGATAATAGATTTGGGATTTTATAATATTATTGAATTAATGCAACTATAGTAAATGAAAATCAGTCATTGAACGGGTGTTAATATGAAATTTAATTAAAATTTAAAAGGAATTTAGATAAAAGAATCCTTGATAATTGTCTTTTAACTTATATAAATATTTTACATATATATAATTATTATATAAAAAGTATCCGCACAACTGTGTGGGCACTAATTTAGTTGTTTTTTTATAAGGTGTCTCTCGGCGCGTACACATTAAACAATTAAATATGATAAGATGAAGCTTAAACAATTACACTCAAGTCCTTTCCGTTTTTAACAAAACAATTATGTTTTAGTTCAAGAGCTAAAAAAAAAACTTTACTCATACTCCACCAAATAACAACACAAGTTGATAATACAGGGGCGCAAAGAGGGGAGGAAGATGGTTGGAGAGGATAACGGAGGGACTTGATAATACAATGGTGAAGGAAATTACAGTTAGGAGAGTCACTATTAGAAGAAATCCCCATAAACTAAAGATGGAAAGATCTTTTATTGTTATAATCGCGGTCGTGAGATGGACACTACAACGGTGGTTGATCAATGGTGGATTTCAGATGACAATGTTTATAGTAGATCTGATGAAGAGTGAAGATTGTTCGAGATTCTAGAGAGGCGGAGATGGGTGATAATGTCAAAACATAAAGGCTTAGCTTTCTAAGCTGAGGGTATGCACTCAACTCGGTAAAATTCATTGAAGTAAAGCAAGAAGCTCGTAGAACAGTTAAGAGGGTGTGCTCTCAACTCAAAGTTCACTGAGGTCTAAAAGGAAGCTCGTAGAACATTATCGAGGCTATGTCATAGCCTCGGTCTAGATTGATGAGCTCATTCCTGGCTAATTGACCCCCTTGAAAACCCGTAAAAGTTGTAAAAAAAAACAAATAATAAAGCGAAAAAGCCAAATGCATTCCCATATATCGTTTTTTTTTTTCACAATTCAACATCATTATCGCTATTTTTGTAATTTTAGAATTTCGATTCATACCTCAATATCTCCCTTCTCTCGGGCCAAAATCGTAATTATTTTATCAAAAATGAAAAAGCTCACTACAATTTAGGGTAAATTATCTTTCCAATAAACGAAATGCATTTTGCCAATAAACTCTTTTTTTTTTTTTGCCAATAAACTCCCTTAAACAAAATCTTAAAAAAATAATTTTTTCTAATGTTCATTTTAATTTTAATGCATTAGCTTCTAAGTTAATTTTAATGCATTGGGTCGACGACCCGCCATGTTTGAGACAACGATTCTGTGGGTTCGGCGGTTAAGAGGATTTTGGTTAGCGTCGGCCTCCCTGAAATCCGTTGATCCACCGTTTCAGCCTTTTTCAAAAAAAAAAATGATGCTGCAAAGATTGAAAAATTATCAATTAAATCAACTAGCCGTTGGGGTGTCGGATATTTTCACACTATAAATAAATTTTGGAATGTGGTTGTCGACTTTAACCACATGCCAACATTTATTTATATAATTTATATAAGAGGTTTAAGAGGAACTAAATTTCGATCGATCATGTCTAGCCGAATCCAAAGATGCGATATGGAATTGGAAGCCAGAGCCGAATCATTTGGAAGCAAATCGATAGATGTCCCTGGGTGTTGGGTATTTTCACATCTTACAGCTTTTACCACCCAACAAATTGAAGGGTCGGACTTTTTTGGGATGTTTGGGTGGCGTCTAGGGATGTAATTGAAGTTTTTTAAGTTTTCCACAGCGCAACCAAAACATTTAGTCATGCTTACATTCCTCCTTTAAACTCTTTTTGTTTTGTTACCATGACCATCGGGTTGACGCTTATCGCCGGGTTGAATGTTGCCTCCATTTGCGATGTCATTTTTTAGATGCGTCGAAAGTGGTTGAATATTACAAAGTTATACCCGATATTTTCCTCGTAGAATGTTGTTTTGACCATAGATATAAATTAACCAGTGTTAATTTTTTTTTTAGAAAACTATTTTCATATGTTGATGATTAAATATGATATTCCCAGAGGCAATGTTTTGTCTATATTTGTTAGAATCAGGGCTTTAAGGAATTGTATGAGCATTATAGTAGAGATGTCAGACCGTCTCAACCGCCTCCTCCTACGCCTTCCAATTCGAGTGCTTCATCACACAAGCATTACCACTCGAACTAAGGCCCTTGCCAGAAATATGTTTGGCATCAAGAGATCGAGGATCTCGTCGATCCCCTACTCGAAGCTCAACAAATATTTGTATATTGGCATTGAGTTTCGTGGTGATGAGGACGAAGATATATTTCGGCATTTTAAAATTGTGGGGCCAGGTGGAAAGGTACGTGTTGGGACACTTGTGAATCCCACATCGGAAGTGGGAGAAATCTGAACCCAACATATAAGTGGATGGGCTACTCCACCTAATGCCAATTGGTTTTGGGATGGTGCCCCGGTCCGGCTTATATCTTGGGCTTTCTGGTCGGGCCCAACAAGACTCTCCCTAACAAACTGGTATCAGAGCCGGGTTCGGCGGGTGGGCCGGTTGCACCGAAGATTGAGATGGACTCCACATCTGTATCGATGACGGGTTAGTCGAACCCGTTGCATGGAGGTCTCGATTCCAACCGGGCTAGACTTGTGATGGATTCGCAAGTGAGAGGGGGATTTGTTGGGACACTTGTGAATCCCACATCGGAAGTGGAAGAAATCTGAACCCAACATATAAGTGGATGGGCTACTCCACCTAATGCCAATTGGTTTTGGGATGGTGCCCCGGTCCGACTTATATGTTGGGCTTTCTGGTCGGGCCCAACAAGACTTTCCCCCTAACAAACTGGTATCAGAGCCGGGTTCGGCGGGTGGGCCGGTTGCACCGATGATTGAGATGGACTCCACATCTGAATCGATGACGGGTTAGTCGAACCCGTTGCGTGGATGTCTCAATTCCAACCGGACTAGACTTGTGATGGATTCGCAAGTGAGAGGGGGATTTGTTGGGACACTTGTGAATCCCACATCGGAAGTGGGAGAAATCTGAACCCAACATATAAGTGGATGGGCTACTCCACCTAATGCCAATTGGTTTTGGGATGGTGCCCCGATCCGGCTTATATGTTGGGCTTTCTGGTCGGGCCCAACAAGACTCCCCCTAACAAACTGGTATCAGAGCCGGGTTCGGCGGGTGGGCCGGTTGCACCGATGATTGAGATGGACTCCACATCTGAATCGATGACGGGTTAGTCGAACCCGTTGCGTGGATGTCTCAATTCCAACCGGACTAGACTTGTGATGGATTCGCAAGTGAGAGGGGGATTTGTTGGGACACTTGTGAATCCCACATCGGAAGTGGGAGAAATCTGAACCCAACATATAAGTGGATGGGCTACTCCACCTAATGCCAATTGGTTTTGGGATGGTGCCCCGATCCGGCTTATATGTTGGGCTTTCTGGTCGGGCCCAACAAGACTCCCCCTAACAAACTGGTATCAGAGCCGGGTTCGGCGGGTGGGCCGGTTGCACCGAAGATTGAGATGGACTCCACATCTGTATCGATGATGGGTTAGTCGAACCCGTTGCGTGGAAGTCTCGATTCCAACCGGGCTAGACTTGTGATGGATTCGCAAGTGAGAGGGGGATTTGTTGGGACACTTGTGAATCCCACATCGGAAGTGGGAGAAATCTGAACCCAACATATAAGTGGATGGGCTACTCCACCTAATGCCAATTGGTTTTGGGATGGTGCCCCGGTCCGACTTATATGTTGGGCTTTCTGGTCGGGCCCAACAAGACTTTCCCCCTAACAGTACGTAGTGATTTCCAACTTTGTAGGTGATCATCTGCTAGATACTTCCTTACTCCATCGTTGCAGTGAAGCAATTATTTATCCAAGGTGACCAAATTATAACTGAGAAGAGATCAAGGTTGCTCCCCTAGAACCTCGAAACCCAAGTTTTTTTTATGCCAATTGGAAGAAGACAGAGATGAGAATTCAAAAGAACATTTTATCAACCGAGTCGAAGGCGGACCTAGATTCAAGTCAAATACTACATCGGTGAAGAGCTCATTAGACGGGGATGGAACCGGACTCTCAAGTGACAGACAATCCAATGGTTAGGTAAGCAGGGTTCATAACAAAGGTTAAAAAACTACATGAGCTTTAATTCCTCATAATTTGGAGGATATGTAGGCAATCGAAAAACCGGTTTAATCCCTTCATCCTTTTTTTCCCTAACCCACATGTGACAAGTTCAACATAATTTACGAATTTACAAAAATTACATAAACAGAACATTTTTTTTTATTCAAATCCGACACTTTTTGGGGATAAAATTAGCAGGTCAACCCATCAACCCGACCATTTTTCGTCTAGATGAATGACCCTCCGGGTCATATAAACTCGTAAATCCGTTGCCTCCAATTAAGGTTCGGGTTGTGATATTTTATTGATCCACTGAATCAGACCCGTGGCTACGCCTAAGAATATTTTTTTTGTCTAGTATGTACTGTAGACACAATTAATAGAAAAAACAACCAAAAATCAAATTGGTAGGAATTTTAGAGAATCATGATTGTTTTCTAGTGACGTACAACTGCTAAAAAACTCTCTTTTGAGAGTTCAAGAAGCCCGTCCTCTGGCGGCCCAAACACCACCCATTTGGTGGCTGTTCGACAACGTCAACCTTCACCGGTGATCTCCGTCGACCCTTAACCCCTCTTCGGAGGCAATCAAACCCTCTTCGGAGGCCCAAAAACCCTCTTCGGAGGCAATCAAACCCTCTTCGGAGGTCGGTTACCCTTTCGTTCGAGGAGATTCTCGTCGGAGGTCCTAATCACCTCCTTAGAGGTCGGTTCTTGCTCGGCCTGTCTCTAGACGGCCAGTCAGATCTCTCGTTTTTTTTTCTTTCCTCCTTCACTCGGATTGAGGGTGACCTCCCCTGGTTTGTCCTCCTCGGATCTGTATAATCGAAGTTGAATTTGGGGTTGTGTGTTGGTGGATTCGTCCACTTGACTCTCTTCTTCCTCTCTCGCTGTCAAAACGGATCGATTCTGCCAATTTTTGGTGCCTTCGTCGCTGGCTCGGTCGTCGGTTTCCGCGCCGGTTTTTGCTCTCGGCGGTGTGCAGTAGCGTCGCTCTAGGGGGTCTGGTTTCGGTGGTGGGTCGATGTCGGATTGGGTTGGCCTGGCCCCCTCGTTGCCGCGCTCTCCTTTCCCCCTCCGCCAATACCGTCTCACCACCACATCTCCCCTCGCCGGTGGTTGGTGGATTTCACATCCAGCGTTTCCCTTCCGGCTCGGTCGTTGGGCTGTCGGTAGGGTTCTCGGGCTCGGCTGGTCGGTTACCTCGTTGAGGGCTATGGGCTTCTCCGGCGGCGTTGCCCCTTTCCCTTCTTCCCTGGAGCGTTCTGGGGTTGGAGATTCAATCATTTTTCGGGCTGTTGCTTTGGGCCCAAGGCTATGCCTTGGGCCCGGGGTGACCCGAAATTTTGGGAAATAAAAATTAAAATTAAAATTAAAATCAAAATTAAATAATCTATAAATATGTTTATATATATAAATCCGGCTTACTCTTGCGCTCTTTGCCCTCTCGCGGTCGTGCTTTATTTTCTCGAGTTGGTTGGAGGTGTGTTTGTTGGTTCGTGGTTAGTTTCGGTTGAGGAGCAGTTCTGCAGCCCTAGTTGATCGAAGTGATCGTGTTGGTGGTGTTCGTGGTCTCCGAAGATCCTTCATCTAGGTGAAGGGAACGTCGTGTGATCCACACCTCCCCAGGAGTCGTCTTTGCCCTACGTGGATTGCTGCTTTCCGTCTTTCCGGCGGGGAGACATCGTGTCAGCTATGCCGTCCCATGCGCTCGCTATCCAGTTCTCCACGTCGGGTCTCCTTCTTCTCGTTGCTGTGACCGTTTTGTAGCTTAGGGTTTGGGGTTTCCGGGTTTGTTTCATGTAGTTCTTTTGTTGTATTAGGTAGTTGTTTTATGTTGTATTTCTTTTTCGATATTGTATGTTTAGACGGCGTGCCGTCTGCCGACTTTGTCGGCTTCTCGAGGTCCGGGCCTGTTCGACCTCGAATTATTTCCTTATCAAAAAAAAATGATTGTTTTCTAGTATCAAAGTGCAAGGTTTTCCACATAAAAATCTACATAAAGATAACAAGTTGAGCACCCAAGAGTAAACGGATACAATGTCAAATCATTAATTAAAAAAAAACAAGATATAATGTCAAATCTTGCTGGTTTACTAGTAAGAATAGGGGTACGTGTGTGGAGTGAGCACTGATTCCAAACCCTTGTTAAAAGTTAAATCACCATGATTTATCTTTTCTCACAATCTCCGTCGAGCTGAGGGATGAGAGGCACCAGGGGTGTGCGATTTCATTTTTTTTTAAGCAAGAATCACATATAGTGAACTTATCTAACAATATGAGTAAATAAATATATTTTTTATATATAAAAAAAAACACATGGGTCATGCCACCCACTCCCTACGCACCATTTTCTCCCAGCATCTAAAAAGCTTCCCTCCAGCCCCCACACACCACACTCTCATTCATTGCTTTCTGTTTGTTTGTTTCCACTGAGAGCCCCTCTTGTTTGAATTATATGAAATTATATGCCCCCAATTGCTTATCTCCCCATGAAAAAACAGGCTACACAAAGCCTGTATTGTTTGTTACCCAGCTAGCTACAGTCAGAGCACTGACTATTGAGAGTTACCTCTTTGGATAAGGCTGAAAACTGACCACTTCGGACCTCACTAATTGGTACCAACTTGATGCCCCCATGTTCAAATCTAACCCAACTACCTCACCTCTCTTATCTGATTCTTAACCTCCCCAAAAAAAAAGTCTTCACCACTAGAAAGTGATAGCAACATTAGAGGAAAGAGGGGGTGGGAAAAGTATTAATTGAGCACATCATCCATATTCAATGTGGAAGATGGGAGAGTAGGAGAGAAACTCTTGCCTCTTGCTCTGTTCCTACTATGAAATATTCGACCGGCCATTAACAGGGCGTCGCAATCCACCATCTAACATAAAAGTTTAATATCCTATCATTTTTAGTCTTTTATAATCGATTTGAAAGTCAACCTACAAAAAGCAAATATTGTCAATTATCACTAGAAACCTGTGACTATTTTACCTGGGCACTTAGCCTTTGTTTTTCTTTGGGTGTGTAAGTGGACACTATGAAAAACACAAACTATGGATGAGGAAATACCAAATCCTAAAATAGAGTAAAAGAGGGTGAGTTGATAGAGCAAAAGGAAAACAGAATTCAAGTGTTAGTGGAGGAATAAGATGGGAATGGCTGCCTTTTGCTCCCTCTTCTTGCTTCTCATCATACTGCCTTCATCTTCTTCACTTCCTCTCTGCACTGATTTGAGTCAGCTCTCTTCTTCCTTGCTTGTCTTCTTCAATTCAGATCTTGTTTTTTCTTGAATTGCAATTGATTGTCTGCTTGTGAAACAGGTGCACCCACCATCCCAAAGACCCCTCTGAGCTTCTGCCCCTACAACAATGGCAGTGCCTGCTGTGACTCCACCAAAGACCTCCATTTGCAGAAGCAATTCCAAGCAATGGCCATCTCTGACCCCACCTGTGCTGCCCTTGTTAAATCCATTCTCTGCGCTGTAATAACACCTCCTTGATTCTGTTATGAAAACGATACATGCTTTCTTTTTATCTTGATTCTCATCCCTGTTTGGTTTGCAGAAATGTGATCCTTTCTCAGCTCAACTCTTCGAGGCTGGGACCGGGGAAAAGCCGGTCCCGGTCCTTTGCAATTCAACCAACTCACCACGCTCCTTTTCTTCGTCGAAGCAGTCGGCAGAAGACCTGCAGGGCTTCTGCTCGACTGTGTGGAATGCCTGCAAAGATGTGGCGATAGCGGATTCTCCGTTCGCCCCCTCGCTCAAGGGGGCGCCGATCGCTGCCACCAACTCGACCACTCTTGCCCAAGCGTGGCAGTCGGAGAGCGCCTTCTGCGGCGTTTTCAGCAGCTCCGGCAGCTCCTCCCTCTGCTTTGCTGGGCATCCGATCACCCTCAACGCCACCACCGACGCCGCTGCAGCTCCTCCGAGCGGCCTCTGCCTTGAGAAGATCGGTACAGGGTCTTACATCAACATGGTTCCCCATCCGGATGGGTCTAATCGGGCCTTCTTCTCCAACCTGCCGGGGCAGATATGGATGGCTGACATCCCCGATCAGGACTCCGGCGGGACATTGGATGTCGACGAATCGAACCCTTTCGTGGATTTAACGGATCAAGTGCTGTACGACACGGTGTTCGGCATGATGGGCATTGCTTTCCACCCAGATTTCGCCAACAATGGCAGGTTCTTCGCCTCGTACAACTGCGACCGCCTCAAGTCTCCGGCCTGCTATGGAAGGTGCGCCTGTAACTCTGATGTCGACTGTGATCCCTCCAAGGTCAACATTTCCTCCAACTATCAGCCTTGCCAGTACCAAACTGTCATCGCTGAATTCTCCGCAAATGGCTCCGGTTCGGATCCTTCATCGGTAAGGCCCCGGTGGGCCCTATTTTCAATTGATTTTTAAATGGAACGCCACTCAGCCACTCAGCTTGCGTGTTTTTTACTACAGGCAATGAACTTGAAGCCAACAGAGATCAGAAGGATATTTACAATGGGCCTCCCCTTCAAAAACAATCACGGAGGTCAGATACTCTTCGGACCGGCGGATGGGTACTTGTATCTTATGATGGGAGATGGCGGAGGTAGAGACGATCCTTATAGCTTCGCACAGAACAAGAAATCTGTTCTTGGAAAGGTTATGAGAATCGACGTAGACAAAATTTCGAGTAAGTATTTAAGAATTTCATACAAAAATCTCAATGAACTTAGGCCCTATTCTGTATTGATATCTAGTGTTTGATATAACCCGATACTGATATAGTGCTTACTGTTGGTTGTAGGCCAAGAAGAAATAAGCAGCGGAGGGCTATGGGGAAACTACTCTATTCCTCGAGATAACCCATACTCGGAGGACCAGGAAATGGCACCCGAAGTTTGGGCTATGGGATTCAGGAACCCATGGCGGTGTAGTTTTGATGCAGAAAGATCATCCTACTTCATGTGCGGAGATGTTGGACAAGTCAGTGAATGAAAATATGAAATCAGATTCTTGTGATCTTGTTAGCCATCATGCTTACAATAGTGAATGTTTTTGTTGTTTTTTTGACAGGATCTATATGAAGAAATTGATGTGGTCACAAGAGGCGGAAACTACGGATGGGGGATCTTCGAAGGCCCCATTCCCAACCCTGTTAAGGAATCTCTATTGAAGAAAAACTCTTCGGAAACGCAGAATTTCATCCTCCCGGTTTCAGGCTACAAACATTCGGATGTCAACCAGAAAGAAGGATCAGCAGCGATGTCGGGTGGCTTCTTCTACCGTGCTAACAACACCGATCCCTGCACATATGGAAAGTAAGAATCTCCTTGCAAAAATGAAAAAACTGTTATATAGCTTCCATTCATTGGATTGTCGTTGTCGTTGTCCATGATCACAGTTACTTGTATGCGGATCTATACGCGAGCAACATCTGGGCAGCTGCAGAGGAACCGAAAGACAGTGGGAATTTTACGACAACAAAGATACCTTTCAGCTGCGCAGCTGACTCGCCGTTGAACTGTAGCATTGTTCCAGGAACCACCATGCCTGCTCTTGGATACATATTCTCATTTGGCGAAGATAATAGGAAGGATATTTTCATCTTGGCGAGCAATGGAGTGTTCAGAGTCGCGCGTCCTAGTAGGTGCAGCTACGCTTGTTCAAAGGAGCAGATCGTACCGGGATCTGCATCCACTGTTGGTTCTAATCGAACAAACTCTACGAGTGGCGGTGAACGTCAAAAACCTTTTGTAGTATTGTTGTTTCTTCTGCAACTTTTGTTTTGGTAGGACACGCGAATACGGACAGAGATTCAATGATTCATGTGATGAGTTGCTTGAATCCTGTAATGTAGGATAGTAGTCTACTTGTTCAAACCAATTTTCAATAAGTTGAGATCTAGTACATTGTCTTCCCCAGTATAGTATTAACCTTCATGAGTGAGCATAAAACGGTTCATCGAAACAACAAAGATTAAAGCTGAATCCTTTTAAGCTGGTGAAAGATGTAGTCACATTTTATCAAAAGATTTGGTCTGTATTCGGAGTCCAGACCAAATCGTACTTGAACTACAGCATATAACATAAGCATATCTAGAATACAATGCATCTCTATTATGATTTCACGAATCAACACCGAAAATCTCACTTATTCAAAAAAATTATTACCAAGTCTACATGTTATAATTTGACGAAAAGAGAACTCGCCCGTCATTTCCCACGCGCCCCTCTTTCTCTTCTCTTTCCTCCGGCCTGTATCGCCGCTGCCCTCCTCGGCCGCCTAGCCATGGAGCGGCGCTGCCGCTTCCTCTGGCTTCCTATCTGAGCCTTAATCCCGCACCTACCTCCACCAAACTTAAATCCCCATGTAAATCTCAAGCTTACCCTAAAATTTCAAAAACTAAATCTTCAAACAAATTTATCCAAACAATGGCTTATAGCCTCCAAATTGATAGCCGCCATGCCTCATCCGGCACATGCAACAGGTCTCGTGGGTGTAGCAGCCCGTTAGTGGCCTCGCCGAGGACGGTGGGTACCGATTTGGGCAAATCTTGCAAGGATTCCACCCTTAGCAGCATCCCTAGGGGGCGACTCCCACTATCAGTGATGGTTCGAAGTCGAAAAAGCAACCAGGTCACGCAGAGTACCAATGCAAATGTAGTTCTATCTCTGGAAACTGAGATCAAGATGGGCGACGATCTATTTCTCAAGATCCCAAGGACAGATAAGTCTATCCCCAAATCTCTCTTCTGCTTAAATATTGTATTTTGCACATCTAAATATGCCTTAAGTATATATGCTCGTTTGAATTTGATCCTTTTGCAAGCTCTGACTTCTCATTTGGATGCCCATATCTATGCTTTCTTTACCATGATTAATGTAATTAGGGGTTTGTCTAGAGACCCTTGTGATAAAAAGCCTATGAGAATTAGATCTGCCTATACTCTGGTTGTCTTAATTGATCTGAACAATAAATTTAGGACTATTTCTCTTTCAAATTTGCTGGATCTTGGGATTAAAGCTCTTTCTAGATTAAACAATACCAGCCAGCCTTATGTCAGTTATGCTTTGTGTAGAGATGTTAGAGTTAAATTGAAGTATACCTTGGTTGATTATGAGTGGTTGCTATGCTCTCTAGGTGTTTACTGGTGCCTCCCTTTGTTTTCCTTTTATGTTGGGAGCTCTATGGATTTTCTTATATCATGATGCCAAGATCAGTGTTGCTATGCCCTCCCTGTTAGGTGTGGTTCTTTCTATCTTGCAGGTCGGTGTGATCGCTTGGTGTTCCGGTATGATTCTCCTTATCCCTTTCTCTCCAAAACTTCAGCGAAGCCCCATTTCCGTTCTTTATGGAATGTTGTTGGCAAGCGACCCAACCTTTAAACATAAACATTCTCAATACAATCTTACTACAAAGCCGTCTATACAAATACAAACAAACAACAATAGTCAGTACAAGGGTCATGGAGGAGTCACAGGTATATCACTACTTTATGCTCAAACAAAAAACCCCACTAAAATCCTTGGTGGAGAGCATTGCTACCTAGATCTCTATGCGGTTATAATCCCTAATGCTATCTTAGATTTTATCTATAACTATCATAGATGCCATAGAATATACTATCGATCACCTGATTTCTGGCAGGGAAGAACATACTCTAACATTCTGTAGGTATCAAGCAGAAAGATTAAGCAAGAGCAAGGACATCACCCAAGGTATGGTACTCCAAATCCTCATCAAAAATCTTAAGCCGATCCCCACTGGTGTCTCTGATTACCTAGTGGTGGTAGGCTGCCCCAACCCTACAAACAAACCTTCACAAAACAATCTTTATGCAAAATTTTGTTCCATAAATCTCAAGTTCACATAAGGCTCAACACCATTACAGCAAGAGCAACTACCAACTGAAGCCAATCAGATGTTACATTATGAAGATGAAGGCAGAATCTCAACCATGACAAATGAGGAAAACAAGAATGCAGACGCTAGAGAAATTCTCCAGGATCTAAATCTTAGAAAGATGATCTCTGATCATTGTAAATACAGTGAGCTCAAGCATTATTACATCCCAAGCTGTAAAATTGGTGACTATGACAATCAATTGTATGATTAATATAGCATATTGGAATGTAAGGGGTACTAAAAGACCACTCTTGTGGCAAGAGATCAATCATTTTAGATTTACAAATGACATTGATATCCTAGTCTTAACAGAAACAAAATCTCAGCAAGGCCCCACTGATGATCAAATCAAAACTTCAGGATTCCAAAAGGCTCTCTATGTATAGGCTTCTGGTCACAAAGGTGGTATATGGATGCTTACAAAAATAAAAGCAGAGGAGATGAGTCTTGTCCTTGAACTGCACCACCGAGCCATTCTTATCAAGATAACCATTGAGAAGCATGACCTGCTTTTACTCTTTATCTATGCCCCTTCTTCTTAAGGTGAAAAAGATTAATTCTGGCATGAAATGTATCAACTAAGCTATAAATATATGCTTCCGGTTCTGATTGTTGGTGACCTTCATGACATAGAAACTGATACAGACAAGGTTGGAGGCATCACTCCTAACATTAATAGATTTAGAAGAATCAGGAAAATTAAAGAAGAGCTTGGATTACAAACCCTCCCCTTCTCAGGTTCACCCTTCACTTGGAGAAAGAGCAAAAAGCTGATTAACAACACCTATAAGCGCCTAGATAGAATTCTAGCTCACCAACATATCTTAAGCTGGTTCCCTAATCTCTGTACCAAACACCACCAATTCTCTAGCTCGGATCATGCTCCTATCTCTCTCCAATTAGGCTCTCAACCGAAAAGAAAAGGCTCTCCCTTTAGGTTCGAAATGGTTTGGACTTCTAATGATGCTCTTGAAAGCATGATCAAAAAAGTTTGGAGCTATAAGATAAGAGGTTCATTAGGTTTCAAGCTCTTACAGAAACCGAAATTATTGAAACAAAACATCAAAAGATGGTGTAAAGCCAATCCTAATAATATCACAAAACAACTTTCTAAGGTAGATCTTCAAATTAAATCCCTCCAGGACATATTGCCCTGGGGTGATATCTCAACTTCGGAAGGTCACAAACTGGCAAGATTAGAACACAAAAGATACAGACTGCTTGATTACAATTATAAGTTTTGGAAACAACGAGCTAAAACTAAACATCTCCAACTTGGTGATAGAAATACAAAATACTTTCAAGTTACAACTAGAATAAAAAACTTCAGAAGATCAACTACTTCCTTTACTACAAAGCAGAATGTGCTTCTAACAGACCAGGATTTGATCATAGATCACATTACTGAAGAAATGTCAGAAAGGTTCATAGGATCTAATCAAACCAATGTTTCTGCTAATCATATTTGGAACATCCAACTCCAAGTTACAACTGAGGAAAATGTTAAACTCATCTCTCAACCTACTAATACAGAAATAAAAAATACTCTCTTTAGCATGGCAGATGACAAGTCACCAGGACCAGATGGCTATCCTCCTGAATTCTATAAACGCTATTGGACTATCATAGGACAATCCTGTTGTAAGGCAGTCAAAGCTTTTTTCCACTCAGGTCAAATGTTATCTGAATTAAACCAAACTTTTATAGCATTAATACCAAAAGTTGAAAATCTCACCTCTATTAATCACTACAGACCTATTAGTCTCTGTAATACTGTATATAAAGTTATCTAAAAAATAATTGCAAACCGCTTGAAGCCAATCCTTCCTAAGCTAATCAATCCTTTCCAAGGAGCATTTGTGGAGGGTAGATCAATTCAAGATAACACCCTTATAGCTCATGAGATTTTCCATACATTTCATAAACAAAAAGGAAAAAAAGGACTCATGGCTCTTAAACTAGATATGGAAAAAGCTTATGATAAATTAAACTGGAATTATATTCAGGCAGTGCTGTTTAAATTTGGTTTTCATGAAACTTGGATTGGCTGGGTTATGAAATGCTTAACCACTACCTCCTTCTCTGTCTTGGTCAATAACACTCCTGGTCCTCAATTTAAAGCTAATAGAGGAATCAGACAGGGTGATCCCCTAGCCCCCTACCTATTCGTACTAGTAATGGAAGGATTATCTAGGGAATTACATAAGGAAGCACTTCTTGAGGATGCTTTAATTGGCATTAAACTGGCTAAAAATGGCACTCCCATACCTTTCTTAACCTTTGCCGATGATACAATCATATTTGCAAAAGCAGCCCATACCAGCTTAAATACAATTCAGAACATATTAAATAACTTTTCAAATTTATCAGGCTTAACCATAAACTACAATAAGAGCTCACTGCAATGCTCTAAGAATGTTAATCCTAATTTGGCAAGGGATTTGGCAGCCCATATGGGTATCCCAGTCTCAAAAACTATTGAAAAACACCTTGGAGTCCCTCTTGTCAATGGAAGAATCAAAAATAGTGTTTTTGATGAAGCAATCCAGAATATGAAAAAACAACTCTCAAAATGGAAAACATCCACCCTTTCTCAAGCAGGCAGAATTGTTCTAATACAATCAAACTTAAGCTCCAAAACAAACTACTTAATGCAAAACTTCCTACTGCCCAAAGGAGTTCTTAACCAAATGGACTAAATCAACAAAAACTTCTTTTGGAATAAATCACCAGCAGATAAATACATCCCTCTGATTAGCTGGGATACCATTTGCAAAAGTAAATCGCTTGGAGGCCCAGGCCTTAAAAAAGCAGAGGAATTAAACATCGCCCTTCAAATGAAACTTCTTTGGAAAATATACAAAAATGAAAATAGCATATGGGTACAAATCATAAAGGAAAAATACCTCCAACAAGAAAGCATAAGGAGCTTCAACAAAAAAGATGTTTCATGGCAATTCGGAAGGCTTCTCACCCTAAGGAAAAAATTTGAAGAAGGTCTACTCTTGGTTGTTGGTAATGGTTTGACTATAAATGTATGGGGAGACAACTAGATCCCATCGATCAGCCTTAGAGACTACAGAGGTACAAATGATCCTAACATGACAGTTGAATCTCTTATCAGTGACAGGAAGCTATGGAAGGAAGATGTGTTAAGACAGACCTTCCCCCAAGGAGTTATCGACAAGATTCTGCAATTAAAAATCCCCCAGTGGCAGGCTCAAGACAACCTGATTTGGAGTCCCGACCCAACATGTAAATTTACTACCAGGTCGGTGAAGAAAATCCTGGCTACACAACCCCAAGATCATAACTCACAAAGCTGGATTTAGAAGCTTAAGGCCCCCCCTCGCATCAAAAACCTCCTATGGAAGATCAAGATTGATGGTCTTCCAACGACTGACAGACTTAATAGGTATGTTAATAAAGTCCCTAGTCAATGCTCTCTTTGTGGTCATGCAAATGAAGATGCTGCTCATTTATTCACTAAGTGCACTTACACAAGGGAAGTCATAGCCCAATATGAGCAAAAAACAGGTCTGTACTTCCACAACCTTAATCTCCATGGCCCGCTGAGTGAAAATCTGTATAGAATCAATACGTCTAACACTAACTTTATTGATCTAGCTTTTATATGGCAATCTATTTGGAATGTTAGGAATGACAAAATTTTCAGGTCTAAAGATTCGACTAGCACCTCTGTACTGATCCAGATGATAAACCAGAGCATTACCGGTTGGACCAAGGAAGAACAACACAACACAAGGCAACAATCAAATGTTATAAGAAGGGTGAGAGCCAAATGGACCAGACCTCCTAGAACTATCTACAAGATTAATGTAGATGGTTCTTTTACCCAATCTGGAAAAAGCCAGACTGGGGGAATCATTCGTGATACTGAAGGAAATATTATTGATATTTTTTCCAAAGAAGCTAATGTGGGATCAGCAATCCAAACAGAAGCCTCTGCCATGATTCTAGGTCTTCAAAGAGCAAGACAGAAGGGACTGAGAAAAATTATTCTTGAAAGTGACAATCAGATTCTAGTCAAAGCAGCCAACAGAGAACAGTCGCCCAGATAGGAAATTCTACATCAGATTGAAGAAATCCAAAGGCTTACAACTGAATTCTTATCAGTGGAGATTCGACATATATTTAGAGAAGCAAACCATACTGCAGACTATATAGCCAAATCAGGTGTAATTTGTAACTTACCCTATATTCTCTACCATAGGGATCTCTGTAAAATCATCCTTCAGGATGATCCGGGAGTTAGGTTGTTTTTTTAGCAACGGCTCTCAATGTTTGCCTACTGTAAAAAAAAAAAAAAAAAAAACCGAAAATCTCACTTGAGTGACAAAAATTGTTCTTTGATCGAGATTGATTAGGGGTCAGTTTGATAACATATAAACTACGGGGTCACTTAAGCTAATAGGGTAGCTGAAAATGATAATTAGATTTGTTAAATATATGTAAAATTAAATTATTTGTAAGCTAGTAATAGGATAATTGATACTCCAAAAGCTAGAAAAGTTTGAAATGAATAAATTTGTGAAGAAAAAAAAAATATAAAGAGTTTGAAATGAGTACCCATTGAAAATCTAATCCAAAAGCTAATTAAACAATTTACAAACAGGTATCACTTCAATTGTGTGTATATATATATATATATATATATATATATATATATATATATATATATATATATATATATATATATATATATATATATATATATATATATATATATATATATATTTTAAACGGAAAAAATTTGACCATAGAGCTAAGCTCTATCAGCCAAGAGCATCCTTGCGGATGAGACTATGCAACAGAGAGTCATCAGGAGTCCAGATACCGTAGAAGGCTGGAGTGATCCGGGATAAGCGATCAGCTACCAAATTTGCCTCACGGAAGACATGACGAATCTCAACAGAACCAAAAAAGCCCAGCGAGACTAGACTGTCCGAGACAATCATTTCAGAGTCTCCAGTAGGCTTCCCCATACCTTTCATACTTTTTATTATTGTTAAGTTGTCTCCTTCAATAATAAGGTTTGTTATTTTCTGTTCTGTCGCTGCCCGAAGTCCCATCCAGAGACCCAAACTTTCACAGCCAGAGACAGAATTGATTGGTGATGGTCCATTACCAGAGAAAATCGGGGTTCCTACAGAATCACGAATTATGAATCCATAAGAGCCCAAACCATCTGCGGAGAACGAACCATCAAAATTTAGCTTATGAGTTCCAATTGGTGGAGGTTCCCATTTTGTTCTCTTTCTCTTTGATATAGATCTTTGTTTGTTCACATTTGTGGGTGTATTTTTGTTGTTTTCACAGTAGTCCGGGCAGTTCAAATTTGATGTCTTCCAGACATATATCTGTTCCTTTATAAAGGATAAAATGCGTCTTATGTCCGGGTTTATGTTTTCAAAGAGTGTTTTGTTTCTAAAGTACCAGATACCCCACCAAGCAAAGGCGAGATCTTCAAAGCATTTTGTTCCTATTGTATTTTTGATTTCCCATAGCGTGGTGTTCAAGTGCTCGTCTTTGCTGAAACAACCATTCATTTTCCGAAATGTTCCCGGGTTATTTGTAATTAGGGTCTCCCTCGTAATAGGACAGTTCCATAATAAATGGTTTAGGTCTTCATAGCAAGAGTCGCAATGGGGGCAGTTTGTCGGAATCCCAAGGTGTCGAGAAGCTAGTCTGACAGAAGTAGGCACTCCGTTCTTAAGGATTTTCCATAGGAAAGATTTTATTTTTGGGGGGATATCTAGTCCCCAGACCCAATTTGCGTCTGATGTTTCATGTTTCTTGTGGTTGTATATCATGTCAATAGCAGACTTAGTGCTAAACCAGCCATTTTTGCTCCATTTCCAATAAAGTCTGTCAACTTGGATGTGCTGTGGTATTGGTATTGTCTTGATAGTTTCAATCAGGCTGTTTGGAATTATGTTTTGTAACTCTGCGTGTAGTTTATCTTGGTTCCATGTTTTGTTGTCTTTGAGAAAATGTTTTATGTTGATTGTATCGTCTATTTGTTGAGTTCCTAAGATAGATGAATTTATAGGTGTTTGGCCTAACCACTGGTCTTGCCAAAACTTGATAGAGGCGCCGTCTCCAATAGACCAATTAAGGCCTTGTTTAAACAGCGGGATTAGTTTTATTAACTGGGTCCATTGCCAAGAAGAGGTACCCTGCTTGTGATACGTGAGTATATTTTGGTTTTTGAGATATTTTTCTTTAATTAGTTTGACCCATGGGCTAGTTGGTTCCGCTAATAGTTTCCAGAGTAATTTCATTTGAAGAGCCGTATTCATATCCTCCGAGCTACGCAGCCCTAGCCCTCCATTTTCCTTGGTTTTGCAAACTTCATACCAACCGATGAGGGGCTTATGGTTGGGTCCTTTGTTCCAGAGGAAGTTCCGGTTGATCTTATCAAGTTCCGTATGGACTGATTTTGGTAGCATAAAGCATTGCATTATGTGTAGAGGTTTGGCTGCTAGCGTTGTTTTGATTAGAGTGCAACGACCAGCTTGTGAGAGGCAACTCGCCTTCCATATGTGAAGTTGTGATTTGGTGTTTGTTAGAAGTTCCGTGAATTCTTCCTTTGTCATTCTTCCTTCTATTAGGGGGCAGCCCAAATAGGTACCCATCTTAGGGGTGTGCGCTATTTCTAGCTCGTTTCTGATTAGATTTTTCTGGGTGGTTGTGACGTTTTTAGAGGTTTGGAATTGGGATTTGTGCCTATTTACCTTTTGTCCTGAAATAGCTGAGTATTCAGTTAAAATTTTGTTAATTTGGTCGCAGCCGGTTTTGGTTGCTGATGCAAAGATGACGATATCATCCGCGAAGGCAAGGAAAGGAATTTTTGTTCCCCCTCGCGTCAGTTTGATTCCTAGGTGGCTTTGTGGTTTTTCCGATTCATGTTGTAACCCACGGGCCAGAATTTCCGATATAATTAAGAATAGATATGGTGAAAGTGGGCATCCTTGTCGTATTCCCCTCTCGGGAAAGAAGATTTCAGTGGGTTCATTGTTTACTAGTACCGAGTAAGTTACTGTGGTTATGCATTCTTTGATCCAAAGAGTGAATTTGGGTGAGAACCCAAATTTAGACATAATGGAGAGTAAGAAATTCCAGTCGACCATATCGAATGCTTTTTCCATATCAAGTTTTACAGCCATCCAACCTGATTTTCCATTTTTCTTTGAGAAGGAGTGGAAGATTTCGTTTGCAATTAAGATGTTATCTTGTATTGATCTGCCCGAAGAGAAGGCGCTTTGTAGTGTATTAGTTACTTTAGGGATTACCCTTTTGAGTCTTGAAGCTAGAATTTTGGATATAATTTTATATGTTGTTGAGCAGAGACTAATAGGCCTATAGTGAGATGTTGTGGTTGGGTTGTCTATCTTTGGTATTAATGCTATGAACGTATGGTTTGTTTGCTTCAGAATCCTTCCGCTTAGAAAGAAACTTTTAACTGCTTTGATGACTGATGGTTCCACAATATGCCAGTACTTTTTGAAGAAACCAGCTGGAAAACCATCAGGACCTGGTGATTTGTCATTGGCAAGACTGAAGACAGCATTTTTAATTTCAGAGTTCGTGACTTGGCGAGTTAGCCATTCATTATCTTCGTTTGAGATTTCGTTCCCTACATGGTGAAGTAGGTTGTTTTGTGTTTGTTGCCTAGCATGTTGCGTAAATCTTTGGCTAAAATCGTGTTTGATTAGGTTTCTAATATCTTCTTCTTTGTTAATTGTTATACCCGCCGTGGTTTGGAGGTGTTTTATTATGTTTCTATTTCGCCTTCTTGTTGCTATTTTATGAAAGTATTTAGTGTTGGCGTCTATGGATTTTATGTGCATCCTTTTTGCCCTTTGCCCCCAATATTTCTGCTGGAAGGAAAGGAGGAAGGTGTGCTTTGAAGTGAGCCTTTTGATTTTGTTATCCAGGTTTTGGTTGTAAGCATTGCAAAGATTCTTTTGTGATTCTAGTAGATCTGTTTCTACTTGTTTAATTTGGCGGAAAACATTTCCAAAGGTTACTTTGCTCCAAAGCTTGCTTTTTCTTTTAACCTCCTATAGTTTTTTCGTTAGTTTGAACATTTTTGAGCCAGGGGTGTCTAGCCTCCATGCTGATCGCACAACTGATTCATAGTCTGGTTTCGTTGTCCATGCCATTTCAAATTTGAAGGGTTGCAATTTTGGTTTGCGGTTATCCATGAGGTCCAAAGTGATCTGGGCGTGGTCTGACTTAAGAAAAGCATGGTTTTTCGTGCTAAGGTTCGGGAATTGCTTTAGGATAGGGTGGCTAAGCATAGCACGATCTAGCTTTTCAAATATGTTATCGGTACCATGTTCACGTTTTCTCCAAGTGTAATCGTTTTCGCAGGTTGGGGAATCTACCAGATTGAAAGTTCTAATAGTATCTTGGAGTCTTGCAAATCTAATTGCAGATGGGATCCTGCCCCCTAATTTGTCGGTAGGTTCTAAAATTTCGTTAAGGTCTCCAAGAATAATCAGTGAGTCCTTAGCATTGCGAATATAGTCTGAGAGTGAGGCCCAGAAGTTGTTTTTTTCCTTTGCGTAGGGGGTTGCATAAACGAATAAGATTTCGACATCAATGTTAAGTGCCGTGTTTATGTAGTCTGCCTGAATGATGCGGTCCGTCGAGTTTCTAATTGTGAAGGTTTCATTATGGAATTGGGATTCTTTCCAAAGAAGGCAAAGCCCCCCCGCTAGACCATTGGAAGGTATGAAATGCATTCTGTCAAATCCTGGTTTCCTCCAGCATTTGTCTGGCGGAGGGTTTGTTAATTTAGTTTCGGCTAGCATTAGGATTCTTATGTGTTCCGCTTTAGTAGTTGCTTCGATGTGGGTCCAAACATTCTTTCTGCTAAGGCCTCTAATATTCCAAAAGCTAAACTTCATTAAAACCTTTTGAGGGGGAAATGGTAGTTTGAAGGTTAAGAACCTTGTCTATTAGAGTAGAGATTCTCCAATTAATGGGGATTTTGGTTTGTTCATGATCAGTGTTATTAGCTTCATTTCTCTCTCTGTGTTCCTGTGTTAGTTTTTGTTTTCGGCTTACCACACCCGAAGATTCTTTGTTTTCGCTATGTTTCAAGCTGTTATTGTTAAAAGCTATGCCATTAATATGAGATTTTATACCTAACTTAGTAGTGGTGGTTCCAGGGTTTAAAGTATTAAAATGGAACTCAAAAGAATTATAACCCAAGTGGTGATTTAGGATCAAGCATAAGCCGTTAGGAGAGTTATTAATCGTAACAGAATCGGGATAAAAGATCATATTTATTATCCAGACAGTATGTTTGTTTTGAGTTTTTGGTATTTTCATATAGAGATTTGTTTCTATTATTATTATATATTTAGTCATATGGTAGTTAGGTAATCGGTTGCCCAAGAGAAGTCCTAAGCACAACCAATTCATGGTTGTAGCTGTATTTTTAACAGTTGTGGGTGGGGGTTTTTGTTCCCGGTGTTTTTGGAATATAAGTTCAATGAGAGCAGGGTAGCTGCTAACCGAGACGTGGTAACAACCAAAGAAACCAACAGACTCAAGATTTACATTGATGATATGAAATAAGTTTAAGAATAAAGGAGGTAATCTTAAACTCAAAAAACTGTCAAATAAGTTTAAGAGCCCCCAAAGACCTTGATGTACAGTCCAATTGTGAAGATTCCAATGCAAGAGGGCGGCTAATATGTATGGAAGAAAGATCTTATAGTGTTTTTTTCTTACAGAGTTCATACTTGGTAATATGGTCATAGTAAAATCTACCTTGTGGTGCTTGTAGCAATAGTCGAAAAATGTGATGTGTAGATTGACACATTGCAGTCCGGATGTTGTGTGACCTGTAGCAGGTTTAGGTGCTGCAGAGGTTATCATCCTCCTGAGTACAGTTAGTTGTATGGTAATTTCATGTTGTTGGTGATCACACTTTCTCAAGAGGTGACCTCTTCGAGCCCATTTGTCCAAGGTTGTTTGCTGCAAGATTTGGAAGATTATATTTTGCTCGAGAGAAAAACTCCCTCGAGCACAGTTAGTAAAATAGTTTATAGCAGTATATTTAGTTCTATGTAAAGCAGAGAGCATTTTAACAATATCTGAGATAGAGCAATGATAGAATGGTGATTCTTTAAGCATTAGACGATAGTTGATGGCTAATCTTATTGGGTTGTGGTGTAACTGAGAGGTTGAGTAGTGAGAGCTATCAGTTACAGCTATTTCAAACCACACATCAATGGGAAATAGTTGTGTGTGTTTATAATTTATAGATGGTAAATATGCATGTTTCCCACCCTTAACCTGCCAGTACACCAGCAAGCAGCATATAGTAGGAGAAGAGCAACGAGATATGATTTGAGAAACCATTGATAGTGCATAATCTATTTTTATATTCCTTCCAGAGAATAGGTTCAATATGCTATGTGAAGTATGAAAGCATGTTTTGTGTAGCCAATTAGAAAGGTTCAAGTGTGTTTTTTCATTTGTTTTTTGGGAGAAACTTCCCAGGCCAGACCATGAGGCAGTCAGGGAAGAAAGCATACAGATCATAGATGGAAATAAGTAGGTTTGGTTGAAAGCAATAGTGAGTTTGTTACAGTTAGGAGCCATGACAGTAGGCAAGTAATCAAACTGTAAGCAGAAACTCAAAGGAAGTTTATAATATTTAATTTCTTTAAGTTTGGTGCTGGAAATGCAGTTAGGGGGAATTAGTTGTGATTTATCATGGGTTTTGAGAGAGGGAACAAGACAGATCACAAGTGAGGATAAGTAAATGTTGTTGAAAATCTGGACAGAAAACAAGCAAGCAGTTTGGAGCCAATAATTCAGAAGTAGTTCATAACTAATAACTCCATTAATTGTAGAAAATAGGGTGCATGCAGATAGACCATAAGGCTTTGAGCATACCTTGCAGTTACAACTAGAGTAAGCAAATAGCCAAAGGATGATAATCAAATGAACATACCAAACAAAAATTTGCCAAGAAGTAGGAGTTAAATATTTTGCAAAAGGTACTTGAATTATTTTGCAAAAGGTGCTTGAATTGTAATAGAGCAGTTGATCAAAGAAAGCGGAAAGAGCAGGCACTCCCTTTCCTTTGACACATTTGTGTGGTTTAGGGCGGATTGGAGGTTTATGGGTGTCGCCCAAGGGCTTCCCTTTAGGTTGGGTAATTGTGGGTGTCGGTGGATCCCCATAGGGACTCCCCTTCCCTTTGTTAGGTTGTTTGTTTGCCAGATTAGTATTGTATTTCATAGTAGAATCATCTTTGTAGTTAGATGAATAGGCTATTTTAATTCTATCAGTTAAAGTGCACTGGTGCGGGTGTAAGTGGTGAGGTAATATGGTAATGCAGCTATCAAGCAGGAGACAAGTATGTTTATACTGAGGGAGAGATTCTAGACAGATGAGGTAAGAAGCCAGAGACCAAGCAACTGAAAATTCCAGTGAGAAGCCCTCAAGATCATAACCAAAGCACATTAACAAGTAGTGGATAGTGCTAAATTTGCATGTAGCTATGCAGCTATGATTGAGGTTATCAGTGTAGTTGATATGTGACCAACTTGTTGGTAAAAAGATATAGATCAGTTCAAAAGTAAGCAATGAAGTCCAGTTCTGGTAATACTCTAGCTCATGACATATATTTTGATTTATGATTTGAGAAGGCTTACAAGCATTAGAATGAACAAGTTGAATATGATTGGAGCAAGCTCCAGGAGACCATAACCAATAGTAATCAAAATACAAGAATTTGTAATCAACCAAGTTACTAGAAAGTAAGGATTTTTGATGATTCAATTCAAAGTTTTGCCAGCAGATAGAAATTAAGCCTTTACCAATTATAACAGGGTTGCTGGTGTATTTTACTAGTGCTTTTTTTGTTGTTTCTTGATTTGATCCAAATAGTGTAGCATGTTTGGCTTTAAAAATAGTTAGATAGTAGTGAAAGGATTCATAGTTATAGCTAGATAAATGGGTTAGATGTAGTTGAGAGGTCTCAAGACAGTGGATACTATGTTCAATTGTTCCAGCGAGAAGATATGTTTGGTTATTTTCCTTTTTTTGTGACAGCCACTGGAGCTCTTGTTCTCCCTTGTGTTTCTGCATATGGTTAGTATAGAATAGGTTAAGATCAAGTTTACCTTTTCCATTATCACTCTTGAGTGACTTAGGAGCAGGTGGTGGTTTATGGGTGTCACCCGGAGGTTTCCCGTTGGTTTGGTTATTTTTGGGTGTCGGTGAAGCCCCATTGGGACTCCCCTTCCCTTTAGTAGGTTGGGTGCTTGCCATGAAAGCAAGACAGAAATACTTGTTACTACAATAGCAAGAGATAACAGAAATTTGGTAAAGAGTAGCATAAGAGAGCGAGAGAAGAAGTAAGTATGCATTTAATTTGTTCATGAGAGTTCTTTTATAGTAGTATTTAGTGCTCAAAGATATATGGGTGTCCCAAAATCCAGAAAGCATCTGGACTTTAGAATTGATTGAAAGAGTAGAAGCATCATACTTGTCACAGCAAAGAAGAGCGCCCGGCCAAAACTGAGCAAGCCAGAAGCCAAGAAGGGAGCATAGTCTTCTGAGTCCAAGAAGCAGACAACGACTCCAGTTGGAGGGAGCCTCGCCCAATCTAACAAGACGGCCGAGGAAGATAGAGATAGAGTGAAGTCCCCTGATTGGAGTTATGATTAACCCTATGGAACTCCAGTGAATCGATATGAACGAACAGAGAGACCCAAACCCTAGAAAATGGATTTCGCTCGGTTTTCCACTCGAATTCCAGAATTTCTTCCAAATCCAGAACCAAAAACGTTTGAGGTTGATTGGACAGTACCAAGAAAGATTATGGGAAGTGATTTGAGTAGGATTTGCAATGAAATTTCTATTCTTTTCAGATTTGGTTTTTGATTTTGCTTTGGATGGTAGAGGTTTGTGGGTGAAGAGGGGCGCGTGTTCTCGCGCGTACTCTGGGAGAGTTTTGGGTTTTCGGGGTTGGGGTTCCATTTTCTCCTTCAATTGTGTATATGCTTAGGGATTTTACGAACAAATTACCTTTGTCAAACGGAGAGATATCACAGGTATCACTTCAATTGTATACGCTTAAGGATTTTAAACAAATTACCTGGACATCTTAAAGAAAAAATTTGTCCAACGGGTCAATTTTTGAGCTTTTATTGGGAGAGTGTTCATCAAGTGTGATAAATTTGGGTTTTGTCTACCTAAAATTTTATGGACAAAATTGCATCTGAACCTAATCTCATATCTCATTCTCTCTTGCTCTCTTCCTCGCCGTTTCAAGGCATCGGGATCATCGCATCCATCTCGCTCCTCCGTTCTCGCGCTCACCACCCCACCACATCCTCCACCGTTGCCGCCACCACCATCCACCGTCGGCGACCACCACAACCCCCATCATCGCTGTCGGAACTCCAGGTCGGGCCACCACTGCTATTGAAACTCCAGATCTGGAACTCTCTCTCATCTCAAACTCAAATCTAGTTGTTCATCGTCCTAGAGGGAGCGGGCCGAGGAATCACTTAGACCTGAGGTAATCTCTTCTCCCATGGGTGCTCGCCGTCCCATGGTTGTTGTCGTCCTCATCTGCCTTGAGCCGGGGCAAAGCACAACCTTAACAATTTCCTTGAGTCGAGGAATCAAGCATTGCGAGATGAAGCGGCAACGGTTGTGAAATTCGTCGTCCGTAGGTATTGTTTTAGCAATACTGATTTTGGAGCCAATTGGAAAGGTTTCTTTACTTCTTGTTGAGATTGATTGTAAAGTCCTCCTTGAGGGTTTCATTCATTGATTAAACATATATATATATATATATATATATATATATATATATATATATATATATATATATATATATATATATATATATATATATATATATATATATATATATAGATAGATAGATAGATAGGTTACAATGGATTGGGCTTTAGGCCCACTATACAATATAAAGTCCATGTAATCTATCAAACCCCCGCAGTCGAAAGTGGAGGGTCCCGTACAGTGAGACTTGACCGAAAATCAATGAACAACTGACGAGGTAAACCCTTGGTGAATATATCAGCGTACTGATAAGAGGATGGGACATGTAGAACACGAACATGTCCAAGAGCAACCTTGTCCCGGACGAAGTGGAGATCGAGCTCGATGTGCTTCGTGCGCTGATTCTGGACTGGGTTGCTAGCTAGATAGATGGCAGAGACGTTGTCAGTGTAGATCAGGGTGGCCTTCTAAAGAGGACAGCGGAGCTCAAGAAGGAGATTGCGCAGCCATGAGCACTCGGAGACAACCTTGGCGACGCCCTTGTACTTAGCCTCGGTACTAGAGCGAGAGACCACATACTGTCGCTTCGCGGACCACAACACAAGGGTGTCATTGAGGAAGACACAGTAGCCAGACTTGGAGCGACGCGTGTCAGGACAACCACCCCAATCTGCATCAGTGTAAGCAATGAGGCCATGCCGAGAGGAAGGGGTGATCGTGGTGCCCAGATGTAGGGTACCGCTGATGTATTGGATGATCCGCTTCAAGGCCTGAAAGTGTGGTTCCCTGGGTGCATGAATGAACAGGCAGATCTGCTGAACGGCGTAACTGTTGTCTGGCCTAGTGAACGTAAGGTACTATAGGGCATCGGCGAGGCTCCGGTACAACGTCGGATCATCAAACAGAGGACTAGAGTGAGCATTGAGCTTGTTGAAAGTATCCACAGGGGTGACAACTGGCTTGCAGTTACTCATCTTTGCCCAAGCAATAATCTCGGCAGCATACTTACTCTGAGAGAAAAACAGCCCAGACGCATGACGCTGCACGACGACTCCCAAGAAGTAAGACAACTGACCCAGATCTGACATGGCGAACTCCGCACTCAACTGGGAAATAATAGACGTCCGTAGAGCATCAGAAGAGGCGGTGAGGATGATGTCGTCGACATATAGTAACAGAAAGGCCATGTCTGTGCCCCTGCGATAGATAAACAGAGACATATCTGAGCGGCTACCAACAAAGCCCAAGCGTAGGAGATGAGAAGAAAAGCGCTGGAACCAAGGCCGCGGAGCCTGTTTCAGACCATACAGAGAACGCTTCAGGAGTCACACGTGCTTGGGGTAGGGGTGTGCATATCCGGGTACCCGACACGAACCGGTTAATCGTGTTGGGTACCCGAAACCGTTTATCCCAAAGTGCTCGAACCGTGCACGAACCGTCTTAACCCGGGTATCCGAAACGGTTCAGTCGTTCGGTTCCGTGTCGGATACCCGGGTTATCCGATACGAACCGTTTCAGCTTTCTTTCTTTTTTTCCCCTGTTTGTGCAGTACGTGAAACTTTCAGAAATGACCATGGCGGCGAAGAAAATCAAACCCTAAAAACGATTGAAGGGGAACACAACAACTTCGCACAAATCACAATTTCGCACTACAACAAGTCACAAATTCACATAGGCGGAGGAAAAAAAACAGCACCAATAACACTACAGATTCACACAAATTCGAGATTTAGGGTTTGTTTACTTTCAACAAATTCACACAAATTCTTACTTACCATTGATTGACGTTTTGAGAGATGAGAGGGAGGGTCCCGAAGGGCCGGAGAAGCGATGACAACTCACGATTGGAGAAGAGAATGAGAGATTGGGAGGCTCACAGGAGACGAAGGGCCGGAGAAGCGATGACGACTCGCGATTGGAGAAGAGAAGGAGAGATTGGGAGGCTCACTGGAGACGAAGGGCCGGAGAAGAGAAGCGATTGAGAGGCTCACTAGCTCGGAAGTCGGAGCTAGAGAAGAAGGGCGGCCGTCGGCTCGCTCGTGGAGAAGAAGGGTCGTTGCCAGTCGCCAGTCTGTTAAGGAGAAGAAGGGTCGGCTGATGACTGAAGGAGAGATTTAGGGTTTGTTTACTTTCCTTCTCTTTGGGAAAGAAGAGCGTTAATTAAATTGAAAAAAAAGCGAGTATGTAAGAGAGAAAAAAAAAAAACAGAAGTGAGGTTGCCAGGATTTGAACTCGGGACGGCTTGCAATTTCCCAATCTAATGCTTCCCTTCAACCAACTGAACTAACGGAGCATGTTGTTACTTATAGGATTCTGTTTATACTAATATTATACCAACTATCTAAAAATTTCAAAAAAATAAAATTAAACGGTTCGTGTCGGGTACCCGATAAGGCGATTTGCCCGACCCGAACACGAACCGTTTACTGTCGTGTTTTCTCGGTTCGTGTCATTATCGTGTCCTGTTTTTTCGGTTTCGGATTTTTTCATGTCGTGTTTTCGGTTTCGGGTTTTTCTACACACCCCTAGCTTGGGGCGATCAGGATCAGCAAACCCCGACAGCTGAAACATGTAAACCGTCTGATTCAGATGGCCATGCAGAAAAGCGTTCTTGACATCCAGCTAATGAATAACCCAATGTCGCGACAATGCTAAGCTCAATACCACTCGGATAGTGGCAGGCTTGACCACGGGGCTGAATGTCTCATCACAATCAATACCTACCTGCTAAGATCGACCGTTGACCACAAGGCGAGCTTTGTAGCGCTCCAATGACCCATCGGAGCGGAACTTGTGGCGGAAGAGCCACATGCATCGAATGACGTTCGCCTCAGGAGGGCGAGGAACTAGAACCCAAGTACCATTCCTTGCAAGGGCCCCGTATTCGTCGAGCATAGCCGCCT